>JABFTP020000021.1:43365982-44615982 GCA_013387265.2 Cryptolaemus montrouzieri
CTTCGCGAGGAGTCTACATATGTAAACTTGAGACAAGACGAATTATTCAAAAATCCGTAGATCAATGAATAATCCCTCCTGACAAGAGCTAGTTCCCAAATCTGCCTGCCATGCACGCTGCCCCCAAGGCAATCCTTAATAGACATAATAAAAAATTTTTGGAACGGAGAATCAGGGAAGAAACGGATTTAGCGTGGCATGATTCATTTTGGGTATTCAAATATTTAAGCAAATATGTAAATTCATTGGAAAGTGTCATACTATACTGATGGATAGTGTTCCTTTGGCACAATATAACAATATAACAATATAACAACTCACAATTCGTGCGCTCCATTTCAGAAAACAATTTTCCTAGAAGATGGATCGTTACAAATGGGTTCATAATTATAAATCAATTACGACGAAGTGGATTGAATATGACTTCTCGTTTTCTTTTTTTCCAGTAGGTATTGTCGATTAGATCAGTTACTTGTCAGGAAACTCATCTTCGAATTACCAGAAATACCTCACTGAATGAAGCATGTCGATTTTTTTATGGTTAGATTCAGGTAATTATACAGATATTGTCAACCGAAAAAACCATTGACGTATTCCTTCAATTATGCTAAAAAATATCAGAGCTTTAACTTCAAAATTCTGAGTTTAACTTCAAAAACTGATGTAATCGAGAATACCTACTAGAAAAGACGTAAAAGGAGAAGTCAGATTCAATCCACTTCAATAGTAATTGATTTCGCACTTTTTCTCTTCGGATTCTGACCAGAATTACTTTGATGAAGGGGTGGGTTTCGTATTGAGAGATCGAAATGTCTTATTTGAAAGATTTCCGGTCATATAACCAGCAAATTCCAGGGTCCTTCTACATTGTTTTATTTAATTATAGATTACGTAAAATAATTTGAAAGGTTTATGTCCTTTCAGTGGATCACATCATCAATTTCAGAATGCAATCCGTCTTTCTGTATCGAATGAAAGTACAAATTTATAGCTAAACTTCACATCTTCGGGATAATACGTTTCTAATCGATGGCACATTGAAAATCAGCTCTACCAACATCATTAAGTGATCAATCACAGGGATTCTGTGCGTCCGTTCCTCTTTACACACGCGATGCACACAAACTAAACCAATAATGTGATAACGAAACACAATTTTAATTTCAAATGAGCCTGCCAAATCTGCTCGAAAAAGCGGACCCGGGCCTTAATTTGAAAATAATGGTCGTGTTATCGGTGTTGAAACGATGCTTGGTGTTGGTCGGCCACAAATAGATTTGCTGGTGTGGTTGGGTTGGCGGCAGTGATACAGAAGGCAGGACCACCCGTCGGATATTAACAGGGTGACGGAAGTTTATTCCGTATGTACACAATGAGAGAAGATAGGGAAGTTCAGCATCATTTCAACCCCTTATGTCGCCATTTTCATTGGTTATATGATACTTATGCTTTCATTTATTCGCATCATGAGCAAAAGCTGACTTGTAGTGCTCTAGGCTACATTGTATGAAGGATCTTCAAGAGCCACATCATAATTACACAACGTTAAAAGAATGAGAATATTTTTCATTGTTCGGGGATAAATTCAAACTAAAATTGCGTATTAACATTTTTTCTATACCATGAGAGCTTTAGTGAATAACTACAAAACTACATTTGTATTACATTTGTTGAGATGAGAATGAAGAAGTTTAAGTATTTTTTTTTTTCAATTTAAAATGGCGGCGTTACGCTGACGCAACGGGGATTCAAAATAATACGACAACCACTCTGCACGTGGTAATTTTCATCTTTAACAGACTAGAAAATATTAATTTTGAAAATATACAGGGTGGTTCAACGAAAACTTAACACCTCGATTTTCCGATTTTAAAATAAGAATATGGAGAATCGCTCAGACCCGTCGATTTCTGATTCGAGGGGGAACAACTTTTTCGATTTTTTCATCTCCGTAATTTCAAATCCTTAACGGGAGTGAGCACAACCTCCTGATTTTGAACAGGGATGAGGGGTGTTGCGATACCTCATTTTGAAGATTTTATTGAGTACTAACCCCTAAATTTGCTCTTCAAATTTTTCAACGTTAACGAAATGGCAGCTACAAAAGTGGAAAACTACTTACTTTTGTGATTAGTTTTTTAAGTGCTGAAAATGGGACCATTCACTCCCATGCAGTAAAGAACGCAGGTGTATGGCTAGCTTATGTTGAATTTACCTAGAGGTATGGAAATTGTTTTTTCATTTGTTAATTTTTGTTCGATATAGTAGCAGACCATGTGTTTGATTTACCTTACTCTCGCGTTAGGTTAGATGAATTTTCAGGAACGTTGAAACTGTGCCAAAGCGATTGTAAATTTGTAAAAGGATTAAAGTGGTGTATTCCGTAGAAGAAAGGGTGGAAATGCTAAAATTATTTTTTAGAAATAACGACTCTGCGCGATTAACAGCGGCTTCATTTAACGAACGACATCCTGAAGAAAATGTATCCGCTGCTTACGTTGTGCAACTGGTTGCTAAATTTGACGGTACTGGTTCAGTCAGCGACAAAAGGAGGGTGTATGAAGGAGACGAAGCGAGGGAAGTGGCTATCTTACGTCACGTAGCGCTGGATCCGATCATTAGTACTAGGAAATTGTCCAATGTTTCTAATGTTTTACGCACAACAATCATGAGAATTTTAAGAAAACATAAGTTTCGTCTTTTTAAGATACGATATTAAATCAGGAACTGAATGAGGATGATTTTGATCGCTGACTCATGTTCTGTGAAGTGGTCAGTGAAATTTTTGACAATAATCCAAACTGCATGTTCAATATCTGTTTTTTGGATGAGTGTTCATTTTACCTCAACGGCACTATAAACAGGCATAACTGTCGGTACTGGTTAGATGAAAATCCAAGATTATTTCAAGAAGAGCATACTCAGCATACCCAAAAGATAAATGTCTCACATTTAGATCCCATGCTGGTTATATTTGAAATAAAATATCTAAAAAGTTATACCTCCTAGAAAGAATTGGTCTCTAAGTGTGTTTGCGAGGAAGTCTCTGTATAATGCAATTATTCAACCCCATTTGGAGTATTGTGCCACTTTATTCATTAGTTTGCCAAATGTTAAAATCATCAAAATTCAGATTTTACAGAACAAAGCCATGTGGTTGATCCTAAGTGCAATAGGTACACGCCTATAAATTTGATGTTGAATGTTCTGAATATACTAAGTGTCAGGCAGAGATTCTATTTACGAACGATGGAGTTCATACATAAAATGAAAAATAACAAATTACCATCTTATTTGTGTCAGGATTTGAAGTATGTGAATGAAGTTCATTCATACGCCACAAGGTCTAGAAATGATTTTTATATTGATACTTGCAACACTGCAAGAGCAGGAAACTGTCTCATTTACAAGGAATTGATTCAGTATAATAGTTTACCTGAAGAAATTAAAAGTTCTGAAAAATTTACCGAGTATAGGAGGTTATTGTTGACCTGTATCAAGGGTCAATTGTAAATTATTGTTAGGTATATTATTATGCAGTAAGAGACTAGAAAATTCTAACAAAAGGATTTCGTACATTTACATTCATTGTATATTATTAGCATTGCTAAATAAACGATATTATTATTATTATTATTATCAGATATTACTCGATTAGATCTTCAAAATGAGTTATCGCAACCCGTCTCATCCCTATTCAAAATCTGGGGGATGTGCTTCCCCGTTAGGGAATTGTGGTTACGGGGATGAAAAAATCGAAAAACTTGTTCCCCCTCGAATCAGAAATCGACGGTTCCGAGAAATTTTCCATATTTTCATTTTGAAACCGGAAAATCGAGGTGTTAAATTTTATTTGGACCATTCTGTATATAATTAATTGGTTAATCTCGAAAAATTGAAACTGAAGTTCTCTAATAGCAGGAGGCATGATTTCTGTTTTATCTTTAAAATCTCCAATTGAAGTCTCACCAACTTCAATAAATGCTTCCTTCACAACCGATCTTGTTTGGCTGGTCTTGTGAACATAGTTCGTTCTTTTCTCAAACAAGATATCAAATCACGTAGTTTTCGTTTTCTTTGTTCACTCTGTGGCGGAAAATCCTTCTCATAGTTTTCATGGAACGTTTCCTGATGCCTCTCCAAGCTACTACGCTTAGGTATTGCAACTGACGCATGACAAAAAAGACAAATGCACTTATCCTTCACCATACAGAAGGAAAATTCATCCTCCCAATCGTTATTAAAATGATACGTTCAACATTTCTTCGTTGCACTCATTTTGTACTATTTAATGATAAACTTTGAATCGAAGTAGTTAAAATTTAGAATGACATTCATTTCTGAAGGCGCAATATTTATATCGGCGTCAACGAAAGTCCCTAATGCCAAACGCGCCCGCCCGAAATTTCTAGAAAAGCGGCAAGAATAAAAAACGCGGCTCTTCTTTGACAAGTACCGCGCGTTCCTCTGATGAAGCCGCCTTTTGCCGCTAGCAGCATGTTATTTTATTACGTAAAAATATTTACGTAACCTACTTACCGTTTGAGTACCCCTGGTCTACAATTTCTGTGTGTAGCGGGAGTGAAGCGTTTGAGGTAAAAGTAACTGAAGAAACAAAATGACTCTCTCCCACCTCCATAAAATAGTATAATTTTTTCTCAAACTCCTCTCTAAAGTGCTCATAAATATTAGATGCATTCTGTCACAATTCTCCTGCTCAGCTTATCTGAAATTATTACCTTATATTTTCACACTCGAATATTAAAATGCGTGAGAGACTCATTATGTTAGAATGCAAATGATCTTCTGAGAGAGTGGGATCTTTTTCCAAAAACTCGTTGCCGGAGAGTCGGATAGCCTCGGCCACATAACTGTAACTCAGGATTACGAGAACAATTCTAAGAAAAAAAAAGATCTATTTGCAATCTATATAATGAACAAAACATATTCCTCTCAATACTAATGAAATAAGAAATGAAAATTCTCATTTTTATAACAGTAATGAAGTTTAGAAGGCACTGTCGAATATTTTTCATAATCATTTCTGGGGGGTAGCCCCGGACACAAAAAAATTTGACTATGTCGATTTGCAAACATCACAATAGTAGAAAGATGACGATGGATCAATGTCCACACATTCTTCATGAGCCCATTTTTTGCACCTGTGACACTGAATCCAGTCTTCATCGAAGGTTTCCCCACAAATGTTGCATTCTTTATCATGATTTGTTTCTTCCCTAGTTGGGAACTCTGGATATTCTTTCTCGATCTCATTTGACTGATTGGGGCTTTTGTTCTATCAGTTGCAGCCTTGGATCTATTAGCTACAGCCCTGTTTGCTACCAGTGCATCTTTAAATGGAGAGGATGTCAGAGTCTCACTTTTCTGGGTTTTTCGAGAACAAGCTGCAAGACGCTTCCATGAGGCTTTAGGGAGAGGGAACAATTTTTGAAGCAATGCATTAAAACTAGGAGATGCAACTAGCTCTGCACTATTTTTCGCAGTAGGTGGCTGCGTGCTTCCACTTGTTGATGGTTGTGATGCCTGAGTAGTGGTCGACTGCTGGGCGCAACTGGTGGAAGGTTGCTGGGTAGAAATAGTTGATGGCTGTTTGATGCTGCTAGTGGATGGCTGCGGATTGTGGATTATTTTGATCTCATGCTGGTTGATGGCTGCTCAGAAATCTAATCTAAAACTGGTTCCTGTTTGATATTGGTCATTGATGATGGCAAGAAATCTAAATCAGTAAAAATCTCCCTATTGAATGGATAAATTTCGGTGCATTTGAACCCATTCCGTGCTATTTCTAGTCTATCTGCCTTAGTGAAAGACGAATTGACAAGGGAAGCCATATCATAGTCTGAAATTCTGGCTCCTGGGTTTTGTCTCATCCACATGACACTTGCTGAACTGACTGTAGACTTGAACTGCTTGAAAAATACCTGGGCTAACGGTTGCACTTTGTGAGATCTGTGTGGAGGTGTGCTGAACATGTGGATGTGATTAGCACGAGCAAACTCTATCACTGCCAATTCTTTATAGCTCCCATGTCCATTAAGAATCAGAAGAACAGGGTGTTACCTCGAAGGCTGTGCGTGCTCTTTGAAGTGCTGCTGCCACTTCGGGAATATCTCACCATTCATTCATCCACTTTCATGTGGAATAGCTATGCTTTCCGGTGGAGCTCCAATCATCAATCGACCATCTTTATCCATTCGTTTTCTCGGGACAAAGAGAGGAGGTACAAAGTGACCAGTCACACTCGTAGCAAACATCAAGGTGATGTTTCGTCCCCTCTCACCAGATGTCAGCTTGCCTACTTGCTTTTTTCCCTTAGTAGAAATAACTTTCCCATTTTTATGCACCGTCGAGACTCCCGTTTCATCAGCATTGTATATTTTCGAAGCTGGAAAACTATATTTTTCCAGAAGCTGGAAAAGCTGATCATAAAAACGATGTACTTAAGGTTTATTGAACCCAACGGCTCTCGCGATACTGGTTGACTCTGGAGTTCTGACAGCAATATCTGGGAATCTTTTCGAAAAGCTGTGGTAAAAATCTTTTCCGAACATTTTTTTCCCTTGTTGAATCTATGAGGAATGTATAGTTGCTCAGCGAATTGGAAAGCCCGTTTCAAAAATTCCGCTTTCGTAAGTGGCATCAGCCGATTATCTAGATCGATAATATGTTCATGAAGTTGCAGAGCTTGATCGTTGGAAAATGTGTGGTCCAACCTCCCCAATTTCGGCTTGAACTCTGTTCCTTCTCCATTACCTATAGCTTTTATTTTATCCCGGAGCGTACTTCTTGGAACACCATACCGTTCAGCAGCTCTTCTTATAGATAGATTTCTCTCTTGAACACTTCGGATCGCTCTTTTCATAGTATTTTTATACCAACTTCCTCTAGTTGTTTTCTCTCTCTGAATTTCGGCATTTTCTCTGAAGAAAACATCAGATTTTCACTTATTTCTTCCCTATTGCAGTACAAAAGCGACTTGACATGACAGACCAACTGAGATTCATAATTTCACTATTTCATTCATGAAATCCAAAAATTCACCGTTCATGAAATGGCTGGGGCTACCCGACAAACAAGTGTCCGATTCTACCCGATCGATTCGATCCTATGATGTCATGTCTATCGCCAATATCAATATGAACAGCTTCAAATATGAGTTTGAGAAGTGTGCGGCACAGACAAAAAAGGCGACACTAGTATACGATCGACTGTCACGCGTTGTTCACTGAATTGACACGGCTCATAGACTTGCACGTATGGCTCTATGTTGCTGCCGCTATTTTGACGTGGCACATGTCAATGTATGTCTGCGGGATTTTCTGGAACTAGCTTTTGCCGGGGGTTTCCGCTGGCCGGGGCTATCCGACTCTTCCCTAATTCAGGGCTAAATCAATTCTTCTAGCAGTTGTCAAAACTAAAGAGAACAATTAGAGGGTTTCCGTACAACCCTGTCCAAACCTTCAATTTTAGTGTGGTATGTGTATTATTTATTCTTCACAAGTGATGATTCTGTGTATTCCATTGACAAGTATTGCGTCTGTTCGCCTTTCCAATGAGAATGAAGGTACTCTCGACAGAGAAGCAGATATACTGATCTGACATGCACAAATCGACGTGAACAATGATTCATTTGAAACAAAAAACGATCTGTTTCGGTGTTTTCCACTAACACTGCCATCTTCTGAGAAAAGGGGGGGTCAAATTTTCGTTGGAACAGCCTGTATATGATCGGACATTCGATGTACAATACTTTCATATATCATCTGAGAGTATACACTCAAACGAAACTCAGTCCCTTATTCAATCTGCCCGTAGAATAACCTTGAGCAACATTTTCCCCAAAGAAATACTGTTCAGCACTTCTGCAAGTGAATACACTTAGTTACTGTTAGTGTCTTTCATTACAGTTTATGGTCGTTAATAATGAAAAAACATGTCACAATTTCGACTCAATTGCCATCGACTGAAATATGAAGATAAAACTTTGATCGTTGCGAGTATCGAAATAGGTAAAGCAATTGATGAATATTTGAAAATTAAAAAGTCTGTACAATTTCATTGAGGTGCTGAAAAGCATACAATCGAAAAAATTCCATCGCCAGTTGAAGTTGAATTTGAAGATTACGAATCAGACCCTAAAATATGAAGAGGGATCAATAACCGTTATCAACTTCAATCATGAATCATTAACAATTCGAAAACTGTCCAACAAAACTCCGTAATAAATGTTCGCCTAATGGGTAAACTAAAATGTGCTCAACTTTTTCTCTTGGCAGAAAGGGACGATATCACAATGACCAAAGAATGCTCATTTGCTTTGTCGGAGTTGCATGAAACTCTTATATTTGAGAAAAGATGTCCATATCTTCTGTGTGGTAAAATGTTCAATGTTTTCAGCAAATCATAAGCAGTTGGTGATTGGCATAAGATAAACAACAAAGTATTGAATAAGAATGTTGATACCTTTCATTCCCACTTCGTTCAATTAATTTACGCATGTCAAATTGTGTTTTAAAAATCATAGACCTATAGCAAAGACGTTTAGTATGCGCATCCACCATTATTAGTTACTTATACGTATATTTCACGAATTAATCGGCCATCCATACTTCACAATATGATACAAAGTACTCAAGAAAAAAATAACGATGGGACCTTAATCTCTCAAGCAGTAATGGCTTTCATCAATAACAAAAGCGTTATGTGTAATATATCAGGCAATGTAGTTATACTTCCCTCAAAACACAACATGCCATGTTGGAAAGACTAATGCGAAATACAATTGAAATAAAAGTAAATTAGGATTGTACTGAAGTTTTCTTGATTATTGCAGTACGAAATTAAATTTCAGAATTCATGGAGAAACAATTTGAATTATAATTATATAAAATATATAAATATTATTTATGATATTATGTATTCAATTAAATTGAGGTATTTATGAGAGTAGAAGATTATTTAACACCATCGTCAGGTTGGCCGAGCGGTCTAAGGCGCCAGATTTAAGCTCTGGTTCTCGAAAGGGAGCGTGGGTTCGAACCCCACACCTGACAGATTTAAGTTTTTTGAAAAATTGATTCTTTGTTTTGTCAGAATAGAGGTAAAACATGGTATTATTGTATTAGATGATAATTGTTTGTTCGGCCTCCGGAGGAACATTTTGGCCTTACAAAGAACGGACACATAAAAGGCTATTAAATGTCAATTTTATTTATAATCTCATTCAAAAACGCATTGATATCTTTTTTGTTATCGATATAATACTCATTGGTTTAATTTTTAAATAATTTCGATTTATATATTTTTAATTATACAATGGTGCTCAAGAATTATTCGTTGAGTTCCTTAACGATTATAATATGTTGAGCATTTGATGTTTTGTTTAAACGAAGTGCTTTTTGTGTAGCTTCAGTAAAAGCGGATGTTTTGATTATTGCAGCTCTAGTTTTAAATTGAAAGACTGACTTATAATATTGGTCTTGTATGAAGGCCTGTTCCTTGCAAGGCCGGTTGTAAGAGCTTAATAAAAGTTAATTTTAATAAATATTAATTACACTTAGAACGAAAGAAAGTAATTTATGTTACTATATGAAATAAAGTGTTAATTAATTTTTTGTTTCTTTCGTTCATCCTGAGCTTAAAAAAACTTTTTATTCTTCACAAAGGCTTTCCATATATCACCCTCCTTACTTACATACTCAATGACAAAATCACCAATGTACAAAATTTAATTTGCATGAGTTCAAACCAAGATATAAATTCTTTGAAATCATGAAACCAAACTGCGATCCAGGAGAGAATTTCGTTTTAAATATTTTGTTCTCAGATGAAAGAAAATCCACATTAGATTCGAAAAACTCACATTCAAACACCCCATAAACTTGTATATTGTATCTTTTACTTGTATATTGGCTGGCATATTAAAAGACAATGATCTATCTAAGGAGTGAAACATATTTAAAACTAGTGCAGAAAGTTGGTTTTCAATAAAATAGAGCCTGAACCTATGTAGGAAATGTTAAGGAATATCTCGATTTGATAATTACTAAGCTCAGATCATGATATTATAGACTCTATTGAAAAACATCATTCTTATTCCTTCATTCTTTGATCTTCGTTTTAGCTTTTAGTCTCCTCATATTATCTATTTTTATATTGAAACTATATCCATGTTTTCTACTCAACAAAACTATGTCAATATTAACGAGAAACGTTATTGAACTATGATGGTCAACGGAAATGAGTGAATGATAGCGAGAAGTGGCTAATTTCTCGTTAGACACAGCCAACACCCAGAAAAAAAATTTCGCCAGACTTTGAAAAATATTCTGAAAATTACTAAATGTTTGAATGACTTGAAGCGAATGTGACTTAAGAGTTGATCTTACGCATCTGAAGGCTGGTAATATCGATAAAAAAAAATAAAAGCGGGAGTATCTTGATCTGTACCAAACATGTGACCAAAGGGAGCTGGATCTAAAAAAAATATTTTAACGTTATCCAATCGCCCCTGAAGCAGACCCTGTCACCGCCCGGCGGACTGACGAGTACGGAGCACTTTCGCGAGACTTCGAGTATGAGTTAAAGGTTTCAGCGCCCCGTATTACGAAGATTTGGATCAGAGGAAAAAGAAAGAAATCAGATGCTGGAACTGCGACGGGACTGGTCATATAAGAAGGCAATGCAAAAGCCTCGTAAGGAGCAGAGATAGGATAACTGAATGAGGTTGATGACAAGGGGCATAAATCAACCCACTCCTCACATGCCCCAGAAATAGTTATCCGTGGAGCAACTAGTGATAGATCCAGCCTATATGTTTTTGGTTATGTTAATGATAAACCTGTTCACTTACTCGTAGATACTGGTGCAACAAAAACAATTATAAGATCAGATGTTTTTTTGTGTGAGAAACCAATTAAGAGAAAGGTGTCAGTGAAAGTGCGAACAGCAACAGGACAAGAAATACCTACGCATGGAATCATGTGTGTGAATTTAGAAATTGGTAGTCGAGTCTTCAGACATGAAGTTATTGCTGCTGATATCACAGAAGAGGTTATCCTTGAAATGGATGTTATCAAGAGGTACGATTTCAATCTTGATCTGAAGAAGGATGTTCTAAGGATAGATAACGGGGAGATTCCGTTTAGTGATTGATGCGCTTGAAGATATATCTCTACCAAAATGTTACGCTACCAATTCTGTCCGAAACTGTGGTGATGGCACGGCACGATGGACATGTGGAAAATGTTTCTACTTACATGATGGAACAATAGACCCCTCAGAAAAGGGTTAGCAGTTGGAAAGATTCTGGTGAAAATGAAGAAAAGCGTACCGATAAGAATCCTAAACGTAAATTCATTTTCAGTTAAGCTGAATTGCAGAGAGTAGACCTGTTTGTGCAGTTATCGGAACCGTAACATCGTCAACCACTTCAAGTAGAAATAAATGTCCACAGCAATTGTTAGACCTCCTTACTTCATCTTGTCATGACTTTGAAAATCAGTAGACGATAAGAGTGAGACAGTTGATTGAGGAATACCATGACGTATTTGCTACAGTCGACAACAAGACCAGAAAAACTGATATTGTAGGTCATAAAATCAATACTGGAGATTCGGAGCCTATTCGACAACATCCCAGAAGACTGCCTTTCGGCCACAAGAGAAGAAGCCGAGAAGATAATCACGGACATGGAAAGGCAGGGTATAACTGATCCTTCAAATAGTTCTTGGGCTGGTCCTGTGGTATTGGTGAAGAAGAAGGATGGATCCACGAGATTCTGTGTCGACTATAGACAGCTTAACCAGGCTACGAAAAAGAACAGCTACCCTCTACCAAGAATCGATAACACTTTGGATACCTTGGCTGGTTCGCATGGTTCTCAACTTTAGACTTGAAAAGCGACTATTGGCAAGTCAGTTTGGATCCTAAAGACAAGAAGAAGACTGCATTCACAATTGGATCAGGTTTATGGCAATTCAATGTTATGCCATTTGAATTGTGCAACGTTCCTGCCACCTTTGAGCGATTAATGGAAACAATCTTGAGAGGGTTATTGGGTGCAATGGGAAACACTGTTAATGGAAGATGGTTTGCTGAAGCGACGCTTGGAAAACGAATCTGGAGATGATGAGCGGCTTCAGTTAGTTGTGTCAAGAAGCAGAGTGAAGGCAGTTTTGGAGAAGTTACATAATGAAGCTTCAGGAGGACATTTTGGCATCAAGAATACTCTCGAGAAGATCAGAACTAGATTTTATTGGTTCAATTCAAAGGCAGATGTCCGTGAGTATTACAGGAAGTGTACGACTAGCGCTTCGTTAAGAGGACCTTATGGGAAAGACAAAGCCCCAATGAAACAGTACAATGTTGGAAGTAAGATGGAACGTGTTGCTGTAGATATACATACTAGTTGCCATGAACTTTTTTACCAAGTGGGTTGAGGCTTATGCTATACCAAATCAGGAAGCCGCAAATGTAGTTGATATCTTGGGGAAGGAGTTCTTTTGCCGTTTCAGAGTTCCCTTAGAGTTACATTGCGATCAAGGTAGAAATTTTGAATCGTAGCTGTTTCAAGAAACGTGCGAAAAACTAGGCATCAGAACAGATCAGAACAACAGCGCTTCATCCTCAATCAGATGGCATGCTTGAAAGAATGAATAGAACGATGGGAAAATACCTGGCTAAAGTGGTATCGGATCATCAGCGAGATTGGGACCAATACCTGCACCTTTTTATATTGGCCTACAGATCTTCAGTGCAAGAGTCAAAACGAGAAACGCCAACTCGGGTTATGTCAGGTCGTGAGATGAGATTGCCATGTGATCTGGAATTCGGGTGTAAGCCTGAGGAAGATTTTCCTGAAGAAGAATATGTCACTAATCTGCAACGAAGAATGGATTATATCCATAATAAGGTCAGACAGCACATGCAGATTGCCAGTGAAAGAATGAAAAACCGCTATAACCTCGAAGCTTCTGAACGTAGATTTTCTGTAAATCTCGTATGGCTTTATAACCCACAGAGAAAACGTGGCTTGTCTCCAAAACTACAGTGACATTGGGAAGGTCCTTATGAAGTCATAAAAAGGATCAACGACATCGTGTATCGCATCAGGAAGTTGCCGAGGGGGAAATCTAGAGTAGTCCATTTCAATCGATTGGCCCTTTTTGCAGGAGGAAACAAAAATAACGAGGAGACATGTTTTATCCCAGACAAGTCGAAAAATCATCAAGTGAATGAAGTGAGGGACTACGATCGTTTTATGGCTAACTATAGCAGTACTGGAAGAGCTAGATTTGGAGTCACCACAGAAATCCAACAAGATCTTTTCCAAGTAGACAAGGAATACGCCATTGCACATTGTGTCGCTTAAGACTTTCGAATGGATAAGGGTATCGCGAGAGTTTTTAACGCTAAATATGGAAGGCCTTTTGCACAAAGGCAGCAACTATCTACAGTAGGCAAAATCTTGAAACTAGATGCTGAAGGAAGAACGGTCTTCAACTTGGTGACTGAAGAATATTCTCACCCGAAACCCTGCTATGAATAATTATGGTTAGCCTTACTAGAATTGAAAGAACACTTGGTCAAGCAGGGTGTGAAGAAACTCGCCATACCGAAACTTGGTTGTGGGGTTGGACCAGTTAGATTGGAGAACAGTACGGAGCATGATCGAAGTTATCTTCCAAGGTATCAAAATGGAAGTTCTTGTGTGCTGTTTCAATCCTACACCTTAGAGACAAGGAGAGAAGACAATTGAATATAATTTACATCAACAAGGGATATGTAAGGCTGGAAATAAATGCCGATACCGTCAAAGTAACCGAAGACTGTTCTGAAACAGAACAGTTTTAAGAGGGGGGCAGTGTAACGATATCCAATCGCCCCTGAAGCCGACCCTGTCACCTCCAGGCGGACTGACGAATACGGAACACTTTCGGGAGACTTCGAGAAAGATTTAAAGGTATCAGCGCGCCATACTATGAAGAAATCAGTGTTGGCGTTTCCGGAAGGTTCTCGAACGAACATCTGAAACATAGCCGAAGTTACGCAAATGTTCTAGAAGAATTCGTACTCGTATATAATAAAAGAGCGCGAACCGCACAGAACTAAGTTTGAATACAGAGCGCGAATAAGTGGACAAAGTGTTGGAGATAAATTAAGCAGTATCGATTGTGTGTGTTATATAAATTAGTCATTTAGTTTAGTGTTATAATTGTTCAGTCTACGTGTAAATGAACTAGTTAGAGTTTTGTAACGTTGAAGTGTTTGATTGAAACCCACAAATAATTTCAAGAATTAAGAAACGTAACAATATAATCAAACTTCAGGAAAAATTATAATTGGGTTACACCCAGTCGAAAACACACAAAAAACCCTATCTATGAGGGCACGGAAATTTGGCCAAAGGCCGGTGAAAAGGCAGTTTATTTTAATATACAGCATCCAACTTGCCAGTAGTCTAGGACCTCAAGTCCTATTAAAATCAAATTAAATATAAATTGATACAAGATTACAATATAATCTTGTATCACAACCTCCCATAGCAGTTTACCAGAAAAGGTTCAGTCTCCAAATGCTTACCCAAATGAAAAATATGCTAAGCGTGCGAGACACCCAAACATAAATGAAGAGATACCTCACACCATTGAAAAAACTAAGAGGAATATACTGAAATAGAGGGGAGCAAATTCACTCCAGTACCTGCCAAGATTCAGTTTCCAGCAACTCATGGTTGACTGTTATCAATAGAGGTCTATGACCAGGAACTACCGCTGTTGCTATTTTCACGTAGTACAGCATCAAAATCGGGTAAGGAAAGAAAGGAAGAAATAGAAGGAAGGAAAAGAAGTCAAAAAAATAGGTAATCTACTTTGAAAAAAACAGACTTTTGTACTTTTGAATGTACTACGATTTGCCACATGCTTTGGAAACACTCTGTATACCGTGAAGCCTTCAGATGCATTGAATTCTGCTGAAAGAGCATCTTTACTTACAACGAGCTAGAAATAATCGATATTGAATGATCTTTAGTTATTTTATGATGTCTTCTAAGAGACAACCAAAAATCGCAAAATTCCAATTTAAGAATTCATAGTTTCCTTTCGGTTGATTTCAGGTGGCATTGATATGAGAAAAAATTATTCTGAATTTAATATTATACAATAACAAAAACAGAAACATACATGATGTCATTTGAAATAAGAAAGATGTTGTCAACTTCCGGTATAACTGGAAGTGCCACAGCATTGAAAATATTTTCGGAACTTATTTCCAATAAAATTCAAGACAAAAAAAATAATCGGTCATTCCTTTCTCCATATACTTTTAATGTCCCATCTAGCGTGGACACCCTGTATGTATAGTAGTACCCTGTGAATCCAATACACTGTAACTGTTGGTTGAGGTTTAATTTTATATTTGTCGCCTTATTCTTCTTTGTTTGATTACATGGCTTACCTGGTGTTATTTTCAATTCTGATGAATCTTTCTCTATTTTTTTGTCTGTTTTACTATAGATGATTGTTCTCAATTAATGAAGTGTTTCTATGAAAGTGGAAATTTTATAATTCACACGTAGCATGTTTTTGGCCTGAAGAAGAACGAAACCTTGTAGAACAAATAAAAACGTCTATGACTGATGTCCTATTTTCCACTATATATTTTTATCATTTTATATTATTAAACTGAATGTAGTTATTCTGACGAATCAAAAGGTGAATGATGAGTTTTACCTTGTTTTAAAAATCCGTGTAATTCCTCATATTTTTCAATTCAATAATTCATCTATTTCATAATTTGAAACAAAATCAATAGTTCATTTCACCGCAATATTATTCTCATCAAAGTGAAATACGCCAAGACACGAAATTGTTCAGCATCTTGCGTCCCTCAAACTTCAATTCCACAATAGACTAGGTAAGGTTAAATACGCGGTACAGATAAAGTTCATAATTATCGTCTTCACGACAATATAAACGGGCCATAACTCTCGCCAATTACTGTTGCATCGGCACAATAGCCGCCCAATGAACGCCGCCCTAACTAACCGTGCTAGCTTATCCTAATTACCTTCTTAATTAGTGCAACTTGTACTGGTGTAGTAATGTACTGCCGCAGATGCTGTTTTGTCACCCACGGACGTTGCCATTGGTAACTATGAAGGACATATCTACAAGGGCCGAACTTGTACGTTCCTGAGTGTTTTTTGAAACATTCCCAAGTCCAATCTTCTTCGGGATCCCCATAGGTATACATTTTCAGAAGATTCAAATCTTATTCTTGTTCGACGTATTCAAGAAACCTAAATATCCAATCACCATTTAATGAAATTGAAATTATATAAATATATATTCAAAAGAGTAGTTTTTCTTACTCTATCACCTATGTGAGCACGATTTTACGTTGCGGCACGCGCACGTTAAGCGTACAGGCGTTAGGTTAGGTTGGCACATAGGATTTTTGGAGAAATTGAAGTTTTATGCTTCAGATGGTCATTTGAGGATGGTCAACTTTAGACCCAAGTCTTGCAGTCAGATACAATATTGGTTAGATCCATCCTACATGATAGGGGTTTTATTTTCTTCCAATGACAAATCTCGAGCAATCCACTTATTAATCAAATTGAAATTATATAAATATATTAATCCGACTAAATTTTTTTACTTTCGCACTTGCGATTCTATGTTGTCGCACGCGCACTGCAAGTAAAATAGGCCATATGCTTGGCTGTTTGAATATAGGTTTTTTGAAGTTGAGGGAGTGAGATTGTATCATTTAGAAACTGATTTGGGGCTGGTCAATTTTACACTGAAGTTTCGCAATCAGTTTATTATGATAGGTTTCTAATTCATTACGAGTAAGGAATAATTATATAACCTCGCTTTTTAGTAGACACAGAAAGTGACCAACAATCCGAAATGAATTAGAAGAATGTTGTTCGTTATCCAATTTTGCACAGCTAACGTAGTGCCCCAACATTAATAAATTTGTTATTATTAATAATATCACAAACATCACAAAATTGAACATGGGTACAAGAAACAAACAATAGTTAATCCATCAATAAAAATAAAGAATTAGGTTCTATTTTTCAATATTTTCCATGGTAACATTGTGGTCAATTCGGGTTATAGACTGGCATAACTTTCAAACTTCAATTGATTCAAGTACCTATTCGACTTAATGAGGATCAAATAACTTCATTTTCTAATATTCAACCTACATATAACAAATTATTATGATAAAGGGAATGTTGTAAATATTTTCCAAATACATTCTATCAAAAAAGTCCGGGAATTGGCCAATGAAACAATATTTATTTTTCATCCAAATTTATTCTATCGCCTTTAAAATTGGCCACTTCCGAAATACAGTAGAAGCTCGATTAACCGAACTAATTGTTGTCGATAGGCATTCGGATAATAAAATGTATGAAGAATAATGTTGTGTTTATTAAAAATAACAAATAGATATAACTATACAACTACTGCAGCATTAATCATTAAATAAAATATTTACGTACGTTTGTACGAATAATTTGTTTACAATATGCATTTGGTAATTTGCATTTGGTAATCATGAAATAAGTCGGTAATAAGTTTAATTTGGTTTAGAATATTTGGTAATTGTCATTTGACGTAAGCAACTTTTTCTCTTCATCACTCACTGTTTGTTTTTCAAACCACTTGCGAGCTGTTTCCAGGGCATGAAATGCTACATCATGAGATGGTCTTGTATCTTTTTCCACGTCTATATTTTCTTCTGTTTCATCTTCTTGCATTTCCTACTGTTCATTTATCTGCAATATGTTTTCTACAATTTCGTCATCAGACATAATCTGAAAGCCTTGATCATTACTGTCACAAGTGACACACTCTTTCGTATCATCATCATCACAATCCTGACATATTTGTAGCTTTGACATTACTTCATTCATATTCTCCACAATCATCCATATTGGTTATTGAAATATCGTTCTCCCGATTAAGTATTCTATTCCATGCCTTGTTTGAAGTTTTCCTTTCAATCAAATCTCATGCATCTACAACCATGTAACAACACTCCTTTAAGGGGTTACATGGGTTTCACGGTTTCAAAATATCGAAAATTTTTTTTTGTCTTATTAAATTCTGTAACATCTCTAGAATATTGTCCTAAATTTTCAAGTTGATCCGACTAATAGTTTCGGAGATACAGCCTTGAAAAGGTGGACGCTTGAGGTCAGGTATAGGCTGAGGGCGCAATAGGTATAGCGCAGCTGCAGCTCATCTATTGTTAGCCGTAATTATTGTCCCTTTTTTTCTTTATAATAAGGTAAACTACTGGAAGATATTTCATGTGGTGATTTCTCGTTAAACTACGAAGTTCATTTTGAGTTTATAAGTGTTTGTTGTGAATTTTATTCGATAAAAAATGCCGTTTAAAGTGTCTAGAACCCAGATAACGGAAGGTGTTCGTAGAAAAGATAGACTTAAGAAGAGGAAACAATCGTTTAATCCAAAAAATCCTGAGGTAGATGATAATTCTTTCACGAGTACGTCGGCAAAAAAATTAAAAGGCGATGACAAACAGCACGTGCCAGAGGAAGCCACGATACAATATTCGATCATTGAATTTGCTCTGGTTTTTTCTACACTTTCGTGTTTTGTACGGTGTTCAAACATTATTGAAAGTGGAGGTGAAGAAAAATTTTGTAATGGAAAAGTAAATTTTATACAATGCTCCAAATTCGGTCTGGGATTTAAACTTGTGGTAGAATGTGAACGATGTATGCCAAAATATATTTTATCATGTCAACAAATTGGCAGACTGTATGAACTAAATCGGCGGTTCATTTTTGTTATGCGAGTATTGGGTTTGGGTCTTGCTGTATGCAAGAAGTTTTGCGGTTTGATAGATCTAAGCAGCTCCTTTTTGAATCAATCAAACATACGACTTTTATATTAATAAAATACATGAATGTATTACCATAGTTACTGAGAAACTGTTCTCTGCTGCTACAGAGGAAAAGCAATTGACAAGTTTAGCAAACAACATGGAAGATACGACAGATGTAACTGTCTCCGGTGATGGGACGTGGAAAAAGCGTGGTTTTGCATCACTTTATGGTGTCAGTTCTCTAATCGGATATCGCTCAGGAAAAGTCTTGGATGTCATTGTTAAATGTCCATACTGTAAACTATGTGAGTCTTGGAAAAAAAAAATTAGATACGGCAGAATTTGAAGAGTGGAAAGAAGAACACATCAAAAATGAACAATGTACCGCCAATCACACTGGAGCATCTGGAAACATGGAAGTATCTTCAATTATTGAAACATTTAAACGTTCTATTGTAAAACATGGCTTGAGGTACGTAAATTATATAGGAGATGGAGATTCTAAAATATACTCTGGTATTCTCAAAGCCAAACCTTATGGTGAAAATTTTGTTGTCAACAAGAAAGAATGCGTTGGCCACGTACAGAAGAGGATGGGAACCCGGTTGCGTGATTTAGTGAAGAAAACTGTTGAGGAAAAAATAGTTAATGGCGAAAAAACTCAAAAAAAAATTCTTTCTGGTAAAGGTAAATTGACTAGTAAATTGATTGACAAATTAACTGTATATTACGGCTTAGCGATAAGAAGAAACAGTGATTCAGCTGATAAAATGAGGGATGCGATATGGGCAACCTACTACCACTACAGTTCTACAGACAAAAACCCGCAGCATCAGAATTGCCCTGAAGATCCAGACACGTGGTGCACCTGGCAGCGAGCATCAGCATCAGGTACTCTCTCATCGTCTAACACCAATATACTCCATTACCAGATGATGTTTTGACTGCAATGAAACCAATTTATGAAGACCTGAGTAAGGATGAGCTTCTGGATCGGTGTGTTGGAAGATTTACACAAAATAACAATGAAAGTTTCAATCAGTTGAATTGGAAAATTACTCCCAAAATACTTCCGGCTGGGTCGATAATCGTTCAAAATGCTGCATTAATCGCTGCTTGTGTTTTCAATGTTTAATTTTTTTTCCTTCGTCCAATACCTAGTTTATTGTGTTTACTAAAACACGTATTTTTTATTTTTATTTCAGATGATCCTGAAAGAAGTTCTGCTGACAACGCGAAGGCACCTTTTTTCCGAGGGACTGCCGGGAATGGCGTCGTAATGACCGCCATTTTGATATTTTTTTTTGAAAATTTCACAAAATGTTTATTAAATATGTATCTTTTTAAATAAAAAAAAATTTCATTAAAATATTTCATTTTTATATGTAAAAAATTATTGAAAAAGGCCGTTTTTGCCCGAGGAAACCCATGTAACCCTTAAATTCATTTCCTTAAATACAACGACTTCTACATTATTATTATAACAACCTACGTGTAAGTTGTTTTCTATAAAGTCGTTTCAATGTTTCAATATTTTCCGTGATATCTCGGAGACTATACATTTCATCAGAAAATTTCAAGACATAATTTGTAGCAAATCGCTTTATCTACAAATAAGTTCTTATCACTTTTGCGTAAATGAAGAAATTTCGAAAGTTAGAATCAAAAAGTAGAAAATTCTTATAAAAACTTTCTTTTTCGAACAATAACTTTTTATTTTTTCATTTTATCGCAAAATTATTCGAGACCAATCATATTGATGGTTTTTTGAGGAACATTTTCACAAATTTTTTTCATTTTATTTATTTTCAACACTGTTACAGCGCTCTAAAGTTGACCGGGTTCGTCAGTTCTCACGAGAATCCAGACGAAACGAAATGAATCACTTCGTTTGATCATTTTTTATAATCCCTAATACAAATAATTTTTTTCACGTTAATACCTACAACTCTACTTATTTATTCATAAATCTCTTCCTTTACTATACAACTTACAGAATTATTGTTCTTTAAATATTTTCGTACAGAAGTGTACATTTTTGAGAATGTTTAGCTTAGTCATCGAGCTTTTGAAATAGGGGAAGGTTTAATGACTAACATCATGGAATTGAATTTTCAAGGACTATCATTCAATAGGAAATCGAAGGTTCTACCTTTTAGTGCTATGACAAGCACTATTGAAGTTGAAAAATCTCCTGTCGTCATCAATCCCTTACTTTTATTTCAACGCATGTGTATTTCAAGGGAATCAGTTGGCGATATTAAACAATATTTGACGTACTGATCAGGTACCAAGTCGTCTTTATTTAATGCTTTTACACCACTAGACCAATCCTCTGAAAACATGCACAGAAGTTATTTTGTTGTCGATGGTGGTTTCCTATTACATAAAGTGGTTTGGGATAGAAATTCATCACTGAACAACATTATTGAAAAGTATGTCAGGTATGGGCAAGAACATTATGGACTATCTACAACTATAATATTTCATGGTTACTCCGAAGATCCAGATATTGCTGGAACCAAGTCTTGGGAACGTTTGGGTCGCACGAAGAAACATCAATCTGCCGAAATTAGGTTTGATAAGAGTACCATACCAACAATACCTCAAGAGAAATTTCTTGGTAATGAAAAGAAGAAATCAAGTTTCATAGATCACTTAAAATTTCTCTCACAGAGGTAAACCTACCTACCTCACAGAGGTAGGTTTACCTCTGTGACAGAATAATGCATCTGAATCAAGCTGATTCAGATGCAGATTTAATCATCGTCTCTGCTGTGCTTAGCGCTTCCCATGATTATGTCATTATTGTGGCCGAGGACATCGATATTCTTGTATTTTTCACGGCATTAGGAACAAGACAGCCAAACATTTTCTTTTTATAACTTTCTAAAGGACGCACATGTGGTCAATTGTATAACCCTTCAAGTTTTATGCATTCAGATTTCATAGCACATAATTTGCTTTTTCGTTCATGCTTTCTCTGGTTGTGATGCATTAGCTGCCTATAATATCGGGGGAAATTTATGAAAATAATGGAAAAACATCCTGAGCTAGCTGTTGGTACCGCTCTATTTCCTAATGAGAAAATTTATTCGTCATTGCTCACTCTTGTTGGTGAACGGTTTTTTGTATTTTTATACGGCGGTAATAATGACGATTCTCTAGACAGCATGCGATACAAAAAAATTCTCGAAAGCAGTAACTAAAGATTCATTTAGATTATCTTCACTGCCTTCGACCCAAGATGCAGCTCGTTTCCACAGTTTCCGAGTTTATCACCAGATACAGTCGTGGCTTGGAAAATATGAAAATCCGAAAGATTGTGACTGGAGAGAGCATAGAAACATTTGGATGCCAGTCCAAGCTGGTCTCAAATGCTTGACAGTATGCCTTCATTGCTCTGGCGAAACATGTACCAATATAATGAATTGATAGTTGAACTTCCAACAACGACTCCAATTTTAACACCCGTCATTCTCTAAACCTTCTCATTTGACGATCAATTACGTAATGAGCTACAGCCAGAACCATTAAAAAAGTAGTATAAAATAGGGCAGCCGATAACCGATCAAAATATAATTATGTGGAGGATTACATCACGATCAAGGTTTTTGTGGAGTAGGTCTACTGGGGATACCACGTTAAAAAACACGCGCTAAAAGACCTCATAAGTGGCGGGGAAATAATTATAAATAAATAAGTTGAGTTGTAGGTATTGATGTAAAAAAAAGTGATTAGTATATAGGGATCATAAAAAACTGATCAACCGAAGTGATTCATTTCGTTTTAATCGGATTCTCGTGAGAATTGACGAACCCGAACTCTGGAGCTCAGCAACAGCGTTAAGAATAGATGAAATAAAAGAAAATATGTGAGAATATTCCTCAAAAGACCATCTACAAGATTGGTCTGGGATATTTTTCGATAAAATGACGAAAAGAAGTTATTTTTCAAAAAAGAAAATTTTTATAACAATTTTTTCTCTTTTCTGCTCATAACTTTTGAAATTTTTTATTGACGGCAAAAAAATGAAATTATTTGTAGATAAAGCGATTTACTACAAATTATATTTCGAAATTTTTTTGATGAGATGTATAGTTTCCGAGATATCACGGAAAATATATTTGCACCCCTTTTTCAAGATGGCCGCTGGGGGCCAAGGGCTGCAACCCCACAAACTCGAAGTTAAGCTTCTATTGACCCTCCCCCAACGATAGAATTACGTACTCTAAAAAATGCAAAGCAAATGTAACATTTCAATGGAATAATAGCTGCCTAACTGAAACATCGGAAATTCATTAAATGTCCACATATTTTTCATTAAAAACTTTAATAAACTTCAGCTTTGATCTACTGAAATATAAAACTTTATATCCATACATTTTTTGTCTATAGCTATCAAAATTATATAACAACTGGCTCTTTCAAACTTAAATTACCGTAGGTTATACAAACACAAGGTCCTACTGACAACGATGCTCTTTCATCATACTTGAATATCATTATGGTTAGTCTTATCAATCAAATTCCTATTTGAACTTCTCAAGCATTTAAAAGTTTATTACTTCAGAAAGTAGAAAGGTAATATTGATTATTAAGATAAATATTTAGACCACAATATCTTCTGCACGTATCAATAGATTTGGAATATTTACTAAAATTTTCTCTTCCTGGGCTGAGTGAATTAATCGAGACTTGAAATGTCAAAGCTTTTTTCAAAATGAATCAACGTGACTAACTGCTTGTCCATTATTTTCCTGAAAATAACATTTCTGACGATTTATTTTCACGAAACGAAATGATGTTAGTGCAGGAAAGAAAAATCTATTACAGGAAAATTAAAGATACCTGATACATTATACTTTAAGTCTATATTATGATTAACAGCACGTGCTCCGTCGAAAACAAGTATCTAATTACATCGGTAGAAATGTACAGTCTGTTTCGAAGGAAAATATAATTCTCCTTTACCATTTAAGAAGGTTATACTATATCTGGGAACTATAAGCCAAGCAATAGTTTTCTGAAACCGATGTCACATTAATCAACTGTTTCTCCATCATGAGTTTTGCATGGGGATGTGATGTTGGAAAGGTTTTTTAATTTCATAAATAATAATGCTACTATTATTCATCTACATAGTGGGGACTTCATACGTCGATTTTTATTCAGTCTGTTATGTTGTTTATGTAATTTCGATTTTCTTGGGTAATGAAGGGGAATACAATTTTGATCAAGCAAATTGAAAAGATAAACAAACTTAAAAATAGTCGGAACGTGGAATGTCGATTGTATGCTTGAGCCGGATAAAGCAGGAAACTTCTATAACTTCTACCATGCAAATTGCTCGTGGTCATATTATTTGCGATAAAACGAGATTTGATTTTCACAAACATTGTTGATTATATTGTGGATTCTAAAATCCTCGATAGTGTTTGTTCCTATCTCCAGCTGGTGCGCTGTTCGGCAAATTTCGTATGTTCTATGCAACCACGCTTCATTATATATAGATGGACCTTCATGTATCTCATAAGGGAATGACAATAACAATGAGATTAAATTATTTAATAGCATTGGTTTGAGTTTATTTGACTGACATGCTTCACTTTGGGCGATGAAAGCTTGCGACAGAGTTGATTGTCATTTACTATATGCAAAACTGAAGTATTCTTGTTTCGATGTGTCCGGAGGTGGCAAAGGTCATTCCGATTCATAAGAAAGGATATTGAAGAGGCTTTAGAGATCACATCAACCCATCACAACTATACCCACGTTTTCGAATATATTTGAAATATTACTGAGAACTTCATTCAAATTGTGAATTTCATAGAGAACACTTGAAAACAGCGGTTTTCGAAAGGAAAGATCTACCACAAGAGTATGCTTGGAGATAATGGAACTTCTGATAGAAGCTATGGAGGAAGAGGAAGGATCAAGCATCAAGGTGGTTTGACATTGGTGAAGCCTTCGACAGCATAAACCGCCGTATACTGTATCTTCTCAAAATCGAGAAACGTGGTATTAGTAGTGAATTCAGATACAAGGTTTCAGTTCATAAAATGAAATCAGATGTACATCTGGACTCGAAACTTAACCTGTTATTTCATCTCTCATACATCAATAGTTGAAAGCAAAGTTGCGATATTGGCTGACGTAGATAGGATGATACAGCAGGAATTAATCTCAGAACACCGGGAAACTATCTCCAAAATGGTTAGAGGTTATAAGCAACGTCTAGAAGAGACGAAGGAGCTGATAGGAAGCTTAGCAGCATAAACAGTCTTGCAACCTGAGGTATTCTGCTTTAAGGACCAGCTACAGAAACTGCAAGAATATTCTCGAAACAAAAAGGATCCATTAGGGGTTCAACTTACATATAACAATAAGAAAGCAAACTACTTTATAATTACTAGATATTTATATCTTCATAATTTGTGTTGGATTGTTTTTCTAACGTCCATGATCACCGAAATTCGCTGAGGACAAAGATGGGCATTCACTGTCACGGAACGTTACCCTTTCATCTCTCAGAAGCGAATCAGAAAAAGTTTTTTATTGTACAATGTTAGCTATTCAACTGATGAGTCTTTGAATATCTGCGGTAATTTTGTAATCTGAGATTTACGTATTTAGATTTAAAATGCTATTACTGATGTTGGTAGAACGTCCCTAATTTTTGTGGTTGATATACAATTTTTTTTCTATACGTCTCATATATTTTTGATGAGAAAAAATTATGCGTATTATTATCTCCGGTATCACATTGAAATTCGTTATTGTAGTACGAGGAAACACCAGAAGCATCTGAGCGAATCTGAGCTATATTCTACTTATAATATTTATATATGTATTTAAATAACACTTTTCCAATAATATGTGCTTACTTAACAGAACTGCCTCTTGCATTGTGAAAAGTTTTTTGGGGACACTGCTTGATGAATGGTGGTGTCAGATACTAGTCCCTTGGCAGCGTTATCAATTGGTATGCTGCTGAGATGGCTCTATCGTTTTGAATATCCCATTTGATTAAGACTTCTGAAGTAATAATTTTCTCTTGTGCTTTCCTTTCATTTTCAATTTCAACTTTTGTTTCATTAGTTGTACTCACTTTCAGACTTATCTGGGTAAATGGCTGAACCTCAATTAGATCATCTTCTATCGAAAAGGAAAACAGGACCGCTTCGGTTGTCTTTCATGATTTCATTCTGCATAATAATAGTCGAAGTTCATTTCTTTTTTAGAAGAGCAAGTCCATAAAATCAGCTAACGATATTGCTTGGCATCATTGCAGGAATTATAAAATTCCGCCGCATCCAAATTTTATTATTCGAGAAGAACTGAAATGACAAGTATCATTTCATACTGGTTGAAAAATATCTGGAAGAAGGATCAATACCGTTAATAGTATACTGAACTACAAAATTCAGAACGCCCAAATGCAAAATTACCATCTTTTCAAAGTGGTTGTCTGAATTATATTTCAATATTTTAATTGAAAGCAAAACTTACTGCAAAAATATGTCAAAAGTACAGAAAAACGATCCCGAACCTTTCAATCACATTGCTCTCTCGCAAATCTCAAGCTCTTCTTTTCAGAACACTACACCAGCAGTATCGTCCTGCGCTTTCCTCCCGCCATTTCTCACCGTACTTTCTGCTTACAATTCGACCACACTTTTTGACTGAATATTTCTTCAGCAATTCCCTCCCGCAATCTTCACACTCACTTTTCCCCCTCATTTATACACCTCTTTCATCCTGCACTCTTTTTCCGTACATTTACCGTATTCCCCTTCAAAACAACTCCCACAGTTTCTTATCGCAGTTTCTACCCGCAATTTTCTCCCGTTCTTTCTTCCCCCACTCTCCACCCGCGATTTCCTCCCGTAATTCCAGCCTACTCTTCTCTCACTCTTTGCTCACGCACTATCCTCCTGTAATTTACGACCGCACTTTCCTCTCGCACTTTTCTCCTGCTCATTTCTTTGGCACTTACCTCAAATCCTTACAATTTGTTCTTTCCTTCGGCACTTCTTTCGCACTTTTCTCCCGCACTTCTCTCGTGCAAAACTTTCACACTATCCTTCCACAATTTTTCCTTACACTTTTCACACGCACTCTCCACCAGACTCTTTTCTCGGACTTCACTCCCGTAGTTTTCCCGCCATCTTCTCAGGCACTTTATACCCCTAATTTTTGCTTGTACTTCAATCCTTCACTTTTCGCGTGCACTTTTTTCCTGCACTTCTCACAATGCATCTCTCTTGCGTTTCTTCCCGCATTCTCTCCACACTTACTTCATTATCTAACCGCACTCTCCTCTCTGCTCACAATTCTACCGCTCTTTCAACTGATATTTCTTCCGAACTTTGCTCTCAAAATCTCCACACGCACTTTTCCCCTCTCATTCATACGGCTCTTCCTTCCCGCACTCCTCTTCTTCTTCAAAACACCTCCCACAATTTCATCCCCCAGTTTCCACCCGCCCTTTTCTTCCGTACTTTCTTCCCGCACTCTCCACCCGCGCTTTTCTCCCGCACTTCTTCCCGGTAATTGTCCCGTACTCTTTTTTTCGCTCTTTGCTCCCGCACTTTCCTCCTGTAATTTTCAACAGCACTTTCCTCTCGCATTTTTCTCCTGCTCATTTCTACCGCACTTTCCTCGAATCCTTTCAATCCGTTTTTTCCTTTCGCACTTTTATTTCTATTCCACTTTTCTCCCTCACTTCTCTCGTGCACAACTCCCACACTATCCTGTCACTATATTTACTCGCTCTTTCCACCCGACTTTTTTCCCGCCATTTTTTCAGGCATTTTATACCCCAAATTTTGCTTATACTTTAATCCTTCACTTTTCACGTGCACTTTCTTCCCGCACTTTCCTTACAATTTACTCCTGCTCTTCTCTACCGCACATCTATTCCACTTTCCTTCCGCATTCTCCACCCTCACTTCATTATATAACAGCACCCTCTTCACGCATTTTCCGCCCACACAACTCCCGCGCTTTTTGTATAGCTTCAATTTTGATCATTCCAATTAAGAATGCATGCAGAAGTGTTTAGGATGGCTGCAATTCTTGCATTTTGAAGAATAGGAATACTTTTGAATAAATAAGATAACTATTTTCTCTTTTGTTACTAATAATGATATATAATTTCGTTTGTTCTTATTATAAGTGGCCTTAATTGTTGTGAGCATATAATGGAAACGTTTGAAATGTTTTGAATAAATTAGCACCAGTATACTACACTGCGCCAGGAAATTAGAGCACAATTTCAATATTGCCAATTCATTTTTTGGTAGGCACTCAAATATTAACAAAAATTTCTTACGGATATGTCCAGTCGTATACCAACAAAATTCGATATTTTCCTTGGCGCATAGTTCCTCTCATGAGAAGTTTAACATGAAAAAATGAATTGAGATTCTGCAGGAAATCACCACATATTAATAGCAGCAGTTATTTATAAATAACTGAACATTTTAAATTTCGGTAACAATGCAACGCGAATCGCGAAATTTGGCACCAACAGGATGTGCTGTCGTGCAGAAGTGGTGACCTAAGTTGGGCTTATACAAGAACGAGCCATAAGCTTGGCTTGTTGCATACTATCTTTAGAATAATCCGCAGATACAGGGAGATAGTTAGTCATGAAAAAAGAACTGGGCAAGGAAGACTTCGAGTCGATCTATGCTATGCGAAGCTACTGCTAACCCTCTTCAAATGCAACTACAATAAAACAGTGGAGTAGATGTTAGTACTGCAACGAGACGATAACGTCTCATGGAATCTGGTCGAGGCGTTGTGTCGCAGTTCGAGGCTCAGCATTAACCGCAGCACATCGAAGAGCCCCATTGAATTTTTGAATGGGTAGAAGCTGACTTGGAGAGTGTATTGTGTACAGATAAGTCTAAATGTATTTTTTATTGCGATCGACGTTCTCTAGTGTACAGATATCGAAACGAGAGATAAGTCCAATGCAATTTTTAAGCTACCTATGAATTTGGTTATGGTTCAAGAAAGGAGGAAGGGGGAATTTCTTTGAAAGCCCGCATTGATTTGGTCATCTTGAATGATAGATTTCTGAATTTTAAGAGGTACGCCACAGACAATTTAGAACATCTTGAAACATTTGCGGTCCACATGCATGGAATTCTTCGTTTATGCTTGATAACGCCAGGCCTCACCAAGCTCATATCGTTAGGAATTACCTTCAAGATGATGAAATCAGATTTTTTGAGAATTGGACATTTACCAAAAATTTTACATTTTTCATTATTAGTTTAATTTCAATGAATTTCTATTCCCATTATTTTCAAGCCTTTCTCAGAGCTGGTTATTCGAAAAATAACTCTTCAAAATATCTCAACTTCTTTTGAATAAATTTCAATTTTTGATTTTGACCGTTTTCTTGGCGCAATGTAGATGTAACCACAGAATCACATTTTTGAGAGAAATTAGTCTGGCATTATATTTATAATTAAAATATAAAAATACTCTTCTCATTTTATCGAAATTTTTATTATAATTCGAAAATCATTCAACAAAAAAATTGAATATGTCCCTGCATTCGACTCTATAGAATATAAAGTAGATAATAGAATATAAAAACAGTTTTCACCTAACTTTGACAAAAAAGAGATATTATCGTTTACCCAAATACCGAATAATCATGAAATTGGGAGAATTTCTAAAACAAAAGAATATCGATGATGGAAAAAGGGGAGGCAAAATTTTTGCAGTATGTCCCAAAGCTGCCATACTAAAACATCTAAAGTGAGAATCATATATTCTGTTAACTTAATTGTTTCAAAAGAGTTTTTAATGCTACGATGGTACGAATGCCAAAAAGATAACAGAATTGATCACTTTTATTGAAGTTCCTACAGTTACAAGGTTTATGGCTGAATTATTAGGATCTGATATCAAATCATAATATATCTATCTAATGTATCATAAAAATGGCTTGTATTGCCAAATTTGACATAAAATTCTGGGTAATAATCACTTAAAAATAAATGGCACTTGATCCACTGTGACCCGGGAATGGGTCACTTAGGACCGATGCATTGATGACATTGGATCAACTAGGAAGACTTGATCTATACAAAAAATACATTTAACTTATTGATACACAGATATTTATCTGTGATGTTAGACAGCCTTTATTATATATAAACTAAACTGTCTTAGAAATTGACAAAAGGACTTAACCACATTTCATATATGTATGTCTAAGACAACAAAATGTTATGTTATACATAACATTTCAGTCAAAACATTGTCATTTGACTCAAACGATCGGTTAAAACACTTACATCTACACATAAACACCTCAAAAAAGTCTTCCGAATATCGATATATCGTATCCAGAACGATCAATATGGATGATTTTTTCTTAAGAAATGAACACCTGCATCAATTTCTCACCAAATTATGTAGAGTGCCGCAACAGATTTCAGTTTTTTTTTTTATAAAAAACTAAAAATGCAGCAGATGCGACGCTGCTTTATAATCATTTCATGTATTCAGTGTTTGAAATCAGTTAGTTGGTACTTTGTTTCTGTTGTAAGCATAAATAAAAGATTCCAGTTTTGTGATTCGACCATGGAAAGATGACATTTGACTAGAGAAGAGATGTTAGGAGCCGTTGGCATGCTCCAAGCTGGGAGCTCACAACGGGAAGTCTTCAGGGTTCTGGGAAATAACCCAAGTGTCATAAACCATTTATGGTGGCGTTTTAATGAAAAAGGTAGAAGAACGCCATACAGGTCGTTTCAGGATTACTACAGTCGTCCAAGAAGGTCAACTCCCCTCCAGACGTCCTTTAAGAGTTCCACAAATGACCCATGGAAATCGCGCTGCTCGTTTAGTTTGGTGCCAAGAACACGTAAACTGGGATCAAGAGAGGTGGGCCACAGTTCTCTTCAGTGATGAATCTAGATTTAGTTATTATCCCGATTCGGGAAGAATTCGTATATGGAGGGAACCTGGAAAGCAAAACCGACTCCAGCATGCTCGAAAAGTGGTTAGACAGGAAGGCAGACCAGTGATGTTTTGGGGAGGTATATGCCTTGGTGGAAGAACTGACCTCGTTTTCATACAAAACAACCTCACGGGAAATTCTTACGCAAATGAGATAGTTTTACCTGTAGTGGTACCGTATCTCCAAACAATGGGTCAAAATCCACTCTTCCAACAAGATAATGCATCGTGCAAGAATTGTCTTGAACGTTCTTGAAGAGAATGATATCGATCTTCTACCGTGACCACCCTGCTCCCCAGATCTGAATCCCTTCGAGCAAGTGTGGAACACCCTAAAAAGAAATCTCCTGCGTCAAAACGTCTTCCATTATGAACAGGAGCTTCGATTAGCAGTTCAGGGGGCTTGGAATGACTTAGGCCAAAATGTAATAGACAATTTAATATTGAGCATGCCGCGACGATACCAAAGTATCATTAATAATAGAGCTGGACCTTCTGGGTACAGAAAAATATAAGTGCTTCCATATCGTTTCGAAAATATTAGTTCAGGAATTTTTTTTGTGTTTTACCAAATTTCGTCATTTTCGAATTTCAATTTTTTTTTTCTAATAGGTGCTTTGGAGAAGTCAAATATTTTTGATTTCTTGAGAATACATTATGAACAATGCATTCTAACAAAAACCGAAAGATTTCTATAAATTCGAATCATCAAATTCATATTTTAAAGATATTGGTAAGTGTTCCTAGACTTTTTGAGTTGTTTATACAAGTAAGTATCTTATAGCTTATTTTCAACAAATAAATAAGCGTACGTCAGCAACCTGTCGACAATGTATTTAATACATGAATAGAAGTTGTAAAAGTCACTCCTTTTTCAAGTCATATCTCTTTTATTGATAAGTATGAAAATATATTTTACGACCAATAAACTCTATCAGTCGTAAACTTTAAAAGCAATAAAGATAACGATTTTATAATAAAAATCTCAAAAACTAATCCTCTTATAAAAATGTCTTAGTCTGTCAAACAAAGGATCAAAAATCAAATCATCGTTAAGTATCAAATCAAATCAAAGTCGAATTTATTTCTGACCCATAAACAGCAAAAATCTGCTGGTACTTGGGCCTAAAGCCATACAATTTTAAAAGTTACAATGGAAAAAATATGAAATTTTCATTTCTTATCGAAATAAATTAACTTATCAAAAACAACAAATACTTTAATCCATTATATTATATTGTTTGAGATTATGTAAGACTGTTTGATATCTATTTGACTCAAATATTTCGTTTGGTATAGTGTTATAAACTGAAATACAACCGTTCGGAGGAGAAACACAGAACTTTTCAGTCCTTGTAAAGTTTTTTCTCATATCTTTTCGACTTCTTACATGATATTTATGGCACTGACCAATCTCAGTAATTTTATTTTCAAGTTCAGATTTCAGAATATTGTTCTTGACGCAATAAATGAATTTGACTTGCTCGAGTGTTAATTTACTAATATCAAAGATTCATGTCCTGGAATATACTTGATTTGTTAGCGTATAGTAATCCATTGAATATATATATATATATATATATATATATATATATATATATATATATATATATATATATATATATATATATATATATATATATATATATGACCCTTTGTTTTGAGTTCTTTGAATATTGTTCAATGAGTACTTAGGAGAATTACCCCAACAAGTTATTAAATATCTCAGATGAGATTCTATGAAACTAGAATAAAGCACTCTTTTAAGTGAATTATTCAACAAACGATTACATCTTCTGATTGTTCCGAGCATAGAAACCATTTTTCTTGCTAGTTTATTAATATGCACATCCCAAGTCATATTGTTAGTTATTGTTAAACCCAAATAAACATATTCAGATACTTTTTTCAGTTTAGTTCCATCAACTTGAATCTCAGTGTCACATATTTTTTTGTTCCTAAGTCATTGTTTAAGACTTTTTCCATATCTTTTAGGTAGAATCCTGAAACAATAACAGTATCGTCAGCATCCATGAAATATTTAAATTTAAGCTTCATAAACTTTAAACTATGCACATACAATAGATACTGCAATGGTTCTTAAACTGATCCTTGAGCCACGCCCATCTTCAAATCCTCAAAGTCACTTTCACTATTATTAGCAGTTGTATACAGTTCTCTACTCTTTGAATATGTTTCAAGCAGTCTATAGCACACACCACGAAATCCCATTTTGTAGAGCTTGTTAAGAGGACCATCAATAACGACTGTGTAGGCAGCTATCACATATTACCCTTGATCTATTTCACCTACGAAAGAGCTACACCGACACCAGAAAGCAAGACAATGCTAGATATATTTTAAATTCAATTGATAAAACATATCGAGTGTGATAAAAAGAATCTGACATTAAACTACTCAATACAAATAGGGAAAGTAACCTAACAGCAAACCAACTAAATTATTTATTCTCGCATATTGGCAAAAATTTTTAGGTTAGGGCATCGCCCAGGAAATCGATGGAGCTGTTAAGGAAGAAAATTGTAAAATAAAATACTTCATTATTCAATTTCCCTACAACGGAAGAAGAACTGGTTGACATAGTTGAGAAATTTAAGAATGGGATTCCAGCGATATTTGGGGAATGACGATTCCTATACTCAAAGAAATAATTTCATTTGTAAAGACTCCATTGTGCAAAATTTTGAATAATTAGATTAGATGAATATAGCCAAAGCCATACCCATTCATAAGAAAGGCCATAGGTACAGCTGCAATAATTATAGGCCTATATCGATACTACCAGTGTTTTCTAGAGAGTTTGAGGAACTACTGTAGAGGAGAATAGTTGAGTTCTTAAATGAGAATCAAATCTTAGACAGCTGCCAGCATGGATTTCGACCAAAAAGATCAACTACGACCGCACTTATAGCGCTGATGGAAGGTATAGTTATGTGTTCAATGAGATCCATTACTGCTCCCTGGGTGCTGCTTCCTTTTTGAAACCCATATTGTTGGGTGTCAAATTTAATTGTACTTTTGGTAAACCCAAGTAGCCTTGTTTTAATAATCTTTTCAACTATCTTTGAGAAAGTGGTCAGAATCGAAAATGGTCGATAATCATTCATGTCTTCTTCAGATCCTTTTTTATATAGAGTTAATACCCTGGCTATTTTAAGTTCTTCTGGAAAAATTCCTGTCTCTAATATATTATTTAGCTTGACCGAAGTTTCTTCAATTATATGAATTATTTCCATGATGTTGCTTTTGTCAATATTATCCACTCCAGGTGCACTGTTATTTTTCAAACTTTTGACTACGTTTGTGATTTCGCTCAGATTGGTCGGTGACAGGTAAATACTTTCCTTCATTTGTTCTTCTGTCAGTTGTATATTTCTCGGTTTATTAATATTCTTGGCCAGTACAGTTCCAACATTGGAAAAATGGTCGTTCATTGCTCGAGCTATTTCCTTTTCGTTAGTAATTATTTGTCCATCTTTTGCTGTCATTGTAAGATTTGATAAAATCAATGTCAAACTGGTATAGAGATTGTTTTCTTTTTGTGTTACCATGAAACATTGGTTTATGTAAAATCATCTTGATATTATGCGGTGATTTTGGTTTACTTTGTGAAGAATATCACAAAATTAGGTGGAAAATATTCAATTACCAAATATAATAGTTATGATATTTCTATCATCATTAGACGTTTTCAAATTGTGAGTAAAATTAAGGTACAGTTGTACCATTAGTCCTAAATATAGAAAAACATATGAATTATAATGAGAGAGAAGAACAACAAGTTTTCTATTATTAAAACATATATAGATATTCAAAGGTACATTCATAATTACTCGAAAATCCCAAATATAGGGGAATAACATAGGTCGGTGTTGTCGTTCAGCAGAGTAAGATTGTTTCTATTGTGTTTATATACTGCCACTTATATATTGCCACTTAGAACGCGAGAACATCACTAGCAGATTGTAAAATCGATGAGCTGGAATAAGAATTGGATCGCATACACTGGGACGTTGTGGGCCTTAGTGAAGTGAGAAGAAAGGGCGGCTTCATTATTAATAAAAGTTTGGTGAAGAGTGTTGTGAAAATCGAAAACCTGAGTACTAGAGTATGCTATCTCATTCTGAGGCTGAACAGAAGGTACAACATGAAGATAATTCAAGTATACGCGACTACCAGTGCTCACGCAGATGAGCTGGTTGAAGAGGTGTACGAAGATATTCGCCTCGCTATGAAGAGGACTCCAGCCTATTACAATTTTGTGGTTGGAGATTTCAATGCTAAGCTCGGTATGAAAGAAAATGACACCGAAGCATCCTTAGGGTGCCATAGAATTGGGGAACGGAATGAAAGAGGAACCATGCTCTTAGACTTTCTATTAGAAAACCGCTTATGTGCGATGAATTCGTTTTTCCAAAAACCTCCGCAGAGAAGATGGACATGGTCGAGCCCAGATGGTAACACCAAAAATTAAATGGACTTCATTATAGCTGACAAAAAGGAAGTTATTAAGGATGTTTCGGTCCTTAACAAATTTTCAACTGGAAGTGACCACAGAATGGTGAGGGCTAAATGTATGATCAATTCAAAACGTGAAAGGAACAAACTCGTAATGACAGGAGGGGTTAAAAATAACAAATGGGCACAGGTATCTGATGAAGCGGCATTTCGTGAAACTTTAAGTGAGAAGCTTTTGTGCAATGAAAACATGAATATCGATCAGCACAACGACAACATTACAACATCAATAAAACAAGCTATGGACATTGTAGCACTTTGAACAGGAAACAGGAAAGAATCAGTGAGACAACGAAACGCATGATGAAGACCAGAAGAGAACTATTAAGCAAGGACACAGCAGACAAGAAAGAACTGAAAATACTTAACCGCGAGATATCTCGCCAACTTAGGAAGGACTCTCGACAGCACAATAAAAGCTTGGCAGTTCAAACTATAGAACAAAATAAAAGCATGAAGGTACTACGACGGACAACTTCATTGGGAAAACGTAACATTCACAAACTAATGGATCCATATGGTTCAATTATAACAAATAGAGCCGAAATAGTGAAGGTTGTCGAGGACTTTTACTCCAATTTGTATCGAAGCCTGAATCGCGAGAACGAGGAAGACAATCTCATACCTCATGTTATGAATCAGGGTTCGGAGGACCTCCCAGAAATAACAGCTGATGAGGTCCGAAAGGCACTATCAGATATGAAAACAACAAAGCTCCAGGGGAAGTAGGAGTAGTTGCGAAGGCTTTGAAGATAGGCGGTGAAAATCTGATTCGTGAAATAACGAAACTTTTCAATAAATGTTTAGCTGAAGCAAAAGTACCAGAGTCTTGGCATAATGCTATAATAATAATTATGTACAAGAAAGGAGACCCCACAAATCTCTCGAACTATAGACCTATAAGCCTTCTATCGCACTTATACTAACTCTTCACCAAAATAATAACAAAGCGCCTCACAAACAAACTGGACACCTACCAACCTCGAGAGCAGGCCGGATTTCGGGCAACATTTCGTGTTAATGATCATCTCCAAACTCTCAAGACTTTGATTGAAAAGAGCATAGAATACTACTTGCCTCTGGTTCTCATATTCGTGGATTACGAGAAAGCCTTCGATACCGTGATACAGGCGATTATGCTTAAAGCGTTGGCTGACTGTAGAATAGATCATAGATACACTGCCATCATTAAATATATATATGAGCATGCCACTTCACAAGTGTGGATTCACAATTCCACAGAAAAATTCAGGATCGGACGTGGAGTGAGACAGGGTGATACTATTTCCCCGAAGTTGTCACAAACCTATTGCAATATATGTTCAAGCAATTGGAATGGGATCAGAGGGGAGTAAATGTGGATGGTGAGCGATTAAGTCATCTTCGTTTCGCCGACGACATCGTCATTATAGCACATTATAGATGATGCAAATGAGATGCTCTTGCAGTTGTCTAAGGAATCCAGTAAAATCGGATTGAAGATAAATATGTCGAGAACTAAGATGATGACCAACTTAGTACCAAGCCAACCAGTTTCCATCGATGGTGAAATTGTTGAACAAGTAACGTCATACAAATATCTGGGGCATGAGATAACTATAGGCAGGAACAACCAAACAACACAAATAGGAAGGCGAATAAGGCTGACATGGGCTGCATTTAGAAAACTGAGAGATCTGTTCAAATCAGAGATACCGATTTGTTTGAAACGTAAAGTTTACATTCAATGCGTTTTACCAGTTTTGACGTACGGTGCAGAAACCCTGACCCTAATAAAGAGATCAGCTAATGAAATATGTGTTGCTCAGCGTAAGATGAAGAGAGCTATGTTAGGCATAACACTACGGGACAGAATTCCCAACCATATCATACGCCAACGAACTAAAGTCCAGGATGCTCTCGAGAGAGTTGCTAATTTAAAGTGGAACTGGGCCGGTCATCTAGCAAGAACCACGGACGGTAGATGGACAAAGCGTCTTTTGGAGTGGTGTCCCAGAGATGAAGCCCACAGAAGTAGAGGAAGTCCACCAGCTCGTTGGAAAGACGATATCGAGCGAGTGTGTACGAACTGGATAAATCCGGCCCAAAATCGCGAGGAATGGAGATCGTTGAGGAAGACCTATGTTCAGCAGTGGACTAGGATGGTTGACAGATGATGATGATGATGATGATGATGATGATTGTGTTTAACTTTGAAAATTTCCAGAGAGTCTAGGTAAATCAGTTTATTGTTTCGGGGCACGACGAATAATGTTAAGATTACCTATACTAGGAACGTGGTGGTTGTTATCTAGGCAAAACTGTGCGATGGTGGAGTCACTTCTGTTTTTACAAAATGAAGATAGATGTTCTTTGTATCTAATGCTAAAAGATCTTCCTCTATGGGCTATGTATACACCGTTACAATCACGGCAACACGGTCCGTATACTCCTGAATTGTCTAATACGTGGGTTTTGTCTTTGGCATTAAGAAATATACGGACTGTGTTTCCCTGATTGCAACCGTGTTCACACAGGTCAAACATGAAGATTTTTTCGAATTGGATACAAAGAACATCACTCTTCCTTTCGAAAAAATAAGTGACTCCACCATGGCACAGAATTGTCTAGATAACAACCACCGATTTCCTAGTACAGATAATCGTACCCCGAAAAGCAATAAATTTAATTATCTAGGATCTCTGGAAATTCTCGAAGCTGAACACAACATAAACAATATTACCCTTCTTAACGACGACACAGACCTATGTTATTTCTCAATATTTGGGATTTTCAGATAATAATGAGTGTATCTTTAATACCTATCCATATTCCAATTGTAAAAACTTATTGTTTTTCTCACTCTTTATAACTCATACCTGTTTTTCTATAATATTTGAGACGAATTCTACAACTGTACCTCAGTTTCAACTCACAATTTGTAAACGTTTGATGATGATAGAAATACCGAAAAAGCTATTATGTTTGTGAATTAAATATTTTCCATCTAATTTTGTGATATTCTTCACAAAGTAAACCAAAATCACCTTATGATGATTCAATGTCAGTTAGTGAAGGCCGACTCAATATCATTTCATCTTGATATCTTGCAATGCAATCGTAGCTATATTAGATACGTTTGGCATGTGAAAATTATTTCACACTTTACCAGATTTCCTAAGTAAACTGACTTCAGTCTCGTTTCCTAGTTCTCTTATAACTTTACCTCTATAAAAAATCTCTGTCGCTTTTACTTCAAATTCAACAATTATAAAATCACCTTCCGTTGGTGAACCTTCGACTACAGGAAAACTGTTGGGATCTACCTCTTCATCATCCAGTTCTTCTTCAGAATAAATACTCATTTGATTTTCATCTTCCCTAGAACTCTCTCGTCAAATTTCTCTCTTATTTGTAGTCACACTCGTCTGTTTGCGTCTCTTTTCCTCTGCTCTCTTTTCTATTCCTTTTTTACTTGGTGTATCAATTGCAATTATAGACTTTACTTTTCGCCTTGGAGTTCTTCCCTGATCTAGGAAGTCCTCGAAATTGAAAAGGTCCTACGAATCTTTTTTCATTAAGTGCTGAATAAGTGTCCCTACAATTGCTTTAGTAGGTTTCGCAAGTGAAAAGCAATCCAAGATCCAAGAAGAAGATGCATTTGAGTAAAGAGCTAAAACTGGAACCTGAAGTAGCGTATCGTGCACCAAAACTTGTGGGGTTTGCAATATAGGGTTAAATTGATGTGGCTCTCGTACACAAGTCGGTATGGTTTTCGTTATATCATTAGTTCTGCCTTGGGCAGTATATAGATTAGGGTAGGACAGCTTAAATGTTGAAGGCAAAGGAGTTCTTGTTCTAGCATCATATAGAGCATTATTTTCATAATGTGAAATACTTTCATTTGAATTAGACAGAGAATCTCTACTGGAGGTGATGAGGTTCTCAATATTTCATTTTTATCATATGAAATTGGTACATTGATTTGGTTTTGTTCATTTTTTACATCAAATTGTAAGTTCACTTGGTGCAAAATCTAAATTGGTTAAATTGAACGGGAATATTCCACTTGCTTTGAATTCAGCGCAAATATTTCCGGATGTTATAGTTTTGTTGTGAGCATCTCTTACACATCTAGCCACTTCATATTTTGAAATTTTTTTTCCAGGGTTCAGCAACATCAAGCTGTCTATAGCATTGTTATAAGCTACATATATATGACGAATATAGTGGAAATGTTAAAACTGTCACACCGTTGTCCTTTGCCAAATTCAGAGCTGCTATAGTAGAAATGTGTGACTCGTGGTAATCGTATATGAGCAAACCAGAATTGTCTCTGCTGTTTGAATGCGTTATGAAATGTTGCATTGTTTTCGCAAACAATTGACAATTCATCCAGCTAGATGGTATAGCTACACCTAAGGAACCTGCTGGAGCATCTAAGAGCATGTGTTGTTCAAAATGCATCCTTAGCAATTGCAATTAGCAAATTGGTGGCAGTGGATTTTCTAAAGCACTTACCATGTAACAAGTTGTTGTTAACGTCCCTCATTATGCACTAGTCACCTTGGAGATTTGTCTCTGTCCTTTGCCTGCTAAGACTTTGACAGATTTTTGTATTGTCATTTTATTATTTTCATCCAGATTGAACACTCTACTTCCATCACCAATGACAACCTATCTAGATATTACATTTTCTAGATTGTTTAAGAATAGGCCAGCATTATGACGGTTGAAAGACGTCGCTTTGCTTGAACTGCATCCCTCAGGTGTTCTCAAAGATAACTGTTTGTCTCTCTGTCGTGGATTATACAGGGTGTTACAAAATAGTATATCTCAACTCGAGGGGGTAAATCTACGTGCAGTTTTAAGAAGTAAAATTCATATAAACATATGTCCGCAAAAGCTTCGTTATAGAGCTAGCTACAGGGTGTTGAAATTTCCGGAAAAAATTGGTTTTCTCTTCGAAACTCCTGAAATTTTCGAGATATTCAGCTCAACTTTGGAGTGAAAGTTATTTTTGACAGCCTCCATCATTACACGTCTTAAATTTCAACGAAAATTCAAAAGGTGTTTTCTTTTCCTGAGCCATGTCTAATTTTACCTTTCAAACTTTTTTGCAGTACGCCACTGATCAGCGTACAATCAATTTTCGTCATTTTCGTTCAGTTTAGAAACTTTTTTGACACTTGTAATTTTTTTGTATCTCCAACCGTTTTCGAGTGAAAAACTATTGAATTTGAATTATTTGAGTGTATATTATTCGCTTAGTAAAAAAATAATAGAAATACTCGATAGGTATGCCCAAAGTTTGCTTTCATTTGGATAGCTCATCTTCTGAGACTTAAATTTTACTCAATATCATATATTCAATATCAAACTAAAAAAAGCAATTAAAAACTAAATAAATTGCTGGAAGTCTCCTCCACCTGCAAGAATACAGGCCTCTGCCTTTGTTCGCATATTATCACGCTCCCTTTGAAATATTCCAGGGGTATTTTTTATCACAAGAGGTTAGTATTCGATTTTTCAATTCTTCTACAGTGTTCACTGGAGTGGTATGAACTAAACTTTTGAGATATCCCCATTGGAAAAAATCTAAACTATTTAAGTCTGGGGACCTAGGATGCCATGGCTCTGGCCCACTCTGACCTATCCATCGGTTGTTGAATGTATTATTCAAGAATTCCCTAGCTTCTCCACTAAAATGTGCTGGTGCCCCGTCATGCATGAACCACATTATGTTTCTCACCAAAAGTGACACATCCTCGAACAATAAAGATTACTCCTCCTCAAGAAATTGCCGATTAGCGGGACCGTTTAGTCTGTTAGACAAGAAAAATAGCCGAATCAAATAGTTTTCGATTATTCCGACGCAGACATTTAGTGAGAATTGTTCTTGGTAATGAGATTCTTCAAGCAGATGGGGGTTTTCCTCAGCCCAATGATGATAATTGTGAAAATTAGTGACAGAAGTTCCCGAAATTGTCGCTTCGTCTGTGAACATTATTTCACTATCAAAATGAGCATTTTCTCTTATTTTATCTAAGAACCATCGGCAGAAATTCAGTCTTGAAGGAAAATCTCGATGAAGTAGAGTTTGGATGCGTTGAATATGAAAAGAGTACAATAAAAAGTCGTGGAGAATCCTCCAAACTAGAAAATGGAAATATTCAACTGATTTTCAATTTTTATTGTACTCACATCAGGATACAAATACAGTTCAAAACTGCTTCCTCGAATTCTGGAGTTTGAGTTGTACCTTTTAAATGATTATTTGCAGAAAAAGTTCCAGTTTCCTTCAACCTTCTGTGGGTATTTGAAAATGTTCACCTGTCTGGTGTTACTCGATTTGGAAAGCGCCCCTGATATAATCGCCTAGCTTCTGTTGTATTTTCGTCCGCCAGACCGTACATGTAATGGATATCATCCTTTAAGTCTTAAAACTAATCGTTAATTTAATAAACAATTCGAGCAGACACTGGTTCAACTTTAGCAATTGTCAAAATAAATAAATAAATGAAAAAAATCAAATTCCACTAGGCATTTTTTTAATTAGAAGTGCTTTCAATTCAGCGAATGCATACAATCGTTCAATATTTTTTTTGCTCGAAAACGGTTGGAGATACAAAAAATTACAAGTGTCGAAAAAGTTTCTAAATTAAACGCAGGCCCGCCGCTAGCGGTTTGAACGCCGGTGTGCAATTCCTATCGTGCCGACCCTATCTAACTACAAAACCTAGGTGTTTATAAAAATGTGAGAAAAAAATGCTGTACTGCGAAAAACTATGTTATATTAGGTTATTTTATACAAGATAGATACACTAATACGACATTAAATGAAAAAATGAAGGCAAGAAAGGTGCAGTTTATACATATTATGTAGGTAGTTATAGGTATTAAGTTATTTTACAGAAACTGCACCTTTCTTACCTTCATGTTGGCAAAATCAGCTATAATTTTTTTGATGTCTAGTCTATGTTCAATTGAAATTATTGCTAAATTACATAGTCTTTGCTGGTCCATAGTTGATCTCAAATAGTTCTTTATTATTTTTAACTTTGAAAATGACCTTTCACCAGATGCAACTGAAACCGGCAATGTAAGTAGTATCCTTAGCGCTATTGCTGTATTGGGAAATGTTGACATTAATTCATTAGCAAAAATGTATTGCAATAGGGTTTGTGGATCATTAGACTGGTTTTCAGTTAAATGCAACTTTAAAGCATTGATTTCATTAAACATATCTATACCGTCAATATCTGCGTCACTACTTGAACTATCTTTTAGCTTCAAATTCAAATCTTTACAAAGTTTCATTAAATCATCTTTGGAGTAACTAAACTAGTTATTATTGGTGAAAAAGCCAAAAACGCCGGTAAAAGTTTCCAACTCATCGAATCTACGTTTTAAAGAAGTTAAGGTTTGGTCCTGGATCCTAAAAAAAAACATCTACCTTGTATTTCGTTTTAGGGTCTGGTAAGACTTCATCACTCTGTTCATACTGAAATTGAGTTGGTTTTCTTCGGGTACGAACGGTATTTATACGCGGAAAATCTGCATCTACATTAAGTTCCCGAGCCACAGTGGTAGCTTCTTCTAACATCCTTTCGAAATGCTCATCTGTGCGATATTCGATGAATTTATGAATCAATTTATTTAACAAATTTATGCAGATTTGAGTATTTATTGTGGGGTTTTGCATCATTTTGCTAATAGCATTAATTTCGTTTAAAATATCAAACCAAATTACAACTAAGCAAATAAATCTATAATTTTGAATATTCAAAGCAAGCGAATGTGCTTTGTGAGTTGTTGTACAATCCCATTCCGACGAATTGTTATCTGATATTTCATGTAAAGCGTCAAATATTTTTTCGAGGTGATACCGTAAAGGTTTGACTGCATCGATTCTTCTAGACCATCGCGTGGCACTTAATGCCTTTAGTTTTAAATCAGGTAAATGCTTGCAAATTATGGACCACCTTTTGGTAGAAGACGAAAGGAAAACGTAAATTTCTTGAATTAAGTTGAAAAAGTTGACCGTGTCGTGCGTTATATCTGCCGAATCGTTAACGACCAAATTGAGACTATGCGCCGAGCATGGAACGTAAAATGCACGATTATTCATTTCCAATATTTTTTTTTGTAATCCATTGTGTTTTTCACGCATATTAGAACCATTGTCATAACCTTGGCCACATAAGTTCTTAATATCAAGGTTTAATTGTGAAAATAAATCTAAAACAAAATTTAATAGTCCTTCACCTGTGGAGCTGGTTATCGGACAGATGCCAATAAAACTTTCGCATATTGTAACATTTTTAGTTTCATTGTTTAAAACAACATACCTTAGTATAACTGTAATTTGTTCTGTGTGACTTACATCTGGTGTGCAATCTAATATGATAGAGAAATATTTTGATTCTCTGACTTTGTTCAGAATATAATTTTTTATATGGTCGTGCCGAGTAAATCAATGATTTCATTCTGAATCTGATCTACTAAATAGTGAGTCATGCGAGTTGAGTCGAATTTCGAGGCTTGAATTCTGTTCCCGCATAACTGAATCAAAGGATGCTATCTTTTCTATTGTTTTGAGAAAATTACCATTATCATGCTCATATAATATTTTGGACGAGCCCCTAAACGCCAGACATTGATGAGATAAAAATTTTATAACAGCTATGATCCTTTCCAATACATCACACCATTGTTTTTCTTTCAGATTCTAATAGTCTCAGTTGCATTTGATTTACAGTAGTTTTATTTTTTAACATATGATTTAGTTGGACCCAACATTTTGAATTTTCGCTATGGGAAATGCTTGTTTCGTGTCGTTTTAAGGTAGATGACAGATGTTGCCAATCGGAAAAACCGCTTGGAGCTGACAGACTACTTACAGTTTCACTGAATATTTTACAACAAAAACAATAGACTGAATCTTTTGACGTAGAGTAAACAAGCCATTCTCTGTTAATTTTTTCCCCATTAGGAAGATTTCTAGAGTAATAACTGTTTGCAAATTTTCTTTCATCGATATTAGCAGGAAAATTGTGGTTAAACAGCTGCACGGGACCACGGCTAACCAAAATATTAACCATATCATTAGTCATACTGGCGGGCCACGAACCGGGATCATCACCACAATCTAAACAGCTACTTGATGACGATAAATTGCTTACAGGTTCTTTAGCACTACTTTCTCTTTTTTAGTTTCACTGGAGTCTCCTTCTGAAGGACTAACATTTTCTCTTCAGATACCTCCATAACTTCTAGATTTAAAGCTGCGCTTGTTGAAGCTACATCTACGTCAACATTCTCTTGACATTCAGAGTCCCTATTTTCTGGTTTGCTAAAAAATTTCTCAAGAGATCCCACTAGTTTTTTTTTCTCTGTATCTTTTTCTCGTTTTTGCCTTCGAAATTGAGCTCCTGAAATTTTTTTCCTTTTTTGCGGTTCCTGGAATTTTTTTGAAAAAGTTTAGTATACGGTTGTACAAAAGTAACTTAAATCCCAAAAGGGGGTCGATCATTCCACCCATTATTGCGAACAACCTTTACTAGGGGGTCAACACTGAAATCGCGAAAAAAAATCAGCTTTTCCACACATTTTGTATGGAATAGTTATTTTTTTTCGCGATTTCACCGTTGACCCTATAATAAAAGTTGTTCGTATTTATGTGTAGAATGACTCCCTTTCGGGATTTAAGTTACTTTGGTTACACCCTGTATAGGTATAATTTTAATATTTTTTTTTATAAATCTTCACTCTTAAGTTGTATAACAGAAAAAATACCCTTTAAATCACAATAATAATCACAATACTACTGCGAAAAAAAATGTTCATACCTACTGCACACAAATGTAATGGAATAACTAATTTTTTTTTCGCGACTTCAGAGTTGACCCCATAGTAAAAGTTGTTCGTATTGATTAGATGGAATGTCCCCCTTTCGTTACTTAAGTTACTTTTGTTACACTCTGTATTAATTTTAATACATTTTTTCAAATAAATCTTTACTTTGAGTTTTTTCAGTAAAATAAGCTTTAAATTTTACATGAATACCTGCTGTTTATATGAATGCGCCCATATGCTGATTAATTAAACAATGACACTTACCATAATTATGATTTTTTGCGCCGACGGATAATATAAATAATTTTCTAAATTATTTTTATAGTCACACTTCGCACAAAAATATACAGAATATTATTAATTTTAAGTACCCTGGACCGTTTCCGGATCTCACATTAGGGCTATAACCAAATAATTGAAGTTTGTTGTTCACTCACATCACTTTCGCATTTGTGTTAAATAAATAAAAACAAAGAAATGAGTATATAGTTGTAAGGGGATTTCCCCTAATATCTGTGGGATTTCCCTATTTCGCATAGAGCAGGATACGGATTAACTTTGTCCTCATGAATTTCAATAGATGGCGCTATGTAATGCTACGATATAAAAGAAATATTTGGGTGCCGTTCATCATATTATTTTTATAAGGATAATCTTTTTAGTATTGTGAGGTGACAATGTCTGAATTTTAGTCGATGATTGTCTGATTTGCCGCCCCCCTGAATGCGACGCCCGCGTGCATTGCACGCCTTGGACGCCCGCTTACGGCGGGCCTGATTAAACGAGAATGACGAAAATTGATTGAACGCTGATCAGTGGCGTAGTGCAAAAAAGTTTGAAAGGTCAAAAGAAGACTAGGCTCCGGAAAGGAAAACACCTTGTAGATTCTAGTTAAAATTTAGGACGTGTAATGATGGAGGCTGTGAAAAATAGTTTGCATTCCAAATTTGGGCTGAATATCTGGTACTTCATTATACATCTTCGCCACTTCGTTCATCAGGCTTCGAATATTTTATAGTATAGTATGAGAAATGCCAACTGATTTAGCAACAGCTCTTATTTTCTGGCCATCTGAAATAATTCTAAGGTCCTTCCTCATGTGTTCTTCGGTGCAAAGTCCAATGCTGGTCTTTCTAATTCGATTGCTAGTCATTTTACCCATTAAAAAAAGAAATAATTAAATTTATTTTTCTGGGTCATGATGGATCAATAGTCTACTGTGACCCAAATTGAATTGATTCACTGTTATCTATTAGTAAACATGGAAAAAATATAACCAAAACAAATATCTGCCCATTCTAAAGATAAAATGACATTAACTCAAATAAATATAATGAATAGAAAGTGTAAAACAAAGCATAAACATTAATATTCCTCATTCAGTGAAAGGCAAAATAAATTTTCAAAGCATGTAAAAAAAAAAGTTTCGTCATGTACCTATTACCCGACGAGCGACAGCAAGTCTTCACGTTCACAATAAGTAACCCTTTCCTCTAACAGAAATTTTGCACAATACAGAGTTTTTGTGTCGATCTTTATCTGCAACAATGTTTTCACATATCTAAACAACACCCAAGATAAAGTTAAATGAAATCGAAAAATACCTTGTACAAACATTATGTTCGACAGAGCTTTATTCATTTCTGCTAGACTAAGTAGTCATTTCATAACACAATTCGAGAAAAACAAAACCTTTATTAGAAATTATTGAGGATAATTTCAATTATTATACTAACAACATATTTTATATTTCTCATTAATCCAACAAAACAATAAAAATTCAGAGTTCTGTTAGGACAAAATTTTCTACAGAACCATCAAAGGTGCTTACAATATTTTATTCATTATTGTCATCTGCAGACAGCTTCGCAATTATTTGTTTTATCTTCTGTAACTCATTGAGTTTTTTAGTCTGGTATTGTTCATATTCTCTCATATTTTCGATTTCATCCTTGAGCTTTAACATTTTGTTCAGTTTTTCCTTCTGGCATTTTTGCATATTCATATCGGAGAACGCTTGTTGATTTGACATTAGAGATTCAGAATTTCTTAATGAATTATTATTCAAACTCTGCCTCGATCGTCTGGAAATGTATCTTCGTCTGATAACCCTTTGAGCTATATCTATCACTTGCCTTTTCAATATATCTTCCTGTTCTTCTAAAGTTTCCTTGATTTTGGCTAGCTTGGCGATGTATTCGTGCTGATCTGTCAACTCATGACGTACGAAAGCAAATCTCAAATTGACGCTGTCTAATTTTTTTCGCATATTCAGGATTTTAGAGGTCATTTCCAATAGTTTCTCGTCAATGAAACGTTGTTCTCCATTAGTTTTCTCTTCATCAGTATTGAACATTTCTGGAAAAATTATGGAGTTCATTGGTTGTGGAAATTTCCCTTTCTCACAAATACAATCGATTTAGACGTAATAGCTTACGGTCTATCAGTACTAGGAAAATTATTTTTGACACTTCGATTTGAGTATGCGTTTCTGCGTCAACCAGAATATACAGGATGTGCACGCTAAAAAGTCCATTAAAAGTATTTGAAGAAGGAAAATCTCAAAAATTACAACTTGCAAAATCATCACTATATGTGTAGACACCTTGAAAAATTTTTATTCAAGGAACAATATTCAACCTTCCGTAGAATGTTAAATATCCTTTCCTGAAGGAGCCAATGAATTGAGATGAATAGGTGGCAGTCTGGCCTGATGTTCTGAATGGGTATTGAATAAAAATTCTTCAATGTGTCTACACATTTAGCGAAGATTTCGCAAATTGTAATTTTTGATATTATAGTGTATACCTGGTTGACAACCAGATATGAATAAGGAGCGTTAGTCTTTCGACAGATCGCTTCCTTGCTGACACGGTGTGTAACGTTGCGGTGAATAGTCGAACTAGTGTGACTTCTTGAAGTTTTCTGTTTATCTACCCTTTGTTATCATGGTTTCCCGGAGATGAGTAGCCTATGTCTCGGTTCGTTAGAGGGCGCAATAAGATTTACATGTTTTGTTACGCTCCAACGAATTGAGATGAATAGGTGGCAGTTTGGCCTGATGTTCAGAATGGCTATTTAATACTGACGAGGTCAAATGAAATCGAAACTGAAGTCTATAGCTCCTATTCATGACATCCGACCGAGCTGTACTGCTGCTGTATGGCCCTGGTTGACATTATATATGAAGGGTGTATCGGATAACCAACTCCTTCAGAGAAGGATATTCAACATTCTACAGAAGGTTGAATATTGTACTGTGATAGAATTGACAAATTGACCTTCAACAAGGGTTTATTAAACTAAAATAACGAGCGTACATTTAAATGTTGCGATTAAATAACTTATGACAGAATGACAACTAAGAAACAATATCTAATTCACCACATTCATCCCCATCCTTTAACTAATGGTGTTCATAATCTTCTAGATAAGCAGGAGTACGTCAAGGTCTAGAACTTCGTCGGATTAATGGAGAATTTCTTGGATCAGTAGTTTGATTAATTGAATTGGTCCTATTGCCCTCAGCGGATTCACTGATTGTACCATCTAAAATTGATCCATCATTTTCTTGACTTGTAATCTCATCTTGGGGTTCAGACAATTCCTTTACAAACGAATTAAAATTTGAATTTCTAACTGGGCATAGTAAATAGGCGGGCCAGGTTCAAGTAACCAGGAAGATGCTGACTGACCAATACTAGATCGTCTAGGATGGCGGAACATTCTTTCATGAGGAATCTCCTTTGTTGCAGTATATAATAAGGATCTGAGTGGAGAGCATCAGAGACTACAGTTTCCCAATTCTTTACTTGTTTTCCTTTTGACTTGAGTGCAAGCTCTTTCCTTGAGCATTGTAGGGTGCTGTTCTACTAGTTGCAATGCCATTCGTATTAAGAAAAGTTTTGAGTTCGTGCCACATAAATGAAGTTCCCCTATTCGAGTTAATGTAAGCTGGTGTTCCAAACAGTGAAAATATATTCTTCAAAGAGGAAATAACTGTTTGTTATGTCATATCTTGACATGCTATAGCAAAATCAACTAACGCTAGTAGGTACCGATTATTTGAAGTGGGCGGCAAAGAGCCTCTGAAATCTATATTCAGGCGTTCGAGTGCAGATGTAGCCTTTATGTGTGTGCCCATATGTTTGAAGACTCTAGGTTTCACTTCAGAGCATACTGAGCAGTATGTGAGTGAAATAACTTGCTTCGTATCTTCAACCGAAAATGGTAAATTTTTACTACGAACCCAATGATACATTCTGGTGATTCCGGGATGACGTAGAGAATCATGAAGTTGTGCAAGGTGGTTTTTTTTCTGATATCGTTGCTGAACAAATTCGTGAGAGAGCATCAGTTGCTTCATTTCGTTTTCCAGGTTTATAGATTATAATATCGTAGCTGAAACATGATAATTCTAATTTCAATCGCAAAATTTTCTCGTTTTTAATCTTACTAGAACTTTTGCCGTCAAACATAAATGCGACAGATCTCTGATCAGTGATGAGACGAAAGTGGCGGCCCATGAGATAATGGCGTCATTTTCGTGTAGCTTCAACTATAGCATATGCTCCCTTTTCTACGGATGAGTGTCAACATACAGATCCAGATAGCGATCTTGAAAAAAATGCCACAGGCCTATCTAATCGAGAGAGTGTTGCAGATATAGCGTTTTCAGATGTATCTGTTTCGACTGTGAATATGGCATCTTCATTTATAGGAGCAAGTACAGCATTCTCTATGTCTCCATTGATTGATCTCGAGAAATCAATGACCATTCGTTTTTTTTGATTTGTCGAAGAAGTAATCAGTAGTTGGGCCCTTCAAGGTGAATTACTTGTTGCAATAATATCTTCAGATAGTAGTCGTTCAATCTCCGCTTCTATAAAATTCGCGTCACTATCTGTTCATCTTCGGGATTTCATAGCAATTGGGTTACAGTCGGGAAAAATGTTTTCAAGAAGAGCAACTGGACTCACGTTAGCTAGAGCTAAGCTGCAGATATCTCGGCAAGTGTTCAATAAATTTCTAGATCCTCCAAATAATAATTCAACACTTTCATGATTCTTCTTAATATCATGACCAATAACTACATCCGAAAGGTTTGAAAGAGCGCAAAGGCGGACTTGGTTATATTGATGTTCACAAATAGTCAGATTTACAAAACACTGGCCAGCAGTAGTCGATGAAGAGACATGGATTCCATTGAAACTTGCTCTCTTGATGGAAATTTAGTTACACCTAATTTTTCTACACACCGATCGCTAATGAAACTGCATGAACTTCCAATATCAATAAGGGCTTGGAGTTCAGATCCATTCATTTGTACTGAAGCTAAAGCTTTTGACATACTTGATGAGGCAGATGTGTTATAATTAGGGGTGGTTGTATTAACTGAGCCAGACTGTGTTGAGTTATCATGAGGTGTCCGGGATCTGAAAACTTTTACATAAGGTCCCTTCTTATTGCAACACGTGCAGGACATATATTTCTAAGATGTAGATCATAACCGCAATAGACACATGTCTCTTTTGCAGATCTTATTTTTTCATTTGAGTAACGAGGTCTAGTAAAGGTTGATGGTACTGCGTTCAAATTGAGAGTTTGATTATAAGATAATGCCTCCTGCTGAGCCAATTCTAAAGATCTAGCCGATTCGTAAGCATCACTCAAATTCAAAGTAGAATTTTCAAGAAGTTTCTGTCTAATGTGCGGAGTTGATAATCCACGTCTGAAGGCATCTTTCACGAAGTCATCTAGATGCTTCTCAGCTTTGAACATACAGTCTTTATCTAAAATCTTCAGAGCTTGTACATATTGGTTTATTGTCTTATCTGGTTGGTGATAACGTGTGGCAAGTTTATGACGACTATACATTTCATCAATAGGTTTCACATATAAAGTTTTTAGAATAGAGACGGATATATAGTTGAACAGGGGCTGGATTGCAGCAGTCGGCGAGTTGGGATCGATATCAAATCTTTCAGGAGAAAGCAGTTTTTCCATCTTTTGGTGATTTTAATTTTGAATTTAATAAATTGTGATAGAATTGACGAATTGACCTTCAACAACGCTTTATTAAACAAAAAAAAACGAGCGTACATTCAAATATTGCGATTAAATATCTTATGTCAGAATGACAACTAAGAAAGAATATCTAATTCACCACATGTACCTTGAATAAAAATTCTTCAATGTATCTAAAGAAGGGGTTTATCGATCAATTTAATATTTTGGGATGAGAGTCAATGGATAATAATCTACAATTTTGCATAAAGAGACATCTAAAACAAGTTTACTATTTCACATGGCATGGTGTATTTAATATTTTTTTATTGAAGGGCATCTTCCTTCTTCAAGTATCTTTTATTAAGGTTTGGCCTATTTATAATTAACCACACTTGAGCTGTACTTTTATATAAAAATTTTCAGAATTACGAGGCGTGTTTTTTAGATAAGTGCCGTTTTAACTCACCGCGGTCGCATCGCTGTGGAAAGCGTTCTGCGCATGCATCTACATCTCTTACTTACGCACTGACGCCATTCACACTGATTCTTCATCGTTTGCGTTGTTAACTGAGTGTTCAAGGCCTAAGACCGATCGATATTTATCGTGAGATCTGTGCAGAAGATTATGGAGAAAACATTATGAGTGATGGAATGGTTAGAAAATGGGTGAGAACATTTAAAGAAGGCCGCATAAATGTGCATGATCAACAACGGAGTGGGTGTCTTTCGGCCGTTAATGAAAGTTTGGTGCCGGAAGGGGTGAATAAGGTGAAAGAAAAAAGACACTTTACGATTTCCTCCTTGTATTTTGACTTTTCTAATGTTTTTCGTAGTGTTTCTTATAGCATTGTGACCACTTGAATTCATATAGAAACAGTTGTGATGCAGTCGGTAAGAAGTTAGGCGGCAGATTTCTATGAAAAGGAAATTCAAAAATTGGTACAAAGTTACGACAAGTACCTAAATGTTGAAGGAAATTATATAATAAAGTATTTTAATGTATAAATTTTTATATGAAAATAAAATCATTGAGATATCTGTGCACGTCTTATCTTAATTTCAAAACGGTACTTACTTAAAAAGCACGCCTCTTATAATGTCATCTTTCCCAAAAAAAGACTCAGATTTTAGTAGAGTTATGAATTTTTTTTAGGTTAACAAGAAAAGTGTTATTTTCTGAGGCAATGTACTTTCCGAAGCTATTTTATATACAGAATACCCAAAAATTACTTGTCAACTGAAAAAAATTGTCAAACGAAGGTTTATTTTCAACACGAGCACCTATGTGTTTTTTCTATTCATTAGAACCATATTTTAACTTAGTATTGATCAATATCAATATTTTTTATACCTGAAATGGCTCGTTTTCATTTTATTCGCGGTTTGACCAAAAACCTCCAATTCCTTAGGAAAATTAAATCATAAGACCGTGGAACATAGAAACAGACAAAGTGGACATCAGAAGTGGCGTCGGAACTCCACTATGATCCATGTATAGTTTTATGAATTTTGCCCGTTGAGAAATTATTCGAAAATAACAATCACACTGTTTATTTGGTTGAAATGAAATAACAAAAGCATACTCACAGGAGAATATTATGATATTTAATTATCATTAATGCTGAATGTCAACAAATAATAGGTCGAGAAGAACATTTATCGAGAATTTCCCGGATCTACAACCAATTTGCGACAAAATTGAATGAAAATATAATCAATCATTACTAAATTGCAGCCTTATTATGCTTGGCGCTTCAATGTTTGCTTGCAGCAAACAAAGTCGCAAATATACATTTCTTGCTCATCTCTTTCTTTGAAATACAGCATACACCTATTGTGTGATGTTTAACGTAATTTTGAATCATAAAGATTTGTTGTAGTAAGAAACTAACCTATTAATTATCTAGTCTGAGAAACTCTGGCTGGTTTCATCTTAAGATTAATCGTTTATAACCATATCTTGGACACCAGAATCATCAAAACCAAACCAGGAATAGGCCTTATTTTCTCATACCATGTGGCCAGTCAGTTGGTCCTTCTTTATTTTCTCTCTTTCAAGTACAGATTCTGAACTACTCCGTTTCGGAATAGGAATCTTCAATTTCATCATTATTTTCGGTCAGTTCATTACTACCTGCGTAGTACATGTTGAGCAGAATCTGTAAATATTTTTGTTGGTTTTGATATAAATTCCTCACCGAAAATAAAAACTTTTATAAATTGAACATTGACCATAAATTCCTTACGGGGTATGTCAATTAAGTTCGCGGAAAAGTGCCTGGACGGTCTGGAAATTACATAAATACTTGAAAATACCTTATAGTCCTTCGCAATAGTCTCCCTCGAGTTCGATGCATCGGCGCCACCGTTGAACCCACTATTGGAAGCACACCGTGAACCCCCCCGAAGATAGGTCCCTCAGAACCGCCCTCGTGATGCTTTGGACTTCCGAAACTCCGTCATAGCTGTTTCCTTTGAGGTACGAATTCAACTGTGAGAACAGATGGAAGTCATGGCGGGCCAGATCTGGACTGTGTGTGGAGGGGGGGGGGTGGGGGTGTAAGTGTTGGAATGCTGTTTTTGGTTAAAAAATCACGAACTGCGAATGACGAGTGAGCCGGAGCATTGTCTTGATGAAGCACCCAACCGCGCTCCGCCAATTCGAGTTGTACACGAAACACATGGGCCTTCAGATGTTTCATAACTTCAATGTAGAATACTGCGTTGAGTGTCCTGACCTGCCGAAATGAATTCGAGGTGTACAACTCCATTAATATCGAAAAATGCGAGGAGTTAAGATTTCACTTTCGATTTTGACGTTCTGGCTTTCGTGGGGCGCTTACCCCCTTTCTCTACCCACAGTATGCAATGTCATTCGGTCTCACGGTCGTATTCGAACACCCACGACTCGTCACTCATGATAAAATTCGTCAATTCAAGAAATCATGTCTTGACAGATGGACAATCGGAGCTCTTTCTGCTCAACTGTGAGCACTTTGTGAATCATTTCGTACACAGCTTAGGCTTCCCTAAATCTTCGTGTAACATATGCCGGATCGACTCCTTGTTGATGCCCAACTCGTCTTCCAACATTCTAAGGCTTACCCGACGGTCTCCGAGCACTCGCGAGCATAGCCGATCGAGGTTTTGTGCGTTTCGAGAGGATCCACTGACTCTCTGCCGCTTCTGAACCATTTTGCCCATTTGTACACAGCTGATTTTTTCAGACAGTCTTTCTTATACACGTCGGTTAACTGTTTCATAATTTGCACGGAAGTTTCGCCACGTTTCACCAAAAATGTAATCAGTATTCTTTGCCCAGCTATTTCATCACTCATCATCACGACAGTGGGTCAAAACAGGTTGATGTTAAAAGAACAATAAAACACGAAACTTGCACAGGCTGACGCAGACATGAATTCTATTTCGAATAAAACTAATGCTAACGCTGCAGAGTTACCAACTGCCGCAGCACTGCCAACATCCGCGAACTCAATTGACATACCTCGTATATCTGGATATAAACTACGAATAGGAAAAGTAAAGATACCTACTTTTCCAAAATCATTTCGTCTAGCTACCTTATCTATTTTTACCCACACGTCCTCACGGAATTGACATTTTAAAGTATACTTATGGATCTTCTGAAGAAAAGCAGACGGTTATTTGGTCGTCCCAATCTGGAAGGTAGTATCTCCACCAAAGAACAGACCCTAATGAGAAATAAAAACTCAGTGTTCCGACAAAGGAAACAAAATGTCCGTCTCTACATAGAAACTAGCGCTACGCGTACTTTTATGGGAAACTAAACCGAAAGGCGCCTTATTTGAATTCTAGATTTCCCACGATCGAATTTAACTTGACTAAAATGGGGTATATGAACTAGTCTAATCGATGCAGATTATTTCTGCCTCAGTTAGACTGTTCAAAAATTAAGAAAATAATGAGTATTTTTCTCAATAACACTATTATTTTAAAATAACAAAAATCTCTTAAACCATATATACAGAAAACATTTCCAAGAATAAAATAAATTCTTAACACAAGTAAATCGAAAATATAAATCACATATCACAGAAAACAGGTATATTCTAACATTCAAAATGAAAAACAAATTCTGGAATTTTGTTGTCAGCCATAATATTGGTTCTCCATTGCTACCATTGGTCCCCGTTAGGGGTAAACTGCCTTCACTGCCATCTTCATATCAATTACCCCATACTGCTTCTGAGAATAGAAAAAAAACGCAGTGATAACTGTCTCAAGAAGTTTTTATTCAAATGAATTTGAGATCACTCAAAATTGTTGAATATGGTAAAAATGGGCAATTTCATTACTGATCTTGGAAACTAGGTTTGCATCAACACGCAAACTGGTTCATTAAGAGATGCTGTTACAGTTAGGCAAAGATGGTAAACTGCCAATATATAAGTGATATCCCTTAACTACAGAAACCGAAGAAGATTTATTCAGAGATGGCATATTAGCAATGTTTGAAAGGTGCTCTATGTTAGAAATCGGACAAGATTTTTCATTGGGAGTCTCTGGTAAAGATGATCTACCACCAACATTCGAGTGATCATTTGGTATTAATGATATTGCTCGTTAAGAGCTCCTGGCCAAGAAGAAATACTGCCTACTTTTGACTGACCCTCTTTATTATAAGAACAAGATGGTTCATTATTCAAAATAGGAAGAAATGGTATAACGCCACGGTTTAATCTTTTTTAATTTGGATTAACAAAGTCGTCTTCTTTGAAGTGATCACTACATAAGAAAAAGTTAGAAGTGTCGACAGTTTCACTTATAGAACAAAACTCTTTCCACTCCAAACAAGTTGATGGATCTTGTCGAGGGAAAACATGGAAACTGATATTTTCAGCTCGGAATACGTACTTGTTGGGGCATGTGGGAAATTTGCATCGAGATTTACTCCCTACCGAAGTCATCCTGACAAATTCGAAAGTTGAGAACCTCAAGAGAATTTATTATATAAATCAAATCAACTTATCTTTTCAGAGCTCAAAAAAGGCTTCCTTGCTACTTTTATATCCTCGCCATTCACAAGGTTCCTCTTGTATGGTACAGTCCTCTCGCCGCACGCCAAAGGGGTGAACCTCAAAATTAAGAAGAAAACCGATAAACCGATAAGAATTGGATATAATTCAGTTTAGGTACAGTAGAAATACAACAAAGCTCAAGCTGCACAAAATATCGGCTAAAAATCCACAAATTCAATTTACTTACCATAAATCTTCAAGAGAATTACTAAACTTGAGTCCAAGACCAGCAACGGAAACACCTGAAAAGAAAATGATTTTTGAAGCACAAACCGCAGAAATAAAAGGGTGTAGCGGGAAATTGAAAACTTTGACATTGACAGACATTTGACAATTCATTCATAGGCGATTGAAGTTTGATCGACAGAGTTTGACACTTGACGAGGTTAAATTAGTGCCATCTATATGTATTATGGGTGGACTAGATAGATTGGTGAGGGGTCGTGAGGGGGTGTTGAATGTTTTGGTCGGTGACTGGGCCTTCTCAATGGATCTTTTCTCTGATCTCCAGATTCGACCGTTTACTAGATAACACCACTGTATATCTGTACGTATATCTACTATTGTATAAAGTAGGGGATGATCTGAGAAAGTTCTAGGAGTGATGTTATGACTTTCTCACCTTTTACAATAGCCGATATACAAACAGGCAACACGCCAGTTGTCCATTTATAAAGGACAGCGACGGTAATAGCCGTTGTTATCCACACGAAGTATTCAGATAAAATAGCTGTCCACGAACGTAGGTACTACAGTTTTAATCAACACAAACAAAACTAACGCAAACAGTAAAAGAAATTTGGCGATATAATAGAGTCCTCTAACTTTTCCACATTATTATCCAGTTAAATACATTTTCGTAGCAAAATCTAATTCGTCATTGCCACTGCCATCTACACGTTGTACCTCGGAAATATATGGTATGTTTTATCTAAGGGGTGAGATGTTCGGCTAAATACGCGCAGGTGCCACTGCTATCGATTAGTAGCTGGATCCAGCGTACAGATGCCCACTGTGTTTTTAGGGGTTCTTCATTTTATAGAAGCTTTTGTGAACCGTTCGGAATATATGTAACAGAGGGCGCAAGAATAAAAATTTGAAGAAGAAATTGAAAGATTGAATTCGAACTAGCCTTGTTTCCAATGTTATATTATCATTTTAAAAAAAGTGGTAATGATGTTATTTATTGAATTTATAATGACGGCCACATTCTTATTCAACGTTTTTCTAATCTCATTCGCTGATAACGACAGATACGTAGATAGATTACCTGTATTTTTAGACGATTTTTAGAAAAAAATATTTTTCTAGGACTTATCATAGCCGAAATAATCTTTTGTTTCTTTAAATTCTTATAACGGGCGCTATTTCCGCACTGTAGTGCTGGTTTTTTTTGGGGAATGAAGTAGGATATTTCCTCATAGAAAGAAATTATTTATCGACCGCTAGCTTATTAAAGTGAAACGTGCGAACATGGTGTGATCGGGAGTCGAAGAACGGGTCGCTCGTAGCTGCTTCTGATTAATCAATACCGTTAAGACTTCATAAAATTCAATTTTTTTAACGTCATTTTCTGAGACTGGAATATTGAAACGTCACCATACTTTTTATTGCGACAATTCCACTCATGTGTCAAAATGCACGTTTAAGAACAGAGAAGTTCGAGTTTGATATGGGATAAATTGCATAGAAATAGGAAGGAAGGTAGGATATAAGTGGATAAATTTTCCCATAGAGAATCCTTGCGTTTCCATAGCAACTCAACATTCACAACAATTAGCACGGTCTTAAAACTGTCAAGAACAGCCATTTTAGTACCTGTTGTAATGTTTCTGCCGATATAAATTAAAATGTCTTGTTTTGGAAGCACCAATGAAGAAGAAATAAATAGTTCTATACGTAATTCTATCCCCAAAAATACAAGAAAAACGCACAGCTCGATTTGGAATCAATTCAGTGTATTCTGTAAGGAACGAACGTTCGATTTGGATATACAGCATTCTATTGAAGATATTGCAGAAATTCTTATGGATTGGGATTTCAATATGAAACAAATGAATGGACAAGATTACAAAGAATACGTTGCCAAAACAATGTGGAACACATCTGCGAAAATGATGCAGAATATGTATTTCGAAAAATTCAACATGAATTTCAACCCCTTTACCGATTCAGCATTCAGAAAGGCTCGTGAAGCTCGCAATTCTGAAAGGAAGATGTTACAAGGGGATGTGGAAAAGCGCAAAGAAAGTTCCGTTGCATTAACAAGAACTGAAATTGATAGCATGGCTCGGTACTGAGACGAAAATGCCCCGATAGGTTTGTTGAAAAAATTTTTCCATATTGTTGCTCATGAATAAGCATGGCGTGGCGGTGAAGCAGCAACTTGCAAGGTACACTTTTTCAAAGAGGAAAAATTCAATAACGGAGAAGTGACTGGTCGTATTGAATATAACTCAGTATTCTCGAAAACTTGCCAAGGCGGCTCAAAAAAATGCTGTGATAGTAAATGGCTAGTAAAAAATGAGGAAAACCCAGATTTATGTCCTGTGAGGTTGTTTCATAAGATATTGTCGAAAAGACCCGATCATATTACAAGTGATAGATTATTTCTGGCTCTCAATCAATTTTGTGAAAACAGTACTTCTAAGGGTTGGTACAAAAATATGCCTTTGGGAAAAAATGAAATATCCAAATGGACAAAAATTTCAGCAGAAAAAGTTGGACTGGATACGAAAAATAAAAAGATCACAAATCATTCCCATACATCCAGTGCTGTTTCGAACCTATCTGAGGCAGGTGTCAGTGAACAAGAATTGATCAAACTAACCGGACACTCTACGGCAAGCTCTATTAAGTCCTACCTGCAACTGAACAATGAGCATCATTTGAATGAAAAACTTCTGCGTATGCTGAATCTTCCATAATTCCTCAGGCATCGTCCCATATAGATTAGACCCGGTGTGAAAAAATTGTATATAGTAATTGCATTTTCAATAACTGCTCATTCTAATAATAACTAAACATGTTTGTAACGAATTCTTTATGATTTTCTCGTTGAGTTTGTGTGCATTTCTCAATAAAGTTCATTTTGTACGTTTTGTCCTTCGCGGAATTTTCTCAGCAAATACCACTCGAGCTCAGATTTGGCAGGATATTTTTCTAAGCTCGTTTTCTCATACTTTCTTTTCGGTAATTAAACTTGACCTGCTTGACAAAATCACGAGAGCTACACTCTCGTGATTTTGTTGCCCAGTTCTCGTTGAATAGCCTGCAAGTAAGTATTCGAAAACGAGCATAGAAAAATATCCGGCCAAGTCCGAGCTCTTGTGGTATTACTTACGATAGAACAACTCTCTAAGAAAAGCATTAGTGTAGGTTAGATTTTCTGGGACTATTATTTGAAATCTTAAAGGTGAATTTCAAGAACGACATTTCTTCGAAGAACTGATATGCCGAGTGTGCACACTTTTATGTGATAACTGATATAACTCTGTTATAGATAGAAGAACAAATTATTGGGATACTATTATATCCTCAATTTTGATGAAATTTGCTTTCATGCTACATCCAGAATAGACTTTCCTTCAGCTACTTTCACTGCACTGTTATGCTGACCTTTATTCATTTAATTTTTACAGATTTGATATAATTGATCATTTTCCACAAATCATTCAGTAAACTTTATAGACTAGAATTAATAACAAGAAATGTTGAGACGAATAACAAGAATGAAAATTATTTTATGAACTAAAGAAGTTATATTTCATCGATTAATCGAAATTCAAATCAAAAGAGTGAATATAAAGACCATGTTTTACAATTAAATGAAAGATTTTTTTTCTATGTTTAATGACAAACATTTTGAACTATTTGGAGAGCCTACCATTTCTAATGGGTTGCCAAACTACACTCGGAGGCAAAATTAGCACTCCAGAATTTAACCAAATTATTTTTCCTAATTCTCAACCGATTTAGATGATTTGTTCGGCAAGTTATAGATCAACTCTTCTGCTTTGTAGAAATTATAAGAGAAAACAAAAAAAATTGAAAAAAATTTTATACGGGGGCAAAACTAAAATTGTTTTTTTTTGTCAAAAATTCTGTGGAATTTCGTGGTCCGAGTTGTACGTACAATATCATGGTCTGTCATGACACATCTTCCTGTTTTATGCATTTATCTCTATTTTTACAAGAGATATCCAATTTGAAGCAAAAAGTCACAAATTTCAAGAATTTATTTTTAATCTTGCGTAGGTGCATAAAAGCGGAGGTTAGCCAAAAAATAAAATCAAAATTAGAGAAGCGGAAGTCTAACGAAATGAAAATTTTTGAAATTCACTGGCCAATTTCACGCTCCGGGAGAACTAGAAGTACACTGGAAAAATCGTTGATTATGCACATTTATTTTTGAATTTTTTTGTGTGACACTCTTTATAAATTATCATTCCTGTCCAACATTGAGAGCAGGTGTGTATCCTGGCGATACACTCGTGAAATGAAATGAACATGTTGAGAAAAATGTTCATGATGACCTACAAAAAAAACATTTGTTTTTTCGTAGCGAGTATGACCCCCCCGAGCTCTTATTACAGCGCGCATACGATTTCGCATACTCCCAATGATGTTGTCTATCATCTGTTGAGGTATGTTGTCCCACTCTTCCACCAAAGCTAATGTCAGCTCTTCAACGTTGCCTGGATTCCGTTGTCGAACCCTTCTTCCAAGAATGTCCCAAACGTGTTCGATCAAGTTTAAGTCCGGTGACCGCGACGGCCAGTCCATTCGTGTGATCCCAACTTCATTGAGATATTCTATCACTATGCGCGCAGTATGAGGGCGCGCGTTATCGTGCATAAAAAAGAAATTTTCCCCTATGTAAGGAGCAAAAGGCACAACATGGGGCTCCAAGATTTCTGTTATATACCGATGGGCTTTAAGTGAACCATTGCCAATAATCTCCAGTTCTGTTCGTACTCCCAAGCATATGCCAACCCATATCATAACTGACCCTCCACCGTATTGCTCAGTTCCTGAGAAGTTCGCTTGATTGTACCGTTCCCTTCGATGCCTCCATATTCTCTCTCTACCATCCACGAAATTCACACAATATCGGCTCTCATCACTAAATAAAACTCGTCTCCACTGATTGATTGTCCATGCTACATGCTCCCTAGTAAACGCCAATCTTGCTACATTGTGAACATATAGGCACATACATAAATTAATTCTATAAAAAGATACAAATACGAGACATTACAAAATTGAAAAATTCCTCAGTACTGTAGAAAATGTTCTTCAGGAAAAATCTCTTTGTAGCAATTTTAAATTGTTATGCATTCAAGCTTTTATAGCTGTCAGGACCTCTGTGTTTTGCCGAGACGATGTCTTGGCAATATGTACCTTTCTCTACCACGAGTGAGGTAGTTGTGGGTGTCAACGTGCATATCATCCCTATTTGCATAAAAGTAACATAGAGCGGCAAGTATGAAGCACGATGGAACGGTAAGTATTTGATATGTTTTAAAGATGTTTCTACAGCTTGTGGTTGATGGTACGGCCAGTATTCTCATTGCCTTCTTCTGGTGCAGGAAAACTCTTTCTGCCTCCACTGCTGAACCCCACAGAAAAATTCCATACGTACAGGCGCTATGAAAGTGAGCATGGTAGGTTAAGAAAGCAGCGTTTTAGTCTAACCTAACTTTCGGCATAATGATCCATTGTGAGGTATCCAACTAAATGAGCTGTCCAGGACAAATCCCAGAAGATTCAGGGAGGTCACCTCCCTGGCTTTAGAGGTAAGTATTAGTTACTGTGTTTTACTCAAATTAAGTGATGATTCATTCGATTCAAACCTCTCTCTTGCCTTCACTATTGAATTTTCATCCTTTTCTTGGGGAATTTCTTTGTTGTTTGCTCTGTTTATAAGAGTTGTATTGCCGGCAAAAATTTTTGCATGGTCACATGATACATTTCTCAGAAAATCGTTGATGTAGATGATGAAGAGAATGGGTTCTAGGATCGAACCTTGCGGAGCCCCTCTAGTAACTTTTCTGCTAACTGACCTTTGCCCCTTCCATTCTACAATTTGACACCCACCCTGCAGATATGACTTGAAAAGTTATAGCACAGGTCCCCTCGCACCACAATATCCCAGTTTCTTCAGCATAATGTCGTGATTTACGCAGTCGGCCTTGCTGAGATCTAAACATGCGAGAATTACATCTTCCATATCATCGAAAGCCTCCAGAATTCTTTTCGCGAAATCCGTGTTGCTTGTTGTCGAAGATTTTACAGGAGTTCATGTAGCTAACTAGCCGTGTCTTAATTGCAGCTTCAAACACCTTTGAGATAGCAGGGAGAACAGAGATTGGCCTATAATCTCCACATTCGTTGATATTTACCTTTTTGAATATGCGTACCACTTTTGCTATCTTCAATTGTTGAGGAAAGCCACCTTGTTTAAAAGAAAGATCAATTAGGTGACTTCGTGGTTCAGCAAGGTGGTTCACTATTTTCTTGAGTAGATCAACTGATAAACCGTAAATATCCCGGGATGTTTTGGTCTTCATTCGAGAAACGATCTGAACAATCTTACCAGGAGTGGTGGAAGCAAAACAATTTCCTGTCTTATGATTTTTTTTCATTAGCTCTTCGCTGGAATGTGTTTTGCTTCTTGTTTCATTTGACTTTCAGCTTGTCCGTTGTTAGTAATTTTTCACTAGTGACATCACACTTAGAATTGGTTGAAGACGCGAGTTTTTTTTCATCATTAGCTCTAATCTGTTTCTCTATTCGTTCTTTTAGTTGCTTTTTAAGGAATCTCAAAAGACCAAAAGTTGCTTCATCTTTCTTCACAGATACTAAAGTCCTCGTGGCTTCTCTTTGATTTCGTTAGGTAAGTATTTCTTGTGTCTCTTTTTTAGGCTTACTTTCTGACTGTTCAGATATTCTCATTGTTTTTTAAGGAGAGCAGTGGTTGAAGATTACGAGCAAGTCTTTCTGAAAACTATCATAAACACCTCAAAAAAGTCTAGGGAACAACTACCTATATCTTTAAAATATGAATTTGATGATTCGAATTTCTAGAAATATTTCGGTTTTTGTTAGGTTGTATTGTGTATAATGTATTCTCAAGAAAACAAAATAGTATTTGACTTCTCCAAAGCACCTATTATAACGAGAAATTAGAAATTTGAAAATGACGAAATTTGGACAAAAAAAAATATTGAACAAATATTTTCGAAACGATATGGAAGCACTTATATTTTTCAGTACCCAGAAGGTCCACCTCTGTCATTAATGACACTCTGGCATCGTCGCGGCATGCTCAATATTAAATTGTCTATTACATTTTGGCCTAAGTCATTCCAAGCTCCCTGAACTGCTAATCGAAGCTCCTGTTTATGATGCAGGAGATTTCTTTTTAGGGTGTCCCACACACGCTCGATGGGATTCAGATCTGGGGAGCAGGATGGCCACGGTAGAAGATCGATATCATTCTCGTTCAAGACAACTCTTGCACGATGAGGAAGGGCATTATCTTGTTGGAAGAGTGGATTTTGACCCATTGTTTGGAGATACGGTACCACTACAGGTAAAATTATCTCATTTGCGTAAGAATTTCCTGTGAGGTTAATCTGTATGAAAACGAGGTCAGTTCTTCCACCAAGGCGTATACCTCCCCAAAACATCACGGATCCGCCTCCCTGTCTAACAGCTTCTCGAGCATGCTGGAGACGGTTTTGCTTTCCAGGTTCCCTCCATATTCGAATTCTAACCTGAATCGGGATAATAACTAAATCTAGATTCATCACTGAAGAGAACCGTGGTCCACCTCTCTTGATCCCAGTTTACGTGTTCTTGGTACCAAGCTGAACGAGCAGCGCGATTTCCATGGGTCAGTTGTGAAACTCTTAAAGGACGTCTGGAGTGGAGTTGGCCTTCGTGCAGTCGATTTCTCACAGTTTGGTCGAAAGTTTGTACATTATGAACTCGTGATAGCTCTTGAGCTAATATAGATGCTGTGGTAGTACGATCTCTTCTGGCTTGTAAAACCAAAAATCGGTCTTAGGCGACTGTAGCAATCCTGAAACGACCTGTATGGCGTTCTTCTACGCTACCTGTTTCATTGAAACACGACCATAAACGGTTTAAGACACTTGGGCTACTTCCCAGAACCTTGGATACTTCCCGTTGTGAGCTCCCAGCTTGGAGCATGCCAACGGCTCGTAACATCTCTTCTCTAATCAAATGTCGTCTTTCCATGGTCGAATGACAAAATTTGAATCTTTTATTTGTGCTTACACCAGGAACAAAGTGCCAACTAACTGATTTCAAACACTGTATACATGCAATGATTATAAAGCAGCGTCGCATCTGCTGCATTTTCAGTTTTTTATAAAAAAACTGAAATGTGTTGCGGCACTCTACATAATTTGGTGAGAAATTGATGCAGGTGTTCATTTCTTTAAAAAAAACATCCATATTGATCGTTCTGGATACGATATATCGATATTCAGAAGTGTTCCCTAGACTTTTTTGAGGTGTTTATGCAACTTTGGCGTCAGTCTGAAATAGACATCTCCACCTATTAGCATTAATTTGATCTATAAAATTATTGGTACTGCTCACGTTTATTTTCCTCACCTTGATATACTGTGACTTTGTGAGTTTACTTTGTTTTTGAAATGTCATAAATTGTCCTTAATGGTCAGAAATGTGTAGATCAACAGTTTTATGAGAATAATATTCTTGTTTTAGATTTGTAAAGACATTGTCAATGCAAAAACCAGAAATCTGCGTCACACGGGAGGGCTGCTGAAAGACTTTGTATAAGCCATACGATTCTAAGAGCTCCTCAACCTCTATTTGTTCACTGCTTCATTGAATGAAGTTGGCAATAAAGTCTTCTGTTGAGGTCATTTATATGATTCAGAGGCCTACATTTTGTTTCTTCTTTTGCAACAATAAGAATGCCACCGTGTGAGAAGTTTGAGCGAGCAAAAAAATTTATGACTATAAAACCAGGAATGACCAGTCCCTCGGTTTGTTCCTCATTCAACCAGTGTTCGGTGAGGCACACAACTCCTGACGGATGCTATATTTTAGAATTTCAACTTTATTTGATAGGCACTGTACGTTCAGATTCAATAGAGTCATCCGATAGTCTCTCACATTTCCGTCTTTTTCTGTTTTGTCACTCAGCTCTACAGTAGGCTCGAAAAAACAGAAAACGTTTCACTACAATAATACGCGGCCAGATCTCCGGTTTGTATAATTGTTTCACCAACGAAATGTCCGCACCGATTTTGAAAGAAGCACTGTTTGAGTCTTCCCTCTGTGAAAGTCTCTCTATCAGGATTTTTTCCTTCAAACTGATTGTTCAAATGATCTCTTATCTCCTCTTCTTTCACTTCACTTTGCACTCGGTCCACGTACACCCAGGCTCGCTTAAGCGCAATTGCGAAGATTGTTGATCATTCACTCCCTGTTATTATAATTTTCTTCCTTCTGTTAAATCTCTCTTCGGTATCCGCTATTTTAGACTCGTTTTGAAGATCGACGGATAATTTGACTCTTTCTGTGGGTTTCTGGGTCACCATACTTTTTGATTTGATTTTACGGGATAAACTCTTCACATCGGCAACGTCGTATATCCGCGTAACCTCTGCAGATTTATTTTGCGTAACACTGGTTTTCGATAGCAACTCAATTATGAGAATTTTGTCACTCACCGCTTTTTCAAGATTCTCAATTAATTTCTTCGAATATTTTAGCTCAGATTGACCAACGTTTAGTTTATTTTTCAACTTCAGTACTTGAATGTGAGTTTTGAGGTTAACTCTGTTTTTGTTTTCGATCCTGGAACTCATCATTAGTGGCACCTTCTATGAATTCCCTTAGGTCGGGGATCACTGTGGCATCACGAGGGATGCTTTTAGTCAATATGATCTCGATTAAATACCCTGTTGTCAATTTAGAGAGCTCACTCGCAAAATCAACTGTTGCTGGCGGCATGTTGCCATATATCATTTGGATACTTCCTTAATCTTGATTTTCAAGCCTTCTAAACTAGTAAGTGGTGTATTATAATCCATGTTTTCGACATATCCCCAAGAGAACAACAGTCTCACCTAACTGGACCTATGTTACCAATCCATCTATTCCTAAATCGACGACTTAGATAGCTGCTTTGTGTGGAGGGGTTATATGTTTCTCCAACCACATGATTAGGCGTTCAGCGAAAGGTTAGATTTTCTAACACTCTGGAAGATCATCTTTCAAAAATTGTAGGTAGCGTAAATCAGTTAAGGTTTCATCAAAAAACGGTCATTCATTACTCGTCCATCATACAAAGCATAACAAATAATGCCCATTTTTCAAGGACTTAAATGACAGTTGATTAGCGATACGTTGTTGTGATTTTTTTTACTTTTGGATCATTATTGAGCATTATATTCTTGAAAGCAATAAATTCGAATCTTCGCTCGAAATTTTAAAGTCGTAGTGCTTGTCGAAGGTGATTTTTATGAACACTAGATTTACTGATTTCCATTTCTTCTGTCAACTCAGTCATCGAAATATGTGGGTGAATGCCAATTGTTTTTTATAGTGCATTTAGAAACTTTGTAGATATTTCGGTCAGATGTTGATCATTGATGAAGAAAGAAGTGAAGTCGTCAATTTGATCATCATCATCATTCATCATTTTTAGCTCATACTGTCCACTGCTGAACAAAAGCCTCCCTTAATTCAATCCATCTTTCTCTGTCTTTGGCCTTCTGAATCCAGTTTCCGGCCAGTCTCTTTATATAATCAGTTCATCGGGTGGGCGGTCTTCCTCGGTTTCTGTAGGCCTAGTATGGTCTCCACTCAACGAGTTTTTTGGTCCATCGACCATCCTGCATTCTGGCAACATGTCCTGCCCAGTTCCATTTCAATTGGAGAACTGCTTCAACAGCGTCTTTCACTCCGGTTCTGTTTCTAATAGTCTGGTTAGGTATTCTGTATCAGCAGAGTAACTCCAAGCATCGATCTTTCCATTCTCTTTTGCATCACTTGTATTCTGCTGATGTGTCTCCTTGTCAACGTGAGTGTTTCCGCTTCATATGTCAAAACAGGTAGAACAAACTGATCGAAAAACTTCCTCCTCAAACACAGAAGAATATCGGATTTGAGTATGTGCCACGAATTTACGAAAGCTGCCTAAGTCAGACCTATCCTTCTCTGTATTTCGTGAGTTTGATTAACCCGCCTGATACCGATCTCATGTCCCAAGTACTTGTAAAGATCTGACCTACTCCACTTATTTTCAATGAGTCATTTAGAACAAGATTTGTCAAATACTGGGTTTTCATCATGTTGATTTTAGGTCGAACTCACTCGAGGCCTCGTGTAATAGTTGAAGCAAAGTTTGCCCTTCTTTTACATTGTCTGCTATTACGCCAATGTTATCGGCGAAGCAGAGATGGTTAATTTTGTCGCCATAGTTATTGATTTCTTTTTTGTTTGAATTGTGGAGGCCGTTACTTGATGTAGATCCATGACATAAATAAGATAAAAAACACAAGGTTTAACTTTAATCTACACTTTATTTGAAAAAAAAAAATTCTACGACGTTTTGCTGACACAGCAGCTTTATCAAGAATGACAAACAGAATGAAGAGTATGGTACTATAAACAAATCGTAGAACAAGTTCGATGAATAACAGGAAAATCCACACCGAGCCATTGTACAGTTAGTATGAAAGGTAATGAAAACTAATTAAACAAGTTAAGTAGGGGTTAATAATTCACGTCTACCTGCTCATTCAAAAGCTTGTCCGAATGTTTGTATCTATTTATTTCTAATGCTTCCAGGAGATCTAATTTTGAACTGTTTGATTTTATATGTAATATGTCAAAGTTTTTATTGAATGAATGGTTTTCTTTTATTAGGTGGTTTGAATAATTTGAATCAGATTTATTTTTATCGAAGGTACGTTTATGTTCAGATGTTCTTATGCCAAAACTCCTATAGGTCCTACCGATATAAATTTTATCACAAGAACCGCAGTTGAGTTTATAGATTCCTGATTTACTTGATTTTTCAACACGAAATTTATTATTTTTAATATGTTTACCTAAGTTATTAGAAGTTTTGAAAGTTATATTAACATTTTGTTTGACGAGAAAGGATTTAATATTTGTACTTGCAGAACTGCAGAATGTTGAACTGTTGAATATTTTATGGTCTTTATGAATAGGATATACTTCATTTATTGCTTTCTGATACAGTTTTTACGAATGCTTAGATCTATCATATCCGGATTATATGAATTATTAATGGCTATCTGTTTGATGATTTTTAACTCTTCATTATAATCTTCTACTGATAAAGGTAAATTGAGTAACCGATGTACCATGCTGTTTAAAGCTGCAACATTGTGTTGAATTGAATGTAATGAGTAGTTATGTATAATTGTATCAGTATGTGTTGGTTTACGAAAGACCGAAAAACATGATTATTATTTCGTTTAGTGATTTTCAAGTCCAAAAATTATTGGAATCGTTCTGTTCAATTTCTATCGTGAATTTAATGTTCAAATGGATGGAATTAATGAAATTAAGAAGTAAGTCTAATTGACGAGTAGTTCCAATGAAACATACTAGGATGTCGTCAACATATCTATACCAATAAAGAAATTTGGAAATGAGTGGATGTGTATGAATTTTCTGTTCAATATTACTCATAAAAATCTCTGCTAAAAGAGGACTCAAAGAATTTCCCATGATCAAACTATTTTCACTACTGTAATATATGTTGTTGAAAGAAAAATAATTTTGTTCAATGCAAACGTCCAACAGATTCAATATTTCTGATTTAATTATGTGCTTAACATGATTCGAATTCAACATGTTTTCTATTAATATTTTGACATCACCTGGAGGAACACTAGGGTATAAATTCTCATCATCAAACGAAATGAGTTTGGCGTTAGGTGGTAGGTTAACGTTTTTTATGTTATTTATCAATTCGAAAGAATTTTTTATAGAAAATTTTGATTTGAATGAACAATATTTTTTAATGATATCTATAAGGTAGTGCGACAATTTCACGGCTGGGGCTGTAACGTAAGGTACGACTGGTCTAACGGGGTCATTTACTTTATGCAATTTAATGAGTGAATACAGTTGAGGTGGTTGAGGGTTTGGTAAAATTAATTTGTATTTATCTATTGCTTTAATTAAAGATTTTGCGTCATTTATTGCAAGTTTAATACTTTTCTGGAATTTAATAGTTGGATCTTTGTTTAAAATTGTATAGTTTCGGACGAAATGAAATTTAGAGTTTTAAATAGGTAGTCATTTTTATTTAACGCAATAATAGTATTACCATTATCTGCTTTTGTAAGAATAACTTCATTCAGTTGAGATTTTTGTTTGATGGCCTTTAAAATATTTTGTTATTCATCCAACTTGTTCAACGATTTGTTTATAATACCATACTCTTCATTCTGTTTGTCATTCATGATAAAGCTGCTGTGTCAGCGAAACGTCGTCGAATTTTTTTTCAAATAAAGTGTAGATTAAAGTTAAACCTTGTGTTTTTTATCTTATTTATTGATTTCTGTATTTTCCCAGTTAATTTTGTTCAGCATGCTTTGCAGCAATGTTACGAATAGTTTTGGTGATAACGTATCTCCCAGTCTGACTCCTCTCTCAATTCTGATCCGTACATTGTATTTGCGATGTTTTAACAGTTGCTGAAGCATTTTCATTATGTATTTGATTATTGTAGAATATCGGTGATCGATGCGGCATTCGGCAATCGTTTCTAAAAAAAAATTTTCCCTGGATTATTGAGCCGAAGGCTTTTTCGAAATCAACGAAGATGAGCATTATCGGTTTGGTGTATTCTATACAGTTGCCGATGAGAATCTTCAAGGTGAGAAGATGGTCATTTGTCCCATATCCTGAACGAAAACCTGCCTGTTCTTTCGTGAGAAAGAAATCAAACTTGTTAGTTAATCGTTTTGTTAGGATCTTCGTGAAAAGTTTATAAACATGACTAAGAAGGCTAATAGGTCTATAATTGGCGAGGTCAGTAACATCTCCTTTTTTGTGCATGATCACGATGTGGCATTGTTCCATTCCGATGGTGTTATACCCTCTATAAGGCATTTATCCAGTAGAACCTTTAGGGCTTTGATAATTTCTTCTACACCATATTTGATGACCTCTATCTCTATATCATCTTCTCCCGTAGCTTTGTCATCTTTCATTTCTTTGAGGGCTGATGGTATTTCATCTTCCGTTATCTCAGGAATTTCTTCCGAACCTTGGTTCAGAATTCTGGAACATTTGGATTGTTGATTTCTATATTTCTACCTTTATACATATACAGTTCTTGATAGAAGTCTCCTATGATTTGTAGTATCTGCTTTCTGTCTGTTATAATGTTACCATGTTTATTTTTGACCTTATGTATTTCTTTTCTTCCGATTTCGGTTCGTCTTCTTAGAACTTCGAGGCTTTTATTATATTCAATGACAGTTTTAATTTCTTCCTGGTTTTTCTCTCGTCTAAATTTTCTCATTTCTTTGGCTATCTCTCGATTTATGGATCTGTATTCTTCAGCGGTTTTGTATGACATTTCTCTTCGTTTCCTCCTAAGGAGTTTGGTTCTTTGATTCAATTTCTGATTTTCATTTGGCTTGTGGCAATATTTCCCTTTGGCCTTTGTAATTGTGTTCTTTATGATTTCAAATAAGATAGTAACTGACATATTCTCCATATATTCCAGAGTATTATCTATTTCAATTTTGTACCCATCCACGTTCGCAGGAGTTTTCGATCTTTCGTTTTTGTATGAAAAATCATATAATGCCGCTCCTCCTTCAGGTGTATCCTGACTTTTTCCCTTACGAAGCGATGGTCACTCCCTGTTAGGAATCTGTTTAGAACACTCACGTCTTTGGCAATATCTTTTCGATCACTGATTATGAAATCTATCGCGTCCTTCGTTCTACCATCGGGACTTGACCAAGTCCATTTTCTATTTGGATGTTTTTCGAAAAATGTATTCATCATATATAATGTATGTTGCTGTACGAAATCGATCAGAAGGTCTACCCTGTCATTTTGATCTCCCAAACCGTGCGATCCTACAGCAACTTCATTTTCATCCAGTCTGCTACCCACCTTAGCATTAAAGCCTGCAGTTAGAAACATGAACTTCGACCTTCCCACTCGTAGTGCTCTGGAAACATCTTCGTAAAAGAGTTCTTATTCTTCGTCACTATGGTTGCTTGTTGGTGCTTAGGCTCGAACTATAGTTAGGGAGTATTTTTGATTTAATGGGAGCACCAAGTACATGACTCTTGGACTTATTATTTTAACTTCTCTTATCTGATTTACGTACCTCTTATGAACGAGAATACCTATCCCTCTTAACTAATTCTCCTCGCCCACATAGCTGAGGAAGTTTCCTGAAGTAAGTGTGATCTGACCTTCTCCTGTGCTACGGACTTCGCTCAGACCTATTATATCCCATTTTATGTTTCTGCGCTCTATTTCCAGTTCCATCATTTTAGCGTTTGTTAATAAAGTTCTTGCGTTATATGCTGATATGAATAAGGATTTATATATGAGCGAATCTTTGTCTCCCCCACAATCCTTGAGGCAGACCTTTCTGAAGGTGTGGGATTTGGCATTTGATGTTCTACCCACCTGGGGTAAATTTCCACTTGTTTTTGAATTCGTCATATTCATTATATTAGGGGTTCATTTGGCCTTGAAACACAACGCTTGCCATGCGGGTTGGTGAGTTGTAGATTCAGCAGCCTATTTTGGGGACAGACGCTATTTGCAGCTGCCCATTCTGGATCAGACGCTACCATGTTTGGATTTTCTTTTAGTTTCGCCTTTGTCACATTGAGACCTTGCCGGCATGGGTTACCCTACGAGTAGCATCGTTACTCCGCTCCCTGCACATTGAAGGTTACTGAGCCCTTCCATCACGTCAAGGTGAAAATCCCCGGAAGGGCGTCAATTTGTTAGTGATAACGAAGTGTAATTTTGCATTTGCTGAAATTTACCATTCCCAACGCCGAAACATACTGGGTATGGGATCTGAAGAAATAATTTTTTTTATCCATATTAAAATATATTCTTGTTTCATGCTTCTTTCCCTTCAAAGTTAACCTGATACATGAAATCGTGGAAACCTGGTACCTCAACAGTTTTTCATTATCCTTTGACAACGAAAGAAGGTACACTTCTTACTTTCCTTGGATTACATTTATTGCAAATATCCAATAACATACCTATCATTAATTCGCAGAGATTACTTTCGAGAGAATATACACCGATCGACATAAATCAACTGAATCTAAAGGTCTTCTTAATACCTACAGCACTTCAATGTGCTTTAACGTGAACATTAATTATTAGTTTTGATTCAATATATAGTATTTAATTTTGACGCGGTGTATATCATATTACATTATATACAGGATGGGGCATAAAGGAAGGGCGTTTTTGGACGGGTAGTACACGTTACGGTTAGTGAGTAGAGGGGAGCGGCTGAGATCATTCGACTCAGGGGGAGTTACCGTTTAGTTCACAATGATTATCAGGACAAGTGAGCACCGTGCGTTCAAAGTTGAAGGGTTTTTGAAATCGGGAGAGTCTTTCATTGTCGTGCAGCGGCGCTCTTGCCAGCCCTTAACATTGGTCGTAACGCTTCAGTTCCGAAACGCGACACAATCATCCGATGGATAAAGAATTTCAGAATGGCTGCATCAGCAATAAGTCCAAAACCTCAAGGTCGTACCCGAAAAGTAAGGTCACCAGCTTCCATGGAAAGAGTGAAACAATTTGTAATTCAAAATCCAGGGCGCACCGTCCAAAAACGAGCTGCAGTACTCCAAATTAGAAGTTGAACTTTTCGCCGAATGTTACACCAAGACCGCCGCTTTCACTTCTCATGGTTGCCCAGCACTTGAATGAAGGAGATTTTGCACAACGTCAGCAGTTTGCCGAGAGATGGCCAATGACTATCGCTGATGAAAATGAACCAGGGATAATGATAATGATGAGTGAGGAGGCTCATTTTAATTCGAGCGGTTCGGTTAATAAACAGAACGATATTGGCAGTAGAAAACCCCCGCGAACTGCATCAATCCCCATTTCACAGTGAGAAAGTCACCGTATGGAGGCGATTGGACGGTATTTTTTCGAGTATGAGAGAAGAGCAACCGTAACTGTAAACTCTGAGCTATATGTTTTCATGCTGGTGAAAATTTTTATAACATAATTGCAACGAGGAAGAATGAACAGAAGAAATGTTTGGTTTCAATAGGATGGTGCCACGGCACATACAGCCAGAGCCTCAATGGAAGTTTTGGTAACGTGCCGTGGCCCCCTCGTCCCCCACTGCTTGTGATTATTTTTTGTGGGGAAACCTAAAGGCTAAGGTCTATATCGATAAACCTCGAAACCTGCAAGAATTGAAAGAAGCCATCACAAGATAAGTTAGGTAATCGACATCGATTTGTTAGAGCGAGAGATGCAGAACTTTGAGAAACGACTACAGCAATACATCGCGGAACGCGGAAATTATTCGCCTGATGTCATTTCAGAACAGCTTTCATCTTACGTAATTAAAAATGTTCTTTGTTGAAAAACATCTGAGTTATTCTCATTTTAAAAACGCCCTTTCATTACGCCCCACTCTGTATAATCACATAGAAAAATTAATATATTGGAAAACGTGTCAAAAGGCATAAAGTTACTAATCCCAAAAAAAAACTTATATTTGGAAACAAAACTGAAGTTTCGGGATGTTTCAATCCTTACTTCCGTCTGTGGCTAATTTCTAACTAAATTCCAATATTGAAGCTTGTGTAATACATGAAGTAGATTTTTGATGATCTATGAGTGTCTCAGTGACAAAATCAACAAATTATGAGTGGCGATTCCTCCTAAGCTCTAAGATACCTATAACAATAAGTAGTTTGGCAATACAGCTAGTTTTGGTTGGTTTCGTAGGTTCCAACAAATTCAGGAGGCTTGCTCTTTCCATAACGAAATTACAGGGGGTTAAAATGGACGTTAACTGCTGTGACTTTGGCTGTGCGCTTTGCTGCGAATTTTGTTAAAGCTTATAAAGTTGAAGGATATACCACTTTGATCATTATGCTAGTTTGTGCATCGTGTCAAGACTTATAATGTATAATCTGGCATTTGGCTGTCCAACTATGTGACTGTGCTCTTCACTTTCGTAATCAACTCGTAATTGTTATGTCATCATCTTCCTGGTTGCCCCTATGACAGATCTTTTGTTTCGACTTTTCAGGACACTATTTTTATAAATATATGGGTTTTCAACACTTTTAAGATATCTCGAAAGGATATATACGGCGATCGATATGAACCAATTGAATCCATAGATCTTTTTAAAATATAGACCACTTTAATATTGATGTATTCTCCTGTAAAGACAGTCTTTTTCATTTCATGGATTTCTTATGTTATGAAGGACATGAAAGATCTATTAGGACAACAATATTTTCCTCTAGTTGACGATATTCTACTGTTTCTTGTTAAGATTTTGTATTGATTGTACTATAGACATATGACATGTTTCAAAATTGAGGCAGATTTCTAAGACCTCAGTTCTAAACTTTTTTCATGAAGATATGTGTGATGAGAAATTAATTTCCAGTTGTATACCGTTCTTTTTGAGGAAGAACAGAAAGCAGCTAGCTAAACGAATTGGTGTCAAAACCTCCTTCAGCAATGAACGTTTAAATTTTGGATATTATTATTGGAATTATGAGAAACATGAGCCGTCTACTTGAGTATTTCAAGGTGGAAAAACCTGACAAAGTCATGTGATGTCAGTCAAAAATGCCAAATCAGTCAACCATTTTCCGTTTTTCAATATCTGAGTGTCATCACGTCTAGAAAAGCTGTTATTTCGGCAATAATTCTTTTAATAAAACTTTTGAACACAAAACTTGTTGATGTATAATGCAATGGAACAGTAGGAGCAACGACGAATACATGTAGTCCGCCAGTCGTTAAGCCGACCAATGGGAGCGCGCCACTATACAACTTGAGATCGCGAAAGTATAAAGCTACCACTTAACAGAAATACGCTACAGTTGAAGAAGTATCTCCAACTCGAAAATGCCTGGTGCGATCCAGCCGAAACATTATATATAAATATATATGTAAATCTGTGACAAGACGAATCATTCAAAAATCCGTAGATCAATGAATAATCCCTCCTGACAAGAGCTAGTTTCCAAATCTGCCCGCCATGCACGCAGCCCCCAAGCGCCACAATAGTGCAACCAAGCAGGATGCCGAGAAAAGAAGCGGCAGACTGCAGTTTCGCCCTTATTAGGAGCTCATCAGTGTCGCATATCGCTTCTCAGCATCCTACCAAGCTACATCGGGGTACCCTATCAATTCCAGAAAGGACGCACCTCGTACATACGTACAAGAGTCGCCCTCTATGGACCGACACGGCGAACCCGCTACCGGACTTCGAGAAAGATACGAACAGTAACAAACAGATGTGGAAACGTTTCCGGTAGCGGGTTCGCCGTGTCGGTCCATAGAGGGCGACTCTCGCACGTATGTACGGGGGGTACCCCGATGTAGCTTGGTAGGATGCTGAGAAGCGATATGCGACACTGATGAGCTCCTAATAAGGGCGAAACTGCAGTCTGCCGCTTCTTTTCTCGGCATCCTGCTTGGTTGCACTATTGTGGCGCTTGGGGGCTGCGTGCATGGCGGGCAGATTTGGAAACTAGCTCTTGTCAGGAGGGATTATTCATTGATCTACGGATTTTTGAATGATTCGTCTTGTCACAGATTTACATACATAGACTCCACGCGAAGTTTATCGCAGAAGATATTTGACCATAAATATATATATATATATATATATATATATATATATATATATATATATATATATATATATATATATATATATATATATATATTATATATAATTTATATTTGAACTTGAGACAAGTAGAATTATTTAAAAGCGGTAGAAGAATGAATAATCATCTAGGGGGTACCCTATTGATTACAGAAAGGACGCATCTCGTACATAAGTACGAGAGTCGCCGTCTATGGACCGAGACGGTGAACCCGCTACCGGATTTCGAGAAAGATACGATCAATAACAAACAGATGTGAGAACGTTGAAAATTCCAACGTGCATGGCACGCAAATTTGGGAACTAGCTCTTGTCAGGAAGGATTATCCATTGATCTACGGATTTTTGAATAATTCTTCTTGTCTCAAGTTTACATATGTAGACTCCTCGCGTTAGATCTATTATGTATGATGGGAAGTCGTAGTCGGTGCAAAAGATGTCCAAAGTGTCTTCGACAGGGATGTTGGGGAATAGCGATACCACGTCTAAGCTAGCTAAAATGTCGTCTTGGTCGATAGAGATATTTTGCAGCTTCTCGACGAAGTGGGCTGAATTGCTTATGTAGGACTCGGCTTCTCTAACTGTAGATTGTAAGTAGTTGGGCAATAATTTTCCTAGCTACTGGAGTGGTGCATCGATGGAGCTTACTATAGGTCGGAGAGGTGTGTTTGGTTTGTGGATTTCCGGTAGTCCATGAATGTTTAGGCAGCGAGATGATTTTTCTCTTGGAATCAACTGGTTCTTCAAGGCCAACTACTTACAACCTACAGTTGGAGAAGCCGATTCCTACATAAGCAATTCAGCTTACTTCGTCGAGAAGCTGCAAAATATCTCTATCGACCAAGACAACATTTAAGCTAGCTTAGACGTGGTATCGGTATTCCCCAACATCCCCGTCGAAGAAACTTTGGACATCCTTTGCACCGACTATGATTTCCCATCATACATAATAGATCTAACGCGAGGAGTCTACATATGTAAACTTAAGACAAGAAGAATTATTCAAAAATCCGTAGATCAATGGATAATCCTTCCTGACAAGAGCTAGTTCCCAAAGCTTCGTGCCATGCACGTTGGAATTCTCAACGTTCTTACATCTGTTTGTTATTGATCGTATCTTTCTCGAAATCCGGTAGCGGGTTCACCGTCTCGGTCCATAGAGGGCGACTCTCGTACTTATGTACGAGATGCGTCCTTTCTGGAATCAATAGGATACCCCCTAGATGATTATTCATTCTACAGCAATTGGGAGCCCCTGGTACATATCAAACGAACAAATAAGACGAGAAGTCAATATTCAGACGATAGAAGAAACGATAATCAAGAAGACAGAAAACTTCTTGGAAAAAATAGAACATCACGAAAACGAACAAATAAGAAAAATTGATACTTCTTCAACTGTAGCGTATTTCTGTGGTAGCTTTATACTTTCGCGATTTCAAGTTGTATCGGGGCGCGCTCCCATTGGTCGGCTTAACGACTGCCGGACTGCATGTATTCGTCATTGCTCCTACTGTTTTCTTGTTTGTGTCGTCGTGTTTCTGTGTTCCCCGTGGCGTATGTTTTGATACTGTCTTCCAAGTCGCTGGTAAATTTATGGCGTCATCCCGTTTATTCATAGTTGTATGTTTCTTTATCTCGATAGCTTATCTTAAATTCCTTTTTCGTAGTTGTTCTATGATGGCTACCTGTTTCGTGTTCCCGCAGTTGAGTTTCTGACCAGTTCAGCTCGAGAGTTAGAAGATTAGAAGTGTACAATCAGTTTGTTTTTCAGGTTTTGAGTCCGTTGTCTCTGTTTTTGGTTCTTAGAAGAACCAGCCACTGTATTGCAACGTTTCGGCAGTGCCTATTCTGCCATTATCAAGCGGTGTGAACTGACTCACTACAAGCAAGCGAGTGCCAAATACCACGCACTACAAGCTTACGAATGCATATATTATGATATATAATTCCTGAAAATAATGACCAAAAGACAAAAAGTTTCTTCCGAAATTCAATGATTTAATTGATTTAGGAAAATACAGCTCTTTTGGTGATATTTTTTTCGCAGAAGTGACAGACCAATAAAAATATTTCAGACTGTAAGAATTTTATTCGAGATGAAATTCGGTCTTTGTTTCGTTGCAATCGATCAACAATTATAGGAGTTAGATAGCTTAGATTGTTCATAGGGCACCCGATATTTTGATATTTAAAAAGGAACCAAGAAATGTTCCTCCCGTTGACTCATAAATATAAACCTAGCAAAAATCAATGTATTTCAGAATGGATACATGAAAACTGAAAAATTTCAGCTAGACCATGAAATTTCATGTTTTGCTATTAAGAAATTATTCGGAGACTCTGTGCGTAAATTCTACTCGAACTTAGCAGAATTTGTTAACTCAACAAAAAAAAAATACCAAAATTCTTTCAAATTCATAGTTTTTGAGCATGCGTCTATGATAAATTGTCCGTGATACATATTAATATCAATAATGTAATATATTAATGTTATTTCAATTCTTGTAGTCTCGGTAAGAAATGTTAAAAATATTCGAATACACCTCTGTTCTCCTTAAATACGTCTGGAAATCTATCACATTGAATGACCTTGTATTGAAGATGTCATTCTGTATAAAACACTCCCTTAAATTTTTTTCACAGTGAATCAGTTAATTCCGCCTCGTGTCCACCAAAACGCTATGGCGTGATTCACATCCAGAAGGAATAGAATCGAAATACTCATTCTAGTTTTCCAGAATTGCCCTCGCGGCCATCGTCACGCGAACTGTTAATTTCGCCGTTGTCCGACAAAACGGTAATTTCGAGCGGACGAGTCGGCAGCGCCATTGGCGAACGTGTGCTTTTAGCCTAATGAAATGATATTAAATGCGCCAATCAGAAATAGCTTTAGATATAACTAGCAGACTGATTGCCACACGCATCCATATTTTCCGGGTACGTATCTATTAACCAGGCTTTCAACCCCCGTTTGGGTATTAGCTATTCATTTCAATTTGGCCAGCATAGAGTCGATATAGTTCTATGCGGAATATCGCCATTATTGAAATTTCCGGTTGATTCGAAATGACATTTTGCGGCAATTTGTTTGGATTTAAAATTTCTGATTGCGTGAACCATGATCAAGTTTTATGATAATTTGTAATGTTAATAATTGAGCTACAAATTTAAATTTAATTTTAGGGTGAATAGTCAGAACTTTATCTATGAATTCAGATAACAGAAATATATGAAAAAGGCCGTACAACGATACATAATCTATGTAAAATATAGAACGTTTGATAACTTTTTTATCAATATAAACTTTCTGTAGATTAATTAAAAATCATTTATATATATTGTTTCGTGAAAACGCCACAAACAATAGCTCCTACTATTGTTGGTCGAATTCAATGAAACAAAAATCGAATTGAATCTTGAATGACATTCTAATACACTGAAACATTTTCATTGGTCTGTCACCCCATAAATATCGGAAGATGACCTTCAGTTGGACTTTTTAACCCAGGGGTGCTCAAACTTGAACTGCTGGCGATCTACCTCAATATTTTCAGACTACTTACGATCGACTCTGAGAGGCTCAGGTATGTGTGGTGCAGGGTTGTCGTACATACCGTATATATATATATATATATATATATATATATATATATATATATATATATATATATATATATATATATATATATATATATATATATATATATATATATATATATATATATATATATATATATATAGCTATTTTCCGCACAATATACATTATTTTAGTCAAGGTTTGGGTTAGGTTAGTTAGGTTCTTCTCTATAATATCAATGAAAAAACTCATAGTTATTCAAAGTTGCGAGTTTATTGATTGTTACAGAACAAAAGAGTTACATATGCTGTTGACCTTAACTAAGAAGTGAGTTTAAATGCTGAAGCGTGGCACGGCATGTCCTCAGCATACTTTTCATAAGATGGTACGTAACCGCCGAGTGCTAATCGCAAGCATGATGACATAAGATGGTCAGCTAGTCGATTGCGATATTTTGACTTGATTATCTTCATTTCAGAAAATGCAGACTCTCACAAGTAAGTTGAACCGAACATTGCCGTCAGTTGAAGGGCGATTTGCCTTAGATTCGGATATTTATCTTCAGATATAAAACACCAGAAATTTGTATCAGATGCTGTAGCTTTGAGATGTATATCTGATATAATCTGCACCAACTCATTTTCAATAGAACATGAGCTCATAATAAACTGACTTGCTATTTCAGTAGCAAATTCCTCAATATTTTTACATGAAAAAGGATAACTCATAAATGATGCTATATTTGCCAATTTACTGCACTCATAAAAACGCATTTCGAATTGTCCTAAAATATTTCATAATTCCACCTCACACGTATCATAATTTAACTGAGGAATTTTTTCGCTAATCATCTCAATAATAGTTTCTTAACCACATTGAAGCTCCAAGTTAACGGTATTTAAGTGCATTGTGATGTCAGTCAAAAATGCCAAATCAGTCAGCCATTCTCCGTTTTTCAACATCTGAGTGGCATCGCCTTTTCCGTCTAGAAAAGCTGTTATTTCGCATAATAATTATTGAAACCATTCTAGGAATTTTCCGCGACTCAACCTTCCAACTACAATTTGAAGAGCCGCCGTTGCAAGCTACGTGCACGTGCAATCAAACGAGAAGATTAGTTCAGAATACAGTCAGCATCAGAAAGCTGTGCTGAAATCAACGTTGAACTTGGGGAATCTAGTCAAGGCAATTAACAGCTACGCCATTCCAGTGGTGCTTTACTCATTTGGAATAATCAGATGGACTAAAACAGAACCGGATGATATTCAATGGCAGACCTGAACTCTGTTGACAAAGTAGAACAATCATTATCTAAAACCGTCTTTGATACGAACAACTTTGAAGCGGAAAGACGGAGGACGCGGAATAATATATTTACACACCGAACAAATAAAAAATCTTCTCTGCAAAAGCTCTCACGTCTGACCTCCATAGAGAGGTATCGTTGGCTGATAAGGGATATACACTTCTAAATATTGCTACCAGAGATGACCTGCTGAATCTACCGTTCCCATCGGATACTGAAAAACAAGAGCAATGGACAAGAAAGGAATTGCATGGACGACATCACCATGAGATTGATCAACCACACATCGACAAAGAAGCCTCCAACAAATGGTTGATGAAAGGAGAATAATTCGCAGAAACAGAAGGATTCCTAATGGCCATCCAAGACCAAGAGATCGCTACAAACAACTACAAAAAATTTATTATGAAAGTCGGAACATTACAAACAGATAAGTGCAGAAAATGTCATATAAGATCGGAGACGATACAGCATATTACGTCCGGCTGCGAACAACTGGCCAATACGGACTATCTTCACAGGCATAATCAAGTGTGCAATATTATCCATCAGAAACTTGCACACCAGTACGGACTTCTGAATACCTTCCAGCCATATTACAAGTATCAACCGGCGCTCGTATTGGAAAATGACTCTATCAGATTATACTACGATAGGCCTGTTATCACTGACAGAATGGTGACGAATAATAGGCCGGACAGTGGTGTACGATAAAGAGCCAGAACAGCAATGCTGGTGGATGTCGCCATACCGAATAATAACAACGTGCTGAGCAAGTTCCAGGAGAAAAAGTCCAAATACACAGACCTTGCTTTTGAGATCAAGCACATGTGGCACCTCGAGAAAATAGAAATTGTTCGTGTCATCGTATCCGCGACTGAGCTAATACCCAAAACGTTGCATGATAGCCTTAATATATCAGAATTGCATAAGAATACCTATATAGAAATGCAAAAAGCAAGTATATTGTAATCGAGTCTATTCCCTTTGATTGCTGAATCTGGAAAAGGTAAATTATATCCAGCTAAAAGCTGATATAGTGCATAAGTCCACAATAATAATAATAATAATAATAAAATGATGATATTATACAGTGTATGGAAGGTACCAAGCCAGATTGCTCGACCAAAAACAGTCAAAGGGGAAGACTTGTTCAAAGTACAGTGAGCGTCTGAAGACTGTGCTGAAGTCAATGTTGAACTCGGGGAATCTAGTCAAAGCAATCAACACCTACGCCATTTCAGTGTTCTTTACTCATTTAAAATAATCAGATGGACTAAGATAAAACTGGATGATATTCAAAGGCAAACCCGAAAGATGCTGACAAGTTCAATAACCACAATCCAAAATCATCTGTGATAAAAATAACTTTAAAATGGAAAGAATGAGGACGCGGATTGATGGATGTTGTCAACTTACATACCGAACAGATCAAAAATCTCAGAGAATTCTTCTTTGCAAAAGCTCTCACGTCTGTTCTCCTTATAGTAGTATCGTTGGCTGATAAGGGATATACACCTCTAAATCTTGCTACCAGAGATGACCTTCTGAATCTACCGTTCGTATCAGATACTGAAAAACAAGAGCAATGATCAAGAAAGGAGTTGCATGGACGACATCACCATGTGATTAATCAACCACACATCGACAAAGAAGCTTCCAACAAATGGATGATGAAAGGAGAACTATTCGAGAAAACAGAAGGACTCCTTATGATTATTCAAGACCAAGTCAGCGCTACAAACAACTACGAAAAATTTATAATTAAGGACGGAACATTACAAACAGATGAGTGCAGAAAATGCCATATAAGATCGGAGACTATACATCATATTAGGTCCGGATGCGAATAACTGGCCAATACGGACTATTTTCACAAGCATAATCAAGTATGTAACATTATCCACTAGAAACTTGCACCCAAGTAAGGGACTTCTGAATGCCTCCCAGCCATATTACAAGTATCAACCGGCGCCCGTATTGGAAAATGACAATTAGGTTATATTACGATAGACCTGTTATCACTGACAGAATGGTGACATATAATAGGCCGGACATTGGTGTATGATAAGAAAGCCGGAACAGCAATGCTGGTGGATGTCGCCATACCGAATAATAACAACGTGCTGAACAAGTTCCAGGAGAAAAAGTCCAAATACACAGACTGTTATTGAGATCAAGTAGATGTAGCACCTCGATATAATAGATATTTTTCCTGTCATCGTATCCTCGACTGGGTTAATACCCAAACCTTTGCATGATAGCCTTAAGAAATTAGAATTGCATAAGAATACCTATATAGAAATGCAAAAAGCTGTAATTCTTAATACATGTAGGATAGTTAGGAAATTTATGTCAAGTATATTGTAATGAAGCCTATTCCCTTAGGTTGCTGAATCTGGGAAAGGTAAATTATATCCAGCTAACAGCTGAGATGAGTCCACGATAATAATTATAATAATATTCATTCATAATTCATGAAATAGGTAGTCTTACATTACAGTGCGTTACATCCTTACATTTATTATACCATAAAGTACACGGGATAGGGTTATTTATGGAAGAATACATTAAGCACATACTTTCTGATGACATATATATATATATATATATATATATATATATATATATATATATATATATATATATATATATATATATATATATAATTTTCATACATGTCAAGTAATAAACCATCGTATATTCATATATTTCGGAAATATATTCTATTACCGTTTGAGATTTTGGAGTACACCTAGTGTAACTGAAACTAAATCCACACCTGTAAGTGTTTTCTATTCCGGTATTTCCGGTAGTGCAGGAGGTGAGTGTTGATCTGCCACATTTTGGAACACACGCTACCAGAATTTTTGGGGGATGTACCTTTCGCAATAAGACGAAGGATGTGGTTTATGCACGATGGTGCACCTGCCTATTTTAGTCAGCTTGCTCGTGACCTCCTAACTCAAGAGTTTGGAAATCGCTGGATTGGTCGAGGTGGATCTCAATTTGGCCTGCACGGTCCCCAGACTAAAACTCCCGCGATTTCTTCCTCTGCGGTCATTTGAAGTCTTTTGTTTACATTGCCCCCGAAGAAAATGTTAAGGACTTAAGAAATAGAATCATCGCTGGCTGCAACCCGATAAGAACAGATCCTGGTGTTTTTGAAAGAGTTTGCCAATCAATGAGGAGAAGACTGGAATCTTGCATCCGATCTGGAGAAAGTCACTTTGCACAGCTTTTTAAATTATTAAATGTTATTGGTGATACTTAAAAGTCTTTATTTGCCTTAAATTAAACTTTTGATTTTCAAACAAAGGTTATTTAATGATAAAAAGAAATCACACTACGATGGTTCTTTTGATAGAAGAATACGTGTCGTGAAATTAAATGTATGGACTTACTCTCCTTATTTTTTCAACATTATTTTACTCAAAAACTTGGCGTCGTACAAAAAAAAATATCATGAGAGCCTCTTCTTCTGGAAAATATTTGGAAAATTCAAAACAATTTTTCATTTTTGCAAAGAGCAGTAGTATCCTAGCTTTTCCTTTCAGAATAACCTTCGTTGTGTCCATACGCGGGCCACTGGAAAATCCAAAATATTGTTTTATATTGAAAATTATGCGTCTTTGAAAGTTTTCAATGCCCCAAAAATTTTACCTCAATAACTCAAGCGATTTGAAAAAAAGAAAACTGAGACGAGGATGAAATGAACATGTAGACAGGATTGAAGAACACAGACTAGCATGTATTGTACGAGACGGAAAACCAATAGCAGCACGTCAGCCACCGGAAAGGCCCCCAAACGCAGGAAAGATAGTTGGCACTCCATCTCACAAGAACAATAGTAGAAGGATCTGCTGGAAAAAAACAGACCACAAATTCTGAATTAAGAAGAAGAAGAAGAAAATTTGACATAATCGATGTGAATGCAATATTTCTATTCTTATCACTCCCTTTCATATGAATAGATAAATACATGAATAGAAAGTATGTAGAATGAAGAAATTATTGAGCACAAACTGAAATACACAGATAATACAGGATGAATTCATTGATATGTAGTCATAAAAGAATGAAATTATTGGTGAAATGACCTTTGATATACAGGATGTTTAAAAAATACTCAACAATATTTTAGGTGATTGCTGAAGTCATTTCATGAAGAAAGTTCATATAAACATAGGTCCGCAAATATTTCGTTACCGAGTGTTCAATTTTCATCGAAAGATACATTTAAATTCGAATTTTTTTCAAATCGCTTGAGTTATAGAGGTAAAATTTTGGGGGTGTTGAAAACTTTCAAAGACGCATAATTTTCAATATAAAACAATATTTTGGATTTTCCAGTGGTCCGCGTATGGACACAACGAAGGTTATTCTGAAAGAAAAAGCTAGAATACTACTGCTCTTTCTAAAAATGAAAAAATTGTTTTGAATTTTCCAAATATTTTCCAGAAGAAAATGCTCTTATGACATTTTTTTGTACGACGTCAAGTTTTTGAGTGAAACATTGTTGGAAAAAACAAGAAAAGTAAGTCCATACATTTCATTATACGACACGTAGTCTTCGATTGAAAGAACCATCGTAGTGTGATTTCTTTTTATCATTGAATAACCTTTGTTTGAAAATCAAAAGTTTCATTCGAAGCAACTAAAGACTTTCAAGTATCACCAATAACTTTTTATAATTTAAAAAGCTGAGAAAAGTGGCTTTCCTCATCTCGGATGCAAGATTCCAGTCTTCTCCTTATTGATTGGCAAACTCTTTCAAAAACACAGGATCTGTTCTTATCGAGTTGAACCCAGCGATGATTCTACTTCTTAAATCCTTAACGTTTTTCTCGGGGATAGTGTAAACAAAAGACTTCAAATGAACCAAGAGAAAGAAATCGAGGGAGTTTTAGTCTGGGGACCGTGCAGGCCAAATTGAGATCCACCTCGACCAATCCAGCGATTTCCAAACTCTTGAGTTAGGAAGTCACGAACAAGCTGACTAAAATTGGCAGGTTCACCATCGTGCATAAACAACATCCTTTGCCTTATTGCGAAAGGTACATCCTCCAAAAATTCTGAAAGCGTGTGTTCCAAAAAGAACACCCCCCCGTAATTTTCTCTGGTAGAGTTCAAGGAGAACTGATGTTGAAATTGATCTTCATATGTTTCATGTTGATTTCCTTCATACCACATATGACTATTATGAAAAAATCCTTAAAGAATTTTTTAAAAAACTAGCTTCATTAGTGAAGAGGATCAGCATAAGAAATTGAGGAATTCGAATCAACTCACGCAAAAGCCATTGATAATACGCTATGCGGGCAGGAAAATCGGTAGGAAGAAGTTATGGTACGCATTGTCGGTGGAATGAATACATGAAAGAACGAATATTCGTGGATCTGAAGATAGTTATAAACATAAATGAACAGATCTGAGAACTTCATTTAACAGTACTTCACAATGGACATTTGATAAATTATATAACATTCGAACATCAGAGCAAAGTTCACTTCTCGTTTATTCCAACACTTCTGATGATTGCCGATAACTCGACGAAAGCTCCAAATCTTGAATTCCTATAAGCTCAAGGCATCAAAACATCAGCAGCCATGTCGTTTGTCGGAACATACTCTATCGAGAGAATGGCTTCACTTCTGAGTATATCTCGCACGAAATGATGACTGGTATCAATGTGCTTCGTGCGACTATGAAAAACAGCATTCAACGCAAACTTCTGTGCACCGTGGCTGTTACTGTGAATTTTAATATGGCCCAATTTGCCGAATCCTAAATCTTCCAGAAAACGATGCAAGTACACGGCTTCTTTTGCCACCTCAGTAAGGGCCATATACTGCTTCTACTAATGAAAGTGCTATAGTCTCTTGCTTTCTTGATTCCCAAGAAATCGGACTACTTCCTAGAACGTAGACATATCCAGTATATGATCTTCTATCATCTAGGCTATTTAACCAATCTACATCTACGTAACCTTTTAGAATTCCATCAGTCTTCTTGAAATTCAGACCAATATTTTCTGGACTGAGGTATCTCAGTACACGTTTAGCAGATGACCAATGACTTGAGTCAAAGAAGAAATTGAATTGACTTAGGTAACTTACTGCATGACAAATATCTGGTCTCGTGCATACAGCATACAGAGTACATAAGTGCTCTGACTAATTCTATGTAGGATAACTTCTTCTATTCTTAACTCTGGAGATTTTCATTCCTCTTTAATTTCAAACCTAACTCAATGGGAGTTGAAATTGATTTCGCATCGCGTCATGTCGAATCAAATCTGTATTCCATTTTCAGTCCGCGAGAACTCAATTTTAAGACAATAATTCGCATCTCTCTGATTTTTGATCTCGAAAATTCCGGATAGATACTTCTGGAATTCTTGAATCTTCTCCTTTGCCTTGAAATAGCCAGAATATCGTCTACATAATTGACTACCGTAAATATATCTTCCCCTCGGCCCGAATAAAACGAGCATTCGTCATATTTCGATTTCTTCAAGTGAAAATCATCTAAAGCTTCACTCAGTTTGATGTACCACTGACGGCCTGACGTAAGCCATACAGCGTCTTCTTCATCAAACATACTTTATCTTCTCTATGAAAATCTTCTTGAAGTTTCACAGCTTTCTTCCTAATTTCACTATTCCTTGGTTCATCGATAATAATGTTCTCTAATGTATCTTCTGTGTAGTCTGGTATTTCCATGAAAATTATCTCTTCTAATACACCGTTCAAATAAGCAGAAAGAATAATTCATGTATTTGTTCCATTATACCACTAAAGATTTTTTATTCTCTTGCCAGTCTGATTTTCTACTAATACTCTAAATTTTTTGAAAGCATCAAACAATTCGCTTTTCTTCCTCAGAAAACGAACCACACACCAACCAGAGTAATCGTCAATGAAGGTTGCGAAATACCTTGATTTGTCCTTTAATTGTACTCTCGCTGGTCCACAAAGATCGGAGTGAATTATTTCTAGCAATTCAGAAGATCGTTGTACTCTTCGTGGAAATGTTGACTTTGTCATTTTCCCTTGAATGCAAATTTCGCCAACGAAATCTACTGGCACTTTATCAATGGTCATTCCAGTCACTGTTTTCTGTCGATGACTGTCTTGAAGATCTCTTATATTTAAGTGATCCATTCTTCGATGCCAAATCTCATTCATACTTTTATTGTCTTGATCGACTGATTTACATTGTTTCCCACTTTCTCGTATACTTATAGTACAGGTTATAGATACGATTAGAGTGACCAATTTTCTGTCCTTTCTTATTGACAATTTCTCAGAATGCCTAGCATCGAATATTACTCTGCAGCCTTTCTCAGTTATTTTCCCGACTGATAGTAAATTTCCTCGTAGATCTGGATTATGAGACACATCTGTGACTTGTGTATCATTAGTCTTTTCATACTTTTTCCCAACTGACATAAAGTCTTTGGCTTTATGTCTTTTGCTTTATTCAGCTGATTTTGACTGATGATTACTTTCCCTTTTTATTGAAGTGATTCTGTGATCGATTTTTCGCGACCATTGCATTCGAAATTAAATTTCGTGTTTCGTTCTTCCGTGCATCGTACTGTTCGAGAATTTCCACTCGCAGATTCTCTGGTGCTGGAAGAACATCACGAGACTCGATTGCACATCGGAATGTTTCAAAACTGGACGGAAGACTACGAAGCAACATTATTGTCAACAATTCTTGATTAATTTCAATTTCCATTTCGCCCAACTTGTCAATTGTGTCAAAAAAAGAATTCAAATGCTCTCGTATATCATCGTTATCATTCACCTTGGGTAATGTCAATTGCTTCCAGAGACTTGCCTTCCTAACTGGACCTTTCGACTGGTAAATACCCTGCAATTTTCCCATACTTTATTCGAACTAGAATAGCACTTTATTTGCTTCAGTTCTGATGGATGATTCGCTAATATGATGTTAGATTTCGCTTTTTCATCGAAATTCTGCCATAATTTCAAAGCATTTGCATTATTTTCTCCTGCAGCGGGTTTCGGAATTTCACCTTTCACTTATCCCCATGCATCATTTTTGATCAATAATGTTTCCATCACGATCTCACATGTGTCGTAATTGTCGTTGTTGAGTAATTCAATTCGCACTGATGCAGACGACTCGTTATGAAAAATTTTCTAGTCGCGTCAAAATTTAAGTTTTCTTCCGGTTCCTTTTACGAATACTTTCAATATCTTACTCCAGCGTATTCCTAGGCCCATAACCTGCAGGAGCGTATATCCGTGGTACTTGAGATAGTTATAAACGTAAATAAACGGATCTGAGAACTTTATTTAACAGTACTTCACAATGGACATTTGACAAATTATATAACATTCGAACATCAGAGCAAAGTTCACTTCTTGTCTATTCCAACAATACAAAAAATTTGCATGAAGCATTTCTCGAACAGTTATATTGCTGACACTTTAGGTGTCAATTTTTTCGAGTGGAGATACCAGGATAGTCTTGAATTGTAGAAGGAACCTCATTTTCCAGCTCTACCGGTCTTATTTCCCTTCTGCTCCTTCAAATCGTCATAATGTCCCTTTTTCATATAGATTTCGATGGATGCTTTCAAAAGTTTTTCTATCGGGAGCAATACGGTTTGGAAATCTTTGAATGTTCAACCGCCCAGCTTCTAATGCATTTCCATCTGCACGTCCATACATGAAGTGCATGTCGGTCATCTCAGCATTCACATAACGATTCGTGATAGCCGATTTGAAACTCAAATTCAATAGATCCTAAATTATTGAAAAAGAGAAACATTCAAACGTTACTGACGTTTATCATTTTTGAACACATCTTTGAAAAGCACAGAACAGTTATTATCCATGGAATGCAAGGACTATTCAAAATTTTTATTCAGAAATGGGACGTCGTACAACCAAATGTCGAGAGAGCCTTTTTCTTGAAGAAATAATGGAATATTCAAAAATATTTTTGAAAAAATCAGGAGCGTTTTAGTTTTTCCTTCGTGAATAACCTGCGTTTTGCCCATACAAGCGATACTGGTGAGTCCAAAATATTTTCACGAATTGAAAATTATTAGATCTTGAAAGTTTTCGACATCTCCACAATTTTACCTCAATATCTCAAGTGGTTAACAATTCAAATTTAACTGCATGTTTCAAATAAACTTCAACACTTTATAAATCGGAAACGAAATATTTGCGGAGCTATGCTTGTATGAAACTTTTTCATTAAATACCTTCAGCAATCATCTCCTCAAATATTGCTGTGTTTTTTTTGAACTGCCTGTATAAATGTTCCATTTTCAATGCAAGGCATTAAAACCCGAAGAGTCTACATAAGGTTTCATGGAAATAATTAGTGAAAATATAGAAGCTACAAATAAAGTTCCGGTTGCCTTTGAAAAAAACGTCAGTCACGCGAAAATGTACTAAATATGTTCAGATGAACAAATCACATTAGCTTGACGAATAATCCCTCCAGTTTCCATTAACGAAAAAGCTTTTTTGAAAGTTGCTGTTTCCAATTGCTCTACTTCACGAGGTAAATCGCTATTTTTTCCATATGTAACTCAGTTTCAACATTATTTTGCTGTATAGTGCAAGGCGTTCAATAAATTTTGTGATTTGTGATTGTCATATATTGTAGCATTGAATGAAGACAAATTTTTGAAAATTGAGATAAAATTTCATTCTATTGAGATGTGTTGACTAGCAGTATCGTTGCTATATGGGGGTACGAATTATCTGTATTTTCCTTCACCACATAACTACCAGAAATTGGTCGATGAAACATAGAAAATTTATTTTTCATCCAAATTTATTGTATCGCTTTCAAAGCAGTCCCCTTCGGAGATAATACATTTACGCCAACGCACAATCATCAAAACGTTTTTCAAACGCCTTTTTCGCCGTGAATACTTTTTTATGTCTTCTATCCATTCAAAACAAGTACGTGGAAGTAGACATTTGAGTTTTGGAGTAAGAAACAAGTCGGCCGGTGCCAGATCAGGTGAATACGGTGGTTGTTCGAGGGTATTTGTAGAGTTTTTAGTCAAAAATTCATTCACGATGATAGCCTTGTGAGATGGTGCAATATCGTGATCCAAAATCCATGTTCTGGCTCTACACGAATCCGGTTTTTTTCGAAGAAATTGCTCTCTAAAACTCCGCATATCGCTGAGGTAATATTCTTTATTTACCGTCTGACCTTCTGACAAGAATTCCAAGTGCACAACACTGAGATAACCAAAGAAAGCAGCCAACATTACCTTGAATTTCGATCGAGTTTAACGTATTTTTTCGGTTTTGGTTCATATGTCAAAATCATAAACTCATGTCTCATGTCAGAGTAACAAAACCTTTTATGAATATGTAGTCAGAATTCACTCGTTCTAGCATGTCTTCAGGGATCTTTACGTGATTAATTTTTGAGGAAAATTCAGGTCTTTCAGAGGTAGAGCAGAGGCAAAGCGTTTCATTCCCACACAATCGTTTAAACTGGTACGAATTGATTCGTGAAACTCAGAAAGTTAGAAACTCAAGTGACGATTTTCAATAACCATACCCTTCACTTTATCGATGTTAACTTCAGTTGAAGATATTATGGCAAATTTTCCACCACATCTCGGCCGCTGTTGAATGCCGTATACCACTCATATGCACGTGTTTTTTATAAAGTCCATCCATTCTCTAACATTTTCAGCGATTCGGCCCACGAAATTTCATTTGCAATACGAAATTCGAAACAAATTCTTTGTTTGATATCATTATCCATTGTAGAAATCGTAAATCACACTTGTGAGAACTGATAAAGTCGAGCACTGTAAAAAGCTAAATGACAGATCGCGTTCAAACTCCACGTCAGTATAATTGTGCCAACAAAAAAATTTTGACAATCGTTTTAAGCGAATTTTTTAAATATTCAATTCCCGGTACTTCTTTGACAGAATGTATTGGCATTCGAAATAATAAAGATAAGGCCTAGTTTAGGTATAGCCGCGGCAACGAAAATATATTCAGACACTATAGCCGGAGTACCTACATATAGTCTTTCGGGAAAAACAATTAAAAAAAAATTTAGCTGGTCTTTTTCTGCACGAAAAACTGAACTTCACTTATTTTTACCCAAAATTTTTCGCAGATTTCTCAGTTTCAGTCAAAGTCTTTCAATATTTCCTAACTTTCTTCAAGCGAAAAGTGACCCATTTCGAAAATGTCAAACCTTTAACTAAAAATATGTCACTTCATATGTGTCAAATTGACCCCCTGTTTCGAAATAAATATGGGTTCAAATTTCAAACGGTAGATTGCTCACCCCGTATATAAAGAAAAATTGGTTAATCTGCAGCTACCACCTCAACAAGTATTGACCTGATGAGGAACATGGCTCAGTGCGGCAGCTTTTAACGCTGAAAATTTCGAAGGCATCAAAAAAATTATTAACAAAATTTTAGATTCTTTCTCCTCTGTTTTATCATTGAAAACTTTATTTGGAAATAAAGAAGTGCATAGAAGTGTTGCTTGCATTCATCAAACAAAATTATAGCTTCATTCCTTTTTCTCTTTGCAAGAAGCATTTAACCGATTCTGAGGAATAATTGAAAATTTTAAAAATGAACGAGGAAAAAGTCAGATGTGAAATTGGCACAATTGTCTTCGACAAATTGAAAACTGTTCTAGGAAATAATGAAGATTTTGAAGAAATTTGAAACGTTTCGTAAAATTTCCAAGGAAATTTCAACTTGGGAATTTCTTGATATAAACATATGTTAAGCATATTTCTTATTTTTTGATTGAAGAGGTCGTTACTTGATGAAAATCGATATACATATTTTCAATGAAATGAAACTAACGTATTTAGATTTTTACTATATTAACAAAACTATGACCGGTTTCACCACACTGTGGCTTCCTGGCCTGTCGCTAGCGGTTTGAACGCCGGTGTGCAATTCCTATCGTGCCGCCCCTATCTAACTACAAAACCTAGGTGTTTATAAAAATGTGAAAAAAAATGCTGTACAGTGAAAAACTATGTTATATTAGGTTATTTTATACAAGATAGATACACTAATACGACATTAAATGAAAAAATTAAGGCAAGAAAGTTGCAGTTTATACATATTATGTAGGTAGGTATAGGTATTAAGTTATTTTACAGAAACTGCACCTTTCTTGCCTTCATGTTGGCAAAATCAGCTATAATTTTTTTGGTGTCTAGTCTATTTAGAATCTCATGTTCAATTGAAATTATTAAATTACTTAGTCTTTGCTGGTGCATAGTTGATCTCAAATAGTTTTTTATTATTTTTAACTTTGAAAATGACCTTTCACCAGATGCAACTGAAACCGGCAATGTAAGTAGTATCCTTAGCGCTATTGCTGTATTCGGAAATGTTGACATTAATTCATTAGCAAAAATGTATTGCAATAGGGTTTGTGGATCATTAGACTGGTTTTCAGTTAAATGCAACTTTAAAGCATTGATTTCATTAAACATATCTATACCGTCAATATCTGCGTCACTACTTGAACTATCTTTTAGCTTCACATTCAAATCTTTACAATGTTTCATTAAATCATCTTTGGAGTAACTGAACAAGTTATTATTGGTGAAAAAGCCAAAAACGTCGGTAAAAGTTTCCAACTCATCGAATCTACGTTTTAAAGAAGTTAAGGTTTGGTCCAGGATCCTAAAAAAAACATCTACCTTGTATTTTGTTTTAGGCTCTAGTAAGACTTCATCACTCTGTGCATACTGAAATTGAGTTGGTTTTCTTCGTGGACGAACGGTATCTATAGGCGGAAAATCTGCATCTACATTAAGTTCCCGAGCCACAGTGATAGCTTCTTCTAACACCCTTTCGAAATGCTCATCTGTGCGATATTCGGTGAATTTATGAATCAATTTATTTAACAAATTTATGCAGATTTGAGTATTTATTGTGGGGTTTTGCATCATTTTGCTAATAGCATTAATTTCGTTTACAATATCAAACCAAATTACAACTAAGCAAATAAATCTATAATTTCGAATATTCAAAGCAAGCGAATGTGCTTTGTGAGTTGTTGTACAATCCCATTCCGATGAATTATTATCTGATATTTCAAGTAAAGCGTCAAATATTTTTTCGAGGTGATACCGTAAAGGTTTGACTGCATCGATTCTGCTAGACCATCGCGTGGCACTTAATGCCTTTAGTTTTAAATCAGGTAAATGCTTGCAAATTATGGACCACCTTTTGGTAGAAGACGAAAAGAAAACGTAAATTTCTTGAATTAAGTTGAAAAAGTTGACCGTGTCGTGCGTTATATTTGCCGCATCGTTAACGACCATATTGAGACTATGCGCCGAGCATGGAACGTAAAATGCACGATTATTCATTTCCAATATTTTTTTTGTAATCCATTGTGTTTTCCACGCATATTAGAACCATTGTCATAACCTTGGCCACGTAAGTTTTTAATATCAAGGTTTAATTGCGAAAATAAATCTAAAACAAAATTTAACAGTCCTTCACCTGTGGAGCTGGTTATCGAACAGATGCCAATAAAACTTTCGCATATTGTAACATTCTTAGTTTCACTGTTTAAAACAACATACCTTAGTATAACTGTAATTTGTTCTGTGTGACATCTGGTGTGCAATCTAATATGATGGAGAAATATTTTGATTCTCTGACTTTGTTCAGGATATAATTTTTTATGGTCGTGCCGAGTAAATCAATGATTTCATTCTGAATCTGATCGCCTAAATAGTGAGTCATGCGAGTTGAATCGAATTTCGAGGCTTGAATTCTGTGAATATGTTCCCGCATAACTGAATCAAAGGATGCTATCATTTCTATTGCTTTGAGAAAATTACCATTATCATGCTCATATAATATTTTGGACGAGCCCCTAAACGCCAGACATTGATGAGATAAAAATTTTATAACAGCTATGATCCTTTCCAATACATCACACCATTTATTTTTTTCAGATTCTAATAGTCTCAGTTGCATTTGATTTACAGTAGTTTTATTTTTTAACATATGATTTAGTTGGACCCAACATTTTAAATTTTCGCTATGGAAAATGCTTGCTCGTGTCGTTTTAAGGTAGATGACAGATGTTGCCAATCGGAAAAACCGCTCGGAGCTGACAGACTACTTACAGTTTTACTGAATATTTTACAACAAAAACAATAGACTGAATCTTTTGACGTAGAGTAAACAAGCCATTCTCTGTTAATTTTTTCTCCATTAGGAAGATTTCTAGAGTAATAACTGTTTGCAAATTTTCTTCCATCGATATTAGCAGGAAAATTGTGGTTAAACAGCTGCACAGGACCACGGCTAACCAAAATATTAACAATATCATTAGTCATACTGGCGGGCCACGAACCGGGATCATCACCACAATCTAAACAGCTACTTGATGACGATAAATTGCTTACAGGTTCTTTAGCACTACTTTTTCCTTTTTTAGTTTCACTGGAGTCTCCTTCTGAAGGACTAACATTTTTCTCTTTACATACCTCCATAACTTCTAGATTTAAAGCTGCGCTTGTTGAAGCTACATCTACGTCAACATTCTCTTGACATTCAGAGTCCCTATTTTCTGGTTTGCTAAAAAATTTCTCAAGAGATCCCGCTAGTTTTTTTCTCTGTATCTTTTTCTCGTTTTTGCCGTCGAAATTGAGCTCCTGAAATTTTTTTCCTTTTTTGCGGTTCCTGGAAGTTTTTTGAGAAAGTTTAGTATACGGTTGTACAAAAGTAACTTAAATCCCAAAAGGGGGTCGATCATTCCACCCATTATTGCGAAAAACCTTTACTAGGGGGTTAACACTGAAATCGCGAAAAAAAATCAGCTTTTCCATACATTTTGTATGGAATAGTTATTTTTTTTCGCGATTTCACCGTTGACTCTATACTAAAAGTTGTTCGTATTTATGCGTAGAATGACTCCCTTTCGGGACTTAAGTTACTTTTGTTACACCCTGTATAGGTATAATTTTAATATTTTTTTTTATAAATCTTCACTCTTAAGTTGTATCACAGAAAAAATTACCCTGTAAATCACAATAATAATCACAATACTACTGCGAAAAGAAAATGTTCATACCTACTGCACACAAATGTAATGGAATAACTAATTTTTTTTTTCGCGACTTCAGAGTTCACCCCATAGTAAAAGTTGTTCGTATTGATTAGATGGAATGTCCCCCTTTCGTTACTTGAGTTACTTTTGTTACACTCTGTATTAATTTTAATACCTTTTTTTTTAATAAATCTTTACTTTAAGTTTTTCAGTAAAATAACCTTTAAATTTTACATGAATACCTGCTGTTTATATGAATGCGCCCATATGCTGATTAATTAAACAAAGACACTTACCATAATTATGATTTTTTGCGCCGACGGATAATATAAATAATTTTCTAAATTATTTTTATAGTCACACTTCGCACAAAAATATACAGAATATTATTGATTTTAAGTACCCTGGACCGTTTCCGGATCTCACATTAGGGCTATAACCAAATAATTGAAGTTTGTTGTTCACTCACATCACTTTTGCATTTGCAATAAAAACAAAGAAATGAGTATATAGTTTTAAGGGGATTTCCCCTGATATCTGTGGAATTTCCCTATTTCGCATAGAGCACGATACGGATTAACTTTGTTCTCATGAATTTCAATAGATGGCGCTATGTAATGCTACGATATAAAAGAAATATTTGAGCGCCGTTCATCATATTATTTTTATAAGGATAATCTTTTTAGTATTGTGAGGTGACAATGTCTGAATTTTAGTCGATGATTGTCTGATTTGCCGCCCCCCTGAATGCGCCGCCCGCGTGCATTGCACGCCTTGCACGCCCGCTTACGGCGGGCCTGGTGGCTTCTTTAGATAGTTACATACTAATGAACAGAGTTATTCCTTATATATTAGTCTTATTTCCTACTTAATATTACAATAGGTACAAGTACAAAGGGTATGTTGGAAAACCCATCGGGTTGCTTACTTAATCAATTGAAAAGATTGAGTAAAGGAGAAGGATTTAGATCTAATTGACTATTAAGTAACCTACCTGAATTCTTTTCCTTGTTGATCACTAAAATTTCCAATAGATTGAGTTTTTGTCTATTATTTTCATTGTGTAAAACTTTGAAATTATGATTAAAGTTATGCTTTTCTTCGAGTAAGTGATTGGAATATTGGGAATCGGATTTATGATAATTAAAACTATGTTTGTGCTTGGATAATCTAGCTTTCAAAGTTTGAAGTAGTTTTAATTATCATAAATCAGATTCCCATTATTCTAATCACTTACTCGAAGAAAACCATAACTTTAATGATAATTTCAAAATTTTACACAATGAAAATTATAGACAAAAACTCAATCTATTGGAAATTTTGAGATCAACAAAAAAAGAATTCAGGTAGGTTACTTAATAGTCAATTAGGTCTAAATCCTCCTTTACTCAATCTTTTCAATTCATAAAGTAAGCAACCTGATGGGTTTTCCAACATACCCTTTGTACTTGTACCTATTGTAATATTAAGTAGAAAATAAGACTAATATATAAGGAAGAACTCTGTTCATTAGTTTGTATCTATCTGATGAAGCCACAGTGTGGTGAAACCGGTTTCTAGATACATTGTTTTATTTCATTGAAAATATGTATATTGATTTTCATCAAGTAACGACCTCCTCAATCAAATTATCAAAATAATCCTAAGTCTTTCACGGAAAAATATTGTGAATTCAATATCCCGGATGAATCTACATAATGGAAAGCGTTGATTATATTTTGAGAACCAAAATGATTGAAATCAGAGTAGCTATAGACGTAAATCACCTTTATGTTATTGTGAACAAAACAACAGATGGTTGTGGAAGATACAGAGAGCATTTGTCCATACTTTAGTTTTATTTCATTGAAAATATATGTTAAGCAATAAGCGTCACAATTTCACGTCAGAAAATTTTGGAAAACATCAAGTTTTTGATAAGTTTTATAATAAAGAATATAATTATCGAAATTTTGAGGAATAAATTCTTAGTTAATAGCTCTTTTGTTATTCTTGTGCTCAAAACACTCCTTAAAATGATATTTTTACTTCACATATTTTCCAAAATATTTCACATATATCCGAAAAATCAGTACATATAAATGTATATATTTTTCATTTCGGTCAAACATATAATCCACTCTTCAGTCATAACTAATCAAAAAATTATCATCTTAAAATGACCTCGTATATTGTATAAAATATACTTTTTATCATGTCGTTAACATTCGGATCGAAACGTTGCGACATACCTAGATTAAAATAATTGACCCTAAATGACAATTAAAAATATAGACATTTTCAATTAAACTAATTATCGAATAGTTGTAAGGCAAGCACATTATTGTCTGCCCACTGAATGAAAAACTGGATATTCGCGTGACTCAAAATAGTGATAATCGAAGGGAGATAAAAAGTCTCAAAGTGCCCTTCATAAAAATACCATATTGCGTGTTCCAAATTAAAAGCATCATCTAATTAACGCTTTATTAGAGTGCTCTTTTGTCTTTTTTCAATGGATTAGCTCTGCGGCTGATTAACGGAACTAATTGTGGTTATATTTTTTAACGTTCGCATTACAGACCCTTCCTTTTTACTAGATATGCTTCAGTTTTATTGAGTCATGGAAAAGAGTTATCGCTGAAGAAATTGAAATATCAGGCGGATACCTTCCATTCGATATTATCTCATGTAAATTATGATTGAAATGCTTTTCACAAATAGGAATTTAGCATTCAATTTCGATTTTCCAATTCCTCTGAAAGTATAATTTTCAATGGAAATGGTCATGAGGAAAAATGTAACCTAGACAACTTTGCGAAATAAAGGGCCGTAAATTGCTTAGGTTCAATACTGGGTAAATTTTCTTAAATTTTGCAACAAAATTTCCCAAATTTTTTAAGGAGCACTTCTTCAACTTCTTTCAAAACAAAAAGTTACTATACGTGAGATTTCGCAATGTGTAGACACATCGAAGAAAATTATTTTTCAAGGGACGATATTCAACCTTCCGTAGAATGTTAAATATCCTCCCTTGAAGGAGCTAGTTTTCCGATCTACTCTTCGTAGTAGTAGGTTAACGGTGATTATGAAGAGTAGATCGGAAAACTAGCTCCTTCAAGGGAGGATACTTAACATTCTACGGAAGGTTGAATATCGTCCCTTGAAAAATAATTTTCTTCGATGTGTATTCAACTTCTCTAGAACTACCTTCTTTTTCATTGTTAGGAAGTTCCTTGAATTAGGAACCTGTTCGACCAAAAACCTCGTCTCAGGAACAGTTTTCAGTGCATTTAAAAACTTTTTACAAGTTTAGGAATAAAAACCAGTGGGTTAGGAGTTTTTTCATTGAATTTGGAATATCCTGACCATCTCAAATGATTACCGATACATCAGGTTTCTAATATGAAAATAAAGTAAGTCGTAAACTGACGATTTCTTTTCACGGATCTATTGCTGAGATATGTACGAATCGTTTGATTCGCGAAACATACCTCCTGGTAACTTTATACAGGGTGCTTCAACGAAAATTAACAGAGGCTATATCTACCAAGATATTCATTTCTGATAAAAACGCAAAAACAGGTCAATTTTTGATTCAAGGAAGACATCTTTTGGAGTACAAAACTCGCCTAAAATATCAACCCCCTAAGCGAGGGTTGCAATCCTTGAACATTTTGAATAGGGAAGATGGGTCGAGTGATGACTCAAAAGAAATTTATCTTTATCTCTTTATCTCTTTATCTTTATCTTTATCTACATCACCTTCAACGAAATTCTATTTTTAATTGAAAACTGTAAAGGATACAGGGTGAGCAACTGGAAAGATAGAGACGATTATTTTCCTGAGACTATTCAAGTTTCAGTGGGGTAAAATGCAACAGATCCATGCTGATCAATGACAGTCATCATCAAGTACCATCCTCATCTCGAATTTCAACCCCTAGAGCAGGAATGACCACTCTTGAAAATTTGGAAGAGGGTAGATGGGTCGAGTGATACCTCGAAAGAAAGGTATTATCTTTGTGTGCATCCCCGTGAACGAATTTTTAGAAGATACAGAGTGAGCTACTGAAAAATAGAGGAGACTATCTATCGCCCTTAGTTATTCAAGTATCAGTGCAAAAAAATGGAACAGATTCATTCCAGATCAAAGGCAGTCATCTTTGATCTAAATAAATCTATTCCACTTTTTCGCATTAATACTCCAATAGTCTTGGGGCGATAGTCTTCTCTATTTTTCAGTGGCTCATTCTGTTTTTTTTTCAGTTTTCAATTAAAAATGAAAATTCTTTCACGGGAATGCAGACAAAGATAATATCTTTCTTTCTTGAATACTTGAATAGTCTCAGGGAAATAGTCTTCCCTATCTTTCAGTTTCTCACTCTGTATCTTTTACAGTTTTCAATAAAAAATGGAAATTTCTTCAAGACAAGGTAGACAAAGATACCACATTTTTCTTTTGAGTCATCACTCGACCCATATTCCCTATTCAAAATGTTCGAGGATTGCAACCCCCGCTTAGGGGGTTGATATTTCAGGCAAGTATTGTATTTTAAAAATCGAGGCGTGTTTCGGAAACTAAGTTGGCTGATTAAGAATATGATAATACACTAAATGAAATTTTACATGGCTGTGTCATTTATACTTAAGCTGTCCCTGCCACTAAACGGTTTGGACGAACCATTTCCTGATTGGTCGAACGCGAGGTTAGTGGGCGTGTCTTATGTAACAAAGTGTAGACTGAACGGAATCGGACATTAAATGGATCTCATTATTTCATCATATATTATCCGCGCTATGGGAAATTATCTTTCTCTTCTCATTGCCATTCACATATTTGTGAATAAATTTGAAAGAACTATGAGTGAGAGTTTTGCTAGGGCTTGGTAGATGCATATCGATGATAAATTCGTTGTTTTTGATTCCGAGAGCCGACTTGAAAATTTTTTTCGAGAGGTTAAATGACCATCACCATTCCATTAAATTCACATATAAAGTAGAGAAAGATAACCGGTTGGCTTTCTGAAACAGTTTTCTTCAGAAATGACAAATCCTCAGAATTTGATATTTACAGATATTTACAGAGTACTGCCACAAATATGTACATTCCTTCTGACTCATTTCATTCATTTTCATTAAACAACAAGAAAGGCTTGTTTACCTTTTCACAAATGTATTAGTTTTTCTTTTATTCAAGGAAGGATTGAGGAAGAGAAAGCTTTCATTAGGAATGTAACTACTCTGAATGGTTATGAAGATAGTCAGCAGATAAGTTAACTAATAGACAGATACTAGTGAACATTTTCAAATGTATCTCTTCTCCAACCTAAAGAACAAAAAAAAAAAAGAAAATTCGTTTCATCAACTTCCCCTCTGCGGTACATCAAAGTATAAGAGAAATTATCCAAAAATATCTGCATGAAACTGGCCAACAAATGGAATTCCACCGAGAAAAGTTTACTCGGAAACCCAAAAGACAAAACTTATGTGTTGGATAAGGGTGATAAAATAAGTTGTAAAGATTGAGAAAGGAAGCATGTTGGACAAACTAGATGATCAATTGAAATCAGATCGAAAAAACATGAAGCAGATGAATGATGCGTAAGTACAGAAAAACCTAGCATTGTCCAACGTACGTTCGATAATATTATAGAGTTTGAATATGTAGAATTCATAAAACGTGAAAAAAATGAACGCTCTTGAAAGTATCTATATGATGAAATGCAAACATTTATTTAACGTGGAAAAAGGTCCGATTCCGTTCAGTGTAGTTCACAGTTTGTTGAATCAGAAGCCCAATCAGAACGATAATTGGGAGAAGCTGTCTGAGAGGGTTCTCCTCAATCGGCTCATAGCAGAGATCAGGAGCTGGGAGCTTTGCGGCTAATTTAGTGAGGGGAGGTGAACGATGACAGCCATCGGAAGGGTCATTGAATTCTCTATGGCTGATCGATATTATGATATGATAATGATATTACTATACTATACAGATGGTACGGAATTGTGAGTGTCATAGAGAGAGTGGAAATTTCAAGTAGGTTAATAGGTATGATCAAATCGTTTTTTACAGAACATGTGGATCAGGCAAGTACTTCTCGTACTCTACTGCATAATGGGAGTGCCTCAATGATCGGTGCTAGGATCCTACACTATAGAACATGGTACCATGTATGATGGGGTTTTGCAGAGTTAGGGTTCCCTGAAGGGTCCAGGTGATCACATACGCGGTCAACTTTGCGCTAATTGCCGCTGCGAGAGACATAGTCGAAGCGTATTCTAAACTGGACCGGACGACAGCCCAGATGAGCGAGTTCATGAGTGGCCGGGAAGATCGAACTTGGAATTCCGAGGGTTCCAGGAAAGATAACCAAGACTTCTAATTGAAAAATAGTATGAAATATTTGGAAGTAGTCCTCGATAGAGGACTCAACATGGGCAGGCTGTTTAATGCGCGGCGACCAGAATGGTCGATTGAGTGAAAGCGCTTATCTGGCTCATGCCGAATTGGAGAGGTCCAACTATGGGCACAAGAGAAATACTGAACGAAATCGGTCATTATGTTAGCATATATGGACCTGCAACATGGGTGCTTGCCGTGAAAGTAGAGAAACACAGAGTGGAGCTAGACAGAGACGCGTTCTCCCCATAGAGCTTCTGGTAAAAGAGATGAGAAGAATCTTCAATAGCCGGGTCGGCGATCAGCCCGGTTTCCGTCGGCAACTGAGGATTCGCATGGTCAATAAGTGGCAACAGATATGACAGACGTCTGAGAAGGCGAAGTTGTAAAGGACCCTGATCCCTGATGTCAGAAAATAGTTAGACTGCCGTCACGCCTGCACGGATTATTGATTTACACAGACATTAACATGGGAACGGAAATTGTAAAACGTGCAGGATGGCGGACTCGGTCCAGCATACGCTCTCGGATTGTAGTGGCTGGGAGAGTGATAGGGCTTTGCTGTCCGAGATTTTTGGCAGATCTCTAGATGCATGAAGGATTCTGGAACGAATAATGACCGAAAATTATGTTTGGGGGAAAGGATATAGGTTAATCTGTCGAAATATGAAACTGACAAAATAGACATGACAATCCTCCCGTGTCAATAAAAAGAATCCGTAGGTCTATTTCTGCAGAGGGCTAGATGGTTAATGGACGTCAACTCTTGTCCGGGAGAGTTTGGCTCCTACAGAGGTTTCAGTCGGTAGACCCTACTTCATTGCTCCATAGAGGTAGGTGGAGTACGAAATTGTTCACCGTGATAAAACATAAGCGGTTTTCGGACATGAAGTACTTCCTCTTGATGAATAAAAAATGAAAGGTATGATAGATAACTATGAATCAAGCAAATGATATGCACCTTGCCACCAATTTGTTCCAAATTGGTGCTACCTGCTGCTCATAGAATTGATTGAAAATTTTATTAGTGTTCAGTTAAATTGGCGATGAAGACGTGTTTTGTGAGGTACAGTATTGCATTATGAATTTAATCAAGAAAAACTCAGCCATTATATTGGAGAGAAGAATTATCCATTTCATATTTTGTTCTAAATTACAAGGTGTTTCAGGTGTGCTGTAATTAATTTCTATGGGTGATTCCTCATCAAAAAAAGTAAATAAATCCCCATGATCATATATCCAAAAGTCCTCCGCTCAGAAGATATAGTGTGTTGAGGTTCAAATTCTGTTTCACATTTTTGTTTGTAACTTCTGTAGTTTTCAAGAGATTCAGTTCCAATTTGAAAAAAAAGGATTTTTTCACTCAGTAATTCATTAGATGTACCTTGTAGCTAGGGTGATATTTTTCAGGGTCATGTTACCCTTGAGCTTATCAAAATCGAAGAGTAGAGCGCCACTAGTCTTTTCAAAAATATTTATCAAAAAGATCTTTCAAATTTATATTATTTTGTCGAAATCGTAAACATAATCGAATGGTGGAAGCGAAAGTGTTTTCATAATTTTTTACAAAAACTGTTAGAAATTTCTACCGGTTATTTCTACACATGATGTAAGGCAACGATTCATTGAAGTCAACATATAGCCGATACAAGACCGACACGATCACTGCATCTATTGGCATAAATGATTGTTTCGAATGCATCTCTACAATAAGACAAGAATGCGGGGAAGCACCTTTATGTATAAACCACATTTTTCTTGTACTCGCACAAGGCACATCATAGATAAAATATACTCAAACTCAAAATGACGTAATAACTATGTTGAGGTTCGCAGGAGTATCAATACTTAAACGTTGATTTCCTCTTAAAGCGTATTGATTCGAGGTTGTTTTATGCTTGATGCACTTGATTTATTTGAGTAATGTTGGCTTTGGTTTAAATTGAGTTGAAGCACTGTTGTACAAATTTATGTTATTCTAATTTTGATTTTAGACTTGTTACAATAACAGACTTGTCTGGTCTTCTCTCTATACACAACTCACTGTGCAATATGTACACTGAAACTAAGTTGGTCTTAAAATTTAGGAAAGGATGCACAGATTTTATTGGTCTTGAGTAGTGAATCATAAATTTTCGGAAATTTCACCGACAGGTGGTTAAATCTAAAACTAGATACCTGGGCAAACCCAGTAATATATCTAATATCTCATCCGGCTTATTGTACAATGCTGGCAAAGGGACGGTTTATTGAATTAAATGATAAATTTTATTGATTTTTAATAATTATTTTGAACAAGAGTTCAGGAAGACTAAGCTATACAATATGGTGGTAAACAAGCGAGCACCTGACATCAAGGAATATATTCCAATCACTGAGTCATTTTCCAAACGTCGAATCTACTTTTGAACTGATTGACTGTGTTTGCACTTACCACTGGACTAGGTAAACGATTCCACAAGTCGAAAATTCTGTTCGAAAAGAAATTCAGGCGTAGATATGTCTTAAAACTTTCTTTCGTCAGTTTCAATGAGTGAGCGCGCAAATTGCCAGTGTTCAAGGCAAAAAGGTTCTTGATTTCAGTACCATGTGTAGACAAGTAGGTGAATATCATGTCACCTCTGATCCGCTGGTCTGAGAACGTAGGAATTCCAAACATGGATAGCCAAGCAGGGTAATCAAGACGATGCCAACCAAAAGGGATCCTTGTATTCCAGCGTTGCACCGACTCCAAAATGGCTTCGTCGTTCCGCAGGGATGTCCACCAGGCAGTTCCAGCGTACTCCATGATTGGACGAATAAAAGTTGGATATAGCAGACTGGCTGTCTTCACGTCACAGCCACCAAAACTTTTCTGTAACATATATGTGATTCTTCAGGCTTTCGAGGTCACAATTGCAACATGCTCTGACTAAGGTTATTTGTGAATGTTACTCCTAGGTCAACATGACTTGAAACAGTTTTTAGAGTATGGCCCTCAAAGGTGTCGGTGAAGTTTGGATTAGTCTTACCTGTGTGTGCGACTCACTTCTCCGAATTTAGTGGAAGTAACGATTCACGAGACCATTGTTCTATTTTAGACAAATCCTCCTGTAGAGTACGTAGATCTGATAGCGGGAAATTGTAGAGCTTAATATCATCGGAAAAGAGTGCGAATTGTGACCTGATCAAGGAAGGCAGATCGGAATAATATAGAAGAAAAAGTATGGTGGACCCAAGGACAGAACCTTGGGAAGCACCACTAACAACAGACCACTCCTTGGAGGAATAAATACCACCGATCCTCACACGGAATGATCTATTTGACAAGAACGAGCTGATCCATGAGAGTAAATCACCCCTAATCCTCAGATGCTCGAGTTTATGCAGCTTTCGTCCAGTCGTTGATAGAATTAAGTTTGTGAGGGTCGATTGACCAGGAAGAAAATCGTGCTGTTGATCAGGGATAATATTGTTGGATAGAGTGAATGTGATGATCTGGTCGCATATAATTCTCTCCAGAACCTTGCCAACCGCAGATACGAGGCTTATAGGGCGACAATTAGTGGCAGAAAGTTTATCACCTTTTTTGAAAATCGGTGTGATTGAAGCAGTGCGCCAGTGGCGGGAAAGTGAAGAAGTGCTAAGAGACTGTGTGAAGACCATGAAGACAGGCTTGGCAAGCGCATCTGCGCAACGTTGTAAGAAATATTGAGAAACTGTTTCAGGTCCAGGAGCAGTGTTGGTTTTGAGCTTGGTTAGATATTCTCTGACTGTTTCCTCGAAATTTTGATACAATCAAGCGTTATAAACCTAGACAGTGTTCAAAGTACAGAAAAGGGACAACCAGGTTCTGTAGTGTAAGACAAAGAGAATGATTGAGCAAGAATGTATGCGGATTCAGTTGCCTTGTTACAGATTTGGCCTGAGGTATCTCTAACCAAAGGAACAGTAACATTACTATTCAAAGTCGATCGTAAGTGTTTATAAAACTCCTTTTTGTTCTTGGACTTGGCCAACTTACTTTCAAAACTTTCCTTCGCTTGTCGAATAATAAAGGTGAGTAGGTCCGAGTGAGTATGATGATATTGGTAATCAGTGGCGGATATACTAATGAGATAACGTTGCCACAGTGATTTCTTGATTTTTGACATGTTAATAATGCGATCAGTTATCCAGGGTTTGACTAGATTCTCAGTGAATGTCTCCTCATAGACGTTGGTGGAAATGAAATCTTCGATAGTGTGTAGCATTTTCGTCCAATTAGTTTCAATATCATCTTCTCGTCGAATGATCGAATTCCAGTTGCATGAGCGCAGATTTTCGGACACCTTGTCTTAGTTTACTCTCGAAACTTTTCTATTTTGTCTTTTACTAGGGGCACCACAGTGAAATTGAAGTTCAGTTAGCAGAACTGAGTGATCGGACTTGCCGAAAGGAGGAAAATGTTGAATATATGAGAGAAACTGGGAGTCGTTCGTTATGAATAAACCAAGTGTAGATGGCGTCTGTTCCTGTCGATATCTTCTTCTTGGCTTCTCTTTTAGCTGACATAAACCAGAATTGAAAAATAATTAGGCATATGGATAAGGCGGTGGGTTCGTTGTAGGTAGGACGCTCAAGGGCCATTTAATATCGGTGCAATTGAAATTGGCAGTGATCCGTCAAGAAACTTACTACTGCGTTGTCAGCTGTACAGGGGCGTGGTCGATGAATACAGCCGATAAATATGGAAAAATCTGTATTAAAGATATTCAGAAAAATATTGTCTATGCCGTCCAGTCATTCTGAGAAACTTCCACTTTGAAATAATCCGTAATCATTGAATTCACAAATATACATACGCCTCTTATGGTTTTTGAAATGAATTATAAATTTTGAGATTACCATCTGTGCATCCCATTTGTGTCGAGGTTATGCTAATATGTACAAATAAATTAGTTCCTAAAATCTAAAAATATATACAAGCTATTAACATACTGCCGTATGGAAGCTATTCAACAGACAACTACTGTAGCTTTTGTTTTAATTAGTCTGTAGGAGTAACACACAAACTTTGTTCACTGATCGTTAATAAATATTGTCATTGGCTAACATCACTGACACTACACGTACTTCATCATTTCTCTTGTGAATTTTCACAACTCTGCCTAGCTGCAGATATAGTGGGGCCAGGTTGTCTTGCTTCATAAGTAACATGTCCCCAGATTCAATATTGCTTGATGAAATCTTCCATTTGGTTTATACTTGAAGTTTAGAAATATATTCCTTGTTCCAACGTTCCAGAAAATGTTGAATGAGTTTTTGTATTCTTTGGAATTTTGACAACCGGTTCTCCAAAACTTTCTTCAAGTTCACATCTGGCAAGGCCGTTAACGATCTACCTTTTAGTAGGTGAGCAGGTGTCAAAGGATAAGGATCATCGGGAAAGGAATATAAAGGTGAGAGAGGACACATTGAAGCTAACTAAAGTTGGTCTTAACATTTAGGAAGAGATACACAGATTTCATTGTTCCTGAGTAATGAATCATAAATTTTCGGAAATTTCATCGACAAGTGGTTAAATCTAAAACTAGATACCTGGGCAAACCCAGTACTGCTTCAGCAAATTTAAATCAAGTGTTGGTTGAAGAGTATACTGTGTCGGTTTTTAGTTGTGTAAAATTTTTGTTATTTTCTCATTGATATAAAATCTAACCAACAATGTCTTGTAAAACGTGTAAATGATCGGTAAACTCTAAATATCCTGGCCTTCGTTGCTCCGGTTTTTGTGCGGGTCATTTACATGCGAACTCATCATGTTCCGATTTATCCACGAATCATATAGAAAAAATAAATGCTCTGCCAGGTGGCCAGTGAATTTGTGTTGTCTGCCGTGCTAAGTCAATACCCGACAGACCGCGCACACGTTCGTATAAGGCTGATGAGAATGATACCGGGGAAGGTGGAAATGTTGATGGACACTTCGAGGTCTTAAAATCCATAGCGCTGAGGGAATCAGTCGATTTTTTCTCAGACAAAATCACTGATTCCGAGAGAAAATTGAAAAAGTTCGAAGACTACTTCAAGGTAATCGAAGAAATCAAAGAAGAAAATATTCAACTCAATGCAGAAGTGTCGAAGCTCAGTTCGAAGGTCAATTCTCTGGAGCAGAATTCTCGATCGAAACACGTGGACAGTCAGGATGTACCTTAGGAGGATAATGAAAATCTTGTCGAAATAGTAAAGAACGTAAGAAATTTCTTGAAAATTCCTATTTCTGATAATATGATAGATTCCGTTTACAGGGTTCAAACTCAGAATAAAAATAAGCCGGAAAATATAATTATTTAATTTTCAATTCAGTTATTCAGAGATAATGTATTGGCTGCTTACCAACGAGGCTCTGGCGTCCGAGTTACGTCGGAATAACCGTTCAAACAGAAATTGAGGAAATGCTTTTTCAAAGACCCCTATCAACCCGCAGTGGCCAGCGTGATAGGTATCGGCCAAAAACTCCTCAACTATGAAACACAAAACTCAAACAGGGCCCTCAGTCCCCGGCGGGTTTCCTTACCCCGACAACGGTAGCTGTCGGAAAAGTAGGAAACCAGAGGGTGCTAAGAATCACCGGGTTGGATCAGGCTACCATAAAAGACGAACCTTATATATTGCCGCTTATAACGCAAGAACATTACTAGCAGATTGTAAAATCGATGAGCTGGAAGAAGAATTGGATCGCATACACTGGGACGTTGTGGGCCTTAGTGAAGTGAGAAGAAAGGGCGAGAGTTTGATCACTTTAAGGTCCGGAAATCTACTTTATTGGAAGGGCGAAGATAATATATCTCTCGGTGGAGTCGGCTTCATTATCAATAAACGTTTGGTGAAGAATGTTGTGAAAATCGAAAGCCTGAGTACTAGAGTATGCTATGTCATCCTGAGCCGAACGAAAGGTACAACATGAAGATAATTCAAGTATACGCGCCTACCAGTGCTCACGCAGATGAGCTGGTTGAAGAGGTGTACGAAGATATTGGCCTCGCTATGAAGAGGACTCCAGCCTATTACAATTTTGTGGTTGGAGATTTCAATGCTAAGCTCGGTATGAAAGAAAATGACACCGAAGCATCCTTAGGGTGCCATGGAATTGGGGAACGGAATGAAAGAGGAACCATGCTCTTAGACTTTCTATTAGAAAACCGCTTATGTGCGATGAATTCGTTTTTCCAAAAATCTCCGCAGAGAAGATGGACATGGTCGAGCCCTGATGGTAACACCAAAAATGAAATTGACTTCATTATAGCTGACGAAAAGGAAGTTATTAAGGATGTTTCGGTCCTTAACAAATTTTCAACTGGAAGTGACCACAGAATGGTGAGGGCTAAATGTATGATCAATTTAAAACGTGAAAGGAACAAACTCGTAATGACAGGAGAGGTTAAAAATAACAAATGGGCACAGGTATCTGATGAAGCTGCATTTCGTGAAACTTTGAGTGAGAAGCTTTTGTGCAATGAAAACATGAATATCGATCAGCACAACGACAACATTACAACATCAATAAAATGGCTATGGACAAACATTTTAGCACTTTGAAAAGGAAACAGGAAAGAATCAGTAAGACAACGAAACGCATGATGAAGACCAGAAGAGAACTATTAAGCAAGGACACAGCAGACAAGAAAGAACTGAAAATACTTAACCGCGAGATATCTCGCCAACTTAGGAAGGACTCTCGACAGCACAATAAAAGCTTGGCAGTTCAAACTATAGAACGAAATAAAAGCATGAAGGTACTACGACGGACGACTTCATTGGGAAAACGAAACATTCACAAACTAATGGATCCATATGGTTCAATTATAACAAATAGAGCCGAAATAGTGAAGGTTGTCGAGGACTTTTACTCCAATTTGTATCGAAGCCTGAGTCGCGAGAACGAGGAAGACAATCGCATACCTCATGTTATGAATCAGAGTTCGGAGGACCTACCAGAAATAACAGCTGATGAGGTCCGAAAGGCACTATCAGATATGAAAAACAACAAAGCTCCAGGGGAAGATGGAGTAGTTGCGGAGGTTTTGAAGATAGGCGGTGAAAATCTGATTCGTGAAATAACGAAACTTTTCAATAAATGTTTAGCTGATGCAAAAGTACCAGAGTCTTGGCATAATGCTATAATAATAATTATGTACAAGAAAGGAGACCCCACAAATCTCTCGAACTATAGACCTATAAGCCTTCTATCGCACAAACTCTCCACCAAAATAATAACAAAGCGCCTCACAAACAAACTGGACACCTACCAACCTCGAGAGCCGGCCGGATTTCGGGCAACATTTGGTGTTAATGATCATCTCCAAACTCTCAAGACTCTGATTGAAAAGAGCATAGAATACAACTTACCTCTGGTTCTCATATTCGTGGATTACGAGAAAGCCTTCGATACCGTGATACAGGCGATTATGCTTAAAGCGTTGGCTGACTGTAGAATAGAACATAGATACACTGCCATCATTAAATATATATATGAGCATGCCACTTCACAAGTGTGCCTTCACAATTCTACAGAAAAATTCACAAATTCACGCAATATATGTTCAAGTAATTGGAATGGAATCAGAGGGGAGTAAATGTGGATGGTGAGCGATTAAGTCATCTTCGTTTCGCCGACGACATCGTCATTATAGCAAACAGATTAGATGATACAAATGAGATGCTCTTGCAGTTGTCTAAGGAATCCAGTAAAATCGGATTGAGGATAAATATGTCGAAAACTAAGATGATGACCAACTTAGTACCAAGCCAACCAGTTTCCATCGATGGTGAAATTGTTGAACAAGTAACGTCATACAAATATCTGGGGCATGAGATAACTATAGGCAGGGACAACCAAACAACAGAAATAGGAAGGCGAATAAGGCTGACATGGGCTGCATTTGGAAAACTGAGAGATTTGTTCAAATCAGAGATACCGATTTGTTTGAAACGTAAAGTATACAATCAATGCGTTTTACCAGTTTTGACGTACGGTGCGGAAACCCTGACCCTAACAAAGAAATCAGCTAATGAAATATGTGTTGCTCAGCGTAAGATGGAGAGAGCTATGTTAGGCATAACACTACGGGACAGAATTCCCAACCATATCATACGCCAACGAACTAGAGTCCAGGATGCTCTCGAGAGAGTTGCTAATTTAAAGTGGAACTGGGCCGGTCATCTAGCAAGAACCACGGACGGTAGATGGACAAAGCGTCTTTTGGAGTTGCGTCCCAGAGATGAAGCCCACAGAAGTAGAGGACGTCCACCAGCTCGTTGCAAAAACGATATCAAGCGAGTGTGTACGAACTGGATAAATCCGGCCCAAAATTGCGAGGAATGGAGATCGTTGAGGAAGACCTATGTTCAGCAGTGGACTAGGATGGTTGACAGATGATGATGATGATGAATATATTGGCTGCAGCCAGAGCGGCAGGAAGAGATAATCCTGGTCGACGAGGTTTCAGTCAGCCGGAAATCTCTGAAAGATTTTTTCTCCAGATACGAAGAATCTTCTGAGAAAGCTCAGATTAATCAACATGTGCCAGTACGTTTGGGTACAGAATTCTAATATTTTGGCTAGGAAAACGGATAATTCTATAATGCAAAGTTGGAAGATTTCGATTCTATTTGATATTTTGGGTCTAACGTCATTCAAACAAAGATATAGAAAAAGTATCCGATTAGTATGTCCTTACATGTGATGTATCAAAACGTTTGCGGATTGCGGATTGCGGATTAAACTAGACTCTTTCAAGCGTAGTGTTGCGGTTAGTAATCCGGATATTATATGTGAGACTTGGCTCATTGACAGCATATTTGATGGTGAAGTGATTGACTGCAGAGAATTCTGTTTGTACCGCCGCGACAGATATACAGCATCTAGTGAAAGGTCCGATGGTGGTGGTAGCCTTATCGCTGTTAAGAGGAGTCTGAGTTCTTCCCGCGTGTTCGAAATGGAAAATGATGCTGAGGATCTCTGGGTGAGTGTAAACTTAGAACATAAAAAATTATTTATTTGTTGTGTATATTTGCCCCCTAAGAATAAGTTTTCGGTGGCTTGTTTGAACTCAAAAATTGACTTTTTGAACGAAAGCGATAACAAAACTTATCTAATTTGCGTTGATTTCAATTTTTCCACTGTCGTGTGGACTCCTATTCAAAGCGAGTGTTATTCGAAACCTTTTAATGTTGAGCAGAAGTATTTAGGTTTACTGGATAACTTTGCTCTACAATGCTTCATGCGATTCAACAGTATTGTAAATTCAAAAAACCGAATTCTCGACCTTATATTTTGTAACAAAAATAAAGTATCTGAGCTCTGCAGGAGGTCAAGCCCTCTGGTGGCAGAAGATGCAGCTAACCCTACCTTAGAATTCTTATATAGAACTGAAACTAGTGGTATCCTACACCATAATATTCGTCCATTTCAATTGGAACTTCAAAAAGGCCAATTACACTCGTATAAATGAGGCCATTCGGGCAGTGCCTTTGGATCAGGAGTTCAATGGAGGCTCTCTCGATGGGAATATTGATATTTTTTACCGGCATATCGATTACATAGTTAATAAATTTGTACCAAAGCATCTCAGGAGGGAAAACTATCCATTTTATTTTTCATTTCCGACCATTCGAACAATAAAAGAAAAAAATAAAATACACAAGAGATGGAAACACTTCAAGAATATCAATGACCTCAACCTGTTCAGGTCCTTGAGAGCACGTAGTAAATTTTTGGCAGACCGAGATTTTCATCGTCATACTAAAAGTATCTAAAGTGATTTGCCATACAACCCGAAGCGTTTCTGGAATTATGCCTCCATAGAGAAAAAATCCTCGACCGAGCAGAATTACACTTAATGGCGAGATTGCTGAAACTGGACCAGAAATATGTGATTTGTTCAAATTCCATTTCATGGGTGTCTTCGAACAAGAACAATTAACATGCAATTCACTGGAGGATGTTGATGTGTTGAACGGAAATATCTTAAGAACGCTCTAGTTTGATGAGGCTAAGGTTATGAAGGGAATTTACGGTATCGACAGTAATAAGGGATCGGGACCTGATAAAATTCCTTCTATTTTCTGTAATCATGCATGTGACTTCACTTTGTGCACCAGTTCTGCTCCTGTTCAATCAATCTCTGAAGTCTGGTCATTTTCCACGAAGGTGAAAAACCGTTATTACTATATTCAAGAGTGGTAGCTGATATGAAGTACAAAATTATCGTCCAATCAGTTTGTTATCCATCATTCCTAAATTGTTTGTGTCTTTAGTATACAAGTGTCTACTGCATCTAGTCAAACAAGTGATAATACCGGAGCAGCACGGGTTCATTAGAGGCAGAACGTTGGAGTCTAGCCTTGTTTGCTACTCGGAGTACCTAAATAATGTCCTTGTTAACGGGGGACAAGTGGATTCCGTTTATACAGACTTTAGCAAGGCGTTCGACAAGTGTAGTCATAATGTTATGCTGCGGGCGCTTGCTGAAGCTGGTATTGGGGGAACGTTTCTGAGAAATAAATCACAGTTTGTTGAGGTTGCTCGCTATTCATCGCAGTCATTTTTTGCATCATCTGGAGTGCCGCAAGGCTCTCATTTAGGTCCTTTTCTGTTTATATTATATGTGAATAAGATTAAGAGTGGCCTCAAATTCAGCAGGTTTCTACTTTATGCAGACGACCTTGAAGTTTTTTTTGAGATAACTGATTATAAGGATTGTCAGTAACTCCAGAGCGATCTTAATAGATTGGTGGAGTTTTGTGAGTCATGGATTGTTCCTAAACTACTCCAAGTGCAGTTCAGTTACTTTCACACGAAAAAATAATACAATTGATTATGTTTATCAACTGTAGGGTAACAACTCACCCAAGCTACAAAAGATTAAAGATTTCGGAGTAGTCTATGATCCGAAAGTGATGTTCAGTGATCACGTTGAATCTATAGCCAATGCATGCTCTAAATTTTTGGGCTATGTCATCAGAACCTGTAAATATTTTGTGAATGTTCGTACAAGCATATCTGTGAATAATGCATATGTATTGTCTAGACTTTGTTTTGCGAGTGTCGTGTCGAACCCTCAGTATAATCAGAATCGGTTCATCAGATATATAGGAAAAAAAAATAATTTTAATACGGATGGAGATATGAGTATACAGAGGGCTAGAGAACATTTTAAAATATATTCACTTAACAATAGTAGAAAGCTATCAGATGTCATGTTTTTGTACAGGATAGTTAATAGCTACATCGCTAGTTCCGATTTATTATCGAGTGTTCATTTCAACGTTCCTATCAGAAATCTCACATACCCTTCAGGAAGATAAATTGCTCGCAAAATGCATCTGTCATTCGTTGCCTGAAGGTAGTCAATTTGCTCGAAAGTGGAACAAAGCTTGACGTTTTCTTTTGGTCTCAGAGTGGAGCAAAATCCTTCACTAAGCAACATACAGAGTGCTTCAACGAAAACTAAACAGATGCTATATCTACCAATCTATTCATTTCTGATCAAAACGTAAAAACAGGTAAATTTTTGTTTCAAGGATGACTTTTTTGGGGTACATAACTTGTCCGAAATATCAACCCCCTAAGCGAGGGTTGCAATCCTTGAACATTTTGAATAGGAAGATGAGTCGAGTGACTACTCAAAAGAAAGGTGGTATTTTTGTCTACATCGCATCTACAACAAACTGTAAAAGCTACAGGGTGAGCAACTGAAAGATAGTCAAAACTATTTCCCTGAGACTATTTAAGTTTCAGTAAAATGGGAAAGATCCATGCTGATCAATGGCAGTCATCATTAAGTACCATCCTCATCTAGAATTTCAATCTCTATAGCAGGGGTGACCACCCTTGAAAATTTGGAAGAGGGTGGATGGGTCGAGTGATACCTCTAAAGAAAGGTATTATCTTTGTCTGCATCTCCGTGAACGAATTGTCATTTTTGATTGAAAAGTGTAGGAGATACAGAGTAAGCTACTGAAAAATAGAGGAGACTATCTATCGCCCTGAGCTATTCAAGTATTAGTGCAAAAAAATGGAACAGATTCATTTCAGATCAAAGGCTGTCATCTTTGATCTAAATGAATCTATTCTAGTTTTTCACACTAATACTCCAATAGTCTTGGGGCGATAGTCTTCTCTATTTTTCAGTGGCTCACTCTTTCTGTTTTTTTTCAGTTTTCAATCAAAATTGAAAATTCTTTCACGGGAATGCAGACAAATATATTACCTTTCTTTCGATTTATCACTAGACACATCAACCCCCTTCCAAATTTTCAAGGGTTGTCACCCATGCTCCAGGAGTTAAAATTCGAGATGAAAATGTTACTTGATGATGACTGCCATTGATCGGCATGAATCTGTTCCATTTTACCTCACTGAAACTTGAATAGTCTCAAAGAAATAATTTTTCTTATCTTTCAGTTGCTCAACCTGTATCTTTTACAGTTTTCAATTGAAAATGGAAATTCGTTCAAAGCAATGTAGACAAAGGTACCACCTTTCTTTTGAGTCATCACTCGATCCTTATCCAAAATGTTAAAGGATTGCAATCCCCGCTTAGGGGGTTGATATTTTAGGAAAGTTTTGTACCCCAAAAGATGTCCCCCTTGAAACAAAATTTGACCTTTTTTGCGTTTTGATCAGAAATGAATAGCTTGGTAGATATAATCTCTGTTTAGTTTTCGTTGAAGCACCCTGTATAGGGTATTGATTATTATTGTGTTTACTTATTGTCTGATTGTTTGTTCGTATTTTTTTTTATTTATAATATATCGATGGTTTTCTGATTACTGAAATTTAAGACTTTGTAGATTTGATATTTGAATTTTTGTAGTTTGTAATTTTCATTTTCTTTCAGATTGTTAATAATGATTATTCGGATTTATTTGAAATATTTGATAATAATTTATAGTTCGAGGATACTTAATTTGGCTCGTCTTGTCTGTATCCCAATGTGATTGAAGAAATAAAACAAAATGAATAAATGAATGTAAAAATAGATTCAGTCCTTGAATTCTAAAAATATGAACTAGTTCTTAACAAACTACTTCAAACAGTTATTTGTTTTATACTTCATTCGTATAACGAATTATCAACTCTCACTTTCGTTCTTTCAAAAGGCGTGCCTTCTCAAGTATCAGTTTTCTACTCAAAAACGGTTAACATTACGCGAGAATTTTCATGAACCAAAAAATGTTAGAATTGAAAGAACTCGTCACTAAATATTTTGAAAAGACCCGTGGCACATTGCATTATGATTTCAATGGGGACAAAAGTAGTATGACCGTGAAAAAAACTATTACACTGTATATTTTCGCAACTACTGCACACATCTTATGAATAGATGGGTACAAAAAATTCTCTTTTGCGAATGGAGTTAGGTGGCTTCGAAATTACAAGAGTTATCAACAGAAACGTGAAAAAAATCTAAAGTTCAACATCCTGTCTCGACCTTTTTTTCATGTATTTTTGATAAGGAATCTCCCATAGATCTTTACAACTACATATCTAAAATACCCTTTATAGTTGCTTATTCTTATTTGTCTGGGACTAAAATTTGTGGAATAGTCAGCGCCAAAATTGAAATATTACTTTTACCAATAAAATCCGTTGATTTAAAAGGTCATCATTTATGTAGAAATCTCAAATACAAACCCCCTCAATAAAACTAATTACTTGTAAGGCCAAAGCCAACGGAACAGACAGTTACTTATCAAGAGACATTAAATTCGAATCACAATTTTCAAACATTGAGATGGTTAAATGCCCTTCTATTCCGGACCCAACCAGCATTCAGTGGGTTGCTTGTGTCCCCTGAGGATGCGCTATTACGAGCATTAACACCGTCTGTTAGGCACATCTGTTAATTTTTGCACCCTAACATCATTTCCCATTTACCATTATTATATGTAAGTGCGTGGTCCTTCGTGAACGGATTAAAATAGAGCGCCAGGGGTGTAAAGAAATTTTGGGAGACCTAATTAAAATGTATACGATGTTTTGACAAAATCAACTTCTCCCTCTTTTGAACAGGATGATTGAGCGAATTCTTAGTGCCTTTTGATGTTTCATCGGAATAACTGTTGTGGCTCGTTGTAGCCATTAATTTCGACTGTTTTTTGAAGTGCATTCTTTCGGATGACAGCTTGGTTTAATTACACAATGAAATGAAGAGGCCCAGCATCATTAAAATATCATATTTGCCTGTCATATTTACTTGCATACTTACCTATACCTATTTTTCTTTCAAATGTAAGTATACAAAAAAAATAGAAATCCATTTAAAAGTTTTCAGTAAGAGTTTCTCTCAATAAAATATTATAAGTATCGAAAAGACTAGAAGAAAATTATACAGAATTGAACAATAAAAATCCTAATATAGAATGGAATAAAATGAAACAAATAACACGCCTTTAAAAAGATGAATACAGGGTGTTACATAACAGTATGTCACAACTTGAGGGGATCAATTTACGTGCAACTTTAAGAAAAAAAGTTCATATAAACTTGGGTCCATGAAAGCTTCGTTACGGAGCTACAGGGTGTTGACATTTCCAGAAAAAATTGTTTTTTTCTTCAAAACTCCTGCAGTTTTCGAGATATTCAGCCCAAATTTGTAATGCAAGCTATTTTTTACAGCCACCATCATTACATGTCCTAAATTTCAACTAGAATCTACAAGGTGTTTTCTTTTCCGGATCATGTCTTGTTTTGCCTTCTCAAATTTTTTTGCAGTGCGTACATTCGATTTTCGTCATCTTCATTCAATTTAGAAACTATTTTGACGATTGTATTTTTTCGTATCTCCGACCGTTCTCGAGTATAATATTATTAAACGATTTTATGCATTCGCTGAATTGAGAGCACTTCTAATTAACAAATGACTAGTAGGCTTTAATTTTTTCATTTATTTATTTATTTTGACAGTTGATAAAGTTGAAACAGTGTCTGCTTGAATTGCTTATCAAATTAACGATTAGTTTCAAGACTGTTGAAGTTATTGTTGTAAGAAAAAATGGCTAATTTTAATAACGCCGACTTGGCTGATATCCATTACATGTGCGGTCTGGCTGACGGAAACACAACAGAAGCTAGGCGATTGTGTCAGGCGCGCTTTCTAAATCGAGTAACACCAGACAGGCGAACATTTTTAAATATCCACAGAAGGTTGAGGAAAACTGGTACCTTTACTGCAAATAACCGTTTAAAAGGTTCAACTCAAACTATGAGAACTCCGGATATTGAGGAAGCAGTTATGAATTGTATTGATTTGAATCCTCATAAGAGTACAAAAAAACTGGGAAATCAGTTGAATATCTCATTTCGCATGTTCTAGTTTGGAGGATTCTCCACGACTTTTTATTGTACCCATTCCATATTCAACGCGTTCAAACTCAACTTCCTCGAGATTTTCCTTCAAGACTGAATTTCTGCCGATGGTTCTTAGATAAAATGCTCATTTTCATAGGGAATTAATGTTCACAGACGAAGCTAACTTTTCGAGAATTGCTATCACAAATTTTCACAATAATCTTAATTGGGCTGGGGAAAACCCCCATTCGATTGAAGAATCTCATCATCAAGAAAAATTCTCACTAAATGTCTGGGTGAATAATTGGAAATTATTTGATTCGGCCAATTTTTTTTGCTTAAAATACTAAACGGTCCCGCTTATCGGCAATTTGTTGAGGAGTAGTTGTCTTTATTGGTCGAGGATGTTCCACTTCTGGTGGGAAACATAATGTGGTTCATGCATGACGGGGCACCAGCGCATTCCAGTGGAGAAGCTAGGGAATTCTTGAATAATACATTCAACAATCGATGGATAGTTCGGGATGGGCCAGAACCATGGCCTTTTAGGTCCCCAAACTTGAATAGTTTAGACTTTTTCTTATGGGGATATCTCAAAAGTTTAGTTTATACCCCCAGCGAACACTGTAGAGGAATTGAGAAATCGAATAATAACCTCTTGTGACACGATAAGAAATACCCCAGGAATATTTCACAGAGTGCGTGATAATATGCGAAGAAGGACAGAGGCCAGTATTCTTGCAGGTGGAGAACACTTCCAGCAATTTATTTCGTTTTTATTGGTTTTTTTTTAGTTTGATATTGAGTAAGTATAAGTTGAGTCTCAGAAGACGTGCTATCAAAATTAAAGCAAATTTTGGGCGAGTATTTCTATTATTTTTCTTTTATTTAGCGAATAACATACAATTCAAATAATTCCAATTCAATAATTTCTCATTCGAAAAAGGTTGTAGATACGAAAAAATTACATGTGTCAAAATAGTTTTCAAATTGAACGAAGATGACGAAAATTGATTGTACGCTGATCAGTGGCGTACTGCAAAATTGTTTGAAAGGCAAAAGAAGACATGGCTCCTGAAAAGAAAACACTTTGTAGATTCTAGTTAGAATTTAAGACGTGTTATGATGGAGGCTGTAAAAAATAGATAGCATTCCAAATTTGGGCTGAATATCTCAAAAACTGCTGGATTTTTGAAGAAAAAACCATTCTTTTCCGGAAATTTCAACACCATGTAGCTCCCGTAACGAAGCTTTTGCGGACCAATGTTTATATGAACTTTTTTTCTTAAAATTGTACGTAGATTTACTCCCTTAACTTGAGACATACTATTATGTTACACCCTGCATACAGGGTGTTTGAAAAAGGTACGGCAATATTTGAGAAGGTGATTGCTGAAGTTATTCCATGAAAGAAGCTTATATAAACATAGGTCCTTACTTAGTTCGTTACCGATTTACAGGGTGTTAAAGTTTAATCGGAATATGCAGTTGAATTTGAATTTTTCGTGAACCGCTTGAGATATTGAGCTGAAATTTGAGGGATGTCGAGAACTTTTAATGACGCATAATTTTCAATATGAAGAAATACTTTGGACTCACCAGTAGCGCGCGTATGGGCACAACGGTGGATGTTCTACCACTTGTTGGAACAAACGCTTCCAGAATATTTGGAGGATGTAACTTTAGAGATAAGACAAACGATGTGGTTTATACACGATGGAGCACCTGCCGATTGTAGTCAGCTTGCTCGTGACTTCGTAACTGAAAAGTATGTAAATTGCAGAATTGGTCGATCTGTTCTTATGCTGTCTATATCGCTTGCCAGATAAAATTCACTTCCCTAGACTGTTTCAGTATCTAGGTGATAAGGCGGATTAGATTCAGACACATCATCCGGAAGCTGAGGTCATTGTACTCGTTGACTTCAACGTTACAACACCAACTGGCCCCGCCACTCAAATAGAACAGATGAAGCGGGAAGACAGGCTGAAATTTTCGCAATCAGCCATAATTTAACGCAGCTAGTCGACGAACCGACAAGAATACCTGATCACCCAGTCGAATTCTCGAACACCTTGGATCTCTTTTTGATTTCAGATCCTGATGATTTCGGAAGTGGAGGTCTCAGCACCACTAGGTAACTCAGACCACAATCTTATATCTGCTACAAGAACCATTGTGCTACCGCGAAACCCAGAACCTAAACCATCCAGACGCATATGGCATTTGGCTAATTGGGAGCTGCGTGAATTCTTTTTGTACTTCCCATTCAGTGATGTTTGCCTTTCAGATCCTGACATCAATGTGTGCACTGAATTTGTTACATGCAGGAATGGATCTCTACATCCCTCATTCCATGAAAAATCCAACAGCACGAAAGCCATGGTTAAACAAAGACTGCGAGGGAGCGTCTGCAGCCAAGAGCAGAGCTTACAAGTCATGGAAGATAAATCCAATGGAGGAAACAAGAACAATCTTCGTACTAATACGGGACGTATGCCACCTGACAACTGCAAGAGCAAAGGCCAATTTCAACGAAGAGGTAACTAATTAACTCCTTGAACAGGCAAGCGTGAGTAGACAACTCTGGTCTATGGCAAAGACTGTAGTGTCAATTTCTGCAAATTTGCGTTTCCGCCTCTTGTTAGAGAAGGTGTATAGTATACTATAGTGTATAGTATAGCGCCATCTCTGAAAGAGAAAGCCGATGTCTTCGCCCTCTTGTTCTCAAAGAATTCTGTGCTAGATTCATCTAACGCAATACCACCGACCATTCCACCTACAGTTTCTCCCATGGCAGAAATCAAGATCAGAGTCCGCACTGTGAGACGGGCTCTCGAGCAGCTAAACTGCAAGAAGGCAGTTAGTCTAGACGAACCCATTCTTAACCGTCTGTTTCAGATTTCTTATGAAAGCCAGACTTTTTCGAGCACCTGGAAAATAGCGAGAATTCAACCGATCCCAAAGAAAGGAAAGAAGTCCTTAACCCAAAACTACCGCCCTGTTGCACTTCTTCCCACTATGTTCAAAGTGATGGAGAGAGTCATAAATGATGAAATCATCAAATATCTTGAGTTGCAGGGAATTATTAACGATCGTCAATATGGTTTTCGCAGGCAAAGATCGACAAGAGTTCTGTTTATCTACGTCACTCATGTTTGTACATCACCGATGGAAAAGCATAGGCAATCTAGAGCAATAGTCCCCGTCATCTTTAAAGTCTTCGATATGGTTTGGCATGCAACCTTGTTGAATAAACTTGGCTTCCCGAAGAATTGCGGGGTTGGATAAGTAGCTTTCTTTCAAATAGATCAATACAAGTTGTGGTCGACGGTATAACATCTGATTGTTTCCAGTTTCAAGCAGGAGTACATCAGGGATATATTTTTTCGCCAACCTTGTTTCTGTTGCAGATAAACGATCTTCTGTCATCAACAGAGAATTAAATATTCGATTCTTCAAGCATTGTGAAGACTTTGTTCAATGCAGTGAACAACTAGTAAAATGTACCACTTTTTTAATTTCTCAAAGATGTTCTATTCAAACTAATAATTTCATTACATTTGTCTACTTCATCCACGCATTTATTACACATGATTGTTGGATTTCACTCTCTCTTTTCCTTAACACGAATAAGGCTTCCACTGCGTTTAAATGAATAGTGTGGATGTTATTATCATTTAATAATTTTACCACAATGTTATCTTTTGAAAATTTCATGAGACACCTTTTTTATTGTTGCCTCATTAGGAAATAGATTTTCTGACAATCTGACTTGGTGCATAGTTTGTGTTACTCACCAAAGAAGCATATATTCCTAGCGTCCTACATTTAGGTCGTCAAGGTTAGAATCGGTTAACTGATTAATGTAGTTATGGCCATTATTCTGTTGCATAATTCACAACCCCTAAGTATACAATTGTTATATCTTATTCATCAACTACTTCGCCTTTTGTTCCTTGGGACGTTGAAGATATCATCTCTTATGAGGTTCCTCAATTTATCAAATATACTTTCATGAGATTGTCGGCCCTCATAAAAAGGATCCAAATAAGCAGCTTCTGCATCATAACATTTTTGAATAATAATGAAATCTAACCTAACTTAACTTCTTTGAATATAACATTCCATTATTTTAAATTTTTCAAAATTTTTGTATGACATGGTGACTTCGTTATTACAAACAATACTAGAATAATACTCTTATATTCACACAATAGTAATACCTTGATGAAGAAACATTAAATAATTTGTCTGAGTTGCCATTGCAAAAATTAATTTTTCCAGCTTCTAAAATTAGTGAAGTGCAAATCTTCGGTTTTGCAGAAGATTGTACACTGGTTTCGTCTTTCAGTAGTATGCGGCCGCTTACAGCTGCGGAATCTCAGCGTCAGAGATATCAACAAATTAACAACTTAAACTCTGACTTACAGAGGATATCTGAGTGGGGTCAGATGAACCTGGTGAGCTTCAATGCGAGCAAGACGCAAACAACAACGTTTTCTAGAAAGGTCCCTGCTGGAGAACCTTTCTAATAATGCAGTGCCAACAAATTACATCCAAAGATTCGATGTCTCTTCTTGGAATAACGGTCAACTCCGGGTTTTGCTGGCATGAACATGTATCAACAACAGTTAAGTCGGCATCAGCTACACTTAGTTTTCTATTCAGAGCTAAGCGATACTTGACGTCATCTCAGCTGTTGCTTCTATATAAGGCGCAGATTCGACCTGCTTTGAAATATTGTTCCTATGTATGGAGATCTGCGCCCGAACATGCCTTGTGGATGTGGGATAGTGTGCAAAAACGGGCTGTGCGCCTCATCGACCACACAGAGATCACCCGGGATCTCCAACCGCTGGCTTTCAGACGACAAGTTGCTGACCTTTCTGTGTTTTACAAATACGTCCACGGAAGATGCTCCGAGGAGCTGAAAAACCTTGTTCCGGGAAAACTCATGTTTGACCGCAACACTCTGATGGCAAGGAGATCTTATCATATGGTGGTATATTTAACGACCCCTCGGACCTCTCTCTACAAGAATTCCTTCGTTTTCAGGGCCGGTGAGTAGTGAAACTCGCTTCCGTCCTACATCCTTCCAACATCATACAATTTGGCGAGTAGACAGACACCTAATTTCTCCCCAGGAGCCCACTCATGTCGTGTAACAGGTTTGCCTATTTCTGGGAAGCACGCATAAAAAGAAAAGTGGCTGATCAAATTTTGCGAGTAATTATATTCTTGACAATCCTAATTTTCGAAAATAATTCATTCTGAATAACGAAATTTGAAGCCCTCAAAATATGCTGAAGCAGTGGTGGTAGATAACCTAGGTTGGGCCAAGAGGTAAGGTTGTCCCATTCAACTGTGTCAAGAATGATCCGCAGGTATAAGGAGAGTGGTAGTCATGAAAGGCGATATGGGCAAGATGACCGTTATTTAAGAAATTCTTCGTAGAGACAACAGAACAGTGGAGTGTGAATTATCAATGAAACGATGAAAATTTTCTCCTTTTCATTGCGATCGAAGCTCTTCAGTGTACAGATGTCGAAATAAGAGATATGCCCAGTGCAACTTTTTATCTACCTATGGTTTTGGTGGAGGTTCAATGATGGTGTGGGGAAGAAATTTTTTGATATCCAGACTGATCTGATCATCAATAATGAATCCCCAAATGCTCAGAGGTACGTTACAGATATTTTAGAAGGACTTGTTGCACCATTGGCGGTAAATATAGGTGAAAACGTTTTGTTTATGCTTAATAACGCCAGACCTCACCAAGATTGTATCGTTAGGCACTACCTTCAAGATCACGAAATCACTTCAATGAAGTGCTGAAGTCTAGACCTCAATCTTATTGAATATGTCTGAGACATTCTCGAAAGGATATTAAGAAACCAGCAAAACCAGCCAGATAACAGCCCGATTGAAATGTGAAACGAAATGGATAACAATGGTATAAGGTCATTGATTTTGAGTATGAATCGTAGATGTCAGGCAGTAATTATCGCCAGATGTGAAAATTACGATATAACTAGCTTTTTGAGGATTTTTTTAAAGTTTTTGATCATTAGTTTATTTTAGTTTCTATGAGAAGCATTTTCATTTCCTTTTCATGGCTTAGTGCTGGTGGATTATTAGAAAAACAATTCCTTAGCATTTCGGAACTTCTTCTGAATAAATTCGAATTTTTGATATTGAGCGTTAATTTCTTAGCATAGTATACTTGAAGGTGCTCCATAGACTTTTTTGAAGTTTCTATATAAATGTCCGGTAGACAAGTTAAAGGAAAGTGGGACTTGCGCTATTTGTGTGCGACGCCCTTTTCAGTTAGAAATATTTACCATATACTATTTCTTACGACTACTATTCATATCATCGGTTTATATGTCCAATATAATGCTGTCATCCTTAAAACTGATTTCGTAAATGACATTTACCTCGAACTTTTAGTATGAGACTGAACAAATTTCTCGTTAAAATCAGGAATAAAGATGAAATTTTTATCTCACTCTGAATACGGTACATCCATTCAAATCAGATTAAAATGAAAATTGAAGGCTTCGAAGAGATCTTCCACGGAAATTGCACATATATTCTCGACTGAAACTCGTGAAATAAATGTCAATTTTCCTTATATCAACCAATCTTTCGTGGAAGGAATTGACAGTTTTAAATTAAGATACAGATCCAACGCAAAAAATCCGAAAGAATAGCATAGCGATAGGTTGTCAACGTTGTTCCCGCTTGTTCCCAAGGGAAATATACGCGCCTGTTTGAGGTGGCAAGATATGGAAACTGAAATATTAGCTAACTTTTCGTATGGACGAGCGCAGTCATTTGTTTTATGTAAATTCACGTCAAAAGTTTTCGATTACGTGACTTTAAATCTCGATGTATGATACCGATAATAACATTTTTGTTGGAGGAATTGTGTTGGATTTGATTCACGAGGGGAAATATTCAAAGAGATTCCATTTTATGGAATAATAAAGAGTTTCAGGAGATCCTTCTCCAATTTTTTCAGCTTTCCATTTATTTGTTTGTAGAATCATGGAGTAATTTTATCGTGTCCTGCCGATTTGCCGAGTTTCAATCTTTTGACTAACTCTTCAATTTCTTCCTTATTTATACCACCTATTTGAGTATCTGTTCTTTTTTTTTCAATTTCTTCTCCCTCTGGGAGCCAGTTGTTTTTTTGTTGTGGGCCTTTATTTCATCTTCTCTGTACTGTCATTTATGACTCTTCTTCTTTTGTGAGTGATCATATCTCTGTTTTTCTTTCTCAAATCTTCGAGCACATTATAGAATAATTTTTGTTGAGATTTACTATCAGCTTTTTACTTTTTGCATGAATTCTCTCATGATCGCTGCTTTGCATCTTTGGCCAGTTTTTTGACATATAATCTTTGCTTTTTATATTTTTCGTAATGTTCTCCGGATCCGTCGTTTGGATATTTTCCTTGTTATTTTTTTTCAAAGCTAATTCTTGAATATTATTATTCAACCAACTCCTTCATTTAATGTTGGAATCTATCATAGTTATTTCGCATTTCAGTTATACTAATTACCTTTTATTTGAATTCCAGCCTACTAAGTTTAATAATTTCATGTATGAACAGTTTTGTAATGCTACAGAAAAAACTACCTTCAACTTCTACTACAACATGAATCAACTGTCAATACAAAAAAAGAACTTCTATTATTTGTTATTATAAATCCAAAACCTAGCTTCTACGCGTTCTGTGTTTCAGTCACAATGAACTGTCATAGTTGACAAGTGAGTTGAAAAATTTCGCATTATCGCGCAATCATTTTCTACAACTTTCAGAGAAAGTTATCGCAATAGGAATGTTTTGCTGAATTGATTTCTGTTTTCAGCACCGAACCTCCTCACCAGTCAACAGTTTCCTGCTACCGAGATGGGGTTACACACACGAAGAAAATGTCGATGGTTAACACAAACATAACGTAAATGTAATATTAAATCAAGCACGTGGTTCGCTGGTAGATAACGGCGATTAAGTAATATGGCCGATGGCTTTGCTTCTCTTTATAGAGTCGGCTCGTGGCAACGCGTGCTGCAGACGATATACGGAGAGGAAGTGAACTCGAGGAGGTCGGCTAAGGAGAAGAAAGCAGGAATCTCAGAAATGCACCGATATTTGAACCCTCGGGTTAGGTAGGCACATAGAACGTTCTGTGCTCAGATTGGTCGAAAGGACCTACTGGGTAATCTATGCTTGGAAAACAAAGTGAACACGGTAGTATTCCTGTTGGTTTGGAGAATTGAGTCACTCAACAAAATATAGATGCTGTGTGTAAGATTATCAAGGAAGACCTGCATGAAATGTATAGTGAGATGAAAGCATCATTGTAGACCTTAGTACAAAAAATTTTGCACGAAGATTTTTCGTCTGAAAAAATTGGTTTCCAGTTGGATACCGCATCTACTGACCGAAGAACCGAAATATGCAAGAATTAATTCGTGTCAAAAAATCTTTGGATCTTTTCAACTTTGGAAAGTCTAGGAACATTCACAACAATGTCAGTGGTGATGAATCTTTGATTTATTCATACCAGCCAGAAAACAAGCGCCAATTTTCTGTTTGGGTGGGAGGGGAAGAAAAACCGACAAAAGTCATCCGTGTGTCTCCAAAAAGATTGTCACAACGTTTTGTTTCAAAATTTGGTCATGAAGCTGTAGTTCCTTTACAAGATCAAAGAACAGTTACTGCCGATTGGTAGACAACCAATGGTTAACCGCAAATCGTTGTTAAGGTTCGGGTAACGTACCCAGAATAGTGACTCATGGAGATATACAATGGTGGTCTCTTGACTTTTGCATACTAAGCAAGAATTAAACAAACGGCAGCTTTTAAAGACTATTTCGGTCGTTTTTGGTACATTCAAAATGACCTTAGAAGACAAAAACATTCAATTATGTAGTCTGTTCTTGATATTTGGGAAAAGTGAATTAATGGTCGAGACTAAGTACGAGACTGTAAGCAGGATGATGTAATAATTTGATTTTTCCTCGTGATAAATATTGAATTGTTTTCCGGGCTATGGGCGAACTTGAATTTTCTTAGTGAAGGATGATTCGCTATTCGGTGTAGGCTTCTCGAAGCTTAACAACGATTTGCGGTAACCAAATTATTGTATACCAATCTACAGTAACTGTTCTTCGAACTTGTAGAGGAACTAAAGCTACATGACCTGATTTTGAAACAAAACGTTGTGCCTTATTTTGGAGACCACAGATGACTTCTGTCGGTTTTTCTTCCCCTTGAAACACACAAACAGAAAATTGACACTTGTTTTCTGGTTAGTATGATTAAATCTAAGATTCATCACCCCTGACATTGTTGTAAACGTTCCTAGACTTTCCAAAGTTGAAACAGTCCAAAGATTTTTCGACACGAATTCATCCTTGTAGTTTCCGGTTCTCCGGATTTTTTCAGACAAAAAATCTTTATGCAAAATGTTTTGTATCAAGGTCAGCAATGATGTCTACCTAGATGATCTTACGCACTGCATCTATATTTTGTTGTGTGGTCACTTTTGCGTCTTAAGTTCCATACCAACGGGAATATTACCATGTTCACTATGCTTTCTAATCATAGATCGCTCATGACTCTCCGAAGTGTATAACCGTGTTCACTATACTTTTTAACCATTGATTACCCAGTAGGTCCTTCCGACCAAGCAGAACACAAAACCTACTCTGTGCCTACCTAACCCGAGGTTTCAAATATCGATGCATTTCTGAGATTCTCGATGTCTCTTTTCCCTCGTCGACCTTCTCGAGTTCAATTCGCCTCCGTAGATCGTCTGCAGCACGCGTTGCCACGAGTCGACTCTATAGAGAGATGCAACGTCATCGGCCATATTACCAAACCGCTGTTGTCTACCAGAGAACCACGTGTTTTATTTAATGTTACATGTTTGTGTTAACCATCGACATTTTTTTTCAAGTGTGTAACCCCTTCCCGGTAGCAGCAAATTGTTGAATGGTGATGAGTTTCGGTACCGAAATCTGAAATCAATTCTTATTAAGATAACTTTCTCTGAAAGTTTTAGTAAATTATTGCACAAAAATGTGAAATGTTTCAACTCACGTGTCAGCTATGACAGTTTGTGACTAAAACACAGAACGCATAAAAGTAAAGTTTTGGATTTATAATAAATGATGAAAGATGTTCATTTCTTGTTATGTCAGTTAATTAATTTTGTAGTAGAAGTTGAAGACAGTTTTTCCTGTAGAATTACAAAATTGTTCATACATGAAATAATGAAACTTAGTTGGCTAAAATTTATATGGAAGTTAATTAGTATAACTGAGAAGAAATGCGAAACAACTATAATAGATTCCAACAGTGAATAAACGAGCTGGTTGAATGATAGTAATCAAGAAGTAGCTAGGAAAAAGAATTACTAGGAAAATATCGAAACGACACTTCCGGAGAACATTATGAAGAATATAAAAACCAAAGATTAAAAGTTAAAAACTGGCCAAAGATGCAAAGCAGCAATCATGAGAGAATTCATGCAAAAAGTAGAAAGCTGATACTAAATCTCAACAAGAATTATATTATAGAGTGCTTGAAAATTTGTGAAATGAAAACAAAGATATTATCACCCACAAAATAAGAAGAGTCATAAATGACAGTACAGAGAAGAGGAAAAGGTGGACAGATCACTTTTATCACCTACAGAACATAAATAAAGGCCCACAACAATAATATAACTGGCTCCCAAAGGAAGGAGAAATTGAAGAGACAAGAATAGATGGAAGTAAGGAAGACATTGAAGAAATAGTTAAAAGATTGAAACTCGGCAAATTGGCAGGACACGAATAAATAACTCCGGAAATGCTAAAATATATGGGAGTGACCGGAAAGAGATTATTGATAAACCTATTCAGAAGGACTTGGGAAAGTGGTACAGTGCCTAACGACTGGACAGTTGACAAGATAATACCCATACTGAAGAAGGGGGATAGTGGCAATCGTGAGAACTAAAGGGGAATTACGCTGAGTGTTACAGCAAAATTATACAAAATGGTTCTAGAAAATGAATTCAGAAATATGATTGAGACTCAGTTAGATGGAGAGCAAAGTGGTTTGAGATCTGGTAGGAGTGTACAGAATTATATACAGGGTGCTTCAACGAAAACTAAACAGAGGCTATATCTACCAAGATATTCGTTTCTGATCAGAACGCAAAAACAGGTTAATTTTTGTTTCTAGGGTGACATTTTTTGGGGAACAGAACTCGCCTGAAATATTAACCCCGTAAGCGAGGGTTGCAATCCTTGAACATTTTGAATGAGGAAGATGGGTCTAGTGATAACTCAAAAGAAAGGTGGTATTTTTGTCTACACTGTCTTGAACGAATTTCCATTTTTAATTGAAAACTGTAAGAGATACAGTGTGAGCAACTGAAAGATAGGGAAGACTATTTCCCTCAGACTATTCAAGTTTCAGTGAAGTAAAATGGAACAGCTCCATGCTAATCAACGGTAGTCATCATCTAGTACCATCCACATCTCGAATTTCAACCCCTAGAGCAGCGGTGACCACCCTTGAAAATTTGGAAGAGGGTAGATGGCTCGAGTGATACCTCGAAAGAAAGGTATTATCTTTGTCTGCATCCCCGTGAACGAATTTTCATTTTTGTTTGAAAACTGTAGAAGGTACAGAGTGAGCTACTGAAAAGTAAAGGAGACTATCTATCGCCCTGAGATATTCAAGTATTAGTGCAAAAAAATGGAACAGATTTATTCCAGATCAAAGGCTGTCATCTTTGATCTAAATGAATCTATTCCAGTTTTTCGAAATAGTACTCCAATAGTCGCATCATCCTCATCAGAGAGAGTCCTAAATATTTTTAAATCATTAGAAAGCATCGAGAATTTACTATGTGGAAACACCGAGGATACATCATTGACGAACAAGATAAACAGGAGGGGTCCCAAATGTGAACCCTGGGGTACCCCAGAAGGAGAACTAAATGAACTAGAAACGAAACTCTTATAGCGAACACAATAATTACGACCACGCAAAAATCTAGCTATCCAACTATGCATGGTCCCCCTGACACCCATCCTACAAAGCTTGTCCAGCAATAATGCAATATTTACTCTGTCGAATGCTTTACTGAAATTCCTATACACAGCATCGACGTTGAAATGCTTTTCTATGGAAGAAGTAATATAATCAGTAAAAAGTAATAGATTCGTTACAGTAGATTTCCCCTTCACAAACTTATTCTGCTCGTCAATGACGCAAGACAATTCCTTCTATCTCTGATGTATGGAACATCACAAAAAATAGCATTTATGGTATCATAAAGTAGAATTTAATGGTGAAAAACGATTTTTTCTGCTGGGTTCAGGGTTATAAAATGAAATTAAATATTCCATGAAGTAGCACTCAATTTTAATCGATCTAATTGCCTTCACAATTTTCTCAGATAAATACCACACTCAATATTCATCACCAAAGTTATCTTAAAAATGCGTTAAGAAATCCTAGTGCACCAAGTATGCTTTGAACAGAAATTATTGACACATAAATGTTCTATGTGCATTTGGAGGAAGAATTAGAGGAATTTGGAATCTAGGAGTTCTGTTCGAAGATGAAGTTGTTGAACACCATGTTTGCATTTTCCGATAATTGATTTAATGCTTTAGGGTGCTTCTCCAGCAGAGATATACTATGCAGCTATGCTGGGAAGAGGTGAAATCTACGCTATAAAAATATGTAACCGTTTCCACCAATACTACGCTAGGTAGCTGTGCGAGGAAGATGCGCTACGAAGATGCACTGCCGCAAAGTAGCTGTGCGAGAAAGATGGGCATCTAGAGCATAGCATAGCTCTATCGATAGTAGGGAAAAGGCGTGGGCGAAGCGGTGAAGGGAGAAGCGCTTACGCGTCCTACCGCGCCGTGCCGGCAACTCGTTCAGTTTATTTCGTAACGTTCAATGAAGAACAACAAAATGGATGAAAAGCTGATAGACGCGCTCAAAAATACCCCTGGCTTTGGGGTACTAAGTAAGATACGTACAAATGTAATGATAAAAGGAATGCAGCGTGGGAGGAAATTGTGAAAGAAACCAATTTGAAAGACAGTAAGTATACACTCTTTTATTTAGTACATATGTAAGTAGTTCGGTAGTAGGTACAAATTTAACGCAATATTTGAAAATTTGTCATTCTGTGACAAGTGAGGTGAAATTCGAGTATTTTGCCATGACACCCCCGTTATTGAAGTAGGAGGAATACATATATCTGACTTGAAAACTTCCAAAATTTGATATGTTACTGTTGTAACTAACATTAGTAGGCCTGTTGTTTCCTCTTCCATTGTACAAGGGATGTGCTCTTATCTGTTGTCCTCGGTTGTAGTTCCATTATTTGGTTGATCTTCTTGATTTCGTGGTCTTCCATCTGGTCGGTTGTCTTCGTTAGTCGTGTGATGATTTCTTCTAGTGTGTCGATTTCCATTTCCTTTCTGAGTTGGCCGTTGCTTATGTACCATGGGGCGTTTGTTGCTGTCCTGATGATCTTGTTGAGTGCTGCTTGTATATTTCTCTTTTCGAATCTGACCTCTAGATGCCAAATTTGTTCTGCGTATGTTATTTCTGGGATGATTATTGCCTTGATTATCTCGATTTTGTTCTCCAATGTGAGTTTGCTTCTTCTGTTGAGTAATGGGTATAGTTTTTCGTGTATTGCTCTTGTTTTTCTTGTAGTTTCCTCGATGTGCCTCTCGTAGTTCAGTTGATCGTCCAGAATTACGCCGAGATGTTTTGCTTCCTTCTTCATTTCGATTTGTTGATTCTATGGTGATTTCCTTTGGTGTTTCCGGATGTCTCCTCTTATTGTGGTCGATGTACATTGTTACTGTCTTCTTCGGGTTGATCCTCCATCTTCTAAAATAATTGGTAAGTTGGTCGATATGCGACGGGCCCTTGATAACCTTCAATTAAATATGCGCTTTTGTGGATCTAATTGAACACGTGGGTATGGTCACATAAGATTTTCCATCAAAGGAAAAGCTTCATCCCCTATGTAAACAAAAGGTATTGGTTCTCCACCTTGTTCGGGACGAGGAATAACTCAGTCTTTTTTCTTGCAGACGTCTTCAAAAACTACTGTCATTGAATATTACTCCATCACTAAATCTGCCCATAGACCTTATGTAAGCCATCATAATTTTTCTCTTATCGTCAGCTTGACACATAAGGACAATTGAAAATTGATGTTCCTAATTGAATAAAGAGGATCCTGTATTTGCAGGACACGTGATGTGAACATATTTTCCGTCAAGAGCCCCCAAACAGTTTTTGAATTGCCATAGTTCTTCAAATATTTTTGCAATTCTTCTACAATAATTTTCAGAAGCTTCTGGCTGCAATACATTTCATAGAGCCTCGGAAACTTCAACAACAATTTTCGACACGGTTGTTATTCCAATTCTGAAATTTTCTGCCAATTTCGCGAATGAGAGACCCATTGCTAGAAACCTGAAAAAGAGATAATTTTGATAAATATGTAAATTTGATGATTATTTTACTATTCTGTATTAGGTCTTTCATCAATTACCACCCGTTTGTTTTTTAGGTAAAACCGCGAAAAATCGATGAAAACAGTTGCGCCATAGCCCCCGCGAATTATTGAAGAGGAGAAAATCTAAAAAGAGTGGACAAGCTACTAAAAAAAAATGGAAGTATCAAACACACATGGATTTTCTGTTGTCTTACAAGGCAAATAGATATCCGACATCAATTTATGGCTACGAAACATCTTCAACTGAAAAGAGAAATTATGATGATTCTACGCAAAGTTCAGTGCTAACAGATAAAAGCCTGGATCAAAACCAATTTGAGGAAGATCTTCTGTTGAACTCTAAACGCAAAGAAACTGCCAATTTCATGGAATCGATACCATTATCTTCTAAGAAGAAAAGAAATGACCTATCAGAATTACTGCAACTTCATCGAGAAAACCAAAAGAGACAAGAACGCATTGAGTTCAAGGAAATGTTAAGTAGTACAAAAGATGAGAACACTTTTTCTTGTCGCTGGCGAAAAACAGTAAGAAACTTCCCGGTTACTTGCAAGCACGAGTAAGAAGAAGTTGTTTCACTGTACCAGAAACCAAAGAATCGCATCTCTATAGTCAACAAACATATGGTTATTAAGCAAACACAGGTGAATCAAGCTCCCAACGAAATATTAGCAATTCTTTACAGTTTGAGATGATACCGCCACAGACACTGCCAGTTTCAGAACTGCAAAGCATTCAAGAAAATACGAACAATTCAACAGAATCAGCACAGAAAAATCTTCATTAATTTTGAAATTTGAAACGTTGATTTCATTCTACTTTCTTTAAAATTTAAAAAGTATTTCTTATTGTTAAGTGAATAATAAAAATAAGCTGTATATAAATGACTGATTATTAAACTCTACTCACTTTTTACACAACGCTAATCTTTCTTTCGTAGTGATACATTTTCTGTAGTGAGTATCTTCCTTCTTGATACTTTGTGACCAAAAAATATCCGGAAATTCTCACTTAATTTGCTCGCGTTGAGTATTTTTAAGTATTTCAAGTTATTTCTGTATGTCAGTAAGATTGTCCTTAATTACTATACTTGATGAAAACACGAAACAATATACTACATAAACTAGCTGGATCTAATTGGGGTGCCGGAGTCTCTACTTTGCGAACTACTGCTTTAGCTTTAGTATTTTCAGCAGAAAAATATTGCTGTCAGGTGTGGTTGAATAGTGCTCATGTCAATAAGATTGATTCTCAGTTGAACTGTTCTATGAGAGTTATAAGTGGATGTATCAGTTCAACTGCTACCTCAGTTGAACTGTTCTATGAGAGTTATAAGTGGATGTATCAGTTCAACTGCTACCCCATGGCTTCCGGTTATTTGTAATATAGTTCCTTCCCATATTCCCATATCTAGGAAACATATTTGGTCGATTGACTTTTTGCGTACACGGATGAAGGCTGTTGATCTTTGGAAAACTGAATGGTAGGAAGTTGATGTTTTTAATAAAGTTCTCATAGAGGATCCTTCCAAGAGGGTTGCAGGTTTCGATATAAATAGAAAAAATTGGTGTACATTAAATCGTCTCAGGACAGGACATGGTCGTAATAATAGTGTGTTTTTCAAATGGAATACTGTAGAAAGTCCGGCATGTGAATATGGCGCAGCTGAAGAAACAATAAGACATTTAGTCCCCGATTGTCCTATTTACCATTTACAAGTGGTTTTCAAGAAATTCATTCCGTTTCAGATAATTTCATTTACTAGGTAGAGAACTTAAAGTCTATTTAGAGATTAGTTTTTGCTCCCCCTTAGTGTTTTTTTCCATGGTGTATGTTGATAAGGCAAGGTCTACACCCATGTAGGGCTTCATACCCGAAAGCTGTATGAGATGTTTCCTGTTGAAAAACAGAGGAGCATTAGTTGAGTTCTTAGATTCAAGTTAGTTTAGAGAAATAAGAGTTAGGTACGTTTTGATGAAATTTTTCTGCAGTTTTTCTTTTTCCATTGTTACAGATTTTTCCTGTCCCAAAACCTTGTCTTCGTGAAGAAGTCCTGGAAATCATGGAGTGCAAGATGACAATGAGAGAATGCAACTGCTAAGCAGAAAAATTTTTGGTACTCTTTTTGTACACACGACACTAATACACATTAACACCAAGACACGCTATTGCTAGTGCAATAGCGACAGGGAAATGAGTTTTTTCACTAGTTTCACTCGAATCATACGCAAGATAGTATGGTTCCCCTATTACATTTCCTGTGCTCACATTTTAGGGGCAATCGTAGGAGGCAAGATGCGAGTTTAGATGCTTGATTAAGGAACGGACATGGTCTGTTTCTTCTGCTGGTACTCTATTTCTTCCTTTGTTTTTTACAATTGTGTTTTTTCTGACACACCAAAATTACCGCTATAAGCATTTATTGTAAAAACAATTATTCGAATTTTGTAATTCCTCTCTTTTCAAGAGAATATATATATATATATATATATATATATATATATATATATATATATATATATATATATATATATATATATATATATATATACTGATCATGAGTGCAATCTGTCAACTACTTTGTTCACGACAGTCGATCTCACTTTTATAATAGAAAAACATTGAACAAAGAGTTTGTCTCAAATTTTTGTTCCAAACGAAATTGCGAGTGCTGAATCGTTGAAAATGATGGAAAAGGTTTATGAACACTATGTTTTATCGAAAACACAAGTTTACGAATGGTATAAAGCCTTCGAGGATGGTTGGGAGATTGTCGAAGATTTGCTACGTTCCGGACGACCTTCGATCTTTTCAACCGACGATAAAGTGAAAAGAATCAAGGAAATGGTGCTCGAAAGTCGTCATGCCATTGTTAGAGAGATAGCTCGTGATCTCAATATCTCTCATGAAACCGCTCGTTTGATTTTGGTGAACGAATTGGGCATGCGCCGCGTCGTCGCTCGGCTTGTTTCGATAGAACTCAATTTTCTTCAAAAACAGTACCGGATGCAGACATGCTGGATCGTGCGAATTCTGATCACACGTTCATGGAACGAACCAAAATGACGAGACATGGGTTTATGAATACGACTCACTGATGAGCGGAGGGAAAAAAGTTCTGAAGTTTACTTATGTGAGTGGTATATAGAGATGACTATTATAGTGCATTATTCCATGATGGGACGAGCAAATTCAAATCTGGTTGATCTGGAAATCAGAGAATCATCCAATTTCAAATTTCTTGATCCTTGAAAGCTCTATAACTACCTTTATGGCGCATAGCACTTTCTCTCATCGAAATTTATTAGACATGCATTATTTCCCTTGCAAGAAGATAATTAGGTTCACCCAAGTAGCTGAAAACCTCAAAAGTGCATTTACATATCGATGGTTATGTAATAAGATATGAACCTTTCTGGTCACTACTTGCCGGGACCGAATTTAATGCCGACAATTTAGTATACTCCAACTTACGATACACTCTGAGAGGCTGCAAGTATGTGTGATGTAGGGTTGTCGTACATACACGATACACCCTACCTACCTACCTAGGTAGGGTGACCGTAGCATATATAGATATTAGTTTTCCGCACAATATACATTATTTTAGTCAAGGTTTGGTTTAGGTTCAGTTATGTTCTTCTCTATAATATCAATGGAAAAACTCATAGTTATTCAAAATTGTGAGTTAATTGGTTGTCACAAAATAAAAGAGTAACATATGGCGTTAAACTTAATTAAGGAGTGACTTTGGATGTTGAAGCGTGGCACTGCATGTTCTCAGCATACTTTTCATAAGACGGTACGTAACCACTAGGTGCTAATCGCAAGCATGATGATATATGATCGTCAGTTAGTCGATTGCGATATTTTGACTTAATTATCTTCATTGCTGAAAATGCAGACTCGCACAGGTAAATTGACCTAAGCATTGACATCAGTTGAAGGGCGATTTGCCTTAGATTTGAATATTTATCTTCAGATATAAAACACCAGATGCTGTAGTTTTGAGATGTATGAAATCAAGTCATTTTTAACAGAAGATGAGTTCATATTAAACTGACTGGTTATTTGATAGCTAATTCCTCAATGTTTTTACATGAAAAAGGATAACTCATAAATGATGATATATTTGCTAATTAATTGCAATCATATAAACGCATTTCGAATTGTCCCAAAATATTTGATAACTCAGCCTCATACGTATCATAATTTAACTGAATCCTTGCTTTCAAAGACGGAAAATGTTTCAGATCCTCTCTTCTCAGTTGATCTATCGTAAGTTGTAATTTACTTTTGAATGTGTTTACTGCGCTAACCATCTCAATAATAGTTTTTCCTATGCCTTGAAGCTCCAAAATAATGGTGTTTAAGTTCATTGTTATGTCAGTCGAAAATGCCAAATCAGTCAGCCATTTTTCGTCTTTCAACATCTAAGTATCATCACCTCTTTCGTGTAGAACATCTGTTACGTCGGACAATAATTCTTGAAACCTTTCTAGGAATTTTCCGTGACTCAGCCACCTGACGTCCGTATGATGAACTAAATTAGTGTGTTCTGCTGACTACCTATCTTCCAACTGCAACTTAAAGAGCCGCCGTTGTAAGCTATGTGCACGGATGGAATTCACAATTTTTCTTTGCAATGCCCGTAACTTCTTCCGTGTTTAAAACTTTTGAACACAAAAATTCTTGATGTATTTTGCAATGGAATAAAAAAATGAAGGGAAATCTCCATTAGCTCGACACAATGTCACAAAATTGTTTTGGTTTCCAGTCATTGCTGGTGCTCCATCGGTTGTAATGCACACTAATTCATATACTTATATCATATCATCATGTCATATATATATTCGCCTTGGATCTTTCCTTTATAGAGTGATAGTCAAAAATTCTTCCTTACCCAAAATGACATTGAATACAATCCGAATAAAAATACGCTGCTTGGCAGTGTCTGTCATATCGGTGGATTCGTTGAACTGTAAAGAAAAGTATGTACATTTCATGATATCATGTTTTAGTTTATCTGCCATGTCCCGACTCAGGACTTCAATATGCCTTGTGACATCCGGACATGATTTCTTTTTTATTTTGAAAATCTCCAAATAGAGTCTCATCCGCTTCAATAAATGTTTCCTTTACAACTGATCCATGTTCGAATGGTTTCTTGTGTTTCGCCAATATATGAGATATTTTAAATGACGCGATCGTAGCAGCTTTTGATTGTTTGGCTGGTCTGTGAACATGGTTCGTTCTTTTTTCAAACAAGATATCCAAGCACTTACTTTTCGTTTTCTTGATATACTCTGTGGCGGAAAATCCTTTTTATAGTTTTCATGAACCGTTTTATGATGTCTCTCCACGTTACCACACTTAGGTATTGAAACTGACGCATGACCAATAAAACAAATGCACTTATCCTTCACCATACAAAAGAAAAATTCTTCCTCCCAATCGTAATTAGAATTATACGTTTCAGATTTCTTCGCTGCATTCATTTTGTACTATTTAATAAACTTTGTATCGACGTAGTATTGCCTTCAAGTTACAATTCAGAATGACCTATTCCTACAGGCTCAACATTTATATCGGCGTGAACAAAAGTCTCAAATGTCCTCGTCAAATGCGCCGCCCGAAATTTGTAGGAAAGCGGCAAGAATAAAAAACGCGGCTTTTCTTTGACAAGTACCGCGCGTTCATTTGATAAATCTGCCTTTTGCCGCTAGCACAGTGTCATTTTATTACGTAATAAATTTTTGTAGTTTAGGTACCTACTTATTTAAAATTTTTTTCGGGATCTACTCAGAAAGCACTCGCGATCGACCGTTTGAGCACCCCTGACCTAAAGCATCTTTAAGCATTAGATCAAGAATCGGAGAATGCAACCAGTGGCGTAACGTGATGTTCAACAACTTTTTCCTCAAACAAAACTTCTATACTCCTCGTTTCTCTCTTCTCCAAAAGCACACAGATCATTTATGTGCCAATAATTTCTGTTTAAAGCCTACTGGACGCAATAGGAATTGGCTTATTATCACATTTTTAAGATGTCAGTAGGGATCAATATTGAGTATAATATTCATCTCAGAAACTTGTAAAAGTACAATTAGTTCGATTGAAAACGACAAGGTGCTACTTAATAAAAAAAGACATTCCATAATCCAGATTCTGTGCCTTCCGGAAGAAATCGTTAAACACCATCAGATTCTACTTTATTATAATAAGATAAATGTCATTTTTTATAAGATTTCTCACACCAGAGATAGGGGGACGTGTGACTGCTCAACATCTAAAATTCATATCTCAGGAACCAAGAAAGCCATATATGTCGAAAATGGTTCAACATGTTCTGCTTAAATTTCAACGTACCTCTGAGCATTTAGGGTTCCTTTCTTTATGATGACCTGACTCAAGTGGATTTCCAAAGGAATTCCTCCCCACTCCACTAATGAATCTTTACCGCAAAACAATATGAAGGTGACTTCGACGACTGTACACTAGAGAACGGCGATTGAAATGAAAAAGGCTAAATTTCTACTCATATGTAAACAAACTTCCCTCCAAGTCATCATCTAATCAATTGGATACCTTCAATCGGGTTCTTGTATGTGCTGTGGTTACAGTTGGGCCTCGAGCTGCCTCAAACCAAATTCCCTGAGACGATGTCGTATTATTTCAGTGCATTCCGCTGTTCTGTCGAAGCTGCATTTAAAGGAGCATTGCACGTCCTGCATGAAAAACACGTAACATAATTTTTAAAAGTAGAATAAACTCCATTGAACAAAATGGAATTTGTCTATGGTTCATATTTAAAAAAACGCAAGCATATTAACCCCCAAACCGTTGTACAGAAAAAAATTCCGCAGTAGTTTGATTCTACGTTAAAAACTGCCTGTAAAATGTAAAAACCATTCATATAAAGTTCAAAAACAATCGAGATATATACCAAATAACTCAAAAACGAAAAAGCTACCTTGAATCTGTTTTCAGCGATGAATTCTTCACACAAAGACAATTCGAAGAGTGGATCATTTTTCACTCTTCGCAAGATTTCTTATAGCTGCATAACTGAAACGTTGAAAACTGTCCACCCTCTACAATAAAAACTTGATAAAAGATTCCATCTTTTCTACGTTCTTTCCAAAATTATAGTATGATTGTCATCAAACGTTGAGGAGTGTATGTATTTGACACTTCAATCAGCCATTGCATTAAACTAAATTGAATTGCAAGCTATGCAGAAATGACCACCAAATATAAATGAGCTTCCACACATCCCGATGATTAATTCATGAATCAGATAACAGAGTTAAAGAAATTTGGAGAATCATTAATTCAAAAATCAAGCAGATGAATAATAAAAATGACGATAGCTCCTTGATTCCCGATGAGCTCAACACATACTTCGCAAGCATTGGCGAGAAACTTTCGAATTCGAAAATGACGGCCGATGCTAGCAGTTGCGAATTACTGAAAAAAAATATTGAAAGAGCCTACATCAACGTTCCTACTCCCAACAACGCCTTCAGAAATTCTTGAAGTGGTTAGTAGAATGAAAATGACAACATCAAAAGATATCTATGGCTTCCCTGTACAGCTCCTGAAAGCAAGCATAGAACATCTTATAGAGCCTGTGACCTTCCTAGTAAACAGTTGTTTCCAGCAGAGTTATTTCCCAAATGAGCTCAAAGTAGCTAGAGTAGTACCGCTACACAAGAAAGGAATGAATGTGGCTATTATAGGCCTGTTTTCATCTTGCCAACAATACCTAAAATCTTTGAAGCCCTGATTAAGGTTAGATTGGTGAATTACTTGGAAACAAGGTCGTTGCTCAGTGAATGTCAATATGGTTTCAGAGGGAAGAAATCGACCACTACTGCATTAATCGAAATAGTGGATTTTGTATTCGAAGCATTTGATGAAATTGATAGAGCAATTTTGACTTGTCTGAATTTGAGCAAGGTATTTAATTGCGTAAATCACAAAAAATTATTACAGAAACCAGAATTCCACGGTATAAGAGGACCGATCCTGAATCTTATGAAATCTTACCTCGGTATCGATATCAAATGGTCGACTGGAAAGAGCGAAAATCGTCTAAGATCAATGTTACATGTGGAGTCCCCCAAGGATACATACTGGGCCCAATCATCTTCATTATATTTATGGACGATCTTGTTTGGAATGTATCATCTGGTGGCACTGAAATATATGCTGACGATACAAGTTTCTCAAATAGAGCGAAAAGTATTCAAGATCTCCAGGTGAAATCCAGGTTTCTTTAGAAAATGCAAAAGATTGGTTTGAGGCTAACCAACTTTCCTTGAACATCGATAAGACCTAAGAACTCATACTAAGCACAAAAAGTAAATGTCAATCTGAAAATTTAACAATACTGGGGTTCCTCCTTGATGACCCTTATCTTGGAGTCCACATATGGATCTAGTTTGCAAGAAACTGTCAGTGGCCATATTCGCGACAAAAAGAATTAAGAATATAGTAGAGATAAACGAAGCAGTGCTTACTTACCATGCCCACTTCCACAGTGTAGCCACGTACGGATGGGGTGCGTCAGGTGACGCTGAGCGTGTATTCCTGAAACAGAAGAGAGTGGTTTGAGTGTTAGCAGGGGTTCCTCCATTTGTGAGTTGCAGAGAGCTCTTCAAGAGGTTTCAGATACTCACCATTCCATCTTGTTGAATGCTGGCCTGCCTCTTACACGTCCATGAACACAGGGATAAATATCCTAAACATTCCATCTTTCACGATCATCTGACGAGAAGCCGAGAAAATTATTTGCTGCCGAAGCATCGGTTGAAAAAAATTCAGAATTCGTTAAATTTCTGAGGAATCAAACTATACAACAAGCTACATGAGAGTCTAAAATCATGCTTTCAAAAGTAAAATGAAAGAAGTTTTCATGGAAAATTCATTTTATAATTTCTTGTTCTATAAGTTCTTGAATCACATTGTTTGAATGATGTTTCCGTGAAGCTGAGTTTACTTCTTTTGAAATCCAATATTTATTTTATAATGTTTCAAATTTCCATGTTGCGTGATTGACTTATACTCATATGTCGTAGATGTCCTACATACAAATTTTCTTCTGATTTTTACGTATTTTATATTTTCGTGAATATATTTAAACTATAGACATACTTTTTGTGTTGTAGATGTCTTATACTCGTGCATATTTGATGTAGAATTTTCTCAAATATTAGCCAATTATCAGTGGACGATCTTTGTAAATTTTTTCTTTGAAGGAAAAATAAATCAAATAAAAAAAAACCAACGGACTTAATCGGCTGAAATTCCCCGTATGTTTAACCTTTGTGATGACAGTCAACAAATCACAAAGACATATTTTTGAAGTTCGCGGAATTAACTTAAAGTTTTTATGTTTTGCTCATAGATAAATCTTTATAATGAATAATAAAATAAAACAAGTTAATATGTTTTAACTATAACTAATTTATTGATGTAAAGAATGACAACATTTTACATTGGTTTACTGGTTTCGGACATACGTCCATTATCAACAACAAGCTATTGAAAACTGAATACTCATGTACAATACAGGAATTACCATCAATAAAATGCTAGTAGAGATCACAGTAACTTGAATAATGGCGATTGGTAGGTAATTAAGTCTACCTGGTCGTTAAAGAGCTTAACCCTTTCTATCCTAGATGCCTTGAAAATTTCCATCGATTCAAAGAAATTGAGTTTATAAGATTTATCACAGGAATGAAGAATTTTCAGCTGTTGAAGTTCTGGAAAATGATGACATTCATTCAGACAATGTGCAGCTAAAGCTGACTCATATTTCTGATGTAGGAATGACCTGAAATGTTCTTTGTTTCGAGCCTTGAAAGAGCATCCTGTTTCACCTATATAAAAGGAATTGCACTCAGAACATGTTAATTTGTATACTCCTTATTTTTCGAATTAATCGGTTTTATCTTTTGTGTTGAAAAGCAGGCCTGACAATTTGCTAACTGGTTTGAATGCAATATGAACTTTTTTACTATCTGACAAAACTCTAGCAACCTGTTCTGACGTCTTCCCAAAATATGTTAGAGACATAAATTTTTCGAGATTTTCTCTCTTGGATTGGGGATATATCATGCTGAATGTGTTGTTGCGTATTTTTCGATTAATTACACCTTCTATTGCTTTTGAATCGAAGCCGTTGTTCTCTGCTATTAACATAATGGTGTTAAATTCTAATTTTCGGTCCATGTCCGATAAAGGCAAAGAAACCGCTCTGTGAACCATGGATTTGAAGGCTGCTATTTTTTGAGAATACGAGTGAAATGAATCTATGGGTATGATATAATCCGTGTACGATGGTTTTCTGAAAATAGTAATTGATAAACGGTTATTATTCTCCCGGGTAATTGTTAGATCTGAGAAATTGATTTTACTATCGAGTTCTGTTTCTACTTTGAACTTAATTTTAGGATGAATGTTATTAATGAAATTTAGGAAGATTTCTAGTTGTCTACTCGTTCCAATGAAACAGGCTAAAATATCATCAACATATCGGTACCAAAATAGAATATGCCTTTTCGTCAAAGGTGACGTCATAATTTAGACATGACGTCATAAATTAGACATGAAAATATCAGATTGAAGGGGACTGAGGGGTGAACCCATAGCTAAACCATTATTTTGTGAATATATCTTATTATTGAACTGAAAATAATTTTGGGTCAAGCATAAATCAAACAGAGAAATTTACTCATCTTTACAGACCACGTTGAGATTTCTTGCCTCTAGAATACTTGATATTAAGGGGACACATTCTGTTGCAGGTATATTCGAAAACATATTATCTACATCTAATGATATTAATTTTGCGGTTGGTGGCATGAGGAAATTATTTATTTTATTCGATAATTCTAATGAATTATTTATACTATATTGTGAATGAAAAACTGAAATTGATTTGAATTTGGTATTTAGTTGCTTAGCAAGTATTTGTGTTGGATTATTGGTATATGACACCACTGGACGGACGAATGGGGTTATTTTCTTTATGTGTTGTAATGAGACCATGTAATCTAGGAATTCTAGGATTCATTTTAATCCATCTGTTTCTCTCGAAGCTACTACTACTATTGATGGTAATTCCTGTATTGTACATGAGTATTCAGTTTTCATTAGCTTGTTGTTGATAATGGACGCATTGGTCCAACCAATGTAAAATTTTGTCATTCTTTACATCAATAAATTCATGATAGTTAAAACATAGTAACTTGTTTTATTTTATTATTCATTATGAATATCAAATATCACGTAGTTCAGGCTTCATCGATCAACTATTAGATAAATATTTGTTGGCCTTTCATTATTTCGATAGGTTGCAAAAACACCCAAAGTAGACATATTTTAACAATATAAGTTTCAAATGTCATGAACATGTGTACAACATAAACATGTACTCACAGAATAAAAACCAGTATGAAGTGTTGAGGACTGTATTACGATAAAAAAATTGTTATGAAAATATATGAATTTCTCATAATATTTGTGTTCTATATTTTTAGGATTTATCTCTCAATTATACTTGGTTTAAGGCGCAATTGCAATTCATTCCAAAATCAACATGAGGGAAACCGAGTAAACAGGTAGAAAATTAGATGAGATGAAATCCCTTCCAATAACTTCATGATACAGAACCATTACCTACCTTGATTCACTGGAATATCAAAGCTAACTGTCAAGTTTTATGTTGATGTAGGGTGCCAATAAAAGTCCTTCCTAATTTATCTTTTGAGATGTAACCTGAGGGGTGTATACTTGCTTTAATAGGGTGAATTAGTGTAAGATTAGGGGACTACCCTCTTATTCAGATCCTCTCTGCAAAGATGGCCGATTTTTGCTTGGGGTCGACGCATCTTACGTGATTCAACTTTCCCCAACTTCTACCGTTATCGAAGAAGCCGGGAAGAGGCCTAATAAAAAGGGAAGGTGAAATTCGCAACCTTTGATTAGGAAATGATTACTGGCACCTTTTAAGTCCTTTAATTGGAAGTATCTGTGAAGCTCTGATTGATATATGATCAATTGATAATTACCTGATTCCCTCATCTGAAAATGTTTCAGTACCATATAATATCTTCCATCATATATGTACATATGTATATGAGAAATATATAGAGACTTGCCGCATATCTACACAAATTAACTCTCCGGAAACTGCATCGATTAGTAACGGAAAAATTATACGCAATGTCTCAAAAATTATCAATACATTCATATCTCAGCTGAATTAATTCCAAAATAGCGACATTTCTAATTATACCGAAAACCGGTATTAGCATGTTTTCATAAATTGCATGCCATATATACAAGGTGTCTCAGAATATCAGAGTGAGAAATCTATTCATACTTTATACAATAATATTTTCATTCGACAAAATACATATATTTGTGAAAGTGGTTATCTACAAAATCCTGAGTTTGAAAACATAGAACATAAATAGTACCCAGCAGATATGTTTCACAATATAAAATCGGCAGATAAGAAATAGCTAACAGAATGAAAGAATTCTTCCACCAGAAACCTGAAAACTTCATATCTTTTAAAGCACAGCATGGTATCCCCATGGTAATCGATAGAAAAATGTAAGCCATATCCATATTCCTGATCTGTTGACATCAGTTCTGTGTGCAAACGTGCACTGATCTACCGAGAGTCGTTCGCCGAAATCTCTTTCAGTTCCTCCATAAAACTCTATAAAACTTATGTGCGTTCGTTGCTGGAGTACGCCGATCCAGCCTGGTGGCCCTATTAGAAAAAGTACATTGCAGTGCTACACGAATGTCCTATGGAATGTCAAGTTATAATGATCACCTTCGCGACCTATCGAACCGACTATGCCAATGTGGCAAGCATATCCACGCCTAACAATGATTGCACGATTGCAGTGCCATGGGCTAAAGACACTATTTTGTATATCATCCAATTCAAGTATGGATTGTCCTATGTCCTTATTTTAGTAAAATAGGGGCTCAGTAACATTATTTCTGAGTACGGGCTTAGCGAACCCGAGGTAGTCAAGCTGAAACTGGCAGTAGGTATAAAATGCCAATTATCCAATATTGTACAATCTAAGGAATAAACGGGTGAATCGACATTGTACCACCATAACCTCTTGTCGCTTTCAAGATTTAGGAAGAGGGTCTTGTTCGGAAAGTGAGTCACAGTCTCCCTCTGTTAGCAACGGAAACAACGTGATATAGAGTAGGGATACTGCAACACAAAACCGAATGGGAAACCGACTATTGATGTTTCAACGGTGGCGCAAGCCTTTAGGCCTACGACCGTGAGAGCAGGACTCCCTAGGAAACGCATGAAGTGGACTCCAGAAATGAATACCTTCATTGTGCTTTCCTATTAAGAAGATTACAAACTTGGAATCGGAAATGACAGCATACAGATACGCGTTACATATTGCGTTCGTGGAAAAATATGTGAATTGCATCACATATCCGAGCAGAGAATTTCGGATCAACGAAGAACAATCATTAAAGATAGGCTACTTGCGTCAGAAACGCTGCAAGGCTTACGAGAAGAGGTCATAATGAAACTCAGAAGCGAATATGATACTCTTAACGGTGTACCTGTCGGAGTAAATGAAAGTGTTGCAGATAACATCGAAGCCATAGAAATGAATATTAACATAGAACGTCCTCCAGAGCCGAATCATCAGAACGAATTTATGTTTTTAGCAAGATCAGAACTCAACAGAGCAATTACTGAATTCAGTGATAGTAACCAAACTAAACGACCTAAACTGCCAAGACTTAAGATGAACAAGAACACCAATATCACCCTAGCAATCATAAACTCAGTCTTTGAAGGATACATTGACCAGAACACCTTGGAGAAAATTCACACTTTGATTCATTGTGGAGCGGTAACGATTCTTCGACTACACAAACAACAAGTCTCTACAACTCTAATTCGAGCTGAGCCAAAAAGCGTCAGAAAACCACCATGGCAAAAACGACTGGAGAAGGATATTGATAATATTCGAGCTGAAATCGGTCGCCTAACAGAATTCCTGAGAAACAGAAAACCCTCAAGGTGCTGGAAATCACATATACGCAAAATTCATAGAAAAATTGGTACGAACACAAAACACCCTGATTACAAACAGCACTTCGACATGTACATGGAGACTTTGAAGCAGAAACTTCAAGCAAAAGCAAAGGGGATCTCAAGATACATCAAGTGTACTGAGGGGAAACATCAAAACCAAAAGATCCTCCAAAGCGCGTGGAATTTTCATAAGGAAAATAGCTAAACTGCGAACAACAATAACAGAAAAGTACCTGACGCACAGTGCTTGACCAATTATTGGTCATCATTATGGTCGAACCCCAAAGAACTCAATAAAGATGCTGAATGGATCTTCGAAGGAATAACGGAGGAAGAAATCGCAATAGTAGTTAGAGTGACCAACAATTGAAAGGCCAAAGGTATAGATAATATCCATACCTTCTGGTACGAGAAGTTTAATAAGCTCCATGGAGCCCTAGCAAAACAGCTCGCGTATGTTCTTCAACATCCCAGAAAAATACCCACTTTCCTAACACAAGGCATAACATATATGCTACCTCAGAGCGATTGAGCACGAGATCCGTCTTAGTATAGGCCAATCACTTATCTGCCAAGGCTCTACAAAATACTCATCTCATGCATATCCAATCGAATACACAAACACTTTGATGACAACAAAATATTAGCAGAGGAGCAGGAATGATGCAAAAGAAAACACCACGGGTGCAAGGAACCACTCATTATCGATTCTGTGATAATAAAACAGGCACAAGGGGGACATCGGAATGTTCATTCAGCTTTTCTCGATTATCTGAAGGAATTCGATAGTACCGCCCGTTCTTGGCTTGTAGAAGTATTACAGATATACAAAATTCATCCAGTCCTGGTAGAATTCTAGAAGACAACAATGACAAACTGAAGCACTTCTCTGCAGGTCAACATGAACAATAAGTCAATTTAAACCGACGAGATACCCATACGTCGTGGAATTTTTCAAGGAGACTCTTTGAGTCCACTATTTTTTTTTTGGTATGAACTCATTGTGCTCAGTGCTCAATAGAACAGGATACACAATCTCCCACCTGCTGTATATGGATGACATCAAATTATAAGCTTCAAACAAGAAGCAATTGGATGATCTGCTGAAAACTCTCAGTATGTTCTCAGCGGATGTTCATATGAAATTCGGGATTGTAAAATATAAGACCTTGAATATTCGAAGGGGAAAGTCATAGATGGTGAAACACAACTTCCAAATGGTGATATTATACAGTGTATGAGGGATGGAGATCCGTAAATATATCTGGGGTACCAACAAGCCAGATTGCTAGACCAAAAACAGTCAGAGGAGAAGATTCGTTCAGAGTACAGTCAGCGTCTAAAGACTGTGCCGAAGTCAATGTTGAACTAGGGGAATCTAGTCAAAGCTATCAACACTTGCGCCATTCCAGTGTTGCTTTACTCATTTGGTATAATCTGATGAATAAAGATAAAACTGGATGATATTCAAAGGCAGACCCGAACGATGCTGACAAATTACAACAATCGTCATCCAAAATCATCTGTGATGAGAACAACTGTGAAGCGGAAAGAAGGAGAACGCGGATTTTGCTAACAGAGATGACCTGCTGAATCTACCGTTCCTATCAGATACTGAAAAACAAGAGCAATGATCAAGAAATGAGTTGCATGAACGATATCATCATGAGATTAATCAACCACACATCGACAGAGAGGCTTGCAACAAATGGTTGACGAAAGGAGAACTATTCGCTGAAACAGAAGGATTCCTTATTTCCATTTCCATTCAATATCAAATCATCGGTACAAACAACTATAAAAAATTTATAATTAAGGACAAAACATTACAAACAGATAAGTGCAGCAAAAGCCATATAAGATCGGAGACTATACAGCATATTACGTCCGGCTGCGAACAACTGGCCAATACAGACTATTTTCACAAGCATAATCAAGTGTGCAACATTATCCATCAAAAACTTGCACACAAGTACGGACTTTTGAATGCCTTCTTGCCATATTACGAGTATCAACCGGCGCCCGTATTGAAAAATGACTCTATCAGATTATACTACGTTAGGCCTGTTATCACTGACAGAATGCTGACGAGCCAGAACAGCAACGCTGGTGGATGTCGCCATTCCGAATAATAACAACGTGCTGAACAAGTTCCAGGAGAAAAAGTCGAAATATACAGACCTTGCTATTGAGATTAAGCAGATGTGGCACATCGATAAAATAGATATCCTTCCTGTAATCATGCCTTCTACTGAGTTAATACCCAAAAGTTTGCATGCTAGCCTTAAGAAATTAGAATTGCATAAGAATACTTATAAAGAAATGCAAAAAGCTGTAGTTCTCAATACATGTAGGATAGTAAGAAAATTTATGTCAAGTATATTGTAATCGAGCCTATTCCCTTTGATTGCTAAATCTGGGAAAGGTAAATTATATCCAGCTACTAGCTGAGATAGTGCATAATTCCACGATAATAAATAATAACGTTTATTGCCTTGGAGGATAAAAATACATACAACACACCAAATACAAATGGAACAGAGTTCAGCTGAAGCTGTTCTACCACTCGTCCTTGAAATTCAAATACAAGTAGGTCCATAAAACTAAACAGCTTATCTTATTGAAAATCAAATACAAAACAAGTAGCTAAGACACCAAAAAACAAAGGTAGACCAAATATATGGTTGACATGAAGACCCTACACAGTTTCTGCCTGTAGTTCAAGCACCTTTTGAAGGACAATGCTGTATTGCAGCCATTAAAAACTTTCGATTACAAATTGAAAATTGTGGCAGAGACATACTCAAAACTATTCTCGAATTTAGCAGTTCTGTGTAAGGGAATAGATAAAAGATGGCCATGCCTGACATTTACATTGTGACACTGGTTTCTTCTCACGATCATTTCACTCAAGTAGGAAGGCTCAGAGATCTACAAGACCTTAAAGACAGTCAAAGCATACTGACAAAGAAACACATATTCACAGTTCAACAACCCAAGAATGATATAGTGGTGATTTACATGTTCGCGATGCCCAATATCATAAGAGTGAGGCAAGCTTCGGTTCTGCAACCGCTACAAACTGGCTACAAACCATATTTGTGACTCACTTTTAAACTCCATTGCTGTCAGCATCAGAACACTAACATCGAAAAAATTCAACAGAAGAATGAAAAATGTCCTATTGCAAGGGACAATATATAGTATTGATGAATTCCTTAGCAAGACTTGGGGAATCTTACTGTCTTAAGATTTATGTGTTCATTACATTCAGTTAAGAGTATTGTATGTGTAGTTTTTTGGGACATCCCTCTGTCTGGATCAGCACTCTGATATCATAAACGAGTACCTCATCATTGCAATGTTGTCTTTGTATTTTATTTTATTATTATTACATTACTGAATGATGTAAGATTGGTGCACCTCTAATAAATTGATTATTAACATGAACAATACAGAATTCATATTTTTTAGAACCAATAGACTACAAAAGATACTACATATTGCGTTGAGCTTTGATGGATTGGAGGCGAATGTGGTGGAGTTAGGTTTCTTGGAGTTATCATAGACAGTCACTTGAAATGGGGTCCACATATTGAGCAAATCAGGAAAAGGCTAAACTCAGATAAATGTTTTGAGATCTCAAGAAAACACCTGATAAGACAAGGCGTTCCCCAGAGCTCAATTCTTGGACCTCTTTCCTTCATTATATTTTTGAATGACTATACAGCATATTACGTCCGACTGCGAACAACTGGCCAATACGGACTATCTACCTAGTCATAATCAAGTGTGCAACATTATTCATCAAAAACCTGTACACATATATGGACTTCTGAATGCCTTCCAGCCATATTACAAATATCAACCAGCGTCCGTATTGGAAAATGACTCTATCAGATTATACTTCGATAGGCCTGTTAACAATGACAGAATAGTGACGAATAATAGACCGAACATAGTGGTGAATAATAAAAGAACCAGAACAGCAATGCTGGTGGATGTCGCCATACCGAATAAAAACAACGTGCTGAACAAGTTCGAAGAGAAAAAGTCCAAATACACTGACCTTGCTATAGAGATCAAGCAGAATCGGCACCTCGATAAAATAGATATCGTTCCTGTCATCATTTCTTCGACTAGGTTAACACCCAAAAATTTGCATGATAACCTTGAGAAATTAAAATTGCATAAGAATACCTATATAGAAATGCAAAAATCAGTAATTCTTAATACATGTAGGATAGTAAGAAAATTTATGTCAAGTATATTGTAATCGAGCCTATTCCTTTGATTACTGAATCTAGAAAAGGTGAATTATATCCAGTTAACAGCTTATAATAATGACAATAAGATTTAGTGATCTATTTTGCGTCTTTGCTAGTCTAAAAAAGTGTGTACGTACTTCTATTTTTCTCCGAGTGATATGGATATGAAAGTCTTCACCTAAACGACAATTGTGTTTTTCTTTATATGCATGTAATAGACATTTGAAAAAATGTATGAACATCGAAATGTGGAAATATCAAATTAAGGAAATAAATGTTTGCAAGCATCCCCAAGCGATAAACCACCGATAATATTCCTTCTCTGCAACCTTAGAATCCAAGTAAACTCCCAATAACACATAATGAAGATCATATAAATTTACGTTTGATAGAATAATGAAATATAAACGCTAAGACGCATAGGTTGTAGGGATATCAGTGGACATAAACTCATTGACATTGTGAAAATATTGATCTATCAAAAAGTTCTGAGCAGTCCTTTCAATCTCAAAGCTGGCAGATGTCTCCAGGAACTGAGCAGCTTATTGAAGAACCTCACATTCAGCGAATTATTAATAGACCTGGTCGGCCTGTGTCTTGGGCAAACAAGTTTTTACCTGTTCCTCGTTCAGTAATTATGTACCTCTGCATGAGAGGCGAATTTGTCTAGATTTGACCGAACATGATGAATTTGTGAGAAGATATACATTGATGGTAGACCCATTATTCTATTTGTGATAAATAATGGTTTACAATAATCTAAGTAGCTGGATCCAGACAGAACTCTAACAGTTCTCTTCTGCAGTTTAAATATTCCCTCCCAATTCGCGGGGTTGCCCCACAGTACGACCCCATATGATATGACTGAGTGGAACAAGGCAAAATATGTAGACCTGACTATTCTACGACGAATTGGGCAAATCGCATTTTTCTGTTCAGGATGATGATGGAGGAGAGTTTTCCAGCTAGTAAGTCTGTATGTTATTCCCAGGTGAGAGAGTCATCGATGGTAATTCCCAGAAAATTCACTGTTCGAGGTAACGAGGCCCGATCCTCAGGGGGTATTATGATTGATTGAGTTTTCCGTCAACTGAGCAATAACTTATTACCCTGGAACCACATATGCTCCTTCAAAATCGGCAAGAAAACGGTATACACGATTATCAAAAAAGAAAAACGTCATGCGACTAGCATGCTGGAACACTACATCGTGGAACACAAAAGACCAGGAAGTAATATTGGAAATAGAGAAACACAAAATAGACGTATGTACAATTGCAGAGACAAAGAAAAAGGGCAAAGGCAGCATGAGATACCAAAACTACACACTATTCTACAGTGGAGTAGACAAGGACCTAAGAGCTCAAGCGGGTGTTGGTATACTAATGCATAGGAAATTTGAAAACGCAGTCGAAGAGGTAAAAAAACCCATGTTATCAGCATTTACACGCCAGATATAAGTGAACCAAAGAATGAAAGGGAAGAATTTTTCGAAACACTTCAAGACACACTAGACAGAATACCCCAAACAGAAAAAATATTTATAATGGGAGATTTTAATTCGAGAATAGGGAATACTCCCCTCCCGGGAATTATGCAGAAGTTTAATGAAGCGGCGACAAACAAAAATGGAGACATACTTCTCGAGATATGTGCACATAATGAACTCCGAATAAATAACACGTACTTTGACCACATAGAACAACACAAATACACATTCACCAACACAAGAGGACAAAAATCTATGATTGACTTTGTGATCACCAATAGGGAAATTCACCCACGAGAAATACTTGACGTACGGACACTGACATCAGCGAATGTTGGAACACAGCACGGAATGGTTATCAGCAAGTACCGCCTGTCATATAGAATAGAGAAAAAAAACCGCCTATCTACATCACTAAATTCAACATTGAATCTTTACAAAACGAAAGTACTAAGAATCTATACCAAACACGACTCGAGGAAAAGATCAACCTTAACCCTATAGTAGACACAGACAACATAAACGCCGCATGGAATAAAGTGAAAAACAACATAATTAACAGCGCAAAAGAAGCCATTGGGGAACGAGAATCAATATAAACAGTCATAGAAAAGATAAACCATGGTTCACACAGGAAATCAAAGATTTAGCAAAAGAAAAGAAGAACGCATATATCAGATATGTCAATAACAGAACACCAGAAGAGTACCAAAGATATAAAACAGAAAGAAATAGAACAACGAACAAAATTAAAGAATTTAAAAAAATATATTGGGAAAGATTTACAAATGACATGGAACACGACTTACGAGGAGCACAGAAAAAGGTATGGAACATGTTGAGAAACAGGAAAAAACCAATCACCGAAGAACTGCAGATCAATGTAATAAAACCAGAAGAGTGGGTGAAATATTTCCAGAACTTATACCTGGGAGATAATGATAACGGTAACAATGAGGAACGAGAAATCGAACAACAAAACACACTCTACGAAGAAACAGAAAATGACATTATCAGCCTAGAAGAAGTACAACAAGTAATCCATGAACTAAAAAATAGAAAATCGCCCGGTCCGGACAAGATAAATAACGAACTAATTAAATATGGGGGAGCAGAAATAACGAAACTATTCCAAAAAATTGAAAACAACAAGGAGATACCAGAAGAATGGAGAGAGAGCATAACAATACCCAGATACAAAAAAGGCGTGAAGACAAACCCAGCAAATTATAGAGGCATCACACTCCGCAACTCTGCATCGAAACTACTCACTAAAATTCTATCGCAAAAGATATATGACAAAGTAGGTGTGTCTGAAGAACAACAGGGATTCTGACCAAATAGATCAACAACGGATGCAATTTTTATATTGCGGCAACTGGTGGAGAAGTCCATAGAGTTTGACAAACCGATGTTTATATGTTTTATAGATTTGGAAAAGGCATTCGACAGAATTCGAATGAACGATGTGATCACTATCCTTACAAATAAAAACTTAAGCAATAAATACATAAACATAATCAAAGAACTAAATAACTCTAATAAGACGAAAGTAAAATCTATACAGCGACTTACAAGCGAGATCAAAATTAACGCAGGCATTAGACAAGGTGACAGCCTCAGCCCATGTCTATTTAATTTAATCATGGATGAAATAATAGTAGGTGTTAACCAAATGAACCAAGGCTATAGGATGGGTAACAAAACTATGAGAATACTGTGCTACGCAGATGATGCTTTACTAATAGCCGAGAATGAGGACGACCTACAACGCCTACTACAAAAGTTCAAAGTAACAGCAGAAAAATATAACATGGTAATATCAACACAGAAAACCCAATTGATGGTAATAGCGAAAGATCCAATTAGATGCAAACTAGTAGTGAACGACCATATAATAGAGCAAGTTTCACACTTTAAATACCTAGGAGTAGAAGTATCGAGCGATAGGCAACTGTTACAAGAAGCAAAACAGCAGACAATGAAAACATCGAGAATATCTGGCTTCCTGCGAGATGTAATCTGGCGGAATAAGTACATAAGCACAGAAAGCAAAGTCCGAATCTATAAAACCTGTGTGAGACCCGTGATGACATATGCGGTTGAGACAAGAGCTGAGACAACAAAAACAAAACAACTAATGAGGACAACAGAGATGAGAACACTAAGAGCTATAAGAGGTATTACACGCAGAGATAGAATAAGGAATGAGGATACGCTAAGGGAGCTAGGTGTCCAGCATGTGGTGAGGTGGACAAAAGCACGTCGACGCCAATGGAGAGATCACGTAGACAGAATGGGCCCCGAACGTATGGCGAAGTGGGCAAAAACACAAAAACCCAACACTAGAAGACCCATAGGAAGGCCGAAAAAGCGATGGCATGAGTGCTGGAGCTCCGGTTCGCAGCAGGGGCTGTAACAGAAAAACAGGACATCGTCCTATTTAAAGAAGAAGAAGAAGAAGAAGAAAATCGCGACCTCCCTCGAATCAGTCACTGACCGGACGTCAGTGCCAGAGGCTATGATCGTGGCGTCTTCCGAGAACAAAATGCAATGGAAGGCATCCATATTGTTCGAAAAATCATCATTATAAATGAGCAAGGGTAGGGGCCCAGTACAGAACCCTGGGGAACCCCGTGATTTACCGGCATGAATTCGGAGACGGAATCACGAACCGAAACGCACTAAGACAGACCCGACATTCTTGAAAATCGGAATTACCCCGGATCTACTGAAAACGATAGGGAACACCCCCTCGTCCATGCATCGATTAAACAATGTACAAAGAGGAAGCTTTATGATCTCGCACATGAATTTTATAATCTTACTATTCATTCCATACACATCTAGAGATGAAGACTTTGAGAGTCTCATAACAGTATTCCGCAGCTCCTCAACGGTAATAGGGGTGAGGAACAAGGTGGAATCCGTAGATTCTGTATATTCGGTGATATTTGAAAATGATTGCCCGGATCCGGATGCTTTAACTTCCTCAATCAGCTGTTGACCTACCTTAGAAAAGTATTCATTGAACTCCCTTGAAGTAAGAGAATCTGGAATTATATTCTTTTTCCCTTTGTTTCGTTCATCATTGATAAGACGCCACGAGTCCCTAGCATTTTTTATGCTTCCACTAATTTCGAAAATTCATAAATCGCGTCTTTGCTTCATGGTCACCAGATATGTTCGAAATCAGATGTAAAGTTCCAAAAAATTCTCTAAGTCTCGATAACTCCATCGTAAACCAAGTAAGAGAATTGCTTTGTGATTTGCATTTACGTAGCGGAAAAGCGGAAAAGATGTTTTCCTGTAAAACCGATATCATCAGCTGCGTCGAGTTTTTGACAGTATAACGACTGACGAACGACCAATCTAACTCTCATACAGAAATTTAAAGATTTAAAAATATTCAACGCGGGCAATGAGAATTTCCGGATACTTTTTTGTCGCAGTGTACCTATAGAAATAAACGGATCCTGTACTTTGCGGAACCGAATTTACCTATAAATATTTGATTTCCATTATCCGGGAGGGAATTTACATGTTTCCGAAAAAGTGACATATAGATGTGATACGAGTGTTTTTGAATAATTTGAGTAATTCTCTAAGCAATCTAAACTACATAGAAAGAAAGTTGTTAATCGTCGATTTCGAAAAAAAATTTCATTTACAAAGTCTTCAGTCAGAACCGTATAAAAGAACGAATTGCTTTGTTGGATTGTGTCGAACCGACAGCAAAGTAATTGGCGTAAGGAGCTGAGAGGAGTATAAAATTTTCGCCACGTCTCTTCTGTAACATACTTTCAAGTTACTCGGTAAAAGAGCCACTAACTTCAGTGATTTCGTTATACTACAACACATTTACTTCTCCAAGTTGGCTATTTTGTACCCGAAACAAAAGAGAAACTTAATAAAACAACTCGTGCTTTTATTCCCGTGAATGCTCTTACCCCGAAATCTGTCCGACGAACTTAACTAGACTCCATAATGATTTTTAACAAAGGGCTCCTTTGCAAGCTCGGTCACGTTAACAACCGCAAACTTTTCACAAGAGTACCACCATTTCAACAAACCGATGAACGATAAAAATTCAGTACAACGTAGAGTTAGAATTCGATACAATCAAGTTTAGAACGAATTGATGTGCTTTCGTGTTCGATGAAAGTTGCTATTCATGAAATACGAATAATAAAAACAAATATTCCCAATTGTAAATTCACTTTATTCATAGGGATGAAACGATACCATTGAGGTATCGACACTTTTACTCGATACTGTATCGGTCGTCAAGTATCGATACTTACTAGTATCGAATAGTTTTTGGAAAAAAATAATATAAAACCAAAAAATTTTAAAATTCTTTATTAATTTAATTTTTCGTAAAAAGAAGTCTGATTTTGTAGTGCCCCCTGACAATATTTGCCAGTTAGGCGATTTTTGGAAGTAGTAATAGATATAAATTTTTACAAAAATGAATTCAAACGCTGAATTAGCCTGTGTCTACTCTTCCCTTATTTTGGCTGATGATGATATTGCCGTAATTGGTGAAAAGATTCAAACAATCCTGGAAGCAGCAAATGTAGATATTGAGCCTTACTGGCCAGGACAGCCTCACAAGAAGTAAATAACAAAGAATTAATTACCAGGCTAGGTTCAGGTGTTGGTGCTGTCGCCCCAGCTGCTACAGCATCTTCTATCCCAGCCAAGGAAGAGAAAGAAAAGAAGAGGAACTAGAAGAATCTGACGATGATATGGGACTTAGATTATTTGACTAAGAATAAAATCTGTATTTTTAAGAAACAAATAAAAAGTAATAATTGCGCCGGCTTTAGAAAATAGCCTTCCGCAAGGTACCGAGGTATCTACTATGTTTAAATAAATGCGTGCTTGTTTATATAAGGCTTTAAAGACGGGCTTTAAATTTTCCCATTCCTCCAATGCGTTAATTTTTAAAGCGCAGACTGGATTAGTCAAATAAATAAACACTTCATCGGCTTTTGAGGAAAGCTTTCGTTTTAGCCAACTGCGACTTGTTTGTGATGTGACCAAAAATCGAAGTCATCGTTCACTGTTTCATTTCAGACCCATTGGTTGACAATGTCATATTTTCTTTAATCAAGTTTTTCAATTTTTGTATTACCTTCCCACACGTATTTCCGTCTTGGAAACGGAAGTTTTTGAACCGTGCAGCTAACATCGTTGCCAACGCTGCGAGTGTATTAAATTCAATGAGACCAAATCTTTCCTTACATTCAGCTAGTAGTTTCGTTTGCAGTTTTGTAAAAATATTGATGATGAAAAGTTCGTTAGCTACGATGTGAGACGATTTACCATGGGTAAGATTTTGGAAAAGGTAACATAATTCTGGCCTGACGATTCTCTTATGACAAATCAAAAGGTTGTAACAATCGTACCAACTGTTTTAATATTTCAATTTCCTGTCCATTCACTAATTCAGGACCGTCTTTATCATCGAGTAATAGTTGTGCAACAATTTTGGATATATCTAATAGTCTATTAATCATTAGTTTACTGAATTCCAGCGCGCGTTCACGTCAAGAATAAATTTTTTTTCGTGCATCCCTCAGAACTCTACTTGCAATCTGAAATTTTCTTAGTTTGTCTGATTGTATAACACTGTTTCTAACCAATTTTACAATACCTCTCACTTTATCGTAATTGTAGTTGGAGTATTTTTTAATGATTAATCCACAACTAAATTTATTATATGTGCAAAATATGGTAAATGTTTGGCGTCCCCGAGAGATTTTTTGATCGCGGAAACCATATTATCACCATTGTCTGTAACTGCACAAGCTACTTTAGATTGAGGTATATCGCAATCTTTAAGAATATCGACAAATACTTCAGATATGTACTGTGATGTATGGTTTGATTGGAGTTCCCTAGTAGCAATATTCGAACTGGTAAAAGTGTTTTCTCCAAAAAATGTACTGTAACTCCTAAAACACTCTTTTCATTTTAGTCTCCGTCCATATATCGAGAGTCACACACAACTCAGTTGTATTAGATATTCCTGAAGTATCTTCCATCTTCACGATGTCGTATTTGCCACAAAGTAACATGTCTTCAAGGCAGCGGTCAGGCAAAGAGAGGATCAGGCGGTGATAAGAATCCTTGGGTTAGACTAGGCTGCCATACCAAGACGACCCCGTCCAAGACAAGGACAATCCAGATAACAGCTTATAATGTAAAAACTCTCCCATCTGATGATAGACTAATAGAACTGGAAGAACAACTAAAAGACATTAAATGGGATATAGTCGGACTAAGCGAAGTTAGAAGACTCTGTGAAAAAAATTGTGAAACTCAATTCTGGTAACGTTCTATTCCATAAGGCAAATGGAAACACGAAGAAAAACTTGAATAGTCCAGGGAAATAGTCTTACCTATCTTTCAGTTGCTCACCCTGTATCTTTTACAGTTTTCAATTAAAAATAGAAAATCGTTCAAGACAATGTAGACAAAGATACCACCTTTCTTTTGAGTCATCATTCGACCCATCTTCACTATTCAAAATGTTCAAGGATTGCAACCCCAGCTTAGGGAGTTTATATTTCAGGCAAGTATTGTACCCCAAAAGATGTCCCCCTTGAAACAAAAATTGACCTGTTTTTGTGTTTTGATCAGAAATGAATATCTTGATAAATATAGCCTCTGTTTAGTTTTCGTTGGAGCACCCTGTATAGTAAACATTAGGGTGACTGGAGTCGGGAAATTTCAACGTGGACAGTATCTGGATAGAATTCCGGTAGGAATCGAGGCACAAAATAAATGAATTTTCATTTTATGTTTGTTTCTCTGTACGTTAATCTTCTTCTTCATCAGGAAATTTCAGTTCACGATAGAGGTAGTATATCACTGTTACAATACATACAAAAATAAATTTTATAAGAGAAATTAAAAATCCATAATGAAATTTTATTTTCCTCAAGCATGCATCGTGAAAAACCTCATCAACGAAAAATTGGGAAAATCCTTTGTGGCGGTTGAAAAGCGAATGTACCAACCGAGTATATTACTTTGTTTCATTTTGTGTAGTCAGGTTTCAGAGACTTAGCTTAGAGCATTTTAATTAATGAATTAATGTAGCTTCTCTCTTAAACACTGTTTATGTCGCCGTAATTACCGGAGTTGCCGCTACTAGATTATCCCTCTCGCCCTCGTCGCCGTTCGCGATTTCTCTCCCCACCCACCCTAGGAACCCCAGCATTCAGAATTCTCCTTTTGGTGTCAGTAGAGATGGGATCATTCTAGAAAAACTTGACCAGAAATGATGACTGTTTATTCAGATAAAGGGACGTAGATTGTACATGAATAAACGAAATCTTAATAGCTGTTATTCTAGTTGATAGACTCAAAGCATTATAATAAAAAAAAATTTGTTGCTGGTTATTATAAACAACTATTGCATTAATCTATAATTTCGTGAGTAGAACAATCTTCGTAATATTCACTAAAATTACTCTAAAATAAAATAGGCTTGAAATAAACATTAGTAGTGAATAAATTTGACGTAGTCAAATAAATCAAGGTTAACTATGGAGGAGATATCAGAGTGATCACTGCGAGTTTTTCAATTTCGAACTAAAAAGGAAAGCAAGTGAGGAAGCGTTAAACAAACGGAATTAGAGCACCAAGGTGGCAGGCGGCCTCGTCCCCGTCGCCCGGTGTGATACCACCACATCCAGCTATAGGTCCCGTGAATAGGTCACCTGTGTGACTAAGTTTCGGGATTTCGCGGATGGTCCGGTTTTCAGAGTGGGAAGAATTGGCAACAAAGCATGATGAGCTCTTCTGGGACAAAATCATCTGGAGTTAAAATACTTCCATTCGGATCTCCGGGGGGACTGACTTGAAGAGTTCATGATACGGGTGAGTCGAGCGCTCCTCCAGGAACTCATTAATTCATTCACGTTCTAGAAAAGAAAGCAAACTGATAATAGAGTTCTGCAACATCAGAGGACTAGGAGAATGTCCATGCAGTCCACCAGCATCGGCAAAACGCACAACCCTCTGTGCTGGCCCTAACCGAAACCCAAATAAGTCAAACAACCGGCAAAACGTATTGACGTATTAATGGGTATGAGTTACATACGACATTTAAGTTTGAAGGCGTCTTCTGTGATTTCGCCAGAGAGAGGACACGATGGAGGACGACGCTTTTGACCTTGAGTGGTTTGAAATCAGTTTGCAAGATGAAACACTGTTCTTATGCTGTCTATATCGCTCGCCGAACGATATTCACTTCCCTAGACTGCTTCAGTATCTGTAGATTGAATTCAGACTCATCAATCAGCAGCTGAGGTCATTGTACTGGGTGACTTCAACCTTTACAACACCAACTGATTACGCCATTCCAATAGAACAGATAAAGCGTGAAGACAGGCTGAAACTTATACAATCAACCATAATCTAAAGCAGCTAGTTGACGAACCGACAAGAATACCTGATCACCCAACCGACTTCCCTAACACCTTGGATTTTTTTAACAGATCCAGAAGAATTTGGAGTGGAGTTCTCTGAACCGCTACGCAACTCAGATCATAACTTTATGTATGCTACTGGAACCAAGATACAGATTGAGGACAAGAAAAATAAATTTTTAAATCTAAACGTATGTGTGGAATAAATGGTTGCGAAGTTCAGTAAATTTGGTTATAAAAGATCCTCAAAATATATTATGTATTGTCGATTATCATTGCATAGATATATGTAATTTGTAGATTGCTAGAGTATATGTTTTCAACATGGTACCTGACAATTAGTCAGCTAGTAGATATGAAATAAAGAGTACACAATAGCTACTTGACTGCTTAAACCCGATAAATCCAATGAATGAAAAGAAAGGATCTGAAACATTTTCCGTCTTTGAAAGCAAGGATTCCTCAGCTGAATTATCAACTATTTTGGGACAATTCGAAATAAGTCTTTATCATTACAATAAATTGGCAAATATAGCATCATTTATGAGTTATCCTTTTTCATGTAAAAACATTGAGGAATTCGCTACTGAAGTAGCAAGTCAGTTTCATATGAACTCATGTTCTGTTAGAAATTAGTTGTTGCAGATTATATCAGATATACATTTCAAAGCTACAGCATCTGATAAAAATTTCTGGTGTTTTACATCTGTAGATAAATATCCCAATCTAAGGCAAATCGCACTTCAACTGATGGCAATGTTTGGATAAACTTACTTGTGCGAGTCTGCATTATCTCAAATGAAGATAATTAAGTCAAAATATCGCAATCGACTAACTGACGATCATATATCATGCTTGCGATTAGCACTCAGTGGTTACGTACCATCTTAAGAAAAGTATGCTGAGGACATGCAGTATCACGCTTCAACATCCAAAGTCACTCCTTAGTTAAGTTTAACACCATATGAAACATTTTTGTTTTGTAACAACCAATAAACTCGCAATTTCGAATAACTATGAGTATTTTTATTCATATTATACAGCAGTACCTAACTAAACCTAGCCCAAACCTTGAGTAAAATAATGTATTTTGTGCTAATATCTATATATTCTACGGTACACCCTGCCTAGGTAGGTAGGAAACTAGGGTGTATCGTCTATGTACGACAACCCTGCATCATACATACTTGCAGCCTCTCAGAGTCGATCGTAAGTAGTCTAAAAATATTGAGGGCAGATCGCCAGCAGTTCAAGTTTCTACATGATCATAAAACATCTCCAATTTTATCCTTAAAAAGTGAAACTAGTTTATAAAATAAGCGAAGATGATCTTGATCGCTGCTCGATATCTCGAGAACGTTTCAATGAAAATTAACAATAATCCACATATTGTGTATAAAACCTTATTTTCGGACGAGAGTACCATTACTCTCAATTGTGAAGGGAGTATGCATAATTGTCTATACTGGGATACCCAGAATCTCAATTGATTCACACAGGCACACATACAAACGACTCATAAATTCAATGTTTGGGCTGGCAGTTATGGAAACCATATTGGAACGTTCTTATCTGAAGGTAATCTCAATGGAAACACTAGTTTTGAAGTTGTTAAAAGAATTAATAAATCCCAGGCTCACAGATATTTTGTAGAATTATAAAACTCTTTCACAGAATGAGATACGTTTCTAGCTAGATTGGGCTCCTTCACATTTCGATGTACAATATCTGGATGGGAATTTTTCAGGTCAATGCATTGGCAGAAAAGGAACAGTTGAGTGGTCAGCCAGGTCACCTGATTTTAGTCGTTCAGATTTCTTCTAATAGGAGAGGGAGATTGAGCACACCTCTATGGCAGGGGTCAAGAGCTTCCTTAGGATAGAAGGCTAAGGTACTCTGATCCGAATACGTCTTTTTAGGATATCATATATTGGTTCGGTTAAATACATTCCCACTACCACCGCCCGGTATAATGCCACTACATCATGCTAAAGGTCCCGTAAACTGGTCATTTGTGACTAAGTTTCGGAAGCTTGTGTAACAGTCCGATTTGTCGAATTAATCATTTATATCTTTTCAACTCAGTTTTCATAATTTTATTGATAATTCAATCTCATTTCATCAAGTAAATATTCAAACAGTTTGAAATTCGAATTAGGAATCTACTGTTAACGATACCCAATGAAAATTATAGTTATATCCGTAAGGTATCGCTGCTATTGATCTAGGTTGTTCGCCGGTTAATTGTGAAGTCAGTACTTGAAAGAAGATCGTTTCCTGGTTTCTGTGGGAGAACGGAAAACAGTAACTCATTCTATGTTTCGTTTCCACTTTATTGTTGTGAAGAAAATGATGCCGCTTTTTTATTAATTTTTTTGAATATCAATAGTTTTTTGATAGAACCGAGTCTATATAAGTTTGAAATTCATTAGATTCTTTATCTTGTCCATTTAGAAATCTTCGGAATCATTTGTTATTTTATTGGAGCTGTGTTGTAGCGATTAGAGTGAAAAATTTTCAGAAATTGAAATTAAGTATTCATAGATTTTTCGGGATAAATTCCAATAGTCTGAGGCGTATAAGTAGTCGGTAATTTTGCCGGATTTCCTCGACAACCATTTCAATTAGCAAGTGGAGAGATTTCGAATTTTCTTTTGTAAATTAACCTAGATCGATATCTGCTATTCCAAGGGTAAGTCAAATTCATTCTGTTCATTTTAAAAAATATATATTCGAGAGATATGGTATTGTTATAGGTTTTTTTTGTTCACCGTCAAGATATTTGAGTTTTCAACTTTATGCCAAACCTTGTTATCTCACGTCTGGGGTAACCACGTTTTTGGGGAAAAGTCTTGCCACCTAGGACAGTCACGTTGCGAACGATATTCAGCCAAACAAGTAACCTGTAAGCTGTACGATACAGGAATACCAGAAAACTGATGTAAAACACCAAATCAAATCATCGTGGGAATTAATCTCATTGATAAAAGCTAAGTGTTTCTCTTAACCATCAAATTTTTTTTTCTATTTTATTTAATTGTTGAGCTCTATCATTAAATTTCGCTTTGTTGAAGACCTCAGATTATTTTAAATAGAGAATTTGTACTTTGTAATTTGAATTCATCTCATCTGAGACTCATTTTATCGTTAGTGGTTAATCTTATTTTAGTTAAGTTATTTTTTTTGTATAATTTTCTTTGATTAGAGTTATTAAATTATTAATCAGATACTGTGATTTTGGATATTTGTCTTGTAATAAAGCTAGTTGATTGAAGTGATGAGTATTATTCCTAAGGCTATATCTAGGACCTAGGTTCTAGACGAAGATCTCACACACTGAGATTAAGGGACTCTGATCAAGCTAGGCATAGGTATTAATAGGTATTGTCAATTCTAATTTTCTTCAACTAGCCTTTTTACAATTTAATGTCATTACACGTCATTAGTTAAGTTTCGTAGTTTCAGTAAAATTGAAATATTTCTCCAATTTTAGACAAAATCAGAAACAAAACCATTACACTTGTCAGATGGTCCAGTCTCCAGAATGGGAAGTCTTATCTGAGATGAGACATGATGAGCCCTCGTGCGGCAAAATTATCCTGAGGTAAACTCGTTTCTTACTCGGATCTCAGTAGGGAACTGGCTTGGGGAGCTCACCATGGTAATACGAATAACATTAGTCCTCTGATGCACGCACGAAGTCCCCCAAAATTCTATGAGAGAAACCCATTCGTTACTGAGTTTTGCGAAATATGAGGACTAGGCCACACCAACATGAATGTGAGAGCAATAAACCAACCTTTACAATACTTTACTTATTTCCTTGTTCTAACGGATACCTAAATAATGCCAATAACAGATTCCACCTACCTCTGATACATGGCTATGAACTGAACTCAAGAGGATACGTTGGAGGACAATGCTTTTGACCTGGCATGAATCTAATTCTGTTTACATAACGAAACCATATTTATATTTTGTCTGTTTCGATCTCCTAACGATAACGACTACCTTCGATTGAATCTAAGCGACCAGTTGGACACAATCCAAATATAGCATCCGACAGCTGAGGTGATTATAGTGAGAGACTTTAATGCCCATAACATGAACTAGCTCCAATTCTCAAATAGGACCCTCAAAGCAGGAAGGCTAGCGGAAGCCTATGCGATCAGCCGCCACTTGACTCCAATAAGAACTCCTGACAATATAACCGATTTTGCCCATACTGTCGAACTCTTTCTGTTTTCAGATCCAGATGATTTTTTTTGCAGCTCTCGGCACCCTTAGGCAACTCCGACCACAACCTTGTTTCTGCCATTAGTAACTTCGTACAGCCACGCAATATTCAATGCGTTCCAGGAAGATATGGCATTGAAACCGAGCTGCAAGAGTGTTTTTAGTATTTTTCCTTCAATGATGTCTGTTTTCCAGATCCTGACATTAATATGTGCACTGAGTCCGTCACTGAAGTGGTTCTTGTGGGCGCGGACCTCTTCATTCCTCACTACACAAAGAAAATATCCGCACAGAAACCTTGGTTCACTAAAAACCATCAAACAGCTGCCATAGTTAAGAACAGAGCTTAAAAGAACTGAAGGAGGAATCCAACAGATGAAAATAATTTCAATATGTGCGTTTCAGGAACATTTGTAACTCACCAATTGATAAAGCGAAAACCTACTTCAATGAAAGAATAGATTCTTGGAGCAGACCAGTAGACTCGTCAGTTTTGGTTTATTGTCAGCAAAAAACTTTTGTAAGTCATTCTTTCCACTTTTTTTATGCAGGCGAACCTCTTACACCACATGAGTGGGCACCTGGAAAGAATTGAGGTGTCTGTTTTCTCGCTCCTTGAAGAGAACCAAATTGTAGGGTGTTCGGAAGATAATGGACGGAAGCGAGTTCCACAGCTCACCGGCCCTGTAAACGAAGTAATTCTTATAGAGAGAGGTTTGAGGGGATTGTTAAATGTAGCGCTATATGATGAGAACTCCATGCCAGCCTAGTGTTGCGGCAAAACATGAGTTTTCCCGAAACAAGGTCTTTCAGTTCTTGGAGCATATTCCGTGGAAGTATCTGTAGAACAGAGAAAAGTCAGCTTGTCTTCTGAGTAGAGATGAAGGTTCTATCGCATCATCGCCTAAAGCAGTGGCAAATTTTTGTGCCTAATCTAGCAAAATTCTGCTTTAGATACGTCGAATGCAGTGCCACCAAACATCCCACATATTCAATCGAGTATGTCTGAAGTAAAATTCAGAATACGTATGGTAAGGCGCGTTCTTCAACAGCTGAACAATAAGAAAGCAGTAGTCATGATGGGATACCACCAACTGCTTTGAAGAAATATGCTCCAAAGTTAGCACCCGTTTTTAATAGCCTGCTTCGTGAAGTTGTATCATTAGTGATTCACAATACGGTGTTGGTGACCTCCTTGCTGGCGTTACGCATTTGTGGACATCAACAATTGAAGAGCATGACGAATTAAGAGCCATTGCCCTTGCTATCCCAAAGGCTTTCGACATGATTTGGCACGTAGCCTTGATGAATTACTACTCATATATGGGCTTCCCGAAAAAATGCGAGGTTGGATTAGTACCTTTCTCTTCAGTAGATCGATTCAGGTGGTGGATGATGCAGTAACGAATGAATCTATTCTGGTTCAAGCAGAAGTATCCCAGGGCTCAATACTCTCCTCGTTTTGTAGTAAGCGTCCCATAACTGCTGGGGAGACACACCGATGAAGATATCAACACAGTATGTTACTGAATTCTAATTTGAAGAAGATTTCAGAGTGAGGACAGTTGAATTTGGTCATTTTTAACACGAAGAAGACGCAATCAACAACGTTCTCTAGAAAAGTTACTGCTGGTGAATCTCCTTCAATCATGCAAGGAGGTCCAATATCCTCAGAAACGAACATGTAACTCAGCATCACAGTCGACACCGAAGTTTCCAGGCATGATCATATATCTGCCATTGCCAAATCCATTTACCACATCAAAGCTGATGTTTTTGATACAAGGCACAGATGTAACCTGATTTGGAATTTTGTTCCCATGTGTAGGGGTCCGCACCCAAACATTCATTAGATCTATTTGGTCGTGTCCAGAAGAGAGCAGTGCGCTTCATTGACCACCCAGAAATCACGCGTGATCTCCATCCCCACGCATTTTTTTACAGATACTTCCATGGTAAATGGTCAGAAGAATTGAAAGACCTGGCCTCACAAAGAATCCAGTTTCAAAGAAAAACTAAGCTCGCGGAAAGCTATCATCAGCAGACGGACCAACTAGCACAGCCACGTATCTCTCCCTACAATTTTTTTTTTGTTTTCAGGTCTAGTATACTTTGGATCTTTCCGTTATCTCACAATTCGATCCTCTTCAAGAAGCGAGTGACCACCCACAATAAATCAAGACAAGTCGTGCGACATGGCAGCGTGCATTAGCATGCTGAAGAGAATATTTTAAATGAGTAAAATATAGGATCTAGCCTTGAACAACTTCTCCTGCATTCATATAAGCATTCACCGTGTTTCTATCGAAGGCAACAATATCGGTCCAGGCTTCATTGATATACCTCTTACTTTGACGTTTCTACACACGTTCTCTACGAGAACAGCACATTTTTCCATTTTTTTTTATTAAAAATATCAAAAAGTGACGAATTAGCTTAGTAATACTGGACGTTCAGAAGATTATTTCTATTCGTAGTTTGAAATATTCGATAGATTCTAAGAAACCTAACTTTCATCCTTTAGGTATTCTGTGAATAATTTCAAGTTGATTTATGGGTGGAAAACAATGGCCATCTTCGATACAATGGGAATCGAAAGTAGATTCGTCGGTTTTCTGGTTATTGTTATCCTAATGATGTTCTTTGTATCTTGTTTGAATAAACCTATATAAACGCCTTCACAATCCATAGAGAACAACTTGTGAACTCCAGTATTGTCAAATCTATCAGTTTTATCTTTACTATTAAAAATTCTTGAGAGAGTTACATGTGGGTTTTAAAAGCTACTCTTTCATTCTGTTTGGAAATGACATTTGGAATATTTTCGCTGATAGGGAGAAGTATGTTAATGGAATGAATTCTTCTATATTAGTTGATTTTATACGTGGGTAAATATGATATGCTATTTATGTTTGTTTCTTTCTTGTCATTCCGTTTGTTATATTTGAGGGATAAAAACGGTTCTTAGCTATGTTTGTTTGTTTGTTTTTCCTTTAACGTGCTCTATTTCTGCCTTTCGGCTAATGACACGCCGGGGAATTCTGTCACCTCACTAACCCGGGAATTTTGCCGAACCCCTCTCGTGTCGAGGGAAGGGATCTTTAATGTCCAACACATCTCAGTTAGACAGGACCGACAGCTTTACATCTCCTCCGAAAGATGGACACTCAAGCGATTCCCAGAATCCGAAAAATCGCACCGACTTTGTGAGGACTGAACCCAGGTAACTCTGCGTAGGAGACGAGCATCATATCCCATACGCCACCGAGCCGGCTAAGTTCTTAGCTATCTCTTTAATAGTTGACACTTTCTTGGACATATTTCTTTCGGATAATGACAGAGAAAGTATTATGAATCATTTACTTCAACGCAGCGTATTTATGAGATATTGGGTGTGTTGAGTCATCAGGAATGCAAATATCAAAATTTTTTTTCGACATACATCAAAACTTTGTGTGTTGTTTTTATGAGTAACTGATAGGATTGTTAAGATTATCGATTTCTCTCTCCATTTAATTTTGGGATGAATGCTATTATAATAACGGCGGACTCAATTAACCACTTGCATAATATATTATTTTCGAGGCCATGTGTAGATTCAAATCAAATACTTTTCTTTCATCTTTGTTTGCTGCTGCATGAATCAGTTTTAATTTGAGTAGGGCAAGTCAGGTAGATGTGCTCAGGTGGGAGTTGAAACACCTTTAAGAACTAAACTTAAATTTCCCGCTACCCAAACGTCAAGACGATCATTGGATGAGAGCGGGAGGCCAATAACAAGAACGCCTCCATTTTATTAATTCATGTTGTTTTGAGATTGCGGTTTTGATCATTATATCATCACGTGTGTAAGTGTTTTTTCGCTTGAATTGTGGTGTCTGCCTATTCGCTTTTTGAAGAGGGCCATATTGTAGGATATTGGGAAGATATTGGACGGAAGCGAGACCCACAGCTCACTGGCACAGTAAACAAAGGAATTCTCATAGAAAGAGGTTCGAGGGGTCGATAAATGTACCGCAATAGGATGAGAACTACTTGCAAGCCTAGTGTTACGGCAAAACATGAGTTTTCTCGGAACAAGGTCTTTCAGTTCCTCGGAGCATCTTCCGTGAAAGTATCTGTGAAACCGAGAAAGGTCAGCAACTTGTCTTCTGAGAGGCAGCGGTTGAAGATCGCGGTTGATCTCCGGGTGGTCGATGAGACGCACAGCCCGTTTTTGCTCACTATTCAAGATCCGCAACGAATGTTTGGGCGCAGATCCCCATACATGGAAACAATATTCCAAAGCAAGTCGAATCTGCGCCTTATATAGAAGCAACAGCTGAGATCACGTGAGGTATCGCTTGGCTCTAAAAAGAAAGCTAAATTTAGCTGATGCAGACCTATCTATTGCTGATACATGCTCAAGCCTGCAAAATCCGGAGTTGACCGTTATTCCGAGAAGGTGTGCTGGCCTTGCATCGTTAGAGGAGGTTCTCCAGCTGAGATCTTCCTAGAAAACGTAGTTTCTTGCATCTTGCTCGCGTTGAAGCTCACCAGGTTCAACTGACCCCACTCCGATATCCTTTGTAAGTCAGAGCATAAGTTTTTGATTTGGCGACATCTCTAACGCTGAGATCCCGCATCTGTAATCGGCCACAGATTACTAAAAGACGAAATCAGACTACAATCGTCTGCAAAACCGAAGATCTTGTTCTGTGTTTACAAAAGATCGTTTACCTGCAACATAAACAAAGTTGCTCTAAATTTCTGTAGCCATATTCTCGAGCAAAACGCAAGTGTTGCGCAAGGAAAAGTTAATGCAAGCGTGCCGGACGAAAACCCCTTAGATTCCTCTTTATCAATCTTAAACGTAAGAAAAGCCACACTCTGGCCCCAAAAAAACGTGTACGGACGCCATGGAACTACAAAAGCAATTTCTTATATTGCAGACGATAAAGCGATCGTGTCCTAGGGAAGTATAACTTCTTCTTCCTCAATCTGGCCTCCGAGTTTATCAACCTGTCTTTCGAATCCTTTCGATGATCCCGTACTGTGCTTCGAGATACACCTAGTGTCCAAGTGATTAGTATCATGAATCAACGAAAGTGATAGCTCCTACAGCCCTATTTCGGTCTGACGACAATTTTATCACTTTGGGCTCAACGAAAAATCTCAAGGACAGTAATTGAAAAAATTCAAACTCTAGGTTTGAAAAGATCAAGAATGTTGTTGTCGTACCACAGAGTAATACAGTGAACGACTAGATCCTACAAAAGCTTCGGCAACAGAATTCAGAAAACAAAAGCAAAGGGTACTCAAATGTGTTTTTCATAAATATTGGATCCAAAATTAGGACTTCGATAAGCCATACTCAGCATAAATAGGTGACGAAACAAATAGGTGGGGGTTTTTTATGCTTGTGAATGTATGAAGACTAATAACAATCAAAAAAAGGTCAACAGTTTCGACTAAACCTTCCAATTGTAAAACTCGCAAAGGTTTACAACACCATCCACTACAACTATTTACAACCATCAAGAAAAAAAAATATTTTTAATATCTATCATAACATTGATATAATGTTCATTTGTTTTCTGTAGGCAATATTTCAATTTCAATTAAATATTTTAGTGATAATTTTCACTTCAACTAGAAGCTTTAAGTCCTATATAATACTAACTTGTCCGACAATCTGATTGTTTAACTTTTGGAACAGAAGGGGATTTACGTCTGTACAGGGTGGGAAATTTCGATGTATTTGTACGGCAGCTATGTGAAAAATTGCAGATAAGAGAAAAATGAAGCATCCTCTCTCGACCTTATTTCAGGGACTAGTTTAGTGGTGTCAAAATTTTTCTGATATCTCTTTCCGTTCTGGACTTCCTCAAAATTTCTCGAATTTTGGGAAAATCGTCCTTCGTGGATATCTCGATCATCATCAAAGTTACATAAAAATAGTTTTGATATTATACAGGCACTTTTTTGAGTAAAATACAGTGCTGTGCCAAAAAATTTTTTTTAGTTCAGCGGTTTTCGAGTTATAATGCAAATATTCTTTTTTTTTAATACGAACCATAGGAAATTTTACACCTATTGGATGCAGAAATTTTTTTCCTTTTCAAAAATATACAACACTTGTAGTGAATTATTCAATAACTTTTTTCAGAGAAAAATCTGAAATTGCCACAATTCCATTCATTAGGTGCACGCCTATCAACGTTTCATATTGTGTTATGACTGAAAACCACAGATTTTAAAGATCGTAACTGAGATCATGGTTATTTCTATGGTTTCAATCGATCTAGAAATGTGGTCTTAGAGTCTGACACTATCGATTCCAGTTTCAGTAAGGGTATTAATGTTTATTGAATATCGAAATAGCTGCTTGTTACTTGTATATTCCAACTATTACATTTAAGAATTTGTTCGCCTGAAACTTTGGTTGTTTCAAGATTCAGAATAGAAATCATAAGTACGAAAATTATGAAAAGTCGATATGATAGAATGTTATATTCTTAGTGGGTATGATTCAGCAGCAACAGCCGAAACATATTTCAATCGGTATCCTGAAAGGCACCAACCAAATGAATCTATTTTTCGAAGAATGAATAAGAATCTTATCAATAATGGCTCAATTATAAAATCATGAAATAAATATCGTGTGAGTGATAGAGAGGAAGCAACAATCGAAGTGATAGGTGCTATAACGGCTAAACCTTCAATTTCGAGTAGACAAATACAAAAAAAAATGCGAGTCTCCCAATTTTTTCAGCCAGAGAATCCCCCTTTAAGTTCTGCAATTGGTATTTAGAATATATCCAAGAACACTTTTTCAGAGAAATCAGTAGCATCAGTAGCGATGGGATATTTAATCGCTTTAATGAAAATTTGTGGTCCGATGTAAATCCTCAACGACATATTGACGTGCAGCATCAAGGAAGATATGGTTTCAGTGTGTGGTGTGAAAGATAGTCGCGTTTTGGAGTTTGAAATTTGTTATGATAATTTGAATGGATCACGTTATGGAGAAATCATCGACAATAATATCATTGAAGGATTTCCCGATCAACTTCCCTTAGCACAAAAATCAATTTTTTTTCAACACGATGGTGCCCCTTCCCACCAAAAAAGGGCCATCAGTGATCTGTTGAATTTGAATTTTTAACATAAATGAATAATAAAAAACAGGTACTGTGTTTTAAGGAATTTTACTTAATAATTGCGATTCGTAACGCGTTTCACTACACCGTAGCTTCTTCAGACGAATGAATATACAGAAAAAATATAAAATGTATATGTATATTCATTCGTCTGAAGAAGCAACGGTGTAGTGAAACGCGTTACGAATCGCAATTATTAAGTAAAAGCCTACCAAATTCAAATGAACATAAATGGATAGAGACCAAAGGTCCTGTGAAATGGCTGCCTCTTTCCCCTGACTTGACACCACTAGACTAGTAACAATTTAGAAGAGTTAAAACAGAAATTCAGGAAAGGCAACACTTTTGAATATTTACGATGAAGTAGTTTTCCCCATTTGTATCGTTAGGACTTTTTGTTTCTGTTAAAGATTTTCGTACGTGTTTTCGGTTTTTGTTTGAGAAAAGTTTAATGTCATAAGTCCTGTTTCTCATAATAATAATATATTTCTTACTCGCATAACTTTCTAATCATTCTAATAGAATATTAACATACCAAAGCAACATGCTAATGGACTAGCATCGACTAATATGTTACATAGATACCTCGGGTTGGCAAGTTTCGAATTTCAAAAAAATTAATGTTCATCTGGAATTCGATTTATGAAGAGTGGAAGTGATTGTCGAACTCTAAGACCACAGTTAATTACTATGGTCTAAATCGAATCAAACCATAGAAATAAGCATGTCCTTAAAAAGGATCTTTAAAATTTGTTGTTTTCAGCGATAGAACAATATGAATCGTTGATAGAAATGCATCTAATGAATGGAATTGTGGAGATTTCAGGTTTTTCTCTGAAAAAAGGTATTGAATGCAATAGTTGTCTACAAGTCTTATTTATTTCTGAAAAGGAAAAAAAAATTGCTGCATCCAATAGGTGTAAAGTTTCCTATGGTACGTATTTATAAAAAAGCATGTTTGCATTATATCTCGAAAACCGCTGAGCTGAAAATTTTGTTTTAACACAGCACTGTATTCTACTTAAAAAAGTGCATGTAGAATGTCAATCTCATTTTTAAGTAACTTTGATGATATCCGCGATGGACGATTTTCACAAAATTCCAGAAATTTTGTGAAAGTCCAGAACGGAAAGAGATATGAGATAATTTTGGCAGTAAACTAGTCCCTGAAAATAAGGTTGAGAGAAGAGGGTTCACTTTTCTTTATCTGCAATATTCCACTTAGCTGCCGTATAAATACATCGAAATTTGCCCACCCTGTAAAGCGTGATACTACTATGGGACATAATTTGATGTTTCTAAATATTAATATTCAAGTGTATTAATTGTAGAACAATATAGCTGTCAAAAACTGAGGCCAGCTCATAGAGGAGGTCCGAAGAGAAGGTAATATTCTTTCCATACATAATTCTAAGTATCCATTTCTGCTGGACACTAATTTTGCTGATAACTGCTTCAAGACATAACACTATATCGCAGCTGTGATTCCATAAGTGCATGATAAGTTATTTTAATAATGAAATGATATTAAGGTCTTCTGAATTTGAAACAAAATGATATGACACAAATGCATTAATTTCGGTTGTCAAATAAGGTGCTTATATCGTTTCAATCCTTGAACTATTTTTCAGCAGAACGTTAATGATAGACGAAAAGATGGTTTATCTACCCCAAAGTAAATACAATATGAATAACAGTCCTCTGAGACTTTTTCGATTTCCACAAAAAGTGTCGAAAGTATAAACTTTTCCCTTTCATCTCCGAAGCAACCGACTGCATCTCTACATTTTTCTCAAACCGGCATTATCGCACCACGAACGCTCCCGCTAAAAGCCCAAATCGAGCCTAAGGAGAAGTTAAAGTGTAAAGAAGAAATTAAATGGAAGGCCGGATATTTCATTCGAAGGGGAGAGAGGAAAGTGGGGAAATCCAGGCATCAACCGGGCCTGTTAATTAGGAAATGCGTTGCCGTGATTATCATTCATTTGATGTGATTTGTAAACAAGAACTGAACCTCTTGTAACATGATAACTGATTTGGTTGACGAGGCTAACGAACGATGTCTTTATTATTTCAGATTAGTTTAATCATGTAAAGGAGCAAAATTGGTAGAGATAATGGGTCAAATTAGAACAGTTCTAGAGAATTACTCCTGGTAGTCTTAGATGTTTCCTACCTTCACCTACTGGTGGAAAATTTGTAAAAATAATCAAATAGAAGAATTAAAAGAAGAATCTATGATCTTCGTTAAGTTTTATAAATTCTGATTTAACCTGATAACTATACTGTCTTGAAAATAAAATGCAGGCAAAATTATAACATAGTCATTATTGATATATTATAGTGTCATATGGATTTTAATGTGGAAACTGATTTTGCAAAGAGGAAGTTTATGTGACTGAATTGTTTTATCCATATAACTTTGAAAGCCTGGTAAAATTATTTAGTTCCTACAACGGAAAATTTAGAAGAATGCCTGTTTGGTAAAAAGAAATCTTATTTACTGACTGATGCCAAACGACTGCAGATATTTGAATGAAATTTCGTTTTTGCAATAAAAGAATTAATTTTACTTTTACCAGTGGTGTCTGTTCTAACACGTAACTGGATAATTTCTACCGAAAAATTGTTACGCCACTGTTTTTTCACAGAAAGAAATTCGTTTTGAATTCTCCATTGAATTTGAGAGGAACTGAACTGACTTTTCTTTGCTCAGACATGGATAGTATGAAAATTCGTTACTCTACATCTAGTGTCGAAAGAATTTTGTTCAAAGAAGTCAGAATTTTCTTCCGTTCAGTTTACTGACAAGAATCTTATTCACTTTTCAGTATGCCAGGGTGTGAATCCTTAATTAACCCTCAATTCTTCTAATTGGAGAGCCTAATTAGATTATGCCTGAGCTATAATTTTTCGCGCGAAACTTCGCGTGGAGTCTAAATATGTAAACTTGCGAATCATTCAAAAATCCGTAGATTGGTGAATAATCCTTCCTGACAAGAGTTAGTTCCGAAATCTGCAACCATGCACGCAGCCTCCAAGAGCGACAATAGTGCAACTAAGCAGAATGCCGAGAAACTAAGCGGCAGATTATTGTTTCGTCCTTATTAGCAGCCTATCAGTGTCGCATATCGCTTCTCAGCACCGTAACAATAGACTCCTCGTGAAGTTAATCGCGGAAAATATTTGTTTCATCAAATTTTTACCGACAGGAGGTTTCATTCTGGAAAAAGAGGCCCAGAGCACCATTTCCAACGGGATTATTTCGCTCGTTTTGTACCGTTGATGTGATTCACGGACCGACGACGGATGTTCCTCAAGTATTGGAATTTTTAACGTTCTCACATATGTTTAAGTCCGGTAGCGGGTTCACCCTCTGGGTCGATAGAGGGCGACATTCGTACGTATGTACGATATACGTCCGTTCTGGAATCATTAGGTTACCCCGATGTACCTTGTTAGGGTGCTGGGAAGCGACACTGATGAACTAATAATAAGGGCGAAACTGCAGTCTGCCGCTTCGTTTCTCGGCATCCTGCTTAGGTGCAATATTGGGATCTACGGATTTTTGAATAATTCTTTTCATCTCAAGTTTACATATATATATATATATATATATATATATATATATATATATATATATATATATATATATATATATATATATATATATATATATATATATGGCGTAAATGTTTTTGTTCTTGAAAAACAGTTTTCATTTTCTAACATCTTGTCCAATACTTACCTCAACAGATTATTTAGAAAGACATACTGCGGCAATAAAACATGACATCATTCCCTAGGGAAAGGAATGTTAAAAATATGAACCTGAGATTATTTATGAAAACGACAATTCAAAGTTTTGTTTTGATAAAACAATTCTTTGCAACAGGCTGTGAATCGCAATAGACCAGATGTCATTCTCACGGACAAACAAAATCGAATAACATATATAATTGATATTGCTATACTCGAAACACATAACATACAAAATAAGTAAAATAAAATTTACAAATATATAATGCTTGCCGGCGGAATGAAAAAATGAGAAAAATATTTATTCTACCGATTATTATTTCTACAACAGGTGTTTCATAGAAATCTTCACAAAAATATTGAGATTTTAGGTCTGAAAAATTTATTCGAACAGTTACAGAAAAATCTTGTAATATTCTTCGTAAGTTTCTTTTGAAAGAAATAATGAGGTAGAGTCATAGGTTTGCTCTTCAGCTTATACTGCTCAGAATCTTATTTCATATTCTATTCAGTTGTACATATAAATTAAAAAAATTAGCTGAGAATTTCATCATTTATATTCAAAACAGTATTCTTTTCGATCGTTCATCACTTTGCACAAAGGAAACTATGAATGAATAACATTGAGTGTTACTTGACTAAGGTCCGTACAGTGGATTTTTCCAGGGAGAAAGCCTCGGACACTACTCGTTGGAACATTGATGTCATTGGCTGATAATGTTATAGTTTGTGTATATTCTGGTAGATTGATATATTTTCATAACATTTAACTTCATCCTCATATACAATCGTTCCAGAATATATTTTGATTGTAATCATTGCCTGTCAGTGTTATTAATTACCGGGTAGTGGATTTATATTTCTTCATGAAATCGCTTTGATTGCATGAACAGATATATAGGCAACTCGTCGGTGTTAAACCGATATATATATATATATATATATATATATATATATATATATATATATATATATATATAATCAGACGAGAGGAATTATTATACACAAATCCATAGATCAATGAATAATCCATCCTGACAATAGCTAGGAACTAGCTAATCTGCCCACCATGCACGCAACCCAAAAAGCTGCAATAGCAGAATGCCGAGAACTGAAGCGGCAGACTGAAAACTCGTTCTCATTAGGAGATCATAAGTGTCGCATATCGCTTCTCAGCATCCAACCAAGCTACATCGAGGTACCCTATCAATTCCAGAAAGGACGCACCTCGTACATACGTACGAGAGTCGCCCTCTATGGACCGACACGGCGAACCCGCTACCGGACTTCGAGAAAGATACGAACAGTAACAAACAGATGTGGAAACGTTAAAAATTCCAAAACATTTGGGAGACATCTTTCGCCGTTCCGTGAATCACATCAACGGTAGAAAACGTGCGAAATAATCCCGCTGGAATTGTGCTCTGCTTCCGAGATAACCCTCTCGTCGGTAAATATTTGGTCAAATATCTTCCGCGATAAACTTCACGTGGAGTCTACGTATGTAAATCTGAGACAAGACGAATTATTCAAAAATCCGTAGATCAATGAATAATCCCTTCTGACAAGAGCTAGTTTCCAAATCTGCCCGCCATGCACGCAGCCCCAAGCGCCACAATAGTGCAACCAAGCAGGATGCCGAGAGATGAAGCGACAGGCTGCAGTTTCGCCCTTATTAGGAGCTCATCAGTGTCGCATATCGCTTCTCAGCATCATACCAAGCTACATCGGGGTACCCTATCAATTCCAGAAAGGACGCACCTCGTACATATGATGAACAAAAAAAAATTATCCCCTTATCCACAAAAACCGTTAAGACTAACGTCGTCTCTTTCCTGACGGAACCTGATATCCTGTAGAAAATACTTGGAGGGAGGCTCGTCAACAATCTTTTATGTTTATATCATTCCCAAGTTTTCTGAACCGTGTACCGTTTATTAACCCAAGTTTCATTCAGATAAATATGTTTTTACTTCGAGCACGATATTTTTTAATTGCTCTTAAATAATTTCTTCTTTAGCAGACGATTTCTTATTCATCTATCAGAACTGACTTCCTATTGGGCTTTCCCCATAGGATGTTCAAGTCATGCAAAACTTGCCACAATTTGTTTTTGGATATTAAAGGCAAGTCCTGATCTCCTACGAGACCTTGATGTCTCAAAGCATCGTATACATGCAACATAATTAATTTTTCACTCCGAAAAGTCGTATATTCTTAGCACGTTCAATAGGGGTGAAATTAGAAAAGTTTTCCATTATTTGTGAAATGAACAAAACACTTTCATCAACTACTAACTACATACAAATGATGAAACTACTTCGAGAACTCTTCTGAATATATACTTATGTAAGAATTACCTCTCTTGGGGTTAAATTCGAAGAATATACTTGATAATACATTTTAACCCTTATCCGAGTGGCACGCTTATGATCATCCTGTCACCTAAAGATTTATTACTGTACGGCTGTACCAAATCGACTATAGGCTTAAATCACATTTATCAGGGTTCACAAATGCTTCAAAAAATTCGTTTATTTTTCCTAAAATTTCTAGATGGGTGCTCTTAAATACACTATTTTTTGCGACTGACCAAAAATTTATGGGGAACAATTACAATGTGTGAAATCTATACAATACGAAATTTACCATTGTTTATTCCCGACATCATTCCCTTGTTCGTTTAAACAGAATACACAAGTTACACGAAGCATAAATTTAAGAAAATTCAACAGTTTTGAAATAATTTCCTTTTCCATTCTTCTCGACCTCAATCATGTTTATTTGCAGATGCTCCAAATGAATAAATCAAAAGTAAGAAGCCTAAAAGCTGACAAAAACTCTGAAATTAAACCACCAAAGCAGATTAAACTGCCGAATACTTAAGCAAGATTATTTCACCCCAGGGTGTCGTTGTTTATGTCGACAACAAAGACTAACAAAAGAGGACAATAGGCAGATTCGCTTCTGTTTGAAGTTGCAGAGCCCATCATGATTGCATAAGAGGAACCAAGTCAGGTAGCAAAATCTATTTTTTTGAATCGATCATGCGTGGCATGCAGCATGCGTACATACGGATTTGAAATTTGTTTATGTTATGAATACCCATTGCATGCTGATTTATTGTCTGTTTCATTTTTGCGAGAAATAGATGAATGACGCAAATAATAAGACTTCTAAAATATGTGTTGGTTGAGATATTCCATTTCATTTGCAATCGTTCAATAGTTTTGGTTTAGATATACACGGTATCCCAAGTTGAGTGGCCCATTAGATGATTATGGAGAACTAATGATGTAATCGTTCTGAAATTTTGGTAGTAGATCTAGCTGGTCCGAAACTCTATTTCATCTCTTATTTAATATAAAACACCCTGCAAAATGATGACTGCTTCGATAACACTTGTTTTTTCAATTACAACAAACACATAAGTGTGGCTTGTTTCGTTCATGAAATATCCTAGTTTTACTTGAGAATTATCGATATTTTGCATTTTGAAACAATTGATATATCTCGAGAACTGCGTGAGCTACCAAAATAATGAAAGGTGTTTTGCAAACAAGACACCATGTGAGACATAACTCAGGCGTGAGCTACCAAAATAATGAAAGGTGTTTTGCAAACAAGACACCATGTGAGACATAACTCAGGCGTGAGCTACCAAAATAATGAAAGGTGTTTTGCAAACAAGAAACCATGTGGGACACAACTCAGGCGTGAGCTACCAAAATATTGAAAGGTGTTCTGCAAACAAGACACAATGTGGGACATAACCCATATCCAATTGAGTTTCAATCAATATACAGAATGCTCTTTTTTCCGCTTCACATTTGTAAACGAAGAAACATCGAAAACTACGTATTTTTTAATTGTAACCCACATTTTGTATTATCAATTCGTTAGATTCGACGTAGAAAACTAAATGAGTTTCCCCATACATACCCTGTACCTGAGATTTCAAGTTTTCAAAATATGGCGAATAAACGAATTTTACGTACCTACCTAAAGTTGGCAGGCGGCTTAGATTCCAGAACAGAATGGCTAGCTACACAAATGAGCAAATACTTAATTTATTTTTCATTGATGGATATGAGAGACAGAATGTGAGTAGATTTAACGAATTATATCCAAATATGCCGTATATGACAGCTAAAACATTCAGGAGATACGTTACAAATTTTCTTTCGGCTGGAATTTCCCAGAATAAGACATCATTTTCATCGCCTGTAGTCAACAATCCATTCTAGCATATTTTGGTGTTAATCTTTGTGCATAATTGGCAATAGCAGAGCATGATCTAAATTAACTTTATAAAAGTATTCACAGAATTCTGAAAAAACATCGACAGCTTCGAAAAGAACTGTGTGAGATCCTTCTTCTCAGAACACAAGTGTATCCCGATTTTCTCAAAAGAATTATCTGGACGGATGAGGCGACATTCTGTAATGAGGGGGTTTTCAACTGAAATAACTCGTACTTTTGGGCCAATCAAAATCTTTATATTACGAGGAATAGAAATCATCAAAATAAATTTAGTTCTGAAGGACAACAGATTTTCGTATTTTGTGTATGATTAAAACTTATATGGTGAACTTGACATGGCGATTTTCAGGCTGATAGTAAGTGACTTCGTTGACACGTTATCAGTAGCTGAATCGAGGCGTTGTTGGTACCAATTCGATGGAGCGCCAGCTCGTCGCACAAATGGAAGTTATCGAATTTTAACTAATATGTTTGAAGATAGATGTCCGTCTTTGTGGCCTTCAAGGTCACCTGACCTAACGCCTATGGATTTTCATCTTTGGGGAACGATGAAAGATAAAATTTATTCTGAACCTGTGCATAATAGACCGCAAAATACTTTCATGCAGTTGAATGGAGCCGAGCCACATCGCAGGGTGTTATGCGTCGAGTAGAACTGCTTAGAAGTGAGTGGTCACCACATTAAACAATTATTTGAGGTAAATACAGTTTAATTCATTTTGATATTTTTTAATTTGACTTTGCAAATTCGACCACTGCAGTGTCGCATTTTTTTATTTCTTAATTTTTCAATTATCCAATGACAAACGGACAGTTTTTTGTTAATGCTCTGGGAACTGTCTATGCACATGGGAATCTTGACCGTCTTTGCCATCTTTAGGTAGGTACGTAATGTTTGTTTTTTCGCCATAACTTGAAAACTCGAAATCTCAGGTACCGGATCTGCATGGGGAACTTCATTTCTTTTCTTAAGGCAAATCTAATGAATTGAAAAAAAATTGAAAAAACGTAGTTTTTGATGTTTCTTCGTTTCGAAATGTGAGGCGGAAAGTAAAATTAGGATATTTCATGAACGAAACAAGCAACACTTATGTGTTAGGTATTTTTATAATTGGAATAACAAGTGTTGTCGAACCAGTCATAAACGTACAGGGTGTTTCATATTATATAACAAAGTTGAAATGCACTTCTGTTATAATTGGAACTGCCATTGTCGTGAAAATATTTTAAAAATAGAGTTTTGCACCAGCTGAATAAATTTCAAAAATTTCAGAATGATAGCATTATTAGTACTCCATAAACGTCTTATGAGCCACTCAACTTAGGATACCCTGTATTTCTATCAAAAAATGGTGGCACAATTTGAAAACAATTAGAAAAGAACACAAGTATATTAAACGAAGAATAAAACATGATAGTGGCCAACATAAGCAGTACGGAAACCAATGTGCCGTGAAATTCATCATACTGTCATATTTGAGCCCATTAAGATCGTATTTTTATATCTAAATAGCTAATATACTAAACGCCTAATATACGACAATTCCTAATGAACTAAACAGCTAATAAACTTTACGCCTAATGTACTAAACACCAAATATACTGAACGCCTTTTAATATCTAACTATAATTATATGGAACGCCGCATATATTCACTGATATTTACACTCAATAGTTCTTTACGTTTTATGGACTCTCTTATATATTGTCTCACACATCCTTATGGTATTGCAGTTTTTAATATTGTTTTATGGATACTGACTCATTAACCATACTAATTCCAAACACTATTCACTACTATTCCAATTCAAAGTGATACATTCAATCTGAAAATCACAACTTCCTCCAATTGAGCTAGCTAAGATAAAATTAAAAAGTAACAATGATTCACAAAATATAAACATGAAAATAATTCAATCATCAAGAACTCGAATACTATTTCGCAATAAACCAAATTTTCAGTTTCAAATATATATATATATATATATATATATATATATATATATATATATATATATATATATATATATATATATATATATATATATATATATATATATATTATTTCAGGGTCATTTTTGAAGGAGTTGGCCGCATTTAAAATTCTTATATCTAACTCTTATCGGGTGTCAGTTGGAGAAGAGTAAACTCCAACCATTCTCGCGGAGGCGCCTGTCCAGATTTCCAAACGTTCGGTGGTCTGCACTATGCGATCTGGAAATCTTTCAGCATATACTATCTCGCTTTCACGTCCATAGCCTTGACAAAATTCGTACACCGTAACCATATCAACCATTTCAGAGTAACTGTACATCTTCGTGCCAAATAGTGAAAAAAAATCACCAAACTACCTCGTTGTGAACTTAAGGAACACTGTTGTGTCAACAATTGGTTTTCAAGCCTAATAAAATGACAATCCGCCAGACCACAGAAATAAATCCAAAGCCAACATGGTTAAATGTGAAATTTTTTACTTGCTAGGTGGTTGAAGAAATGAAATCATAAAACTAAGAAACTGTTTTCCGTGATTGAACCGCTCATCATATCAAAATTTCTCAAGAGACCAAAAAATTGATAATTAGCCTAGCTACTCAATGTCTAAAGCAGTTTTGCTCAAGCGTAGGCAGTTGAAAAATTATGGTTGATTAAAAACACATTCGAGTATTTAGGGACATTTGTAAAACGTCAAGATCATTGAGTGGATCACTAAAAAACGTGAATAACGCAAGCGACTATGCATACCCAATATGGTTTCTATCGATTGAGTCGTTCTCGAATTATTTGCAAAATAAGAAAAATAATCTTTCGATTTGGTGACCTCTAGCGGCCAAACGAAGAAACTTTTCATATAGGTAAGTTGGTTTAAATCCACTTATTTCGAGGTGAAGAATCTGTGGTATAACGTTGTACACGCAATTCACGGACTTCCTGTAAATCGAATAAGATTCGAATAAGATGAATTATAATAAGCAACAAATATGAACTTAAAACAGCAAGATGAAAGAATTACATTTCTAATGAAATAAAGGAACACTACTGAATATATAGAAATTTCACTTATGATTGCCCTATACATAACTTTTTCGTATAAATCCAAAGTGACCAACATTAACATAATTTGGTTACCAGAAAAAACAAACATCTTCTGAATTGAACTGTTCTTGTGGAAAGCAAAAATGAGATTCTGTGGAACTTTCCTAGTCAGTTCTGGTGAAGATAACAGTTTATTTGCTTGTTTCATAGCCAAAAATAGATCATGTTTTCTTTGTGTTAATTGATCTCTAAGACTCACTATAACCCCATAAATATGTGAAATTGTTATGCAGTTGCCTTCTAGACATTTCAAAGCTTTATTGAATAAATTTGATGAGTCACTACGAAAATGATAGTATCATATTCTTAGTTCCTTTGAGTATCGATAAATTTTGTAAAACTATTGGACAATGGTCTAAACTTAAAAAGTAGCTTCTAATAGGTGACCAATTTGATGTAATGTATCAATGCATGGCAAAAGGGAGAGCCATCTTGTTCCCAAATGGCGTCTCATTTCATGAAAGTCACCATCTACTGCTGCTACAAATTTTTTCAGCTCCTACCTTCTTACAGCAGAATGAGAAAAATGAGCATAAATTTTCAAAATTACATTTTCTATGTCATGTAATGAAAAGCTCATGGCATGTCTCACAGTTATGCACTATATGTGCATAACAGTTGTCTTCAATCAAATTAGGTACCAGATTTTTAATATTTGTGAATAAAGACTGATTAAAGCCAAAATTAGCATTTGTATTATCAGCACTCTACCCAGATACATTTTAAAAAGATAATTTGTTTTGCTCTAATGACTTTTGAAATGCTTCAAACATACCATCAGCAGATTCATTACTATTGTCATAAAAATTTATTAAATTGATTGCAATGCCATTTTGGCTGTATTATATTGTATCATTAATGGAAACAGTTTTATATTCTTTTTATTAGAAGCATCTGTAAGCAGTAAAACAAATTATCTGTATTGATAACATTTATCACATTTTGTGAGGAATATAGGCCCAACCCTCTGTAACGAGTGCTTCAATTTTTATTTAAGCTAGATGAATAGCTTTAGCTGTAACTGAATTGACATAAATAATTTACTCAATTTTATAGTACATTCCATACTATGTTTTTATATATTTAAAGTCTCATAAATCACTTCTAAGGTAGACAAAATTTACATTTTTACATTATGGTTAATATTTGTATGCTATCAAGGTACAGCTTAATATTATTCAAATTAGAGTTTTCATCAATAAATTATGTTTAACTGTGTGATATGATAACTAAGATGAGTCACGGAATATTCCAGATGATCTCCTCATTTTTACTTTTAACTTCGGTTGGCAGGTATTGTTTAATCTGAAAATAATAAGAATAATTCCGTTACCTTACCCATCACTATCACCTCCAGTCACCATTAAATAATTATTCTTTTAAAGTTTTCAAGAAAAAAACTGCACAGGTGATTATTTTAAATGAAATAAGATCATTTTATAGCACTGCATTGTTTAGTTTTGATACTTAATGCAAACATACCAATACACACACACACACACACATGTACATACAGAAATAAAGTAAGAATATCTTACTTGTCCCACCAATTAAGCAATCACCATGCTAGATTTCCCACTGACTTTAATACTTCTGCAATAGTTTATTTTTCTGTTTTGTCGGATCATTATTTTTAAAACATTTTTTCGGTGTAGTATATTCACTATCTATTCGATCCGTTTCACTATCGAAATTACGTTTTGCAGGTGTATGTGGAGTATTCTTATCCATAATGTACTATAGCATAAATCTCTATTACAATAAATCGTATTCTTATTCTTCTTGTGGTGCCTATCCGGTCCAGATGTTGGGCATCATTCTGGCGATTATAATCTTGTTTGTTACAGCACGTCAAAGTCCTGTTGTTGATACTGAGAACCATGTCCTGAGGTTCTTGATCCAGGAGATCATTCGTCTACCAGGCCTGCGTTTACCTGCGATCTTCCCTTGTAGTATATCTTTGTTCATTTCATTTCTCATTATATGACCCAGTATTCAAGTTTGCGCGTCTTTATCGTGGTTATTAATTCAGGATCTTTCTCCATTCTTCGGCAGACTTCTTTGTTAGAGACGTGGTCTATCCACGGAATTCTTAGAATCCTACGGCATAGCCACATTTCGAAGGCTGCAAGTTTTTTGGTAGTTGCCTCTGTTAGGGTCCATGATTCCACGCCGTAAAGTAAGACAGAGAAAACGTAGCACCTGAGAAGTCGTATTTTTGTGGTTAAAGTTAGAAATCGGCTCTAGAGCACTGAGCTCATTTCAAAGTACACTGTTCTTGCCTTCTCTATCCTGCAACGGATCTCCTACGAATGATCCTATTGGCCATTGAAAACAGTGCCCAGGTATGTGTATTTTGTCACTGTCTCGATTTTTTATTGGTTGAGTATGAGATGTTCGTGTGGGATCTGATTTTTGCTGATCACCATGTATTTTGTCTTGTTGACATTAATATCTAGACGGTACTCCATGCTGACTTCTACCACTCGTGTCATCAGTTGTTCTAATCCACTTCCACTATCTGCCATAATTTCTGTATCGTCAGCGTACCGGATGTTGTTCAGTATTTTACCGTTGACGTTTTTTCTGGTGTTCACGTCCTCAAGAGCTTTCCAAAAAATGCGTTCCGAACACACATCGAATAATAGTGGGGAAAGCGCGCATCCTCGTCTTACGCCTCGGGAAATACTTACCGCCGTTGACTGTTCTTCGTCTATGGTTATATACGCTGACTGTCCCCAATATAGTTGTGATATGATGGCCAGATCTTTTCCGTAGATACCTATATTGCCCAACATTTCGATTAATTTGTGATGTACTCGGTCGAAAGCCTAACTATAGTCCACAAAGCAAGCACATACATCGCAGTTAACATCTCTGCACCTCTGGAACAGCACCTGAATACTAAATAGGGCTTTTCCGGTGCCTACTGCATCCCGAAATTTAAACTGAGTCTCCGACATGTATTCTCCACAAATCCTGTATATTCTTTTTTGTATAATTTTTTGGAAAAGCTTTAAAAGAGGGCTCATAAGAGAAATATTTCGATAGTCTTCACATTTCTTTGCACCAGGTTTCTTAGGTATTATGACGAACTCTGATAATAACCATTCCTTAGGTATTTCTCCAGTTTCGTTGATGTGGTTGAACAGGTTTGTGATTTTCGCGATTGCAGAGTTGTCTGAAAGTTTGAGGAACTCAGATCTAATGATATCTGGCCCAGGAGTCTTACCTTCTTTCATTTGTCTTACTGCTGCTCTTACTTTGTTGTCCTAATCTTTCCAATATCTGTGGCTGCTGTGGTCTAACGTCCTGGAGTAGTTCTGTGATATATGTCTCCTAGAACCTTTATTTTGTCTTGTTTATCTATGACTATATTCCCTCGATTGTCCATCAGTATACATATTGTTTTGGGCCTATACATGCCAGCCGTTTGTTCAACTATTTTATGGATGCTAAAACTGTTATATTTCAGCTGCTAAGCTTCTATTTCTTGGCACTCTTTTTGGAGTTTTCTTTCTTTGGCTTTTCTGATCTTCCTTTGAATTTGTCTATGTATTATGAAGTATTGCGGTGTATCTTCAAAAGTCTTCTTTATTTCATCATTTGTAGGATTTCGTCTGTCATCCACATTTTTCTTTTGATGTTTTGATCTGGCTTTTAATATTTGTCACTTGCACTATTACTATGCTGCCTAGCCTTTCTAGTTCGGAATACACCATTTGACTGCTATTCTCTTTTTCATTTGTTCAGCTAAGTAGTTTCTTACTTCTGCTTTCGTGCTCGGATTTTATAGCTTCTGCATGCCATACCTGTTTTTTCTTGTCGTTTATTCACAGTTTCTAATTTTAGTTTTTATGTACCAATTACAGGAGTATGATCTGACATTATATTTACCCCAGGATAGGTTTTGACCGATGTAAAATAGAATACTCATTTAATGCACACATTGTAACAAAATATATGTATACATATCTTTAGTGATGTTGGACATCAAAACTCAGCAACATAAAAACATAAAACATGTGCAAAAGGGCGGAGATTCAGCTTAAGCTGTTCTCTAACTCTACCCAGTGTAAAAAAAACATTCAAATTAATTTATAAAAGTTATGATCAAATATCAAGATCAACTACAGTTTTCTCTCACAAATGTCCATCAATTGTTTCCCATTTAAACATCCTTTGAAATCTTTTTTGAATTCGAGCAATTTATCACAGTTGTTATAAATTGAAAAATACCTATTGAATATTGAAGCTGCTCCATACTCAAAAGAGCATTCAAATCTGGATGATTTGTGGCTTGGAATGGTAAGTAGCTGATGATTACGAATGTTTACACTGTGGTACCTGCCTCTTCGAACCATTAATTCACAAAGATATCTTGGACACTTGAGTTTGAGAACATTATAAATGAACACACCAAAAAGGTAGGTGAACTGAAGTTTACACTTCAAAATATTGTGTGCAACATTGTTGTGGTGTTATATGGTCTCTATAGTTAACAATGTAGGCATACCGCAGGCAGCAATTTTGCAATTTTTGTATAGAGTAATGAACTTCCTTTGTTGAAAAGAAAAAATTGACACCACAACAATAATTGAAATTTGCGAGGCTCAGGCTACAAGCCAGTTTCCACTTCACCTCACTGCACAGGTAATATTTAGAGCCATTGATGAGTTTGAGTTTAAGGTAAGTATTTTTCAGTAGGTTTTTTGCATACTCCTGGAAATTCATATCACAGTCATAAATTACACCTAGGTTTTTTATTCTATCACCTAAAGATATCACAGATTCATTTATACATATTACACTATTCATATCTTCTAATGGTTTGGTACGAGCGTGTTCAGATCAAATACATATTGCTACGGTCTTTGCAGAGTTCAGCAACAAGCCATTTTTTGTAGACCAATCTGCCACCATGTCAAGATCCTTATTCAATGAACATATTACACTGTAATTTTAAGCGCAGAAAAAGATCTATATAACTGTGTGTCATCTGCATACTGGGGTACTGTTGAAAATTTGACCATACTACACATATCAGATGTAAATATCACAAAAATGAGAGGCCCTAATATACTCCCTTGTGGTATGCCTTTATGTATATTGCATTCAGATGTTTTTTTTTCCATCTGCCATATCAGCAAGATCATTTTGAAACAAGTTGACAACTGTTCCATGAAACCCAAAGTAATGAAGCTTTGCTACCGTTAAAACATGACTCATAATGTCAAATGCTTTTGCTATAGTCTAACAAAATTAAAATTATGACTTCCATATTATCGACTGCTTTTGCAAAGTCATTAGTGAATTTGAGAAGGGCGGTATAAGTGCTGTGGTACTTTTTAAAACCACTCTGTGTTAGATGAAGTAAACACCTCAAAAAAGTCTAGGGAACACTTACCAATATCTTTAAATTATGAATTTAATGATTGGAATTTATAGAAATGTTTCGGTTTTTGTTAGTATCTATTGTATATAATGTATTCTCAAGAAAACAAAATAATATTTGAATTCTCCAAAGCACCTATTATAAAGAAAATTTGAAATTTGAAAATGACGAAATTTGGTAAAACACAAAAAAAAATCCTGAACTAATATTTTCGAAACGATATGGAGGCACTTATATTTTTTCAGTGCCTAGAACATTATGTTAGGTACTACAGGAAAACTATCACATTTGCGTAAAAATTTCCCGTGAGGTTGTTCTGTATGAAAACGAGGTCAGTTCTTCCAACAAGGCGTATACCTCCCCAAAACATCACTGATCCGCCTCCCTGTCTAACAACTTCTCGAGCATGCTGGAGACGGTTTTGCTTTCCAGGTTCCCTCCATATTCGAATTCTTCCCGAATCGGGATAATAACTTAATCTAGATTCATCACTGAAGAGAACTGTAGCCCACCTCTCTTGATCCTAGTTTACGTGTTCTTGGCGCCAAGCTAAACGAGCAGCGCGATTTCCATGGATCAGTTGTGGAACTCTTAAAGGACGTCTGGAGTGGAGGTGACCTTAGTGCAGTCGATTTTTCACAGTTTGGTCGGAAATTCGTACATTATGAACTCGTGATAGCTCTTGAGCTAATTGAGAAATGAGAAGGTAGTACGAACTCTTCTGGCTTGTAAAACCAAAAATTGGTCTTGGGCGACTGTAGTAATCCTGAAACGACCTGTTTGACGTTCTTCTACGCTACCTGTTTCATTAAAACGCGACCATAATTGGTTTATGACACTTGGGCTACTTCCCAGAACCCTGGATACTTTCCGTTGTGAGCTCCCAGCATGGAGCATGCCAACGGCTCGTAATATCTCTTCTCTAGCAAATGTCGTCTTTTCATAGTCGAATCACGAAACTTGAATCTTTTATTTGTGCTTACAACAGAAACAAAGTGCCAACTAACTGATTTCAAACACTGAATACATGAAATGATTATAAAGCAGCGTCGCATCTGCTGCATTTTCAGTTTTTTATAAAAAAAGTGAAATCTGTCGCGGCACTCTACATAATTTGGTGAGAAATTGATGCAGGTGTTAATTTCTTAAGAAAAAATCATCCATATTGATCGTTCTGCATGCGATACATCGATATTCAGAAGTGTTCCCTAGACTTTTTTGAGGTGTGTATATTGTTATTGAAACAATTTTTCTAATATTTTTGAAGCAACTGGTAAAATACTGAAGTCCGACGAAGAAGTGGGATGTGAAGTCTTTGGTACAGGAGTTTACACATGCTATCTTCCAGGCCTTTGGTGCTACTCCAGTTGTAAGTGAGCAGTTAATTATATGAGTTGAGTGGCCTAGACAGTGAGGTATAACAAGCTTCCACAGCATTTGTCTCAAATTATCATTCCTAGCTGCACTTGATGTGATAGTGCCAAATATTTTCAATATTTCTGTCTCGTTTACGTCGACAAACTCACACAATTCTTCTATACTAGGTTTCAGATTTCTTTGATAGTGATCCAACAATCCCAAATCAATGGCAGTGTCCGGAACCGAATTGATGAAGTGGTTATTTGGTGCTTCTACGGATATACTCTTTGGTAGATTTTTCAGAGGCTTCCTATGAATGTTCAACTTATCCAGGGCTGACCACAACCTTTTAGAATCCTTCCTGTTGTTATTGACATGAAAATTCAAATAAGCTTTCTTTTCTACGTATTGCACCCACAACAATAATATTGAAAGTGTGCATCTAACTTAGTTTTCTTAAACCTATCATAGGCCTTGTTTTTGAGGATTATCATTTGCCTTATAGTAGATGTGACATATGGATGTTTATGCTTGGTAATCGAAGATGTCTTGATTGGTGCATGTAAATCAAAGAGCGCAAGAATTGCGTCATTGATATAATCCACCTTTTGATCTATGTTATCTAGGTGGTAAATGAAAGAGTTCTGGTATCTCTTGTTAACCAGTATATAGTCAATCTGGTTTCTAACTATATGTTATTTTGAGCCGAGTGGAGATTGCCAAGTGTACCTTCTTGGTGGTAATTTGAAGAAGGTATTAAGCTCTGCCAACTTCTTTTTTGCGGCAAACATTACTAATCTGTCCCCCCGTTCGTTTCTATCACCTAATCCATGAGGGCCGACAGAAGCTCCCTCTTCCGCTGCCTATCTTGGCGTTAAAGTCGAACATTATTATAGTTAGATGGTGTTTGGGAAGTATATTGTAGATGTTTGATATTTCGCTGTAGAATTTTTTAATTTCCTCTTCGCTTTTATCTGCTGTGGGAGCATATATCTGAATTATATTGATCGGTACTGGGCTTGCGTTGATTTCTAAAAGCAAGGCCCTTTCTGATATTGGTGTTGAATTGGTGACATGTTTCTGAATGGTTTTTTCAATGATGATACCTACTTCATGTTGGTGGTTATCTGTACTTGTTCCCGAGCGATATATTTGATATTTGCCTATAAAGGGTTGCCCCGAAACTGGCCATCTCATCTCACTAATACCTAAGATGTTTATCTATAATCTCTTCATTTCCTCAATGCCGTTATGGACTTTCCGGCGTGATACAATGTTTTTACATTCCATGTACGAATCTTTGTGGCTGACCCGGAGATTTTTAGCAGCCTCCGACCATTTAAGGTTTGCCGGGGACTGAGGCCCGTGTTTTGATTGTTTTCAGCCATGAATGAATGTTCTAGGGAAAATTAATTGAGGTGGTTTCCCGTCGCCTTCCTCAATGGTCAAATATAATGGAAAGGGAAATGAAAGGTTTGGTTCAGGAGTTGGAAGTGTGACACTAGTTTCCTCCGTAAGGTTTTTGAAGATAAACGAAGGCTCGCGTGGGCAAGGTCGCGTCCCTGAAGTACATCTGTCACCTATCGGGATCATAGATGAGTATCTACCCGCTACCACATGTATTGACTGGACGAGATTTCCAATTTTTCTTCTGGGTGGCTTTCAGTGTGCCAAGTTATTTTATTGGTTTTTCTGAATCAACAGTTCTTGTTGTTTCTACTATGAGATGAATTTTTCAACATGATTCATACAGGTGTTTTAGATCCTGAAGCACTTCTTATCAATTCATGACAATGCGGATCTGGATTGATTTTCTTGAAATTTGATAGTGGTTCCGATTGATACATATATATATATATATATATATATATATATATATATATATATATATATATATATATATATATATATATATATATATATATATATATATATATATATATATATATATATATATATATATATATATATATATATATATATATATATATATATATTTTTGAAAAGAGATTCACAAAAATTTGAATAATTGTATGTACAATAAATGCTTATATCTATAATTTTGGTGTGTGTCAGAAAAATACAATCGTAAAAAACAAGCGAATAAATAGAATACCAGCGGAAAAAACAGACCATACCTGTTCCTTAATATGGCATCTAAACTCGCATCATGCCTCCTACGATTGGCCGTAAAGTGTCAGCACAGGAAATGTAACAGAGGAACCATACTATCTTGCGTATGATTCAGTAAACGAGTGAAAAAACCTGTGGAAAAAACTCGTTTCCCTGTCACTATTGCACTAGCAACAGCTTGTCTGTTTATGTTGTGTTAATGTCGTGTGTACAAAAAGAGTACCAAAAATTTTTCTGATTTATTCTCTCATACTCATCTCGAACTCCATGATTTTCAGAAGACAAGGGTGAGAAGGAAGGGTTCGGAACAGCAACAATCTGTAACAATGGAAAAAGAGAAACAGCAGAAAAATATTTCATCAAAAGATACCTAACTCTTATGTGTCTAAACTCACTTGAATCTAAGAACTTAACCAATGCTCCTCTGTTTTTCAACAGGGAACATCTCATACACCTTTAAGGACTGAAGCCCTACATGGGTGTAGCCCTTGCCTTATCAACATGGTGTTTTCCTATGGTGTACCATAGGAAAAAAAAACATTAAGGGGGAGAAAAAACTAATCTCCTAAATAGACTTAAAGTCCTCCACCCAGTTGATAAGTTGATAAAATTATCTGAAACGAAATGAATTTCTTGAAAACCACCCGTAAAATGGTAAATAGAAAAATCGAGGACTAAATGTCTAATTGTTTCTTCAGCTGCGCCACGTTCACATGCCGGACTTTCTACAGTATTCCATTTGAACAACATACTATTATTACGACCATGTCCTGTCTTGAGACGATTTAATGTACACCAATTTTTCCTACTTATTTCGAAATCTGCAACCCTTTTGGAAGGATCCTCTATGAGAACTTTATTAAAAACATCAACTTCCTGCCATTCAGTTTTCCAAAGATCAACAGCCTTCACCCGTGTATGCGAAAAGTCAATTGACCAAATAGGTTTCCTAGATTTCAATCTCAGGTTAGCTGGATTTTGAAGATCATGCATTATAGGAAAAACTTCTGGAAATGAGTGATACTTATCCCAAGACGATTTAAGAGCTAATTTCCGGCGAATATGGGAAGGAACTATATTACAAATTACCGGAAGTCAAGTGGTAGCAGTTGAACTGATACATCCACTTATAACTCTCATAGAACAGTTCAACTGAGAATCAATCTTATTGACATGAGCACTATTCAACCACACCTGACAGCAATATTCTGCTGCTGAATATACTAAAGCTACAGCAGTAATTCGCAAAGAAAAGACTCCGGCGCCACAATTAGATACAGCTAGTTTATGTAGTATATTGTTTCTTGTTTTCAACTTCTGACATAATTTATCAATATGAAATTTTAAAGTCAAAGAATGATCAAGATTTACACCAAGATATGTTGGAGTGAAATTAGGAATTAATATTGATTGATTGAAGAATACTCTTAGTTCCCTATCCTCATGATTATTCAGATGAAAACAAGAAACGCCATTTTTTGAAGAAAATGTTCAAAATATCTAAATCAGAAGTCAGTGTATGCTCATTTGTTTCGAAGTCATAGTGTCGAAAAACCAAAGCAATATCATCAGCATAAATAAACTTTGTAGAGGAAGTTTCAGGGATGTCAGAAATAAATAAATTGAAGAGAAAAGGTACAAGAACAGATCTTTGAGGTAGGCCATTATTGAGAGTTTAAAACTTACTGCTCTTCTCACCGATGAAAACTCGAAGTCTTCTATCAGATAACATATTTTCAATGAACTTTACAATTTTTCCACATTGAACTACTTCAAAGAGTTTATAAACTAAACCATCCTTCCAAACTGTGTCATACGCCGAAGAGAGATCTACAAATACAGGGCCTATTTTAAGTTTACCCTGAAATCCTGTCTCAATGAAAGTGGATAAACCTCAAACCTGATGGGAACAATTCCAGTTTTTTCGAAAACCTCCATGAGAGGTGGACAGAGCTCTGTCAATGATTGGTTCTAACCTCTGATAAAGAAGTCTTTCTAAAATTTTGAAAGAAACAGAAAGTAAACTGATAGTTCGATAACTACTAAGTTCAGGATTTTTCCCAGGTTTGAGAATGGCAATAACTTTAGCCTTCCTAAATTCAGCGGGAATACTACCTGAGCTGAGTATGTCATTGTAAAAGGATAGTAACCACTGTTTAGCGTTATTTCCTAGATGTTTAAAAAATTCAGAGAAAATGCCATCAAATCCTGGAGCTTTACGAACTTTAGTAGATTTTATTGCAGATTTGAGTTCATCTTCTTCAAAAGGATTCAATAAATCCTTAACCGTGATAGCATCCTCCTCCTTTTATGTAAGATTCGTTTCATTCCATTCCTGTCATATCTACTAATCTTCACATTTTTGGAGACACTAATGAACCTAGATGCTATAGAATAATAAAGAATAATGATAATAAGAAACCTGCTGAGTTTTAGGAACACCCTGTACAAGACTTTTATAAGCCGAAGCTTATAATATTCATACAGATCAGCCTGTAGCATCTCTTTCTTTAATTAAATCCTTGTTGAAATAATTCAAAATAATCACAAGCCGCTGCTCATTTCAAATTATTTTTAAATGAAAATTACCCGTCTGCGGCATATATGATGTTCACTTCTGAATGGCTCCAGCGAAACTTTCACATTTTGCTAAATGGCACTTAGTGAACGGCAGAGGCAAGGTAGAGACGGTTAATTACCACAAGCTTTGCCATCTAAACAAAGAACGATGTACCCGCTGCACAGCGCTAATTGCGAAATCATGTCATGTGACCACCAGCAGGGCTCCCTTGGCTGAATTCAAACTATTATTGCCCCCAGGTTGTGCGATACGGTGGTGGCTGCGAATGAGATGGAAATTTGCTCATCCCTTCCTCGTTACCCCTCATTCCGCCTCCCGCTGTTGCGAATATGCCACCTTATTTCAGCCAACATCGATTACGTCAAATTAGTTAGGTTATAACTAACTTACGGTAGAGGAATTCGTGACGTGTTAAAGCATTAAAGTGACGCTAGTCACTCTGGAGAATATTATTATCAAAATAAAGCATTAAGGCCTGAGAGTGTAGGTATTTTTATTAAGTACCTGTTCTTCTTCATTTATGAACTTTTTCCATCTAAATGTTTCATTAAACTCTCAATGTGTACATTTTACCTATTTTTTATTGCGTTTGAATCAACTGCTGGTTGACACTAGCTATTGAAATAAAAAACGCTTAGATGGTTCTATTTAATCTTACCATTGAATTTATTTCGATGTACAGGGTATTTTAGTTTTGGTACTTCAGCTATGTGAAATAATGTTGATAGACGAAATAGGGAAGCCTTTTGCGTGTTCTGTTTAGGTGAGGAATACTCAGTAAGGAAATTTTGAAAATATTCGGAATCGATCAAGTGCCAATATCTCGGTTGTTTCTGAAGTTATGTGAAAATGATTTAGACCTTTCCCAAGCACCTTTTTTCGTAGAATTGAAATACGTTTGGTTTTTTTGTTCAACATTGTCTCTCTTATTATGGATTCCTTTTTTCTCTATTTCTATTGCTTCCCGTATTGTTCTGGCAATAGAAATAGAGAAAAAAGGAATCCTCAATAAGAGAGACGATGCCCTCAACCTTCCAACTACTTGGAAGTCCCTTCTCAAAAAAGACACCACACACAACGCAACAAACAACGCCGAACATCGAAACAATAACTCTACTAACAACCCCGAGGAGGCGGGGCCAACACCACCCAATCCAGAACGCCGATACAATCTTCGGCAACGACAAGGCTTAAATACCGTGAACAACATCGAAAATCCTCAGTTACCTACCACGACTACGCATTGAAAATGCCAAATGAGATTTTGGCGAAACGTCTGCAAACTCCATTCAATAGAGAGCAATCTAACGAACGGATGTACTCCTGGATAAACAATACATATGTATGTACCCATCCGTGAAACTCTACGAATCAATATATATATATATATATATATATATATATATATATATATATATATATATATATATATATATATATATATATATATATATATATATATATATGAATAATACATCAATCCCAGCACTGTCCCTGAGGAGTCCTACAAATATCTGGGCGTCCAACAAGCCTTGGACATAAAATACATAAAAACTGCTGAAATGAAGATGAGGTTTCAAGAAAAACTCTACTCTAGAATCAACAGGATCCCTACCAAGAATACAGGGAGGACGAGGCCTTGCATCACTAGAGATGAGTCATAAGAACAACGTGGACCAACGGAGAGACTACTCTACCAGCAAACACTCGCCGTTTTATCGCACGGTGGTGCACTTCATGGTAGATATCCGAACCACCTGAAAAATAAAGATATAGATCGAAAAGAGTCGCTTACCTACCTGAGGGCTGGCTACTTATTCCCTGAAACAGAGGGACGCTTGTGCGCTATCCAGGATCAAGTAATCTCCACAAGGATGTACCTGAAACACATAACAAAACAGGATATCCCAACAGAGCAGTGTCGCAACTGCGGAAAGGGGCAGGAATCAATTCAGCATATAACATCCAGCTGCCCTATCCTAGCTCCTCGGGATAATCTTGAACGTCATAATGCAATGGCCAGGGTGTATTACCAAAGTATCGCTGTCAACCTAGGGCTATGTAAAGAAACTACTCCAGCTTACAAATACAACCCCAAGGCAGTACTTGAAAACAGAAAATATAAGATGTACTGGGATACAACCCAGATTACGGATAGACCAGTTGCGCACAACAGACCTGACATCCCGGTCTTCGATCTCGAGGGTCGAACGACCATAATTCTAGATGTTAGTATCCCAGCGGATGAGAACATTTCCAAGGCATACTGAGAAAATAACTGAATACCAGGAGTTGGCTTTTGAACTGAGGGAAGTTTATAAATTGAAAAGTGTGAAGGTAATGCCACTTATAATATCGACTAATGGCCTGGTAGAAGCGCATATGCAGGAAAATACCAAATTGTTGAAACTGAGACCAGAAATTTCATTCAGCGCACAGAAAGAAGCCATACTAGGTACCACCCGAATCGTCCGAAAATTCCTTCAGTGCTCATAAAAATAAACCACAAACAGAGCTGCCTTGGCGAATAGTCTCCCCATAAAGGGAGACTGAGGTAGCCCCGCGCAGAACAATACGCCAAGAGGTCACCCAGGACCAAGCAGAAAGCCTCGGACTATACGCGCTGTAACCAACAACATTTTCGTCTGGGCGCTGGACAAACCTGCGTTCAAGTTAGAGGGCCTCGGTGTTTTTCAACCAAACGAGCGTGGACCAACGTCAACCGATATGACAAGCGGTAGAATCATGATCGATCTGAGCCTGTACATCTCCTTCAGCTGAACTGCCAGGTCTTGGTATTCTGAGACCATCTCGTTGTACGCCTTTTCAAGGTTCTCATCTAGGGAATTGGTCACGTCCAAAAGTATAGCGCGTTTTCCCTGCCAGTCGAAGAGGGGTATGTCTGGCCTATTATGCGGAGGTGAGTATATATAGTTCTCGAATCTTTTATCTACGAGGTTATATTTCAGTACCAGTTCCTGGTGGAAGATTTTCGCCATGTTATTATGCCGTTGTAAGTACGCAGAGGAGGCAAGTATTGGACAACCCGATGTGATATGCTGCACCGTTTCTAGGTGTTTTCTACATTACCGGCATTGGTCTGAGGGTAATTTCTTGTTTGCTATATGTTTATGGTATGATCTGCTTACTACTACCTGGTCTTGAATTGCCAGGACTCTACCATCAGTCTTGGGGAACAGGTAACCAGCTTTAAGATAATTCACAGACTCCATCTTATTAACTTCATCAGTTTTCAGGTGTGCAGGATTTCAGCCATGTAAGGATTTGGATGGCCAGTCCTGAACAAGCTGTTCCTGGGTTGATGTTTCTGAAGCATTTTCGGGATCCGCAAGGTGGAACGGGGTGAAGTTTTCGTCAGCACTACGAATTGCCTGGTGTAGAGGTGAGTTCTTGAAATTGTACTTTTTTAGGATATGGATCAATTTATCGTTGGTTGTTTCGAGGCACATTGAGCCACTTCCTCCTGCATGTCTTCCTATGTATAGTCGGTTTACCGAGGAATGAGGATGGTGCATTCCGTATTTTGTGAGAAGTGTTCTTATTTTGGTATCCATAGCCTTGAGATCTGCAGTGGACCAATTGAGTCTTCCAAACGTGTAGGTCATACACGGTAACTTCCAGCTGTTGATGGCAGCAAACATAGCTTTCAAACTCAGCTGGCTTTGTAGTATTAGCTTCACTCGTTGGTAGAGATTTCCTTTGAAAACTGCTTTGACTTCCACTGTTCTAACATCTCGTGCCTGTCGAATGCCGAGGTATTTGTAAGAATCCTCAGGCCCCAATACTGGCATTTCGACATTGTTAAGTAGTTTAATGAAACCATCATGCACAATTTTTCCTTTTTGAACATTCACGACCGCACATTTGCCTTTCCTCATCTCCATGTTGATAGCGTTACTAAAAGCAGACACAACCTCCAGTTGCCTTTTCATATGCACAGAGTTGGCAGTATATATCTTGAGGTCAACCATATAAAGTTGGTGAGTTATACGTTGTTTGGTGTATTTGTTAATAATGTATCCATTTTCACTTCCATTAAGTAACGTGCTGAAAGGGCTCAGGGCCAAGCAAAACCACGAAGCACTCAGAGTATCTTCCTGGAAAATTCCGCGGTTGAATTTTATTTCCTTAGTTGACACTTCCCCTTTTCCGTGCGTATTTTCATGGGGGTTATCTACGACTTCATTAGATGTTCCAGGAGTCTGATCACAGAATCCGAAACTCCATACAGCTCCAAGACCTCATTGAGCCACTTGTGTGGTACATAGTCATATGCCTTTTATAATCTATTCAGACCAGTGATATGCTACGTAATTTCTTACAAGCTTGTTTCATGATGACACAATCCATCACAAGAAGCTCCTTACATTCCATGGTATCATCGCGACAGTCCCCCCTGTTCCGGAGCTAAAATGTTATGCTTCTTCATGTATCTGTTCAGGTGGAGCGTTATTATACCACTGAGGATTTTGTAAATTGATGGTAGACATGTTTTAAGTCTGTAGTTCTCAGGATCCTGAGTGCCGCTTCCTTTTGGGATCATTGTGGTCACGCCCAGGGTAAAGTGGTCCGGAATCTGATCTGGGTTATCAAGGGCTTCTTGAAAGAAGGTGGCCAGTTTGAGGTGTAGGCTACCAAAATACTTCCACCAGTAGTTATCAATTCTATCTGGCACTGGTGCAGCCCAATTATTCGTGTTCCGCAGTATCCTGGTTACTTCGCTTGTTACGGTTATGGTTTAAGTTTCTTTTGCTCCTTTTCCTTCTGCCAGTACGCCTCAGAATCGTACGACACATCACGGGACCAGATGCTACTCCAGAATTTTTACATTTCATCAGGATTGGGTGGAGGGCCCTGATTTTCTGCTACTTCCAACTCTCGAAAGAATTGTTTTCGATTTGTATGATAGAGTTTATTATCCTTCAGTCTCTTATTTTTTTTTCATTATACCTTCTGATTCTGTTTCCTAATGCTTTCAGTTTTTGTTTCAGGTTGTCGAGCACAGTGGTGATTCTTTGTCTAAAGTTCACGTCCTTGATTCTGAGCGAAAACTGGGAGGCAATTTCCCTGACTGACTCGAGTAGTTTCTTAGATGGTTCAGCAGTGTTGAGGTAAGTAAGAAGTTCCCCAACTTTTAGGCGAGTGCTTCATACCGGTTCGTTATTCAGTCTAGTAGGGGACTTCTGGGTCTTAATTAGCACTCCACTTACCTCACAGACCGCAACAGCTCCCACATGAATCAGATCCGTTGCCGCTGCCAGGGAAGTGGTATGCTCAAACTTCTTCGATAGAAACGCGTCCATTTCCTTAACTGACTTCAGTAATTTTTGCGAATATCCTAGTTCTGATAAAGGGGGTCTCAGGTCCGGTCTCAGTGAGGCATATCGCAAGAGATTCCTAGTTAGGTCATCTTCGATTTCTCTCGATTCTGATCTCTGCTCTTCATTCTCCTCTTCCAATTTCCTCTCCGACCGTCTCACGTTTCTCACCGTGCATCTCCTTCCCAGACTACGTCGCTTCTCCCTTGAAATCTCCACCAGAGGTCTTGTAGTTCTTTTAGCTATGTCCAGCTCTGCTTTTGACTAATTTCCAAACTGAGTACTCCACTGTACTCTATTGGCAAGGGTTGCAGTTTTTGCCTCTCGATCTGGGTGTGCGCCATTCCAATATTCAGAGAGTAGTTTTCGATACCTTTTTTTGTCCGAGCGGTTTATATATATATATATATATATATATATATATATATATATATATATATATATATATATATATATATATATATATATTATTAATTATAGAAAACAAATCAAACAAAATATAGATGATTCTTGCTGTAGATGTTTCTGTTCTTCAAACAGAATATTATCATAGTCCTTGCTTCAACAGATTATTTAGAAAGACATAATGCCGTCGCTAATTTACATCTGGGAAAAACATGAACTAATTCCCAAAAGGAACCTTAGATTATTTGTGAAAAAGACAAATATAAACTTTATTTTGATAAAACAATTCTTAGCAACAAGCTGTAAAACACAATAGACCAGATATCGTTCTTAATGATAAACAGAATCAAATAACATATATAATTGATATTGCTATATCCGAACACCAAAATAAATACAATGAAAAAATTTCTAAATATATGATGCTTTATGACGAGATTAAAAAATGTGGAAAATGAAGAAAATATTTATTCTACCGATTATTATTTCTACAACAGGCGTTATTCCTAGAAATCTTCACAAAAGTATTGAGATTTTGGGTCTGAAAAAATTTGTTTGAACAGTTACAAAAGATAACAGTCATCAAATCTTGTAATATTCTTCGTAGGTTTTTTCCGAAAATAATAATGAGGTAGAGTCATAGGTTTTCTTTACTTTATACTGCTCAGAATCTCATTTCTATTTTATTTATTTGTTTATATAAATGTAATATAATTAACTGACAATTTCGTCATATTTATATTCAGAGCAGTATTCTATTCGATCGTTCACCACTTCACACAAAGGACACTATTAATGAGTAACATTCAGTGTTACTTGACTAAGGTCCGTACACTGGATTTTCCGGGGAGAAAGCCTCTGACACTACTCGTTGGTACATTGATATCATTGTCTGATGATGCTATAGTATGTATATATTCTGGTAGATTGATATATTCTCATAACATTTAACGTTATCCTAATATATAAAAATTATGTTTTGATTATAATCATTGCCTAGCAATGGTAAATTACCAAAATAAGACTCATGAAGTATACACAGTATATACATATATATATATATATATATATATATATACTAAATATATATATATATATATATATATATAATATATATATATATATATATAGCTATATATAATACAAAAAATATATTAGTATATATATATATATATATATATATATATATATATATATATACATATATATATATATATATATATATATATATATATATATATATATATAGCAGACAAAGGCAAAATATACTGTCATCTTGAAAACAGAGCTATACAAACGTAATATTATGAACCTACTATATATATACAAAAAACTTGCAAACCAATTAAAATAGACTTATATATATATACATATATATATAATAGATATATATATATGGATATATATATATATATATATAGATCTTGCCAAATATATATATACAACACATATATATATATATATATATATATATATATATATGGTATACCAATATATATATATATATATATATAATATATATATATATATATATATATATATATATATATATATATATATATATATATATATATATATCATATAATATATATATATATATATATATATATATATATATATATATATATATATAATACAATATACTTGACACTCGCCAATTTACACAAAATGAACAATTGCTCTAGTAATGAACAAGACCTAATAAGAAACAAAAAAACAAATTAATAACATTAATAACCAGATACAAAACAACAAAATGAGACTCAAAGTTTCACAGTCATCAATGTCGTATAACAATAAACTAAAAGCGATCCAACCAAAATGTATTCCTAGATGCTATTTTCCTATACACTAACATCCCAATAACCATAATACCAACTATAATCTATATAAAATGGACTGAAATCAAAACCCTTACCTCCATCTCAAAAGAAGAATTTATTGAAATATTACAATATATATTAGGTACAAACTATTTTCAATTCGATAAACTTTTGTCAACAAATAGATGGAATTGCAATGGAAGTCTCATATCTAGTGTAATAGCGCAAATGGTCATGGAATATTTGGAAGAATCAATTTTGAATAATACACATTTAGACATCACATTATCCAAAAGATATGTAGACGACTGTTTACTAATGAACAGAATGAATGAACAAAAACGAAGTAGACCAAATTGTTGAAACCTTCTATGAATTCCACGAAAGGTTGCAGTTTACTTTAGAAACTGCGAAAAATGACAGTATCAACTTCCTTGACATAACAATAACACGAAAAGAAAATAAATTTCTAACGGGAAGATACCGAAAAGAAATAAACGATGATAACATCTCAAACTACAATTCAAACCATCACCCATCCCAGAAAAAATGCATTATAAAGGGATATATGGACAGAGCACTGAAACTCACCTCACCACAATTAAGAAAAGACGTACTAAAGGACACAAAAGACCTACTTAGAATGAACGACTACCCGGAAAACGTAACAAACAAAATCATCAAAGAACGAACACAAATACTGTACAACACAGAACAAAAAAAGAAAAACGACATTACTAACACCACACGATACATAACTATCTCTTACATACCTCAACTAACAGAAACCATCAGGAACATCCTCAAACCTTATAACTTCAAAATGGCATACTCAGCCATGAATCAAATAAGACACGTACATTCAAAACTAAAATCCAAAATACCGCACATGGAGGAAACCTACATAAAATACGCCATACCCTGCAAGAACTGCAGAAAGTTCTACATTGGACAAACAGAACAACACCTCAAAGAACGTCTCAAACCCCATAAATACGCAAAAAACGACAGCACTTCACTAAACAAACACAAAAAACAAGAAAAACACGAATTTGGCTATGACCAGACAAAAATTCTTGCCAAAGAACACAAAAGAAAAAAGAGAGAAATACTTGAGATGATACACATACAAAAACCATAGACAACTCTGTAAATGACCGGAAAGACATAAAGACAAAAAGCTCCATATACATAGATCTTCTACAAAACAGGGAACAAATTAAACACGTTTCGAGAAGGTTAACGATCACAATAGATTCAGAGAACACGGTACAAACAGATCCCAGAAACACCTGAAAAGTCCACAAATAAAACAGCACCATAGAAAACTTCAACACACATAACCTTCGAAAACTGTCATCTCTAAAACACAAAGTTTCCACAATGCTTACAAATAAAAATAAAACAATCATCCAAAGATTAGTGGGTAAGATACATTTTATGAATAATTTAATATGAATCGTAATGTATATTTCTGTAATATTTAATTAAATACTGAAGAAGGGAAGAAAAAATCCCGAAGCGTCTATTTTAGATAGTGTTTAAATATTCTTATGAACCTTAAACCCAAAAAATAAACTTAATATCGAAATAAAATATAAAAGGTTAAAAAATACTAAACTGATATATAGGGGTTTTACCCCGACGAGTTGCCCATATATCTGTTAATGCAATCAAACTGATTTCATGAAAAATATAAATCCACCACCCGGTAATTAATACCATTGCCAGGCAATGATTATAATCAAAACATATCCTGGAGTAATTATATATTAGGATAACGTTAAATGTTATGAGAATATATCAATCTACCAGAATATATACATACTATAGCATCATCAGACAATGATATCAATGTACCAACGAGTAGTGTCAGAGGCTTTCTCCCGAAAAAATCCAGTGTACGGACCTTAGTCAAGTAACACTGAATGTTACTCATTAATAGTTTCCTTTGTGTGAAGTGGTGAACGATCGAATATAATACTGCTCTGAATATAAATATGACAAAATTGTCAGTTAATTCTATTACATTTATATAAACAAATGAATGAAATATGAAATGAGATTCTGAGCAGTATAAACTAAAGAAAACCTATGACTCTACCTCATTATTATTTTCGGAAAGAAACCTACGAAGAATATTACAAGATTTTATGACTGTTATCTTTTGTAACTGTTCAAAAAATTTTTCTTCAGACCCAAAATATCAATACTTTTGTGAAGATTTCTAGGAATAACGCCTGTTGTAGAAATAATAATCGGTAGAATAAATATTTTCTTCATTTTCCACATTTTTTAATCTCGTCGCCAAGCATCATATATTTAGAAATTTTTCATTGTATTTATTTTGTATATTTTGTGTGTCGGGTATAGCAATATCAATTATATATGTTATTTGATTCTGTTTATCATTAAGAACGATATCTGGTCTATTGTGTTTTACAGCTCTGTTGCAAAGAATTGTTTTATCAAAATAAAGTTTATATTTGTCATTTTCACAAATAATCTCATGTTCATATTTGTGAAATTTTTTCTTTTGGGAATTAGGTCATGTTTAATTCCTAGATTAAAATGAATAATATTAGCGACGGCATTATGTCTTTCTAAATAATCTGTGGAAGCAAGGACTGAGCAAGATGATAATATATGAAAAACTGTTTCTGAAGAACAGAAACATCTACGGCAAGAATCATCTTTATTTTGTTTGATGATGTGTTTTCTATAATTTCTCGTGAAAACAACCTGATCCTGGATCGCAATTGCCAAGCCTTCTGTTTCAGCAAACAATTCTCCAGATACTAACCATTTATTCGATGCAATTTCATCAATATAATCATTTTTCAATTCTTTAGGGTGCTTTCCGTGTAATTCCTTCTGCATCCAACTTTCTCTTTAGAATTATCATCAGATATATCAAAATCTACCTTTTGCATTGTCAAGTTCAGAGGTATAAGATTATAATCTGAAGCAACAACAATATCATGTAATTTAGACGTTCTCTGTTTATCATGAAAATGGGAACGTAGATGAAAAATCTGTTTACTATGAAGATTATTCAAATCAGTTAATCCACGACCTCCAAGATGTCTAGGTAGTGTAACTCTCTGAACAGCTGACTTTGGGTGGTGCCTATGATATTTACAGAGCATTTTCCTCGTTCGACATTGTAATTCATATAGACCAGTTTTAGACCATTTAATAATTCAAAAAGAAGATGTAAGAATAGGAACAGCATAGGAGTTGATAGCTCTGAAAAGGTTTTACTAGTTAAATAACTCTTGATGATAATTCTGAGTCTTTTGTAATATGAACTTCTAATATTTTCTCTAGTGCTGCTATGGTTAATTGTCTACTCTTGACAAAATCCAAGATATTTATATGTATCTCTTTGATGCATTGGCTCGATTTCGATATTGGAAATCTTTATATAATCAGAGGTGATCTTTCCTTTTTCAATAGAAAGATTTTTACATTTTGGAAGCCCAAATTTCATATGAATATCATTGGAATAGTTGAAAGTAATCTCAAGTAGACTTTTTAAATGAGATCTGGTTCCGGCATATAATTTAATATCATCTAAATAAATTAAGTGACTTAATTTGAATTCAGTTAATAGACTCTTTATTTTGAAGCCGAAACTAGTAGCATTTATTTCATGAGATAATGGATTGAGGCAAAGACAAAACCAAAGAGCACTTAAAGAATCACCTTGAAAATGCCTCTTTGATTGGAATTACTTCTACTACGATTGTTTTGAAATATTTAAATGAAGATTGGTTCTCCAATTTTTCATTACAAATTCAAGAAAATGACGAAGTGTCTTATCAATTTTATATATATATATATATATATATATATATATATATATATATATATATATATATATATATATATATATATATAGATCAAATTTATAGTTGCCAATTAGGTATGATATTTGCTGCATAAGGGTATTAGGGCAAGGATAATGATACTAGTTCTTTATAGCCAGATGCTATATTTCGATACTCATTTTTGTGTCATCCTCAGGAATTCTAAGAAACAAAATTTTCCTGATTATTGAAATCACAAAAAGTTTTGTTTCTTTATTTACAGCCATGCGAATACATAAATGAGTGAGCAATTGCATGAAACATCTTTTCTACTGCTGGACATAACTATACTATTTACATGCAAAAATTTTTTCTTTCTCTGACATGAGCAGAGATTTTCTTCTTTCTACACCATATTTGGTCTTGGTCCAGATTAGTTGGCCTGTGTTCGGTTAAACATAATTTACAGTTGATTATTCTTTTCACCACCCATGTCGTCAAATTTTAAAATGTATGTGTAAATGTTGGTCAGGCCCTTGATGTCACTTTTTTCATTTATAGTATTTTCTTTGGTGGTGTTGATGTCACAGATCTCTATGACCTTCCTGTTTTTTTCTTTTTTATGTTTATCAAGAATTTTGAGTTCTTCGTAATCCATGGTGTGTCCTTTCTCTTTCACATGACGACCTAATGCACATTTTTCTGGATGTAACCGGGAGTCAGTTGGTGTAGGGACATGCGTTTCTCTAAATGTTGATTTGTTTGACCTATGTAAACAGACTTTGCAGATGATTTGGTAAATTACATCATGCATTTTGTTTTGTGGAATTTGATCTTTCAGGTAACTGTATAGTTTTTTGTTGGTTTTTTGGTTGTTGTAGGCCACCTTTTTATTTTCATACTTTTGAAAAACTTGAGCTATTTTGTTTGTTGGGGTCTCTACGTATGGGAGTGTGATGTAGATTTTCCTAGTCTCAGAATTGTTGTCCTGCTGGTTGTTTGGGCTTGGAATGTTATTCATAATTGTGTTTATTAGTGCTTTGGGATAGTTGTTTTTTAAGTGATTAACCGGTTTAATGCTGCCCTTTTTTTTAGGGTGTGTTATGGAGTTGATCCTAGTTTTCATTCCTGTCACAAAGTTTGTTTTTGTCTTTAGGTTGTGGTAAGAGTTAAAATTTATGTACCTTCCAGAGCTAGATGATTTTTGGTACCAGTCTGTGATCAATGTGTTTGTTCCATCCTGACTAAAAGGACATCTAAGAAGGGATTTTCACATTCAACTGTGAACTGGATTTTGTTTTTGAATATACTATTGAACCTATTGAACTGATCTTGTGCGTATTGTATTTTGCCAGAGGGAACAGATACAATCAGATCATCCACATATTGAAACAGAATCGGTATATCGAAATCTATATGCATTTTGTCTGTTTTGATAATTTTTGTCATGACTAAATTAGCTAGACTCAGAGTGCTTCCCATAGGGCAACCACATTTGGAATGTAGCTTCGAAAAATTTTCTGAAGTACTAAATCTACACCTCACATAATTACATTAGAAAATTCAAAAAATTCTCCACCAATGCAATGAGAGGATGACAATGTATTGGTTGGAAAGTTTGGAAATTAACAAACTTTCCAAAATTCACCATTCTCAATAGCTTACTAGAATTAAATCACTCCCCACTACTCAACATTCATAGTAGGTATAGGTAGCACATTCTTGCTCATAACTGTCAGCTCAAGACACTTGAAGATCACGTAACTGTCGAAATTGGTTGTGTGTATTATGGAAATTAGACCAAACTAGCTCCTTTCATTATAATCAAAATGAATATCTATAACATAAATCCATCAAATTATATTAAATTATAAATTGAAAGGTTTTACAAATTGCAAAAATATTGTCAAGAAAAGTTGTTTGTTTTATTCATATTCCTAATAGTCAAATAAAAATAGCAGATTTAAAAATTGAATCAGAAACATCCATCTTTCATGTGGTCGTGCATTCTTACTGAATTTATCTCCCTATACGAACTCCTATTAGCTATATATCTATTATTTATGGAAGACCTAAGATACCGACATAAAACGCACATCAAGTCTTTTTATGTCTGTTGTAGTAGGGACGATAATTTCAGCAGGAGAGGCCGCTGTACACACAAAGAATGGTCCTATTAACTATAACTATTGACGCTCTACTACCGTGATTATCCCAGGGGACTGGAGGGATTTCAGACACATCATATAAGAGGGGATTGAGATATTATATTGAAAGATTTCGAAATTCGTTGGTTATGTTTTATTAAAGGCAGAGATTAGGGGTAAAATGGTCGGAGTTACCAATTAAGAAGAAATCTTGGAAGAATTTCTTATTCTGGCACATTAACAAAAATTTCATTGATGACATAGGATAATTACGACCTGAGATTTGAAGAACATACATCAAAAAGCTGGGCAAAAATAATTTTCTTAGATTTCTGTCAAAATGGTTAAACTTTAATTCTATGCTCGAAAAACCGATATACTTATCTTCAGATCCGTAGATAAGAGAGGACTGGCCTTGTAAAAACAAGAAAATTGAAACTAAAGGATCTATAAGTTTTTATTCTCACCATTTTTCTATGTAAAATTTGTATTGTTTATATTTCATTAATATGCTGTGAATGTTTATACCAAAGAGCTCATTTACAGTCCTCAGAACATGATAAAGGTCATATTTCGATTGTGGGGTGTTCTTTTGATTTTTTCGAGCTGTGGTCAGTAGAGCCTAGAACTCTAACAAATACAGCACCATCATACAAGATGGGGTACCAGTCTCCTTCAAACTGACACATGCAGATAACGCTGAGGAGGCATTGAACTTTATCAGCATTGCGTATCGATAACGCCTTCCGAAATGCAACTGTAACAATCACATCTAACTAAATAGTGAGAAAAAGCACGCAGTTGGTTTAAGGACTAGAAAACAAGCCAGGGGAATCGACCGTCAGGAGAGGTAAATTAACTTACGATTTTATTTATATTGTAATCAATTCATATATTCAGTTTTACATGAAATAAGTTTTCTACTGTCGAAATATGCTTTAGAAATTTTCAATTTTGAAGATTGATTGAAGATGAGTTTTCAACCATATTACTGAATTTAGTAGATAATCTCCTGCTTCAGCCCTGTGAGCTAATACACTTGGAAACTTCATTGAAAAACTTGGTAAAAATTTCCATGATGAAGAAGAAGTAAAATATATTTTATACTTTCCATAATTTTATGTTTACAAACAGGCTCGGTTTCGATCATCAGGTCCCTTTCAAGTGGTCAATTACAGGAAATGAATTTGCTTATACTGGGTGTAACTGAAACTAAGGCCACCCCTTTTTTCTATTTGCAATATTTTGATGAAACTTAGGAACCGGATAGAAGACAACATTCTGAATTCGAGAACATTAATATGTTTGACATTTCGTTTCGTTTCGTTTTCATTGATTGAGGAACGGGCATGATCTGTTTTTACGCTTGGTATTCTATTCATTCGCTTGTTTTTACGATTGTGTTTTTCTGACACACACCAAAATTATAGATATAAGCATTTATTGTAAATACAATTATTCGAATTTTGTAAATGCGATATATATATATATATATATATATATATATATATATATATATATATATATATATATATATATATATATATATATATATATATATATAGGGTTTTACCCCGACGTGTTGCCCATATATCTGTTCATGCAATCAAACTGATTTCATGAAAAATATAAATCCACAACCCGGTAATTAATACCATTGCCAGGCAATGATTATAATCAAAATATATCCTGGAATAATTATATATTAGGATAACGTTAAATGTTATGAAAATATATCAATCTACCAGAATATATACATACTATAGCATCATCAGACAATGATATCAACGTACCAACGAGTAGTGTCAGAGGCTTTCTCCCTGGAAAAATCCAGTGTACGGACCTTAGTCAAGTAACACTGAATGGTACTCATAAATAGTTTCCTTTGTGTGAAGTGGTGAACGATCGAATATAATACTGCTCTGAATATAAATATGACAAAATTGTCAGTTAATTATATTACATTTATATAAACCAATGAATAAAATTTGAAATGAGATTCTGAGCAGTATAAACTAAAGAGAAAACCTATGACTCTACCTCATTATTTTTTTCGGAAAGAAACCTACGAAGAATATTACAAGATTTGAAGACTGTTATCTTTGTAACTGTTCAAACAAATTTTTCTTCAGACCCAAAATCTCAATACTTTTGTGAAGATTTCTAGGAATAACACCTGTTGTGGAAATAATAATCGGTAGAATAAATATTTTCTTCATTTTCCACATTTTTTAATCTCGTCGCCAAGCATCATATATTTAGAAATTTTTCATTGTATTTATTCTGTATATTATGTGTGTCGGGTATAGCAATATCAATTATATATGTTATTCGATTCTGTTTATCATTAAGAATGATATCTGGTCTATTGTGTTTTACAGCTCTGTTGCAAAGAATTGTTTTATCAAAATAAAGTTTATATTTGTCATTTTCACAAATAATCTCAGGTTCATATTTGTGAATTTTTTTCTTTTGGGAATTAGGTCATGTTTAATTCCTTGATTAAAATGAATAATATTAGCGACGGCATTATGTATTTCTAAATAATCTGTTGAAGCAAGGACTGAGCAAGATGATAATATATGAAAACTGTTTCTGAAGAACAGAAACATCTACGGCAAGAATCATCTATATTTTGTTTGATGATGTGTTTTCTATAATTCCTCGTGAAACAACCTGATCCTGGATCGCAATTGCCAAGCCTTTTATTTCAGCAAACAATTCTCCAGATACTAACCATTTATTCGATGCGATTTCATCAATATAATCATTTTCAATTCTTTAGGGTGCTTTCCGTGTAATTCCTTCTGCATCCAACTTTCTCTTTTAGGTTCTTAGCCAAAAAGTATTTCATCGACGTATCTTTACCAAAAATGAAAGCAAGTTGAATTCAGTCTCTTGTTTTTTATGCTGGACATGAATATATTCGACAGAGTGATTAGAGTCCGCGAGCACTAAAATGAGCCTTTTCAATCATCCTTAAGGTTCAATATCGATTTCACAAGTCTGCAAAAAAAAAATTGAGAGCTGTTTTGGTTTTTTTGTGTAATTCTTATGTTGTCGGGTGTGCTGAATTCGAAAATGACTTTCATTTTGTCCTAGCACGTCACGTTTTCTGACAATGTAGGTGTCTATGCTAAACAAGTTATCATCTTAAAATAAAACATAATTTTTTGTTTCAAATAAAGTAATATATAATTGCGTATCAAAACTTATTTTCTTATCTAAAATACATTAATTAGTGAGCACCAAACACATTTCTTTTTCCCAGTGAGAATCCTTTTGTTACATTTTCGCTTATGGGAAGCATCTGGAAGGTCTCTTTTAAGCGTCCAACAGTAGTCTGCCATCATTGAGACGCTCCATCTTCCCTGGTATCTTTTTTTCATCTCCTTAATATCATGGTGGAATCGTTCACCCTGCTCTTCACTCACGTCTCCTAAATTTTCTGGAAAGTAGTCGAGGTGGGAAAGAAGAAAATGTACCTTTAAACTCATTAAGCAAACCTAAAGCTTGAAATGCTTTTCACATTCTTTTGGCGATTTCTTTGTAGTTAGGGTCTTTGTTATCGCCTAAAAATTTTGTTAAAACTTCCTCAAAGGCAATCCACCTTTCTCTTTGAGGATCCATCATGGTTGTGACGAATAGTGGATCAGCCATAAGCCATCTAATATGTGGTCCAACGAAAACACCTTCCTTCAACTTTGACTTCGAGAGGCCAGGAAACTTTGATATTAAGTATTTGAAGCAATTTCCATCTCTTGGAAATGGCTTTACAAATTGCTTCATCAATCCCAGCTTTATGTGAAGCGGTGGTAAAAGAACTTTATGAGGAGACACCAAAGTTTCATGCAGGACATTCTTTTCGCCAACCTTAAGCTCCCACGCAGGCCAACACTTTTTAGTCCAGTGATTTGTTCGATCTCTACTATCTCATAGACACAAAAAGCAAGGGAATTCGGTAAACTCAGATTACTGTCCGAGCGCCATGCCCAAGATTTTGAAATCACCGCACACTTGCCAACCGTGGTCTTCATATTTCAATTTACAAAGATTCAATTCCAAGTTCTTGTAGGTTTCTTTGAAGTGTACGGAATGGCCGACAGGAATGGAAGCATAGAAACGGCCGTTGTGAAGCAGAACTGCTTTAAGGCTTCTTTTTGAAGAATCTATAAAAATACGCCACTCTTCTGGGTCGCATGAGATCTTAAATGTATTCATCAAACCTTCAATATTGGTGCAATAAACCAACTCGTCCTCTGGGCAAAGTAGGAAGTAAACTGCTTTTCACGATATCTAAGCCAGGAGGAAGACACTTCCTGCAAAAGTAAGTTCCTGCTTTTGAGCCTTGATCCAAGCAACTCAGCAGCGTTTTTGGGAAGATTCAAGTCTCTTACTAAATCATTAAGCTCGCCTTGGGAAAACAATTTTGGTCATCTTCAAATTCAAAAGTTGACTGGTTATCGGGTGTTGGTACAGCACCATCTTCGTCAGAACTTGGAACCTCTTCCAAGGTAGCAGGGATCTTGGGCACTGATATTTCGGTCCCATGAGGGATGGGACGAATAGCCGATTGCAGATTGGGGTATGAAATTGACTGCTTCCGTTTTGAATTATACCCTTTCACATTACACGAACAAAAGTAACAATCATCACTATGGTTCTTTTGCTCTCGCCATACCATAGAAATTGCAAATTGGAAAGATTTTTTCTTGCCCTTAAACCAATTTTGAAGGTCTTCAACACAGACTTTATGAGGTGCCCATACTTTATCCTGATTTCTAAGTTTGAAGCCAAAATACGCGAAGTATCCTTTTTTCACAAAGTCCGTAATATTAACTTGTTGCTTTAATGTCATATATTCTCCACAAATCTAACAGAATCTATCAGAAGAGTTCATACACTTCAGCACAGACGACATTGCACTGTATTGAACCAAGATCTATAAAACAATGATGAGTTAACACGTAATTGTCCCGCGCCACTTCTACACTATCGTAGCGCGCACGTTCAGGTTACAACATGTTTATACTTGTTAATGTAGGTCAGAAAGGGTGTTCCTTATTTGTAAATTGATGATAGTTGTGTCCTGTAAACATTTTAAAACAGTAATCAAAATAAAATTATACCTAGCATTTATACATAAGTATATATAATATATAAGTTAATCCCTTTTTAGCCCAAAAAATCCATTTTTTGTAATAAAATTTTGAGTTTTGTAAAAAAACCTTACGTTCTGGAATTTTTTGTGTATGTTCTTTGTTTTCAGAACACCTAAATACATAGAAATCAGTTGAAAATATCCAGACAGCATTTTTGTTGCAGACCTGTGTTATCAGTATTCATCCACTAAAAATGTAGAAACAAAATTCCAAGAATGTTTTCCCGTAATCCTAGAATTTCAGGCGTGTTATCCATTGTAAGCGAAGAAAAGCAGTTCAATAATAGAAAAGATACATAAGATAACCATTTGAGAACTGAACTGGTCTACTGTACCCCAAACTGCCAGGTAGAAAGGTAGATAACATAGACGGCAGTAAAATTAGTTGCAAAAATAGGTTTTATACGTCTGTTTATCCCTCAATTATTTGGTCTATCTTGATAGTTAGGTTCTCAGTTGAAGATATAACGGATGTCATTCGTAATTATTAACGAGAAAATATGACAGATGAACCGAAAACTTTCGACATGTCCAAATTTTCTTGTGTAGTACAGTAAACTCGATCCTGTAGGTAACTCCAGAGCCAAAATGCAGAAGGGGCCAAATCTGGGGAGCGGGTTTGCCACATTACAGGACCATTTGGCACTATCGATTGATTACGAAAATTATTATTCAGTCAATTCACATTCACAGTTGCATTGTGAGGAACAGCACCAACTTGTTGGAAGTAGATTCTTTCTCGTTCTTCCGAAAAAACATCATCAAGGAAATTTGGTGAGTTGTAATGATAATTCCATTATAATTGTTCTGATTCAATTTCCTTTCAATGAAAACTGGTTCTATCAAGCGATTTGGATAAATGGCGCACTAGGCGCCCACACACCGAAACTACGCTGAAAATTATTCTTCATCATATTATATTGAGTCAGAATGCTCGAGCACTATTTCTGTTAGATTTAGAATAGACTCTCATCATGTCTGTTTTCACTTAATTTTCGTTTTTTATGTTTATCAATTCCTTGTAAAGGAGACTCGAATCGAAACAATAACAATAATGAGCGACTTCATTTGAATCTTCTGTTACGTTTTGAGTCTTTTTTTGCCGAAAATATGAAATAATGAGTTGTCTAAACTGCAATAATGATCCAAATACTTTTAAGGACTAAAATTCCATCACAGATTCCAACAAACGCCTATGCCACGAATTACATCGTTCAATTGGAAATGTGAATTTTTTCCGATATCTTTCCATAATTTCGATTTTCTTGGAAAACAGTGTTTTAAGTTCTAGCACCTTACTTAAAATAAAATCGGAAAAAATTAGAACATGAGGTTACCATTTTTTGTAATGCGTTCTTCCCAGGAATAGGCGAACCTGTTACACCACATGAGTGGGCACCTGGGAAGAATTAAAATTGAAGTATCTGTTTACTTGATTCTTGAAGGAACCAAATTGTAGCATTTTGGGAAGATGTTGGACAATCGTCTGCAAAACCGAAGATCTTGTTCTCTGTAGATGACAGAAGATCGTTTATCTGCAACAGAAACAAGGTTGGCGAAATAATGGATCCCTGAGGTACACCTGCTTGCAACCGGAAACAATCAGATGTTATACCGTCGACCATAACTTGTATTGATCTATTTGAAAGAAACATTCTTATCCAAGCCCACAATTTTTCAAGAATATCATATGCAGCAAGTTTTTTCAACAAGGCTGCATGCCGAACCCCATCGAAGACTTTGGAGATGTCGAGGGCTATTGCTCTAGATTCCCCATGCTTTTCCATCGTTGATCCACAAACATGAGTGACGTTGGCGAGCAGATCTCCTGTCGATCTTTGCATTTGAAAACCATACTAACGGTCGATAATAATTCCTTGCAACTCAAGATATTTGATGATTTCATCATGTATGACTCTCTCCATTATTTGGACATAATGGGAAGAAGTGCAACAGGGCGGTATTTTTGGGGTAAGAATTTCTTTCCTTTCTTTGGGATAGGTTGAATTCTCGCTATTTTCCAGGTGCTCGAAAAAGTCTGGCTTTCGTAAGAAATCTGAACTACACGGTTGAGAATGGGAGCCAGTTCGGGAGCACATTTGCAAAGAATGGCACTGACAGTCTTCACCATAGACCAGAATTGTCTACCGCTTGTCTGTTCAAGGAGTTCATTAGTTACCCCTTCGTTGAAATTGGCCTTTGATCTTGTAGTTGTTAGGTTGAATACGTTCCGTATTCGTACGAAGGTTGTTCTTGTTTCCTCTGTTGGGTTTATCTTCCATGGCTTGTAAGCTCTGCTCTTGACTGCAGAGGCTCTCTCGCAGTCTTTGTTGAACCAAAGCTTTCGTGCTGTGGTTCTTTTTATGAAATGAGGGATGTAGACATCCATTCATATTCTGGCAATGACAGACTAATGAAAAAATGTTACAGGCTATTAGAATATCATTTGTTACATTCAAATTTTGAAACGGAGCGAATTATTCATGATCGTTCTGCCACTGGTACTCCATTTTTCAAAACTTTGGGGTAGAAAACTATTAATTAAATCAACTAATTATGGATAAGTAACAGAGGATTTCCTTTCTCTGATATTTATTAAATTGTTGTCGCTTCTACTATATTGGCCTGATATGCAATTAGCAACATTCATTGTTTAAATCGGAAGTATCCATTTCATTTTTGAATTCTTTGCATGTGGGCTTTTCTTCGTTCATCATTTTCTCAACGATTTTCTAATTTACCTTTTCGTTTTAGCTGATCACTACTTTCGTCTCAGTATCGCTGGATCCAGACTTTTCGAAGTAAATTTCATACTTGGTAGCCGCTTAACAACCTGTAAGGGAGACGGAGGAAATAGGGGCTATTTGAGGAAAGTTTCATATTTTAGACGCAATATCCAAGTTCTTGATTTAATTTTTTTTAAATGATTTGAGGTGAGTACACTTTAAGCTAACATAACGATTTTTGGATATTCTGGTGAAGCAGCAAGCAAATCGGACGCATACATATCGCCCGGAACTATTGAGATAAGCCACATCGAGAAAAAACTTAAATATTTGAATACATCCGAAGGTCCAGGGCCAGATTCGATTCCACCTATATTCATTAAGTCTTGTAGTTCTTCTTAAGCAACACCTCTCTATATAATTTTTAATATGTCCCTTCTACAGGGAGTGTTTCCTGACAAATGGGAAGTAGCCAAAGTTGTGCGAATTTTTAAAAGTGATAAGAAAAATGTGATACGAAACTACAAACCGGTTTCTGTTCTGAGTGGTTTCGGTAAAATTTCCGAACCTATTATAACTGAGCTACTCTTTCAAATATGTAGTTTCAAAATCACTATCCATCAACACGGTTTTTAAGGGCAGGTCAGTTTTGACAAGTATGACTCGTTATATCAATGACATAGCCGAAAATTTTGATCAGGGACTACAGGTGGATGCAGGTTATACTGATATGGCAAAGGATTTGATAAATTCCAACATTCAACTATGATTCGGGTTTTAGTAGATTTCGGTGTAGTTGGTTGTTTACTTAAGTGGATCGAATCTTATCTGTCGAATCGACGCCAATATGTTGTTTTGAGTGGTGGGTGCTCTGATTTGGTTGATGTCTGGAGTACCTCGGGGGTCTCACCTGGGACCTCTACTCTTCACAATATACATCAATGATATTTCTAAATGTTTTATGAATTCCTGTTATGATTTGTACGCTGATGATATCAAGATATATATGAGCATTACATCTAAAACGGATTCTTGTTGTTTCAGGAAGATTTAGACCGTTTCTTTCATTTCTGTTCCTCAAGATATTTCACACTGAATATTTATAAGTGTGAAGATATAGCTTTCACGAAAGGTGGTTGGTAGGTTTGACCAGATTAGGGATCTAGCAATGTTCTTGATTCTAAATTATCTTTCGAAAATCATATTGATATTATAGTGGCAAAAGCATTCAGGATGTTAGGTTTCATTTTACGTATATCTAGAGATTTCAAGGAGCTTAAAACTTTGAAAGTTTTATATTTTTCCCTAGTGAGGAATCACTTAGAATATGCTACACCGGTTTGGTCATCTCAGAATTCCAAGTACGTAAATAGAGTGGAAAGGGTTCGAAAGAAATTCATTAATAATTTGAGGTACAGATTTGATAGAAGTATAATATGTGATTACAGTGTTAGTTTGGAGCGCTACAGATTACTAAGTTTAGAAAATTGGAGGGTGCTTAGATAGTTACTTTCTTTACAGAATCATTAACAATTATTTCGATTTTATGTTAATGAATTTTTTAAGTTTCAATATTGCGGTATGGTTGGGTATTATTGATGATAATGCGTTTTTATAATTGGCATCTTGGTGATATGGATGTGTTCAACAATAATCTTGCGGGATTTAGGAGAAAAGTAATAATTTAGTTGATGAGTCTTTCTGATATTCGAGTGACGAGAGATCAGTATAGATAGATGACATGCTCACTCACTCAGCAAACGACTGCAACAATATTTTGTTTTAGTTCAACTCGGAAGAAGGTCGTACGTACACAGTGTGTGATTGTAACCTAACAAAAATGCCTAATCGCAAGTGTTCCTTCAATATTACTTTGCAAAACAAGTATCTATTTATAAAACAAAGGAGTGGTAATACCGCAGACGTTACGTGTGAAAAGTGTCGTATGGATTTTAGTGTTGGACATGGTGGTGCCAGTCATATTGAAAAGCATTTGAAATCATTGAAACACAGGCTTTCCGATCAAGCTACTGCATCATGCTCGTCAATGCTTACTTAAAAAAATGATTCGCCGATTGCCAAAGATTTGGACATAGTTGCAGCTGAGGGTGCGTGGGTATTTCACACCGTGCAACATCATCACAGATTTCGATCAAACAACTGTTCTTCTCATTTCATTCAAGCATGTTTTGGGCAGAAATTCAGATGTGCTCGTACAAAAACTCAAGCTATTCTTGCATATGTGCTGTCACCTATGGCAACCTCTGAATTGAAAGAGCATCTTTACGAAGCCCATTGCATAACTTCATCAACAGATGCTTCAAACCATGGCTCAATAAAAATATTCCTAGTTTTGATTTGATATTTTTTTCCATGCGAAGGCGTGAAAGTCAAGGTTTTAGAATTTCGGGAGCAGCTAGGCCAAACATTGTATATAATTGTCGATTATCTGAAGAAAGTATTATCTTGTAATGATTTGAATAAGAAAATTGTGGCATTTTGTGAAGATAACATGAACTGCAATTCTGGAGGAAAGAATAGAAAAGGGAGTAATAAAGTTTACTCAAAATTGAACCAATCACTATGAAGACAGCTGATTGCGATTGGATGTGGAGCCCACATAGTCTACAACGCGATCAAAACTGCCGCTGATTGTCTTCCTGTTAACTTCGAATGCATCATTGTGAAAATTCGTTCATTTTTCTACATCTACAACAGGGGTTCTCTAATGGTCGATCGCGATCGACTAGTCGATCGCGAGTGCTTTTTGAGTAGATCTCGAGAGGAAAAATAAGTTAAATAAGTATGTAACTAAACTCTCCACTCTGTTGGTGGCAAAAGGCGGTTTTATTAAAGGAACGCGTTGTACTTGTCGCGCCTGCAGGAATTGGAGTCATTCTGAATTGTAAATTGAAGGCAATACTACGTCGATACAAAGTTTATTATTAAATAGTACAAAATTCGAGCTGCGAAGAAATCTTAAACGTTTCATTTTAATAACGATTGGTAGGAAGAATTTTTCTTCTGTATGGTGAAGGATAACTGCATTTGTCTGATTTGTCGTTCCTCAGTTGCAATACTTATAGAGGCAGCATAAAACGGTTCTTCAAAACTTTGAAAGGATTTTCCAACACAGACTGAATTGAGAAAATGAAAAAAACGTGATTTGATATCTTGTTTGAAAAAAGGATAAACCATGTTCTCAAGACCAGCCAAACAATCAAAAGCTGCTACGATCGCGTCATTTAAAATATCTTATATATTGGCGAAACACAAGAAACCATTCGAAAATGTGAAAGAGGCATTTGAATTGATTAAACAGAAATCATTTTTGCTATTAGAGAACTTCAGTTATCTCGTCCGACTGTCACAAGGCGTAGTGAAGTCATGAGTTAGGACATGGCAGGTAAACTAAAACATGATATCATGAAATGTACATACTTTTCTTGGCAGTTCGACGAATCTACCGATATGACAGAAACTGCCCAGTTTTATTCGGATCGTATTCAATGACATGTTGGCTAAGGAAGAATTTTTGACAATCATTCCCCTGAAGGAGAAGACGCTTGGCTAAGGTAAATAAATAAAAATGTCGTTTTCGTCAATTTTGTAAAAAACTAAACTACAAGCTACCAATATATAAATTAGTGTGCATTATAACCGATGGAGCACCAGCAAATACTGGAAACAAAAACAGTTTTGTGGCATTGTATCTAGCTAATGAAGATTTCCCTTGATTTTTTCATTCCATTGCATTATACATCAACAAGTTCTGTGTTCAAGAGTTTTAAACACGATGGATATTGCAACAAAAATTGTGAATTCCATCCGTGCACGTAGCTTGCAATGGCGGCTCTTTGAATTTCAGTTGGAAGACAGCAAGTCAGCTGAACACAGTCGCGGAAAATTCCTAAAAACATTCCAAGAATTATTGCCCGAAATAACAGCTTTTCTAGACGAAAGAGGTGATGAAATTCAGATGTTGGAAAACGAAAACTGACTGACTGATTTGGCATTTTTGACTGACATCATAATGCGAAACACCATTAACTTGGAGCTTCAAAGTAGAGTAAAAACAATTATTGAGATGATTAGCGCAGTAAACGCATTCTTAAGTAAATTGCATGATAGGTCAACTGAAAAGAAAGGATCTGAAACATTTCCGTCTTTGAAAGCAAGTATTCTGCAGATGAATTATGATATGTATGAGGCTGAGTTATCAAATGTTTTGTGACAATTCGAAATGAGTTTTTACGATTGCACAATATTGGCAAATATAGCATCATTCATGAGTTATCCTTTTTCATGTAAGAACATTGAGGAATTAGCTACTGAAATAGCAAGTCAGTTTAATATGAACTCATTTTCTTTTGAAAATGAGTTGGTGCAGACTGCATCAGATATACATCTCTAACCTACAGCATCTGATACAAATTTCTGGTGTTTTATATCTGAAAATTAATATCCGAATTTAAATTGAATCGCCCTTCAACGGCAATGTTTGGGTCAATTTACTTGTGCGAGTCTGCATTAACTGAAATGAAGATAATTGAGTCATAATATCGCAATCGACTAACTGACGATCATATGTCATCATGCATGCGATTGGCACTCAGTGGTTACGTACCAGTGCCACGCTTCAACATCCAAAGTCACTCCTTAGTTTAGTTCAACACCATATGTAACTATTTTGCTTTGTAACAACCAATAAACTCGCAATTTTGGAATACCATGAAATTTTTCATTGATATTACAGAGAATAACCTAACTTTACCTAACCCAAACCTTGACTAAAATGATGTATATTGTGTTTAAAGCTAATATCTATATATGCTACGGTATATCCTACCTAGGTAGGTTGGTAGGTAAAGTGTATCGTGTATGTACGACAACTCTGAATCACACATACTTGCAGCCTCTCAGAGTCGATCGTAAGTAGTCTAAAAATATTTAGGTAGATCGCCAGCAGTTCAAGTTTGAGCACCCCCTGATCTACAGTATTCGAGTCAAACCTTTAAAGGAATTTTGTGATTGAACTGACATAGAGTAACACAAACTGCTGGACTACAGTAAAACTAGGTGGTTTGCGTTAATGTCCGCGCTTGAGAGAATTTCAGCCTTTGTAAAACTATTTTCCGAGTATCGACAAATGCTCAAATATTTTAAAAACCTTTTTCGAAAAGCCCAGCACAGAATTGTGGTTATATTTTTTGCATGCATATACAGAGACATTTCATTAAGCTGTGTTGAAAATCGAGGGACAAAACGTGTCAGCAATAGAGTCTGCGAAGGAAATCAATTATCTCCTAGATAACCTGGCAATTAAAGAGAATTCGGTTTTCCTTCCGCACAGCGTCAGTAACCTACTTGTAAAATCACAAAGAACTGACGCTGCTGTTGACCAGCACAATGTGAAAACTGCGGCGGATGAAGTTTATAAAACAAGCAAAGAATACTTGGAGCAGTGGTGTCAATACAACATAGAATTAGAAGTGTTTGAATGGGCAAATTTGACAAAAGTACTTACGTGGGAAGAGGTACAGAATGTGATGAATATGCTGATCCCGCAAGGGTTTATTAGCAGTAATCGAGACTTTGACGAGTTTTCGTTCATTTCCAACTGCGCGACAGATGAAAAAATCACTAGCTGGAATACTGAGAATCTTGCTGCTGAAAATCATTGGGTAGAATTATTCCAGCACTTCCGTGCCAACAATCTCCACTAAATGAACTTTTCCATAATTATTGAGTACATTATGCGTCTGCCTGGAAAGTAACGCACGTGTCGAAAGAGTTTTTTCTCAAATGAACAAAATATGGACTAGTGAGAAAACACAGTTCATCGTCGCAGTATTCAAAGCCATTTTGGTTACAAGGATAAATATAAATAAATCATGTACTGAGCTCCAGGCGTACCTAAAAAGAAGTCCTGATATTCTAAAACTAATTTGTTCAGCTGACAAACACAAAAATACTGCCACTGGGGCGTCCTAACTTATGCAACGTACTTATTATTAGTGCTTTTAATATTTTGTATTACTGTTATTACTTGCTCTAATAAAAAACTTGTAAAACACCAAAAAGTTTTTTTTACGTAATTCCGCAGGAGACGTCACGCTTTGACAAAAAATAAATGGTCGCGTTAATTATACCTCTCATGTTCCCGTGGTTTTGATGGAGTTGATTCACCGTAAGCCTTCTGTAATACTTTCAGCGATTTGGCACACGAAATTCCATTTGCAATACAAAATTTCGGAGAAATCCTTCGTTCGATATTTTCATCAAAATGATTAAACGAAGATTTTCACTAAATATATTAATAAATGGTCGACGCGTTTCGATACACAATATCTTTGTCAAGAGCGAATGAATACTATAAAATTATCTCAACAAACGTATACTTATATAGGCTAAAGAGGCAATCCATTCAGAGTTATCTGTATTTGAACTAGTGTTTAGGTAACAAGTTCAATAAGGGTGAGTTATTTATGTCTATCTGGTCATTAAGAATATCTGGGGAATACCTTAATCTATTAATCTGAAGTACTTCCAGAAGGTTGAGTTTTATACATCTATTCTCAGAATGTAGGCTTCTAAATTCCGAATTCAAAGACTGACTATTTTCCCTAAGTAATTAGAATAATTCGAATCGGTTTTTCCATAAACTGCGGTTATGTTCTGAGATGCTAACATTGAAATTTCTTCCTGTTCTACCTATATAAAAACAATTGCGATCTGTACATTCCAATCCATAAACACCTGGATTGTTGTCTTTATTAATTGGAGACTTATAATTTCTGATAAATGAACCTAAACTTGTTGATGTTTTGAACGCTATATTCAAATTTGAATTTTTAAGAAGGATTTCACATTATTGCTAATATTGCCTATATATGTTAAACTATTGAATTTCTTCTCTTAATGTTCACCGATTGGATAAATATGTTGTAAACCTAATTTTCGTTTTTTCTTATATAGTATGTTGCTAACTACATTTGCATCGTTACCATTATTTATTGCGATCTGTTTTATCGAATTCAATTCTTTGAGATAATTTTCACTAGACATTGGTGTGCTTGAGAGTCTATGTATATAACTATTAAATGCTGCAACTTTGTTTTGGTAAGGATGTGCCGATGTATAATGAATTGTGATATCTGTATGAGAAGTTTTGTGATAAATTGAAAACAGGTGTTTATTATTTAATCTTGTTATTGTTAAGTCTGAAAAATTAATCGAGTTGTCCTGTTCTATTTTAGAAGTGAATTTTATATTTGGTTGCAGGTTGTTGATGAAATTTTCGAATACAGTGAACCGTCTGATTGTTCCTGTGAAAAACATAATAACGCCATCGACATATCGATACCAATGTTCTTTAAACGGGTGTTAATGAATAGGTTTTTCCTTATTATTCAGGAAGATTTCTGCCAAAAGAGGGCTTAAGGAGTTTCCCATTATAAGTCCCTCATCACTTTCATAAAAAGTCGTTAAATAAAAAATAACTTTGAGATATGCAAACATCTAATGAAGCCATAGTGTCATATTTAATTTGTGGTTTCGTTCTATCTTGTGTTAACGAAATTTTGATTATATCATACGGATTCTTCGGTGGAATACTTGACATCGAAAGACACTAACTTAGCATAACTTGGTATGACAACATTTTCTATTTTTATTATCAAATCATCTGAGTTACGAATTAAAAAATAAGGTTTAAAATTACAAAATTTTTCCAGAATATGTATTAAAAATTTGGAAATCTTGAATGCTGCGGTATGAGTGAATGATACCATTGGTCTTATTGGATAACCATCTCCGTGCAGTTTAACTAAAGAATAGAGTTGAGTTGGTAAAGGATTCGGTAAAACGAGTTTAAATTTTTCGCGATCTGTAATGATGGATTTTGAATTCTCAATGACTGTCTTCACTTCCTTAATGAATTTGTTAGTTGGATCTCGGGCTATAACTGAATAATTAGAATCACTGATAAAATTTAAAGTTTTTCAATTATAATCTTGTTTATTCATTGCTACAACTGTATTGCTTTCAATTTGCTTTTGTGAAAATAATGTCGTTCGATGTTGATTTTGGTTTTATGTTTTTGATTGATATGTGATCTTTAGTTGTTCTATTAAGGTTTTTGAGGTATTCTTTCTTGATCGCGGACGCAGTTTGGTGTTTCAGGAAACTATTGTTTTCAACATTTCTGAGGCAAATTTCAGTATCTATTACTAGTTTTTCAAAGTTTGATGTATGATGTTTGAGGTGAATATTATGTTTGAATCCTTTCCCCAATAACGCCGTCTCATCTATGGTAAAATTTGTTTCAGTTAAATTTATGAATCTTTTGAAAAATTGATGATTTGAAAAGTTGGTGTTAATTTCTATAATTTTAGGTTTATTTCTGATGAGGTTATTAAGTTTAATCAATTGAGTTCCATATTTACTATGGATAATTTGATTGACTTTTTCTCTGATTTTCTGGTCTAAAATATAATATTCAATTCTATGTATTCTAAGAGAAAGCTCTGAATGGAATACCTCAACATAAGTGTAGCAAATATCCAGTTTGTCGTATTTTTATTTTACATTTTATATATTATTTCATCAACAACTTTCACCCAAATATAAAATTCACTTCCGAATAGAACAACTCGATCAATTTCCTAGACTTAACAATAACAAGATCAAATAATAAACACCTGTTTTCAATTTATCATAAACATTTTCATACAGATATCACAATTCATTATACATCGGCACATCCTCACCAACACAAAATTGAAGCATTTAATAGTTATATACATAGACTCTTTAGCACACCAATGTCTATAGAAAATAATCTCAAAGAATTGAATTTGATAAAACAGATCGCAATTAATAATGGTTATGATGCAAATTTAGTTAGCAGCATATTATATTAGAAAAACAAAAATTAGCTTTACAACATATTTATCGCATCGGTGAACATCAAGACAAGAAATTCAATAGTTTAACATATATAGGCAATATTAGCAATAATGTGAAATCCTTTCCTTGAAATTCAAATTTGAATATAGGGTTCAAAACATCAACAAATTTAGGTTCATTTATCAGAAAATATAAGTCTCCAAATAATAAGGAAAATAAATCAGGCGTTTATAGATTGTAATGTACAGATTGCAATTGTTTTTATATAGGTAGAACAGGAAGAAATTTCAATGTAAGAATCTCAGAACATAAACGAAATTTCATCAATGGAAAAACCGATTCGAATTATTCTAATCATCTTAGAGAAAATATTCATTCTTTCAATTCGGAATATAAAATCCTACATTCTGAGAATAGAGGTATAAAACTCAACCTTCTCGAAGTACTTGAAGTTAACAGATTTAGGTTTTCACCGGAAATTCTTAATAATCAGTTATACATAAATAACTCACCTTTACTTGTTTCCTAAACACTAGTTCAAATAAAGATAATTCTGAATGGATTGCCTCTTTAGTCTATATACGTTTGTTAAGATAATTTTGTAGTATTCATTCGCTCTTGACAAAGATACTGTGTATCGAGCATTTATTAATATAATGTAGTGGATATTTTTGTTTAATCATTTTGAAAATGGATTTGTTTCCTACAAAAGCCTCGTCAATTGAAATTTTCATCAATACTTTCGCGTTCAAACTCCGCGACAGTATAGAAAACAGTTGTGCCAACTTATCAGCGACAATAATTTTGACAATCGTTTCAAGTAGATTTTTTAAATAATCCAATTCCTGTTACGTGTTTGACAGACTAAATAACAGATGACTTTTCTTGCAATATGAAATATCATATTGGTTTTACGAAAGTAAGCTTCGAACGAAAATAGTATTTTTCCTTTTATCAATTACGTAAGGGTAATAGAAATGTGATAAATGGAATTCAAACCCAACATTCATATCGACTGGTTTAATTCCCCGTTTGGGATTAATGTTCCGACTTGTTTATATGCATCATTAAAGAAATTTTCGAAATTTACAAATATGGAACATCGCTGTCGTCCATGATTTTTAACGTTCCAATTGTTCAATTGAAATGGATATTTCATGAATATGAGCTGTCATCATGTGCCAAAACATTTTCAATGTATACTTGTTTCCATATCATGAGCATATAGCATATCCCATATTTCAAATTAATCTACATAACATGGAGGGTTCATCTAACTGCACCACTCTTGAAATTCATACGAATACAATAGCAAAACGTTTAATTTGAGAAGGTTCTTGTTCAGAAGGAAAATGTATCCTTATAACGAAATCAGTTCCCATGTACAATTCAAACAATAACAATTAAGAGAGCAAAAAGCGGAGAGGGCTTAGGGTTGAAGCATAATACAACAACGGGAGGTATGGAGGGAGGAATATCAGTAGCATATCACAATACCACTTACGGCTGGACTTAAGGCATTACCTTCTTCAGGTCCGGATCGAAAGATTTAAAGAATTTTCAGAATACATCAGAAAGTGGTAATTTTTCGAGGGAAAATACCTTCTTTTCATAATTATAATGATGCAATGATCGACTCATGTACAGAGCAAATCATAGTTTTGTGCATAAACAATAATAACACACTTTGTTTAGCAGCTCAGATAATTAGGTTCAAAAAATAATAGATTTTTTCTGTACAAAAATCATAATTACAAATAGTTAGTTCTCATTTTCAACAAGTCAGATATTTTACTATTGAAAACTCTTAAGGTATCTTTTCTTCGGTACGTTTTGACGCTCATTCAAAGCGTCGAACTATGTGCGGAAATTTACTTTTATGTCCGACCGTTTTTGAGTTACAGTGCAAACTTGCGTTTTTTTAGATATGAAATTTGCTAAATGGAGTTTCTTTTTTCTTTACAAAGATATATTGAATGTAAACTCATTTCTATCAGCCAGGACATGCTTTCATGAAAATCCGAAAATTGAATTATTATTTCTTTAATTTTGTCTAATAACTCGTTGTTCATTTACAGAATTTAGATGAAATTATTAATTGATTGAGCTTAAGTATATTATGATTTTTCATCAAATTATAAGTATTGTGTAAATATGGTATTGTTTGTAATAACGAAACTACCATGCCGTACGAAAATTTCGAACCCATATCGGAGTTGACGTTGAATATTAATATGACGATGTGGGTTTACATCCAACCCCTAAGTTCATTTGGTCGATTGAATATTCTAAATCTGCATTATTTCTCGGAAAATCTGCATTTTCTTCATATAGAGACCAATTGCGAAAATTGAGTCGACGTTGGAAATCTCTTGGCTGCAAAAGCTAGGATATTCTCATTTTATAAGAATTATATCTACTTCTTTGAGAATGCCGAGCGCTTCACTCTTAAATAAACCTGTTTCTATTCTAATTTGAAAGCTCGAAATCAATGGATTGGCAGTTACACTACCTATTACATCAATTGTTGCATCTTCTCTATCAACTACTTTATTCTCTTATTTCCTTGGGACGTTTAATATACCGAAATTCATGTTCAAGTTTTCCCTCAATTTATCGGATATACTTTCATGAGGTTGTGGCCTCTCAGATAAACGATCCAATCAAACAGCTTCTGAAGCATCAGCATCATAATTATTCTGAATTAACATTCAATCATATCAAACTTTTTGAAAATTTCATACGACATGGTCGCTTCATTATTACAATGCTAATTTCACACAATAGTTGTAAATTATTGATTAAACATTGCAAGAATTATCATAATGAGTGCAAAGAACATATTGAAGCTATTTCAATCATTCCGTGTTAATTCAGTGAATGGACTTTAAGTTAGTACATGAAATGTTATACAATTTTCAATTTTTCTTGAAAACACGTGTGATATATTTTGGAAAAAACAACTCTGTTTAGCGAAATAGAAGTTGGCTATGAATCGTATTTGAAAAACGCAAGTTTGCAAAAGTATACGCTCTTTATTCGCGAGATATACAGGGATATCCACCGGGACCGTCCGTTAAAAGCTTTTTGAGTTCCAATTACAATATCAAGCTGAAATTTTATACGCGGCCATAACTAGCGATTTCTAATTGAAGTGAAATATTTTCGAAGTTATACCATTTCCGGTTATACCGGAAGTGGGTCATCACTTTGTTATTTCAAATGGCAATCTACCTTTTTTATTATACATTTAGAACTGACATTTGAGCAAGGCATAAAATACTCAAGTTGTTGGCACTTATCAGTCAAAACTTTTGGCAGATTCAATCCTTTTTGTTATAAACTTGATTTTTGAGGATTGAGGAACATTTGAAAAAATTGTAGCTCGTAGATCTTTTGCACAACAGACACAATTTTTGCTTGGGTGGATAGAAAAAGAATCGAGGAATTTCTTAAGCAATCTACACATGTCAAATGATTATTGCGTTGTTTTGTATGATTTTTTCAATTTGGCCTTTTTTAAACAACAATAACTCAATTTTTTCAAATGGCACGTGCCAATTTTTATATCGCCATCAGATGAAGCGTCAAATTTCAGATGGAATTGTATCAGCATGTACTATAGCCATCTCTTATAGTTCCGAAATAATTTGGGAATATATTGAATTTTGATGATTTTGCGAGAACTAACAGAATGCTTTGAAATATTTGAATCAAGTAGCTGAACTGGCTACGCTCACCTGACAGGTGCCTAAATTTAATGTACTTGTCACTTCGTTCATTCGAATTTGATATTTCAACAAGAATTGTTGGTACTTTGAAGTGAAAATTTTTGAAAACCACCAGATTTATAATAAACTGGCTGATTATTCAAACGAGGATATGTTAAATCTGTTTTTTGAATGTCAAAAATGGTGGATAGAACTTGCAGGCAATTCAATAACCAATTTCCAAATTTGGCGACTATGAGTAAAACAAAATTTCGAAGGATTAGAAACAAAAAACATACAAACTAGAAGAAAACCAATTCTCGAGGACGACTACAATCAAATCAATGAGATAGCGTATTTTCGTGCCACATTTCCGTATTCCACATGCGTCCTTTAAGTCAGCATCAATGGACATTGGATTGAGTTATACTTCCAATCAAATGATCCATAAGAAACATAACATGCACCCGTATTCTTTTATCAGACTACAAAATTTGGAACCAACTGACCTTCCCAAGCGGCTAAATTTTTGTGAAAATTTATTAATTCGGCTTCATGAAGATGAGACAATTCCGCAAAAAATTATATGGTCTGATGAAGCCAAGTTCAATGAAAGTGGAATAACCAACAGGAGAAATCGACATATTTGGGCCACAGAAAATCCACATTTCATTGAGGTTATTGATTTAAGAAATAAATTCAGCGTTAACGTTTTTGCAATTTCAATGAATGATTTGTTGGCTTATCATATTAAGAGGAAAATCTTAATGGACAAAGATACCTGGAAATTTTGAGAGGAACATTAGCAAATTTTTTAGATGGATTACTCCTTAACATTCTGAGAGATTGGTATTACCAAATGGATGGTGCACCAGCACATCAAACACGAGCTGTAGATCGGCAGCTAACAGAAATGTTCGAGGATAGATGGTGGGGTAATCAAGGAACAAAATTTATGGCCTCCGCTTTCTGCTGATCTGACGCTGCTTGATTTTTATTCATATGGCAAAATCAAGAGTGAAGTGTATCTTATTCCTGTGAGAAGTAAAGAAGAGTTACTAGAGCGCATTCATAATGCTTTTCCTAATATTGACCCCGAGGAAACTAGGAGGGCAACTCATCATGTTCGTATACGAGCTGTCAAGTGTATCGAGCAGAATGGGGCCCATATTGAATATTCATTCAAATCGTAAATTAGGTTTTTCCTATGATATTTGCTATCATTTATTCGTATTAATGTAATTATCTTCGATGATTGGTTTTCGCTTAGTTCCTACAATTTTTATTCATCCGAATTGTAGAAAATTGCTTCTAATGCTTCGAAATTTTATTCTACTCATAGACGGTAAATTTGGAAATTGGTTAATGAATTGCCTGCAATTTCTACCCACTACCTTTTGACATTCTAAAATGAATTAAGAAAATTGAATATAATTTCGTTTGAATAACCAGTGGTTTTATTCCAAATGCGTTGTATTTTTTGGAAATTTTCAATCTGGAATAACGACAATTCTTGTTGAAATATCAAATTCGAATGAACGAAGTGACAAGTACATTAATTTTAGGCACCTGTCAGGTGAGCGTAGCCAGTTCAGCTACTTGATTCAAATATTTCAAAGCATTCTTTGTTAGTTCTTTGACGCTTCATCTGATGGCTATATAAAAATGGGCACGTGCAATTTGAAAAATTGAGTTATTGCTGTTTGAAAAAAAGCCAAATTGAAAAAAATTATACAAAACAACGCAATAAATATTTGACATGTGTAGATTGCTTAAAAAATTCCTTGATCCTTCTTCTATCCACCCAAGCAATAATAGTGTCTGTAGTGCAAAAGGTCTACGAGCTACAATTTTTTTAAATATTCCTCAAAAATCGAGTTTATAACAAAAATAATTATCTGTCAAAAGTTTTGACAGATAAGTGCCAACAGCTTGGGTATTATATGCCTTGCTCAAATGTCGGTTCTAGATGTATAATAAAAAAGGTAGATTTCTATTTGAAATAACAAAGTGATGACCCACTTCCGGTATAACCGGAAGTGGTATAACTTCGAAAATATTTCACTTCAATTAGAAATCGCTAGTTATGGCCGCGCATAAAATTTCAGCTTGATATTGTAATTGGAACTCAAAAAGATTTTAACGGACGGTCCCGGTGGATATCCCTGTATATCTCGCGAATAAAGAGCGTATACTTTTGCAAACTTGCGTTTTTTAAATACGATTCATAGCCAACTTCTATTTCGCTAAATAGAGTTGTTTTTTCCAAGAAAATTGAAACTTGTATAACATTTCATGTACCAACTTAATGTCCATTCACTGAATTAACACGGAATGATTGAAATAGCTTCAATATGTTCTTTGCACTCATTATGATAATTCTTGCAATGTTTCATCAATAATTTACAACTATTGTGTGAAATTAGCATCGTAATAATGAAGCGACCATGTCGTATGAAATTTTCAAAAAGTTTGATATGATTGAATGTTAATTCAAAATAATTATGATGCTGATGTTTCAGGAGCTGTTTGATTGGATCGTTTATTTGAGAGGCCTCATGAAAGTATATTCAATAAATTGAGGGAAAACTTGAACATGAATTTCGGTAGATTAGGTAGATTTCCATTTGAAATAACAAAGTGATGACCCACTTCCGGTATAACCGGAAATGGTATCACTTCGAAAATATTTCACTCCAATTGGAAATCGCTAGTTATGGCCGCGTATAAAATTTCAACTTGATATTGTAATTGGAACTTGAAAAGTTTTTAACGGACGTTCCCAGTGGATATCCCTGTATGTTCCGTAAATATGTCGCGAATACAGAAACCGTGAATATGGAATGGTATTTTATATGGGACTATAAGTGATACGTTCCTAAGTGACAAAATAAAAAATTAACGAAAAAACAATTGAATTGATGTTTTTGACCATATTGATTCATTATTACCTTCAGGTTTAGACAATAGTTTAAAGTATTTTGTAATTTTTTCTTGCTTGGCAGTTTCCAAAGCTCCTTCTATTCAGACTGATATACAGCAGTGGTATTATACATTTGCCTCTTGGAGATAAGACTTTGTTCCATAGACGGATCAATTTTCATGAAGAAATCACAAAACTCATTTGCTAATCTGAAATCTTCACTAAGTTTTTTCAAATTAAATGTCTCGTCTTCAATAGGCTGTGAATTTAATTTTTCCTCCAAATCGATTTCAGTGCAAACTTTCATCTTGCGATTCAACAATCTACTTTCCTAAGAAACAACGGACTTCTCATAAATAAAACAAGGAATAGATTTTTAAGCTTCAATTTGTTTTCTTTAAAACGTTCCAACGTTTCGACACCAGATATGTGTTTTCCTCAGGGAACTACAAATTAATTCACATTTGGAGAGGGCAAGTAGAAAATGGGACGAATAACATACAAACATTGCTCAACAAAAGAATATAAAAACTACATGTAGTTAATAAAACTTAGATAGAAACATTAAAAATCTCTCGTTCACAAGTGACTAATAGAACCGGTTAAAACACAGAAACACAAAATAAATTGATCGAGTAAAGAATTTATGTTTCACAAAAACCTTATACTAATCGACATATTATCCGTCATATAAATTTCAAAATACACTGTTACATAAGAAGAAGAAGTATATTTTATGTTGATACAGTAGTACATACGCAAGAAAAAGAATAAAAATCAATGCATACAACATGACCTCAAACACTATCTAATCTAAAAAATTACGATACGTCAAGCAAAATATAAACAAAACCAATCATGAAATTAAGGAGACCAGTCAACAATTACCCGAATATAATTAACTACAACAGTGTGAATTGATACAATTCTCAGATGTATGAATATACAATGATTCAAGGGCAAGACGATTGTCCCTACGTGGGCTCTTATGTAAAATTGTTGCTTCTTCGAATTTAAAAGAATGACTAGTGTCCAAAAAAAGATGACATAATGAAGAATGATTCGGATTCATGTTTTCAATTTGATAGTTATGTTGGTATAATCTCCTTCGTAAATGTTGTTTAGTTTCTCCCACATAGGCTCTCTCCCATGCACCACAATCATCCTTATACCCTAGCTCTGATTGGAATTCCCTTGGATCAATAGACTTAAGTTTCGAAGAAACAGATTGAGTGAAATGTATTGTATACCAAGCAGACACAAGATTGAATGGCTCCAAAATATTTTTCATAAGTTTCTCCATATATGGCAGTATAACATAGCTGTTCAATATTCTAGGTTGATGTGATTTTGTACTATCGTCCAGATATTTGAGTCTCCTGTCAATATGAAATCTCAGGAAAGGCAAAGGATAAGAATTAAGATTAATAATCAGGTTTACATTAGGAACATGAAACTGTTTGTCCGACAATAATATGGCACGGTCAACCAATGAAGTTATGACTCAAACTTTATATTTTTTAGGCTGATACGACATAAAATTTATTATACCAGTTAGTCAAAATCTTTCCATCAGTATGATAAATAGTCAAATCTAAGAAATTGATCTGGTCTGAGCTAGGATCCTCAAAAGTGAATTTTAATCTGTCATGTACACTATCGAAAATATCGAAGATATATTGAATTTTATCTTTAGGTGATAAAATAAGGATAACATCACATATCTGCCATAAAACGGTAAAGTAAAACTTATTGAGTTGAAATCTGTAGCTCAAGTCTATACATAGCTACATCCGCCATAATTGGGCTGAAAGGACTACCCATGCCACAAACAAAAGTCTATAACACTTGTCATCAAAAGAAAAAACGAAAGAACCCAAAACAAACTTGAGTAGATCCATGAACAATTCTTTAGGTATGTCAGTATTTAAAAGTGTGAAATGAGAATCAATATGTTCCATTACATATTCTAGTATGTATAAGTAAACAATGAAACTACATCTAAAGAAATAAATTTGTCATAATCAAATCAATCAAGATTTGAAGACTTAAAAACTCTACCAAGGAAAATGAGTCCTTTATGTTGTATTCTGAGTTGGAAGTCAACTGTTTAAGGATGGCAGCTAAGAAAACTGATGATCTATATATGGGAGATCCTATAGTCGAAACCACAGCTCTCAAAGAATGTTCAGTCTTATGTAACAAAATCTTAGCAATGGTGCTATTGTTGGATATTGGTGGACTTGGAACTGATTACATGATCTCGCGATTCAAGCAATTCCTGAATGGCTCCTGATTTTCTGTTCGAACCCATCTCGTCCTATTCTATTCGCAATTTCAGCAATGTGTGCAACGAATTTGGACAGATTTTTTATCATTTTTTGCTTTAACCAAAAGGCCACAGCTTTTTTCAGCTTGATTTCTATGTATACGGGTTCAGTTCTTCGACTGATTCTTTTATGGTAAAATACATTTTGCTATGTCAAATTTCTTCCAGCATTCCATAACATTTATATCGGGATCACATTCTATATTATCCATTATGATTTTGAAGATTCGTATAATGTAATAGAGCCTCAAGGTTTTGACTATAACTTGGTCCGTAGGTTGAAGCAAATACATGTTGGGAAGTAATAATGTCATATGTGATAATGTCAAATATAATTTTATTTATCGAGGATATGATAACAGGAATAATATCTACTTTATCGAGGTGCCACCTCTGCTTGATTACAATAGCAAGGTCTGTGTATTTGGACTTTTTCTCCTGGAACTTTTTCAGCACGTTTTTATTATTCGGTATGGCGACTTCCACCAGCATTGCTGTTCTGGCTCTCTTATCATACGCCACTATGTACGGCTTATTATTCGTCACCATTCTGTCAGTGATAACAGGCCTATCGTAGTAGTATAATCTCATAGAGTCATTTTCCAATACGGGCGCCGGTTGATACTTGTAATATGGCTGGGAGGCATTCAGAAGTCCGTACTTGTGTGCAAGTTTCTGGTCGATAATGTTACATAGTTGATTATGCCTGTGACGATAGTCCGTATTGGCCAGTTGTTCGCATCCCGACGTAATATGCTTTATAGTCTCCGATCTCATATGGCATTTTCTGCACTTATCTGTTTGTAAGTTTCCGTCCTTTATAATAAATTTTTTGTAGCTGTTTGTAGCGATCAATTGGTCTTGGATGGCCATAAGAAATCCCTCTGTTTTCGCGAATAATTCTCCTTTCATCAGCCATTTGTTGGAGGCTTCTTTGTCGACGTGTGGTTGATTAATCTCAGGGTGATGTCGTCCATGCGATTCCTTTTTTGACCATTGCTCTTGTTTTTCAGTATCTGATAGGAACGGTAGATTCAGCAGGTCATCTCTGGTAGCAAGAGTTAGAGGTGTATATCCCTTAGCAGCCAACGAGGTTAGAAGTGGGAGCCTTTACAGAGAAGAATTCTCTGAGATTTTTGATCTGTTCGGTATGTAAGTTGAAAACATCCATCAATCCGCGTCCTCCTTCTTCGCATCATAGATGATTTTCGATGGTGATTGTTGTACTTTGTCAGCATCGTTCGGGTTTGCCTTTGAATATTATCCAATTCTGTCTTAGTCTATCTGATTATTCCAAATGAGTAGAGCAAGACTGGTGTAGGTGTTAATTGCTTTGACTAGATTCCCCGCCTTCAACATTGACTTAAGCACAAACATCAGACGCTGACTGTACTCTGAATGAATCTTCTCCTTCGACTGTTTTCGATCTAGCAATCTGGCTTGTTGGTATCCCAGATATTTGTACGTTTCGCCATCTTCCATACACTGTATAATATCACTATTTGGGAGTTGTACTTCACCATCTATGACTTTCCCTCTTTGAATATTCAAGGTTTCACATTTTTCAATCCCGAATTTCATATGAACATTTGCCGAAAACTTACTGACAACTCTCAGCAGATCATCCAATTGTTTTTTGTTCGAAGCATATAATTTGATATCATCCATATATAGCAGGCGGAAAATTGTGTGATAGTTTCTATCTGCTTTTATCCTAAATCCGTATCCTCTTCTATTGAGCACTGAAGACAATGGGTTCATAGCCAAACAGAACCATAGTGAAATCAAAGAGTTTCCTTGAAAAATTCCACGACGTATGGGCATCGCGTCGGTTTTAATTGACTTGTTGTTCATGTTGACCTGCAGGGACGTGCGCCAGAGTGTCATTGTTGTCTTCAAGAATTCTGCCAGTACTGAATGAATTTTGTATGTCTGTAATACTTCGACAAGCCTAGAATGGGCAGTACTATCGAATGCCTTCAGATAATCGAGAAAAACTGAATGAACATTCCGATGACCTACGTGTGCCTGTTTCATTATCACAGAATCGATGATGAGCTGTTCCTTACACCCGTGGTGTTTCTTTCTGCATCCCTTCTGCTCCTCTGCTTATATATTGTTGTCATCAGGGTGTTAGTATATTCGATTGGATATGCATGACGTCAGTATTTTATAGAGCGTTGATCAGCCTATACTCTGACATATTATTATTTATTATCCTGGACTTATACACTATCTCAGCTGTTAGGTGGTTATAATTTACGTTTCCCAGATTAAGCAATCGAAGGAAATAGGCAAAGTTTTGGCTATTGTTACTATTATTATTATTTAACCTATGGTATGATAGACATCGCTTCCTCCCAAGAGTTGAGATTAAGGAGGCAGCCTCACAAGTCTTGGCTCAAAGTAGACTTGTATATTTCCAACATGACACTTCGCCTCTACATCAGACAGAAATGTCCAAGAACAGTTAAACCAGTCGTTCGGTGATAACTGGATGGGAACGAGAGTAACAGTGAGTTGGCCACCGCGTTCACTATATTTAACCCAATTAGATTTTTCTTCAAATTATATAGCAGTGTTGAAATAAAACTATAGAAAATGGTTCAGCTTCAGTGACCAATATTCAAATTCGAAATCCTTGCAGAAGAGTTTCTGGAAGTTATAATTCTTGCATTTTCAATAATAGAAAATGTCTAATTATTTATGATTGAGTTAGTCGTTTTTCTTTACTAATTATTCCTGATATTTCCTTACTCCTGAAGAATAAATACCTCTCGTTTGTTGTGAGTATAAAATTGAAAACATTTGGAATGTTTCAATTTTCAATTTGAGGAAGTTTTTCAGTCCTATACAGGGTGTCTACAATGAAAAGGTGCCAAACTTCAGTAGGTGATAGTACAAGTTAATAATTATCGAGTTATTTATCACTTCTTGATTTCACGAAATTTTTTGCTTCTCTCTATAAAAACAAGAATATCTCTGTTGCTCTTACAGCTACATCAAATCTGACTATACCATCGGAAAGAACATTAAATTTATTATAAGAAATGTGAGTATTTCTGGTAAAAACTTTTGTATACCGGGTGTTGTAAAAGGCTAAATGAAAAAATTGTGAAATGAACAAAATTAGTGGTATTTTCTTGATAGCTGTACCTCTGAAAACTGATCGAAACGTAGCCGTTTTTTTTTTGGAAAAACTACTACATTCATCTGGCTCTTAAACGGTATATCAACTTCTGAGCTTACCATTTGTTTTACCAGCAATATCATGGGCAAGAGTAAGAGTAAGAACATTAAATTCTCTTATCCTCCGATCACAAATGAGCTGGTTTCATCGGAGCGTCTAAACAATTCCACAAATGACTTTTCAATGATAATAAGCGATAAATGAATAACATATCTGGATATTGAAAGTTTAAGAAACTAGGAGTAATTAATTTTTCTCGGATTAGAAGAAGAAAAATAGGAAAAGAATCGTAAAAGAATAAATCACAGAAAGCTTGTATTACTAGATTTTAAAATTAATAAAAATAATTAGAATTTGACAGGAACTCTCATTCAATGAACTAATGAATTGAAGTTTATATTTTCCCCTTGTATGGTTCAATTTTTTTTTCGAAAAAAGAAGACATGCCTAGTTTCTTAAATATTGAATATCGAGATATGTTAGTTGTTTATGGCTTCACGAATGGAAATTTCCATGCATCCATGCAGCGGTGCGGGGGTATGCATTTTGCTTTCCAAATAGACAGCATCCTTGCAGAATGACATTTGTTGAAGTGTTTAGGCCCTCCGGTGAAACTGGTTCATTCAGAGAAGGTGGTGGAAATGCTCAGCAATGAGGATAAGCACCTGCAATATTGCAGGCTGTTCGCGAGGACCCTACAACAAGTACTCGGAGAATTGGTGGTACATTCCACGGTTTATAGAGTTCTCAAGCGAAATAATTTACATTCACCATTAGAGTAATGTTGAAGACCTATTGCCAGTGGATAGTAAGGTGAGGTTTTGTAGGTGGCACATGAATGAATTATAGGATTGGGGATCAGATAAAATTCAACGACGGATGAGGCAACTTTCATCAAATTTGGAATGATAAATTTGAGAAATTCCCATATATGGAATACAGAAAATCCTCATGGCGCTATTGTGTCACACTCTGAGCACGGGATTAGAGTATATGTGTGGTTGGGGTTAAGGAGGGGTCAAATTGTCGGGCCAGTTATACTTCCCGATCGTCTCGAATCAAACAAATTTTTAAATCTATTAAATAACGAAATAATGAACGTTCGGAAAGAAATGCCTATAGCTACTGGGCATCACCTTTGATTTCAAATGCACAGCTGCCCGGCTCATAGTTCTAGAATGGTACAGAACTGGATGACTGAGAGATTTGGAGAGAAATGGATAGGTCGCTTCGGGCCGGTGAGTTGGCCACCCAAAAGCCCTGACCTTTCGTCTCTTGATTTTTTATGTGTGGGGCTCATGAAAGACTGTTGTTTATAGAATTCCCTTTGATACTCGAGAAGGATTAATTGAAAGGATTCGAATCTGTTGCAACGAAATGAGACAAAAACACATTGAACTTCAAAGAGTAGTTGATAATGTAAGAAAAAGATGTGTTCAGTGCATTCAAGAAAGAGTAAGAAATTTTGAACACCTGTTATAGTTGTCAAATCTCTTTCGTGAAAATATGATTCATTAAATTATTTTAGTTCCTGTTCATGTTTCATTAAGTAATACAAGATATTTGCGTTTTCGAATTTTATGTTCTCATTACTCTTACCGATAATATTGCTAGAAAAAAATAGTTAGCTCAATAGTTTGAAAGCCAGTTAAATGTAGTAGTTTTACCAAAATAAAAATAGCTACTTATCGATCAGTTTTCAGTGGTACAACTAACAAGAAAATACCACTAATTTTGATCATTTCACAATTTCTTCATTCAGTCTTTTACAAAACCAGGTATGCAACATTTTTTTACCATTACTACTTACTTTTCTTATAGCTAATTCAATGCTCTTTCAGACGGTATGGTCAGATTTGATGTAGCTGTGAGAGTAACAGAGATATTCTTGTTTTTATAGAGAGAAGTAGAAAATTTTTGTAAAATCAAGAAGTTTCAAATAATGCGATAATTATCAACTTTTCGAAAAAATCATTATTATTCATATTAATCATGGTTTATTCAAAACGAACACAAGTTTTTGTTATAATTCGTAAACAATTCTACTCAAACAATAATGTTGAAATAGTTCTCATCTAACTATGACAGCAACCAGGAACCTGGAGAGATCTAGAATAACTGGAAAACAAAAGAAGAAATGAATGATTTTCCTCTAAGATTGGAAACGGAAATGGGGGTCATTTTTCTTCATTAATAGTATTTCATATTGCTGCTTTCATATTGCTGCTGTACTAAAACTGCAAAAATGGAATACCCTGTACATATAAATATATATATATATATATATATATATATATATATATATATATATATATATATATATATATATATATATATATATATATATATATATATTCTTTTGAAAAGAGAGGATTTACAAAAATTTGAATAATTGTATTTACATTAAATGCTTATATCTATAATTTTGGTATGTGTCAGAAAAACACAAGTGTGAACTCTGGAAATATAACAGGGAACCATACTATCTTGTATATGATTCAATAAACGAATGAAAAAACCTGAGGAAAAGAACTCGTTTCCCTATAGGTATTGCACTAGCAATAATAACAATGTCTGTTTATGTTATGTTAGTGTCGTGTGTACATAAAGAGTACCAAAGATTTTTCTGCTTAGCCGCATCATTCTCTCTTGCATTCCATGATTTCCAAAAAAAGGGTGAAAGGAAGGGGACAGGAATCTGTAACAATGGAAAAAGAAAAACAGCAGAAATATATTTCAACAATCAAACTTCTTAAATGTCTAAACAAATCTAAGAAAAGATTTCACATAGCACGCAAAGTCATGAAAGGGACTAAGGAGATAATAAAAAAAATACATAACCCTGTACAAGAAGATATCTCTAGGCGTTCAATGGGCGAATTGTTAACATTCTCACTTTCTGAATTTTTTTTTGAAATCATAAATTTATATAGTAATTTCGACGAGGTACAACATGATATAAGATGCCTTTTTCGTAGGCTGGTATCTAACGTAGGTTCTTTCAGGAGATCAATTTTTGTTCAAGTGAAGAAGCTGACGTTAACATCGAGAAATTATGCAAAGGTCTCAAACTTATGATGAAATCACCCCTGCGATGCCATTCACAAAGAGGGTGAGACGAAAACTGCGTAGCCAATCTTCGTCGTATAAAACCATAGGATAGTCTCTTTATTCGTCTTCTAACATACATTGTGTGGCCTATCAAAAATGTCGAAGGGAGTCCAGGTGACTTCTGGAATCAGTGATGCGGCGGATATTTTTGAAGGTTTTCTTGTTGGCAGAATATTCGCATAAAAAATTTTATGAAATGATTATAAATCAATACAATTTAATTCACAATACTTCTATGTGTTTTCTGTAACAACTTTATGATCAATAGATCGACGTTATTCTGATGAAACTTCCTATGTGTCCATTTTTCGTAATATGTGATTTTAATGTGAACGAAATCTCTTATGTATTATCTAGATTCTGGCGAAATCATGTATGTGATTCGTCCTTTTTAAAACTACTTCGGCCATAAAGGAAACCACCTAAGTGAGAGTATCAATATTTTCTGATCTTTAAAAGATTCTATTGGGCATATACAGGGTGTCCGTGAATTGCGTGTACATTGTTATACCACAGATTCTTCAGTTCGAAATAAGTCGATTTAAACCAACTTACTTCTATGAAAAGTTTCTTCGTTTGGCCGCTAGAGTTCGCCAAATCCAAATATATTTTCTTATTTTTCAAATAATTCGAAAAAGACCGATAGAAACCATATTGGGTATGCGTAATCTAACCTAAAACTAACCTAAAAACTCCAACGTGTTTTTAATCAACCATAATTTTTCAACTGTTTGTGCTTGAGCAAGAATGTTTTAGACATTGAGTAGCCAGACTAATTATCAAACTTTTTTGCCTCCTGCGAAATTTTGGAATAATGATCGCTCGAATCACAAAAAACAATTTTTCAATTTCATGATTTCTTTTCTTCAACCACCTAGCAAGTCAAAAATATCACATATTGAACAATGCTGGCTTTCCATTTGTTTCTGCAGTCTGACAGATTGTCTTTTCATTATGCTTGACAACCTCTTGTTGACAAAATAATGTTTTTTAGGTTGCTAAAGTAAGTTTTTCACAATGACTATTTAAAAATATGAAAACAGGTTGGCCAGTTGGAAACTAAATAAGAAACAATAAATCACTTCAGAATAACGATTTATCAGTTCACACCCAAAATTTCATTCAACTATAGTAAATGTTCAAAAATTCCACCATTTTGCTGAATACAGGAGTTAATCCTCTCTAAGAAATTAAAAAGGTCTCTTCAGGGTCATTTTGAAGGAGTTGGCCACGTTTAAAATTCTCATATGTGTTGATTGGAGAAGGGTAAACTCTAGATGTTAAATCAACCCAAAGAAAGAAGTCGCACAGTGCCAAGTCGGGAGATCGTGCTGGCCAACTTGCAGGAGCATCAGCTCTCCTGATGATTCTGATGACGTGTACTTGTAAAAGCATGTAGGTTTTCCACACTGTGCTCGTGTTCATTGTGAATATTAGTGATGCCAGACCTAGTAAAAGTGCATTCGTCATTAAATAGAATTTTTTTACTGAAGTGGACATCCTGAGGTCTCTTCCCTTGGAACACTCGGCAGAAAGTTAGGCGATTCTCAGGACCGTTGGGAAATAATTCCGAACTTTCTGAATGCAATAAGGATGAAATAATTGTTGCTTCAAGACATCATGAATCATTGTTGTAGGCACGACGAACTGCAAATCTAAACGCCGCGTGCTTATTAGTGGATTTTCCTCAACCATGCCGAAAATTTATTCTTCGCGCTCTACCGTCATTGCTGTTCGTTGTTTTCCTGGATCAAAATTCCTGGGCTTGAAGCAACCATTCTCGCGGAGGCGCCTCTCTAGATTTCCAAACGTTAGGTGGTTCAGCTTTATGCGATCTAGAATCTGGTAATGAGAGGAGTAGCTAGAATAGATTTCTACAGATTCTTTCAACTTTCCCGAAATGAAACGGGTATGTTCGGCTATGTGCCCGGCGCCTTACACTCTGAAATCGAGGACAACAAGTTGCTGAGTATGAGGTCTGATATAGCAATACCGAAAACCAAAATGGAGCTACCATTCCAGATCATCACTCCTTGTATACAAGGATGGACCAGCTCCAAGGACCGTCTACTTGAGGCTCACCGTAGGTAAACGGATGGTTAAAACTTGCAAGAGGTGTTGCGGCAGGTGTCTACAATCGAGGTGCTACGAAGGACCAGTCGATCTGTATTGATGGGCTTTCGACTGTTTTCCAAGCGGAAATATTCGTCATTGACCAATGTGCTAACCTCTTGATTGCGGGAAGATTTACGAATAGGTCAATTAAAAGCATCACCGATAGCCAAGCTGCACTGGAAGCATTGGCATTCGATAGCTGTACATCAAAATTTTTTGTCTGTAAGGAGGAAAATGCATTTGCACACACCAAATATCTTAGCTGGTACCGCCTTTGATAGTGTGGTACTCAGCGATTGCAATGCAATAAACAATAAAAACCTCCTTTTCACCTTGCCTTACCCTGTACTAGAACCGCCTTGATAGCATTACTTTAGCCAGGGGCGCCTTCCTTGTCCTGGGTCATCAGGACACTCCATGCAAATCGGCCCACAGCCGCCCAAGCTTCTTTATTTCGCATCAACAGTGGAACATTATTATCGGGTGTGAGGGCTTCTCCGACCGCCGCCCCTGCTGTCTCGAGCTACCGCTCCCACCGCCACAGTTGTAGATGATGTGCTTGACGGTGTCCAACTTTCCTCAATCTAGGCACTTGGGCGACTCCCTGCGCTTGAAGCGATATAGGTACTCCCTGGAAGCTCCCGTCAGATTGGCATAGTCGAACTTTAAGATTCGATCGGCGAATATGAGGTCTCCACGAAGCCTACGCTGATAGAGAGGCAGCCTGTTGAAGTCACGCAGGCGATCATTATAGCTTCGTCTACCGCTGCCAAAGGACACTCGTGTAGCACTGCATTTTACTTTTTTTAATAGGTCCTTGTCAAGCGCAAAATTGGACACCAGGCTGGACCGGCGTACTCCAGAAACGGACGCACATAAGTTGTATGGAGTTTTATGGAAGAACTGAAAGAGACTTCGGCCAACGACATTCTGACTGAGTAGATCAGAGAATTTGGACGTTTGCACACACAACTGGTGTGAGCAGACCAGGACAGGTCACTATTGACAATTACTCCCAAGTAGACTCAGGAGGTTAGTTAGGTTAGACTAGTAATAACGGTGCACCATACAGATCGTAAGTCACATTTCGCGGAGTTAAATAGAAGGAGCCAGTCATTGCACCAGCGACCGACAGAGTTTATATCAGACTGCAGGACTCCGTGCTGGATCAGAGGATCAACGTAAATGTTAGTGTCATCAGCATGAATGATTTTTTTACTCTGTATATAAAACGGCAGATGACTAACGAACACGTTGAATAAAAGTAGACAAAGCACGGAGCCCTGCGGCACATCGCTGGTAATGGGATGATCTGAGGAGAACGAGCCACCAACTGTCACCACAAACCTTCTGTCACCCAAATAGTTCTCTATCCATATCAGCAATTTTCCTCTTATACCACTGTGCTCCATTTTATGAAGTAGACGCCGCGGAAGAGTGCGATCGAAAGCTCGAGCGAAGTCGAAATAGGTTACGTCATTGGGTATTTTTGAATCAAGCGTTTTAGACCAGTCATTGATACATGACAATAAATTGGTAGTAGTGGATTTTCTCTTGAAGAATCTATTTTGTTCTTTTGGCATAACTTGATGTAAGTCTAGAAAAGTGGTGATTTCATTCGCTACGATCGACTCCATTATTTTCGGAGGCACCGACAAAAAACTTATCCGTTAATAATTAACGGGGTCCAACTTTTGTCTAATAATGCAATTTGCTGCATATCGAAAAAATTTTCTTTTGGAATATCGTGAAATGAAGAGCTGATCGGGAAACTAAATGTTCATTTCGTTACAACATTTACGCTACAAATATGGTTGTTGACCCTTTGTTACCGACTGGTGTAGAATGTAATTTAATACAACCCTGCTTTCCGATCCATCGAAAGTACTCCCTACTGAAAATGCATGCCCATCCTAATTGGCGCTAACACGTGTCTAATATAACGTGATTCGGCGGCCGTACGTTTGTATATAAATTGTATTATATACACGAGCTTTCACAAATAACGAGCTTACCTTTTGTGACTGCTAATGGCTCCTCACAATAAGCGCGTTTTCCTAGTAATTTTTGGTCTTTGTGGTCAGATTAAGTCAATATGAGTGTTGGTCGCAGCTAATGGACATGAAAATAGAACATCCACAATGATTATGGAATCAATTCAGATTTAACATTTCGGTTCGACGGGCGATATGGGATGAACAGCATCTTTTATACTTCAGTTTTGTTGGGATTATTATTGTTATCTAAGTTTGCCATTTTCATTCTCTATGAATACTAACTGTTCTACCAAGCAGGAAGGATTTTTTCTTTGATATTATACCGAAAGATCGGATCCACATTCCTTACCTAGATCATATTGTTGAACACTGACGTTAGTACAAGTTGGAAAATTCTTTCTCCTTGCCTAATAGGGTGAAGCGATTTCATTTTTTATGTTTTTTCGCTTCGGTATACCTGTAAAAAGCTATTTTAGGTCAACATTAAGCATAAGCAGGCCCGCCGTAAGCGGGCGTGCAAGGCGTGCAATGCACGCGAGCGGCGCATTCAGGGGGCGGCAAATCAGACAATCATCGACCAAAATTCAGACATTGTCACCTCACAATACTAAAAAGATTATCCTTATAAAAATAATATAATGAACGGCGCCTAAATATTTCTTTTATATCGTAGCATTACATAGCGCCATCTATTGAAATTCATGAGAACAAAGTTAATCCGTATCGTGCTCTATGCGAAATAGGTAAATCCCACAAATATCAGGGGAAATCCCCTTAAAACTATATACTCATTTCTTTGTTTTTATTTATTTAACACAAATGCGAAAGTGATGTGGGTGAACAACAAACTTCAATTATTTGGTTATAGCCCTAATGTGAGATCCGGAAACGGTCCAGGGTACTTAAAATTAATAATATTCTGTATATTTTTGTGCGAAGTGTGACTATAAAAATAATTTAGAAAATTATTTATATTATCCGTCGGCGCAAAAAATCATAATTATGGTAAGTGTCTTTGTTTAATTAATCAGCATATGGGCGCATTCATATAAACAGCAGGTATTCATGTAAAATTTAAAGGTTATTTTACTGAAAAACTTAAAGTAAAGATTTATTGCAAAAATGTAATAAAATTAATACAGAGTGTAACAAAAGTAACTTAAGAAACGAAAGGGGACATTCCATCTAATCAATACGAACAACTTTTACTATGGAGTCAAGTTATTCCATTACATTTGTGTGCAGTAGGTATGAACATTTTTTTCGCAGTAGTATTGTGATTATTATTGTGATTTAAAGGGTATTTTTTCTGTTATACAACTTAAGAGTGAAGATTTATAAAAAAATATCAAAATTATACCTATACAGGGTGTAACAAAATTATCTTAAATCCCGAACGGGAGTCATTCTACATAAATACGAACAATTTTACTATAGGGTCAACGGTGAAATCGCGAAAAAAAATAACTATTCCATACAAAATGTATGGAAAAGCTGATTTTTTTTCGCGATTTCAGTGTTGACCCCCTAGTAAAGGTTGTTCGCCAGAATGGGTGGAATGATCGACCACCTTTTGGGATTTAAGTTACATTTGTACAACCGTATACTAAACTTTTTCGAAAAAATTCCAAGAACCGCAAAAAAGGAAAAAAATTTCAGGAGCTCAATTTCGACGGCAAAAACGAGAAAAAGATACAGAGAAAAAAAAACTAGCGGGATCTCTTGAGAAATTTTTTAGCAAACCAGAAAATAGGGACTCTGAATGTCAAGAGAATGTTGACGTAGATGTAACTTCAACAAGCGCAGCTTTAAATCTACAACTTATGAAGGTATCTGAAGAGAAAAATGTTAGTCCTTCAGAAGGAGATTCCAGTGAAACTAAAAAAAAAGAAAGTAGTGCTAAAGAACCTGTAAGCAATTTATCGTCATCAAGTAGCTGTTTAGATTGTGGTGATGATCCCGGTTCGTGGCCCGCCAGTATGACTACTGATATTGTTAATATTTTGGTTAGCCGTGGTCCCGTGCAGCTGTTTAACCACAATTTTCCTGCTAATATCGATGGAAGAAAATTTGCAAACAGTTATTACTCTAGAAATCTTCCTAATGGAGAAAAAATTAACAGAGAATGGCTTGTTTACTCTACGTCAAAAGATTCAGTCTATTGTTTTTGTTGTAAAATATTCAGTAAAACTGTAAGTAGTCTGTCAGCTCCGAGCGGTTTTTCCGATTGGCAACATCTGTCATCTACCTAAAAACGACACGAAACAAGCATTTCCCATAGCGAAAATTTAAAATGTTGGGTCCAACTAAATCATATGTTAAAAAATAAAACTACTGTAAATCAAATGCAACTGAGAAATTTTTATCTCATCAATGTCTGGCGTTTAGGGGCTCGTCCAAAATATTATATGAGCATGATAATGGTAATTTTCTCAAAGCAATAGAAATGATAGCATCCTTTGATTCAGTTATGCGGGAACATATTCACAGAATTCAAGCCTCGAAATTCGATTCAACTCGCATGACTCACTATTTAGGAGATCAGATTCAGAATGAAATCATTGATTTACTCGGCACGACCATAAAAAATTATATCCTGAACAAAGTCAGAGAATCAAAATATTTCTCTATCATATTAGATTGCACACCAGATGTAAGTCACACAGAACAAATTACAGTTATACTAAGGTATGTTGTTTTAAACAGTGAAACTAAAAATGTTACAATATGCGAAAGTTTTATTGGCATCTGTCCGATAACCAGCTCCACAGGTGAAGGACTATTAAATTTTGTTTTAGATTTATTTTCGCAATTAAACCTTGACATTAAAAACTTACGTGGCCAAGGTTATGACAATGGTTCTAATATGCGTGGAAAACACAATGGTTTACAAAAAAAATATTGGAAATGAATAATCGTGCATTTTACGTTCCATGCTCGGCGCATAGTCTCAATTTGGTCGTTAACGATGCGGCAAATATAACGCACGACACGGTCAACTTTTTCAACTTAATTCAAGAAATTTACGTTTTCTTTTCGTCTTCTACCAAAAGGTGGTCCATAATTTGCAAGCATTTACCTGATTTAAAACTAAAGGCATTAAGTGCCACGCGATGGTCTAGCAGAATCGATGCAGTCAAACCTTTACGGTATCACCTCGAAAAATATTTGACGCTTTACTTGAAATATCCGATAACAATTCGTCGGAATGGGATTGTATAACAACTCACAAAGCACATTCGCTTGCTTTGAATATTCAAAATTATAGATTTATTTGCTTAGTTGTAATTTGGTTTGATATTTTAAACGAAATTAATGCTATCAGCAAAATGATGCAAAACCCACAATAAATACTCAAATCTGCATAAATTTGTTAAATAAATTGATTCATAAATTCACCGAATATCGCACAGATGAGCATTTCGAAAGGGTGTTAGAAGAAGCTACCACTGTGGCTCGGGAACTTAATGTAGATGCAGATTTTCCGCCTATAGATACCGTTCGTCCACGAAGAAAACCAACTCAATTTCAGTATGAACAGAGTGATGAAGTCTTACTAGACCCTAAAACAAAATACATGGTAGATGTTTTTTTTAGGATCCTGGACCAAACCTTAACTTCTTTAAAACGTAGATTCGATGAGTTGGAAACTTTTACCGACGTTTTTGGCTTTTTCACCAATAATAACTTGTTTAGTTACTTCAAAGATGATTTAATGAAACATTGTAAAGATTTGAATGTGAAGCTAAAAGATAGTTCAAGTAGTGACGCAGATATTGACGGTATAGATATGTTTAATGAAATCAATGCTTTGAAGTTGCATTTAACTGAAAACCAGTCTAATGATCCACAAACCCTATTGCAATACATTTTTGCTAATGAAGTAATGTCAACATTTCCGAATACAGCAATAGCGCTAAGGATATTACTTACATTGCCGGTTTCAGTTGCATCTGGTGAAAGGTCATTTTCAAAGTTAAAAATAATAAAAAACTATTTGAGATCAACTATGCACCAGCAGGGACTAAGTAATTTAGCAATAATTTCAATTGAACATGAGATTCTAAATAGACTAGACACCAAAAAAATTATAGCTGATTTTGCCAACATGAAGGCAAGAAAGGTGCAGTTTCTGTAAAATAACTTAATACCTATACCTACCTACATAATATGTATAAACTGCACCTTTCTTTCATTTTTTTCATTTAATGTCGTATTAGTGTATCTATCTTGTATAAAATAACCTAATATAACATAGTTTTTCACTGTACAGCATTTTTTTTCACATTTTTATAAACACCTAGGTTTTGTAGTTAGATAGGGGCGGCACGATAGGAATTGCACACCGGCGTTCAAACCGCTAGCGACGGGCCTGAGCATAAGCCCCCATCGTCATAAAGTTCTGAAAAATTTAGGCAAATTATAAGTTTTGCCAAAATTTTTCAAAACATCGCAAACATTTTATAAAACTCCTGAGCGACAGTTATTACCGGTAGAAATATGGGTGTTGAGACTCTCAGGTAGCGGGACGCGGGGGAATGAAATCTAACCAAACACCGATGGAATGACATTTAGTAATTTCGCGCGCTTACAGCAGTTCATCTGTTTGCCGTTCATTAATTTGAGGCATCAAATTGTATTAGTTTATCTTTAACTGGGATTGTGACGTATATTGTAACTAGTGATTTTCATATTTCATGCTTGTAGTTTAATTCCTGACTGTAATATTAGAGTATTCATTATTTGTATTATTTGCAGAAATATGTCTCAAGTTAAAACACGAAAAACAACGAGCTGTTCTGTCTTTGGTATGCCGCAAACGTTACCAACATCGCAATTACCAACTTATAACGATGTTATGAAGAATTATCTGTTCATAAAACATGAGTTGAAGCCTGATAAAACAACAAAAGAGCCAACAGTTCATGAAATATCTGAAAGATTGACTCACGAAGTTATAAAAGTATGGCAAAAATCGTCGCTGCCTACTGTGAGTGTAAAAAGAGTTTTACAACTGATTCGTGTCTACCACGACAAATATAGAAGCTTAATGAAACCAAATATTGGCCGTAAAACTAATGTTGAATACCAAGAAAAGATTAATACATTTATATCAGAGCCCCATGGTCTGCTTGATATTAGCAGTTGCAAATGCAAAGTTATATGTGATTGTAACTGTGTAAAAGGTAGTCGTGTTCCCAAGGAGGAAGCAAGTTTCTCCATTGTCCAAAGAAGAGACAGAAAAAAATGATGATAGGCAGTATCGATGTGATTGCAACTGTGAAAAACAAGAAGAAACAAGAACGAAAAGAAAAAAGTTTATCGCGGAACAGAGAGGTAAACTATTTTGACAAACCTTGTTTCCGTTCTTTGACCGATGATTCTTCAATCGAAAGTAGCAGTTGATGCTCTAGCTCACCCGTATTATCTTCTAGTCCTTACCACGAAAACTTATCATCATTAGCCCTTGCCTGTGATCGTACTGGAATATCCGATAGAGCCGCTGCTATTAAAGCTTCTTCTGTCTTAAAATATGTTGGCATTATTTCCACAAACGATCCAAGTCGTGTCATTGATCGTTCAAAGTTACGCCGTAAAAGAACTAAGGTCGGATTAACTTTCAAGAAACGGAATCCAATAAGATGCTTCTCGGTTTATACTCTGAAGGCAGGAAGGACAAGACTTTGGTTCGTATTGAGAAAGAAAGGAAATTTTACAGAAAACGACAGATAGAAGATCATTGTCATTTTGTCAAAACCAGGAAGCAACTATTTCGGGCATGTCACTTGTGAGTCGGGGACTGCTAAAGGTATTAAATACACTTTAATATCTCATTTAAATTCTAAGACAGTAAAGCTGAGTGAAAAAGCTGTTGTTGGCTGCAATGGAACAGTAGTCAATACAGGTCTTGAAGGTGGCGTTATTCGTCTGATGGAAGAAGAGTAAACAGTCCATTACAGTGGTTTATCTGCCAGTTGCATTCAAATGAATTACCACTGCGACATTTGTTATTACAGTTAGATGGAAAAACTACAGGGCCTAAATGCTTTTCAGGTGCCATTGGATCTTAATTACAAATTTTCAAACAATGCCGATAGTCGCATTCTCCGTTTTACCCACAATATTACCTAAAATTACTAGGACAGATCAGAGTACCGACCCAAAGTATCTTTACGATATTATGACCGCTATCAGTACTGGTATATTTACTTCTGATTAAGCTAATATAGAACCTGGACTCCTTAACCATTCTAGATGGCTAACATCAGCTAATCGAATTCTAAGGTTGTATGCCACAAAAACTGACCCTGAAGAAAGATTAGAGGTATTAGCCACGTACGTAATGAAAGTTTATGGACCGATGTGGTTTACAATAAAATGTAATTCCTCGTGCATCGACGGGGCTAGTCACCTTTATTATTTAATTTATTAATCTTAGTCGCTATTTGAACTTATATGAAGGCTATCATTGACAAAGTAATCCAACGAAATGGATATTTCGGTCATCCAGAAAATACGATCATTGCTTGGCGATGACAGAGAGGTTATCCGAGATCTGGCATATCGAAAAATTATAAAAGCAAGATCACACAATACTCGAGGACTTCGAAAATTCAAGGTACCGGTGTTCAATTTCGATGCTAAGAACTATACTGACATTATTTTGTGGCGTGACTGTGACATAACTGAGCCACCTCTAAATTCAAATTTGTCTGATGAAACCTTGAAGGAAATTGTAAAAAATGGTCTCGGCACATGTCAGGATATTGAAGATTTTCCATGCCACACCCAAGCCGTGGAGCGCTGCATTAAGTTGGTGACAGAAGCATCGCGTGCAGTTTGAAGGGAAAACAAACGAGATGGTTTTATTAGAGCAAGATTACTATCTCGTCAAGGTATGCCTAGTTTTAACACAAAGAATCAATTTAATATTTAAACTTTATTTTTAATGTTTCTGGATATTTCTTGTAATAGATAATTAAAACATAAAAGAAATGTTTTTCGTTTGTTTTTCATCCCTGCTGGGGCACCTCAGAACATTAAGATAATTGTGTGATATTTTCTATGTATTTTGTATATAACAAGGCAACTTTTCATCGCTATGACGTTGAAAAAAAAAAATATCCTCCACCCTATTGGCTAACACTGCGCCAAGAAATTAAAGCACAATCCAATATTTCAAATTAATATTTTCGTTGGTAACCCCTATTAATGTTTCTTTCGAATATGTTGGGACATATGCCAACAATTCGATGATTTTTTCTTGGTGCACATATTCCCCACATGATAATTAAAATGAAATACAAATACAATATATGCGAATAATACTACGTAAGAAATGTTACTTATTAAGATGAAAGAGTTTATTCAATGTTAAGGCTATGTCGAGTTTTTGCTCATCTTCAGACATCCTACAATTTGGCCCTCTTCAAGAAGCGAGTGAACAGACACCTCAAACCTTCCCAGGCGCCCACTTATGTGGTGTAATAGGTTCGCCTATTAGTGGGAAGCGCACAAAAAAAATATGATTTGATTGAGGAGATCGTTACTTAATAAAAATCGATATACATATTTTTAATGAAATAAAACTATGATATCTATCTGATGAAGCCACAGTGTGGTGAAACCAGTCATAGCTTTGTTAATATAGTGAAAATCTAAATACCATAGTTTTATTTCATTAAAAATACAAAAATATGAGTTTAAAACTAACATAGAAAGTTAGCAGAGCAGGTAAAATACATATCAAAAATTAACATTGGGTACTATTGCAAAATTGAAAACAACATAAAATCCCAAAACATGGAGAGTAACATAAATCAGTCAAGTTGTTAAGTGATATTTGATTATTGTCTCTATTTTGTTTGGCTTTAAATATTGCTAAGAGTTCAAGATAATTGACTTTTATACCTTCTTTTGCTTGATGTAGCATCTGCCAATTGATGTAAAAATATGGTTGATTTCTTGCAATGTTATGCCAGAGTGGAATCTGTTCTGTTTTTACAAGAATTTGAATGATGTTCCTTATATCTAATTCCAAACGACCTGCCTGTTTGACCAATATAAATTCCGTTACAATTGGGACATGTTAGTTAATATACTACTGAATTATCTAAGTTTTGAATTTTACCTTTGGCATAGAAGAATATATTCGATAGTTTGATTGTGGATTTATAGACTAGTTTTATATTGGAGATTTGGATGTTATTTTAGGAATTGGACCGAAATTGGTTAATTGGGAATATCGATGTGTGTGGCTCTCAGAACTAATTTGAGGATAAAAACTGTTATAAACTTTTTTCAAAGGGTTTTTACACACAATTTTGACTATTATTGAGGAAGAATAACCGTTATTTTTTGCGATAGTAATAACTTATTGAATTTCTCCATTAAGATTCGTAGTGGTGAGAGGTAATGTTGAAGCTCTGTGAATCATAGAATTGAAGCCAGCTAATTTATGTTGAATAGGGTAAGAGGAATCAGAAGGAATGCAAATTTCTGTGAGGGTAGAAACCGAAATATTATATGAGAGGTTATAGGTGATTGAAAAGTTATAATTTCTACGCTATTCATAAAAATTTCTGCTAGGAGTGGACAAAGGGGTGATCCATAGCCAAACCCCCGGTTTGCTCGAAAATTATATTGTCAAGTTGAAAATATGAATATAATTCCGATTGAGGCATAAGATCAAATCACTCTGAACAATCGGGATGGCTTGAGCGTAGTCTGAAATTTTGGAAACCAGAGTTGGGCATTCAGTATTAGGTCAAACGTATCAAATGTTTCAATCACAAAGCAGGGGTGCTCAAACCGTCGATCGCGAGTGCTTTTTGAGTAGATCTCGAGAGGTAAAAAATTTTTAGTAGGTAGGTAATTAAACTAAAAATAATTGTTACGTAATAAAACATCCCTCTGCTAGCGGCATAACGCGGCTTGATCAAAGGAATGCGCGGTACTTGTCAAAGAAAAGCTGCGTTGTTTATTCTTACCGCTTTTCTAGAAATTTCGGGTGGCGCATTTGATGGAAACATTCGAGACTTTCGTTCACGCCGATATAATTCTTGCGCCTGCTGGAATTGTAGTCGTTTTAAATTATAACTTGAAGGCAATACTACGTCGATACAAAGTTTATTATTAAATAGCACAAAATGAGTGCAGCGAAGAAATCTGAAACATATCATTTTAATAACGATTGGGAGGAAGAATTTTTCTTTTGTATGCTGAAGGATAGGTGCATTTGTCTTATTTGTCGTGCGTCAGTTGCAATACCTAAGCGTAGTAACATAGAGAGGCATCATAAAACGGTTCATAAAACTATAAAAATGATTATTCCCCACAGAGTGAATTAAGAAAACGAAAAGTACCTTATTTGATATCTCGTTTGAAAAAAAAACAAACCATGTTCACAAGACCAGCCAAACAATCAAAAGCTGCTACGATCGCGTCATTTAAAATATCGCATATATTGGCGAAAATATTCGAAGATGGATCGGTTGTGAAGGAAGAATTTATTCAAGCTGGTGAGATTTTATTTGGAGATTTTAAAAATTAAACAGAAATCATTTCTGCTATTAGAGAACTTCAGTTATCTCATCCGACTGCCACAAGTCGTACTGAAGTAATGAATCAGGGTATGGCAGATAAACTAAAACATGATATCATGAAATGTGCATACTTTCCCTTGCAGTTTGATTTCCAAGCTGTGTATTTTCATTCGGATGGTATTCAATGACATCTTGGCTAAGGAAGAATTTTTTACAATCATTCCTTTCAAGGGGAAGACCCGTGGCGAAGATATATATAACGTTTTCTTCAATTTTGTAAAAAACCTACATGCTACCAATATATAAATAAGTGTGCATTACAACCGATGAAGCACCAGCAATGACTGGAAACAAAAACGGGGTTGTGGTATTGCGTCGAGCTAATGAAGATTTCCCTTCTTTTTTTTCATTCCATTGCATTATACATCAACAAGATTTGTGTTCAAAAGTTTCAAACACGGAGGAAATTATAAGCATTGCTACAAAAATTGTGAATTCCATCCGTGCACGTGGCTTGTAATGGCGGCTCTCAAAGTTGTCTTTGGAAGACAGTGAGATGATCGTAGTAAAAGCATTCAAAAGTAAATTGCAACTTCTGATAGATCAACTGAAAAGAAAGGATCCGAAACATTTTCCGTCTTTGAAAGCAAGGATTCCTAAGTTGAATTATGATACGTATGAGGCTGAAGTATCAAATATTTTAGGACCATTCGAAATGCGTTTTTATGATAACAGTAAATTGGCAAATATAGCATCATTTATGTGTCATCCTTTTTCATGTAAAAATATTAAGGAATTAGCTACTGAAATAGCAAGTCAGTTTAGTATGAACTCATGTTCTGTTAAAAATGAGTTGGTGCAGATTATAACAGATATACATCTCAAAGCTACAGAATCTGATGGAAATTTCCGTTGTCTTATATCTGAAGATAAATATCAGAATCTAAGGCAGATCGCCCTTCAACTGACGGCAAACGTAACATAAATCAAGGGACTCTGAATGCTAACATGTACGTTACAGATATTTTTGAAGAACATGTATCCTTTGCGGCAAACATGGGAGAAAACTTTTTGTTTATGCATAATAACGTCAGACCACATCAAACTAACATCATTAGGAACTACCTTTATGAACACGAAATCAAATCGAGTGGCCTGCACGAAGTCCAGACATCAATACCATCGAACATTGTTAAGTTATGCTTGTTAATGAGGTTCGGGACAGACTGATCGAGATGGATCACAATGCTATAAAGTCATTGATTTTGAGTATAAATCGTAAATGACATGCAGTAATTTTCGTAAAGGTTAGAAATATTCGGCTTCAACAGATCTTCAGGATTTGAATTTTTCCCGAAAGTTTTACAGTTATCAATATAAATTTTATAACAATTTCATCTCGATTGTTCTCAAGGATTCCTTAGTGCTGATGGATATCTGGAAAAATAATTTTTCAACACATCTAAACTTCTAAATTTTTGATTTTGCTCGTTAATTACTTGGCGCTATGTATATCTTCAAATAGCTTTTCTTATCCACAAATTTCGTTGATATGAAACGAATCGTTGAATAGAATAATTCATAGATACCAAAAGAAGTTCAATTTTACAGTAATTAAGATCCTTCATCGACTGATTTTACGAATGACTTTTTTCATTCACTTGATTGATAATTTGCTAACAAATAAAATGAAATTAATGATGGTGTTCTAGGAAACGGTGGGGCCGTTTTCAGAACGGGTAGTACACATAACGGTGAGTGAGTAGAGGAGAGCGGCTGAGGTCATTCGACTCAGGAGGAGTTACCATTTAGTTCACAATGGTTATCTGGACAAGAGAGCACCGTGTGATGCGGTTGAAGAGTATTTCATATCGGGAGAGTTTGTCATTGTCGTGCAGCGACGCTTTCGCCATCGCTACAACATTGGTTGTAACGTTTCAGTTTCGAAACGTGACACAATCATCCGATAGGTACAGAATTTCAAAACGACTGCATCAGCAATGAATCCGAAACCTCAAGGTCGTCCCCGAAGTGTAAGGACAACAGCTTTCGTGAAAAAAGTCAGACAAGCTGTGATTCAAAGCCCAGAGCGCTCCATCCGAAAACCTGCACCACTCCAAATGAATAGTCGAACTGTTAGCAGAATTTTACACCAAGATCTCCGCTTTCCCCTCTATAAACTCATGGTTGTCCAGCACCTGAATGAAGGAGATTTTGCACAACGCCAGCAGTTTTCCGAGAGAATGCAAATGATTATCGCTGATGAAAACTAGTGATAATGATAAGTGATGAGGCTCATTTTTATGTGAGCGGTTTGGTTATTAATCAGAACTGCCGATATTGAGCAGAAAACTCCCGCGAATTGCATAAATCCCCACATTTTAGTGATAAAGTCACCGTTAGTTGCGCTATGAGCCGCCTTGGGGTGATTAGACCGTTTTTTTTCCAGGATGAGACAAGGGCAACCGTAACTGTAAACTCTGAGCGATATGTTTTCATTATGGATAACTTTTTTATTCCAGAATTGTGACGACGAAGAGTAAACAGAAGAAATGTTTGGTTCCAACAGGATAGTGCCATGGCACGTACAACCAGATCCTTTATGGAAGTTGTGCATCGCCTTTTACTGGTCATGTAATCTATGGTTTTGATGATATGTCCTGGCCCTTCGTTCCCCGAACCTCACTGGTCGTGATTATTTTTTGTGGAAAAACTTAATAGCTACGGTCTAAGTCGATAAACCTAGAAATCTGAAAGAGTTGAAAGAAGCCATCACAAGAGAAGTTGGGTCAATCGAGACCGACTTGATAGAGAGGGGGTTTCAGAACTTTGAGAATCGACTACAGCAATGCATAGCGAACGTCATCTGCCCGATGTCATATTCAGTGTATTCACGCTACCCTTACATTTGTTGTTGTGTAATATTATCACAGGCTTTTTGTCTGCGCGATTATTCACTCCTGAGTTGTGATGCAAAGTGCTGAGAAGATTCGCCGACTAAATTTTTTTGGGTATGTAAGAAACAAGTGTAGCTTCTTTGGTAAAAGCAAAACATGATGAATATAAAGGTCTTCCCTTTGTTGTTACTATTTCTGGGGGCAATTCCGGATTATTTTTACGTATAGTACCTATTTTAGTTTTCTGTTTTCCTGATAGTTTCTGTCCAAGTTGATGTGATGTGAAAAAAATATCCGCCGTAAGGACTACACGCATGCCTTGGTCTCAGGCACACCTCCTACTTCTTTTCCCGTGTGGGGTTGGATATATCAAACATAACTTGTGGCAGAATCACATAGAATCCAGAATTTGATGCCATAATTAGCTGGTTTCGATTGCGTGTACTATCGATATGGACATCTTCCTCTGAATGCTTTAAGCTGCTCATCTACTGTAATGTTTTTAGAAGGATTATAAATTTTGGCAAAAGGTCAACCCACTGATTCCACGGAAGTCGAATTAGAGTAAATTTTTCCAGCAGTCGCCGTTCGGATCTAGTTTCTCTCTTGTCAAACCTGATCAACCTTGACAATTTTTTCAAAGTTTTTCGTGGCACGACTGCCCCAAAAATAGGTCTGGCTTTCTCACTATCCCATAAGCTTTCGATACTTTCATTAGTTGAACGAAATACACCAGATAGTAATAGTAGCCCAATGTATACGAACAAATCAATATCGTAAATGTCATTCCAATCATCAGCGAAAACACGCTTACCTTCCAAATTTGTATATTTCGATATGGTGCGTATCAAAAGTGGAGAACAACAAATTCAAAACTGTGTTTTTCTTCTAAGGTAATTCTTGAGCAAAAGTATCGTGTCAAACCTGGTATCAAGTTCATTATATTTTCTCTGGAAGCTCTTCCATAAGACTGTGTGACGGGGTTTCTGGAATATTATTAGTCCATTTTCTGAAGTCATTGTTGGCACAAGCACTAATTCATTGTCACTATCCGAGCTATCAGATGGTTCAGATTCTTCGATATAATCTTCTGTTTCAGAACGAGATTCATTACTATCCGACATTTCATCTAATAAAGCCGCTTCAATTGGATTGTCTATCATTTTTTATAAGCAAATAACGTTTTCACCACAGTAAACTAGGGTACGTGTTGTTCGATTGATATTATAATATAACACTAATACTTGTGTGGGTAGAACAAAGGAACTTCTCATTCAAAAAGTTATACAATACATAACCAATTGGGACAATAATAGATGCGCTGTGCGTTTGTTATTAGTTGCGGTCAAGTCAGACCCAAAGACTGTTAGAGTAAAAAAATCATATGTAGAATATTTCAATCAATTTAGATAAACTTATTCCAATAGTTAGTGAATTGAAGCGAATAATTAAAAGTCATAGATTATGAAACTTTTGAACGCTTATTTTCTGAGAGAATTATATTTTTATCTCAAAATGGGTCAAAATTGAACCACCTTATGAAGGTTAAAACTGTTTATATAAAATTTGATATTTTTCAATGAAAAAATTATGCTTGTTTCTGATTTCTCGAGTTACAAATGATTCTTAGGTTGAAAATCAGTTATAAAGCTTATCAGAGTTTGATGAAGGCACCTTTATCATGATCTCTGCAAAATCTCAAGTCGATAGCTACAACTAAACGGAAATGATAAAGCTTTTTCGCTTGAGATCAAGTGGTACTACCCCTACCTGTACCTATGTTACATGGAGGAATTGCTGGCCTACGGGTTAAAACAGAATAAAATCACTCTTGCTTAATAACAAAGATAGGCTAATATTTTAAATAGGCCAAAGTGATCGTTCCATCAATAGTAGACTCGAGGATAATAATTGCTTAGACTTCACGAAAACCAAAATTTCACATTCACGTTAGAAAAGCTGGAGATTAGATTCATTAGAATTCGTAGAAAGTTTTTCAACTCACAAACATAACCTATCATTAATTAACGACAAGGTCAACTTTAGTTTACTTTTCTCATCTTTGTCTTGAGAAACCTTGCCACCTCTGTATCTAATCATGTTTTGAAGGTAGCTTATCGTGGTCTTTGCGAATCTCAAAGTATTGCTTAATAGCATGGAGAAACTGTAGGGAATTTTGCAGAATATTCAGATTACAACGACGTGCAATCACGATTGTTGACAATCTCAAATATAGCGAATGTTGTAAGAACTGTTTTGTCAAGTTGGGAGTTATGACTCTCCCTTGTCTCCTTATTTTTGAGTGCCTTGTATATACAAAAACATTTGGTAACCCTAAAGTTGAAAAGTGATCATCATAATTATGACACTAGAAAAAAATCAGATATTCATATTCCTTTTCTCAGAATGAGTAAGTCTCAGAATGGACCAAATTACTCGTCAGTTAAATTTTATAAAAATTGCCTTCAAGCCTTAGAAATTTTCCTTTAGAAAATTTTGAGGTTGAAAATTTTATTGAAACATCCTTATTATGATGCTTACGATTTTTATAATTTAATTTGTCCAGTGTTTATACTATAGGTCTGTGATTTTTACTAGTTTCCTAACTTCAGGAATATTTGAAATGACTTCTTTATAATTTGCTACTGAAAATGACGTGTGCACATACATACATTGTATTTTGTCACTAAAATAAAGATTCTATTCAATTCTATTCTATCTGTTTATTAGGTATTACAAATGACGTTGCAATATTTTAATTTCCTCCTACATTTTGAAACAATGCGATGAAACCAAAACATATGTCAAACATATTTTTTCATTATATTTTGTGAAAGCTATCCCTAATGTTTTTCAATTTTTAATGAACTAGTAAAAATGTTCCACCAGGTAACTTGCGAAACTTTTATATATATTATTAAAATCTTATATTCAAGCATCAACATAATCAGATTGTTTAATTTTTTCACATTTTTCTATCTCTAATGTTCCCAGTAAACTGAATGAGATTTGAAATATTCCTTTTGGAGACCTTTCTGTTTCCTCTGATATCATAATATTAATATCGAGAATTGGTTAATTATTGATATCTTATAATTATTTTGAATGAATTTTATTTTCTGAATGAATTATTCTAATGTAATTTTCATCTATTTTAAACTGGCTTCTAATTCAATTCAATTATAAACAACAGCATGAACTCCGTTCATCTGTAATTATGGAAATCTGTGTTACTCTATCATTATTAAAATATATCTTTAACCATATTCTTTGAAGCCTTCTTTGTTGTCAGAGTTAATCAGTGCGGATGACAGCTCACGTGAAATGAATAAATGGAACTTTCGTTCGTGATTATGCCGTAAAAGCTTCAAAATTAGGGATTTCAGATTTCGGGAATGAGGACGGTTATTATGGTATTACGAAGGTACCAAATTGGCATACATGTATCAAAGCTTCGATAGGGGAATCTGGCGAAACCATCTGCTAAATTTTACTACAGGGTGTTTCATACAAAAGTGGATAAACACAAAGAAAATTTGATAAATTTCATCGACAAATCACTTGGATATAGGGTAAACCGTCAGTCGTTAGACACGGGATAATTAATGGACAGTCGCTATTGAATTTCAAAAAATAAGGTAACAATAAACAAAAATGGCAACGTCTATAAATTTTGACAGAATCTCCTAGATGTCCGTATTGTTTTAGTTCAAAGGTTCCATAACATATGGCATTAATGAAGAGTCAAAATAATTCTATCCCGGCGTCTGTCACAAAAACAGACAATCTTCTCCAAAAATAATTTTTTTAGTAAGGTTGGGTCAAGAGTTTCCTTTCTATTTTGACTTCGTGGTGAATGTAATTGTTTTGGCTGGTTGAAAGTGGTAAGATATTGGTACAATTTGCACTATTAAAATACTTGTAACTCATAAATATAGCATTTTGAGATTGAATCAACCTGCTCAATGATAGTATGGTTAAATTTATAAAAAAACAGTTATTGGACATATTTACAATGACTATATTTCTTCAGAAAGTTCAGTTTTATGATTGTTTACTCTATTTGTTTAGATAATAAAACTATGTTTTTAATCTCAGGTCTAACGGACTACTCTGTCAGTTATTGGACAATGTCCAATAACTATCATTTTATGTGTCCAATGATTATTTGTTTACAGGTTGGTGTCTTATAAACATGCCTTAGGGAAAAAGGAAAATTATGATGCCAATAATTTGAATTTGGCATTTGAGAAATTGCAGGAAACAGACAAACCAAAGGTAAGAGAGATTGCTCGAAAATATGATATTCCAAATCCCCTTTGCATTTCAAGCTTATAATAAGCTGAATAACCCTGAGCATAGGTCTTCCTTTGGACCGCCACCTGTTTTAACAGAAGAAGAATAGTCTGTATTAGAACTTTGGATTAGGAGGTTAATGAGAAAGGGTTATCCTTCGAGAGCTGAGAATTGTCAACGAAGTGTCTCCAAATTTCTTGCGGAAAATCCTCGACCAAATCCTTTCGAGAATAATTATCATGGGGATGGGTGTGTCAAAGCATTTTGAAAAGACACCCTGTCATTGTTTAACGGACAAGTGAGGGTGTCACACAGTCTAGCGCAAAAATCTCGGAACCATATATAACGAATTGGTTCAGTGAGATACACCAGTATTTAGAAGAAATTGGTCTTTTGCACTTGATAGATGACCCTACTCGGATATTCAATGGCGATAAAAGTGGGTTTCAATTAAGCCCCAAAACAGGAAAGGAATGCCTGTAAAATGAACGAAAAATGTATAGAGCATAGAAACCAATAACTCCAAAGCATTGATTACAGTCATGTTTACGTTTTCCGCATCTGGATAAGCCTCTCCGTCTATGGTTGTATAACTACTAGAGAATTCCACAAAAATTGCTGATGGGATTCTAAAAGACTGGGATGTGGACCGAAGTGGCAATGGGTGGATGACTTCAGGACGGTTTTTTGAGTATATGGGACATGTGTTTCAATCTTATTTCAATTCAATTCGATTCAATTTATTATATTCCGGAATTCTAAATTTTCCATAAACAAATAGTTACAAAAAAACACACTCGGGCTCCAAGAAAAGCCCGCTTGTGTGAAAGTGTGCAGAACATGATATAATGATATTATTCCCCCTATGATGCATTACAAAAAAAATAAATTATTGATAACCTCAGTAGATACAATTCAATTGGAGTCCCCCTACAATCGCCAATAATAATGCAACAATTATACTCACAAAACTTGAACGAATAAAATATAATCGACTGACATACAGAACAACTATTCTGCCAGAAAACTAGAGCGAACAATGTGAGCACATGTGGCAAAAACTCAAAAAAAAACATAAATATTATCGAATTTATTCATTTTAACAATATCAGTAATCAAAATATTCATGAAGGGCAATTCCATGAACTCTAAGACACCAATAGGGTTGATTCATATATCATAAAAGATCTAGTTTTGAGCAGAGTGAGTACGAGTCCACAAAATCTCCGGACTTGACAGGACTCCGAAAGACCTTCCAAAAATCGAACCAGCTGAGAAACATTATTCGCGTCCCAATATTGCCTTCAATGGCGGGCGTTCAAAAAACAAATGATCAGACGTCAGAGTCCTGTTCATGCTACATACCGTGCATATTTCACCGAACACAATTTCATTATATACTCCCCTAAAATATATTCTCAAACATTTTCTGTTCTTTTTTTTTTGAATTGTGGAGGCCGTTACTTGATGTAGATCCACAAAGTTCAGCTTTGAACAGCATGGTACATCGGTTACTCAATTTACCTTTATCAGTAGAAGATTATAATAAAGAGTTAAACATCATCAAACAGATAACCATTAATAATTCATATAATCCGGATATGATAGATCTAATCATTCGTAAAAACTGTATCAGAAAGCAATAAATGAAGTATATCCTATTCATAAAGACTATAAAATATTCAACAGTTTAACATTCTGCGGTTCTGCAAGTACAAATATTAAATCTTTCTCGTCAAACAAAATCTTAATATAACTTTCATAACTTCTAATAACTTAGGTAAACATATTAAAAATAATAAATCTCGTGTTGAAAAATCAAGTAAATCAGGATTCTATAAACTCAATTGCGGTTCTTGTGATAAAATTTATATCGGTAGGACCTATAGGAGTTTTGGCATAAGACATCTGAACATAAACGTAGCTTTGATAAAAATAAATCTGATTCAAATTATTCAAACCACTTAATAAAAGAAAACCATTCATTCAATAAAAACTTTGACAAAGTTTAAAATTAGATCTCCTAGAAGCATTAGAAATAAATAGATACAAACATTCGGACAAGCTTTTGAATGAGCAGGTAGATGTGAATTATTCACCCCTACTTAACTTGTTTAATTAGTTTTTATTACCTTTCATACAAACTGTACAATGGCTCGGTGTGGATTTTCCTGTTATTCATCCAACTTGTTCTACGATTTGTTTATAATACCATACTCTTCATTCTGTTTGTCATTCTTGATAAAGCTGCTGTGTCAGCGAAACGTCGTCGAATTTTTTCAAATAAAGTGTAGAATAAAGTTAAACCTTGTGTTTTTTATCTCATTTATTTTTTGTTCTACCAACGTATTTGGGAAACCATCCGCGTGTAATCAAAAGGAACAGATAGATTCAAATAAACTTTTGACGAAATCGTGTAACTGAAACGATCTGCCATCAGAGAATAACCTGAGTTAGTGGCTCGCAAAATGTCTTCATGAAAACATAAATTCCTGAATTTCTCAATGAGAATACTCTTAGAATATGCCAGTGCTCTGTCGTTCACACTTTCGAATATATGCAGGCAATCCATGGGCTCAAAAAGCTCTTTTACCTGTACACACCAATCATACCTTGCTTCGACCATACTATCACTCGAGAGGTGAAGCATTCGCTGAAAGCAGAGCTTTAGGAGTCTAAAGCTTTCCATTCTATGGAGTTTAATTAAAAATTCTAGAGTTTAACAAATATAGTATTGAGAACCTTTGTCGCACCACATTTAAGAAGCACTAAGTAATCCGGGAGGTTGAATGGTAAATGTAGTAGTTTCTTATAGAACTGGATCTGAGTTTTTTCAAGAATATCGATGTACCATAAGCTCCATACCAGAGCTGCGAAAAGTAGAGTGCTACGCACAAAAGAATCAAAAAGCTGAGCTTTTATGCTCAAATCTGTCGATTTCAGCCCAGACAGAACAGAGATCACCGAACCGAAAGCCTGCTTTGCCTTAATCAAAGAACTTTCCGCCATTTCCCGAAATAGTGACACGAAAGGAACCCCCAAATAGACATATCTATTGACCACCTCCAACTGTACGCCTTCATAAACAAAGTTGAATTTACATCCCTCTCCATTTCTACCGAAGCACATCACCTTGGTTTCAAAAGTATTCACAGAAAGATTCATTTTTTGTTTATATTCCTGAAGTATTAAAGTACACTTTTATAAATTCACCTCCGAGTCAGCCAAGAACACCATATCGTCAGCAAATAATAGCATGAGATCGTGCAATCCGTCGATATTAACACCCGTTACTCCCCTGTTTCGAAAAAACTTCCGAAATGAACAGAGCAAACCAAAATAAAATAAAAAGGGCTCATAGTTTTCCCCTTGGAGTAACCCTTGAAATACAAGGATATCCACCGAGACCATCCGTTGAAAATTTTGAGTTCCAATTAAAATACCAAGCTGAAATTTTATACGCGGCCATAACTAGCGATTTCCAATTGGAGTGAAATATTTTCGAAGTGATACTATTTTCGGTTATACCGGAAGTGGGTCATCACTTTGTTATTTCAAAAGGCAATCTACCTTTTTTATTATACATCTAGAACCGACATTTGAGCAAGGCATAAAATACCCAAGTTGTTGGCACTTATCTGTCAAAACTTTTGACAGATTTAATTAATTTCGTTATAAACTCGATTTTTGAGGAACAATTAAAAAAATTGTAGCTCGTTGATCTTTTGCATTACAGACACAATTTTTGCTTGGATGGGTAGCAGAAAGATCCAGGAATTTTTCAAGCAATCTACACATGTCAAATATTTATTGCATTGTTTTGTATGATTTTTTCAATTCGGCCTTTTTCAAACAGCAATAACTCAATTTTTTCAAATTGCACGTGCCAATTTTTATATTGCCATCAGATGAAGCTTCAAATTTAAGATGGAATTGTGTAAGCATGTACTATACCCATCTCTTATAGTTCCGAAATAATTTGGGAATATATTGAATTTTGATGATTTTGCAAGAACTAACAGAGAATACTTAGAAATATTTGAATCAAGTAGCTGAACTGGCTACGCTCATCTGACAGGTGCCTAAAATTAATGTATTTGTCACTTCGTTCATTCGAATTTGATATTTCAACAAGAATTGTCGTTATTTCAGATCGAAAATATCCAAAAAATACAACACATTTGGAATAAAACCACTGGTTATTCAAACGAAAATATATTTAATATTTTTTTGATTAATTTCAGAATGTCAAAAAAAGTGGGTAGAAATTGCATGCAATTCACTAACCAATTTCTAAATTTACCGTCTATGAGTAAAATAAAATTTCTAAGCATTTGAAGCAATTTTCTACAATTCGGATGAATAAAAATTGTAGGAAATAAGCGAAAACCAATCATCGAAGATAATTACATTAATACGAATAAATGATAGCAAACATCATAGGAGAAACTAATTTACGATCTGAATAAATGTTCAATATGGGCCTTATTTTGCTCGATACACTTGACAGCTCGTATACGAACATGATGAGTTGCCCTCCTAGTTTTCTCAGGATCAATATTACGAAAAGCATTATGAATGCTCTCTAGTATCTCTTCTTTACCTCTTACAGGAATAAGATACAATTCACTCTTGATATTGCCCCATAATAAAAATCAAGCGGCGTCAGGTCCGGAGAAAGCGGAGGACATAAATTTGATCCTTGATTACCCCACCATCTATCCTCGAACATTTCTGTTAGCTGCCGATCTTCAGCTCGTGTTTTATGTGCTGGTGCACCTTCCATTTGGTAAAAGCATTTCCTCCGAATGTTGAGGGGTAATCCCTCTAAGAAATTTGCTAATGTTCCTCTCGAAATTTCCAGGCATCTTTGTCCATTAAGATTTTCCTCATAACTGTGATAAGCCAACAAATCATTCATTTAAATTGCAAAAACGTTCACGCTGAATTTATTTTGGAAATCAATAACCTCAATGAAATGTGGATTTTCTGTGGCCCAAAAATTTCGATTTCTCCTGTTTGTTATTCCACTTTCATTGAACTAGGCTTCATCAGACCATATAATTTTTTGCAGAATTGTCTCATCTTCTTGAAGCCGAATTAATGAATTTTCACAGAAATTTAGCCGCTTGGGAAGGTCAGTTGGTTTCAATTTTTGTAGTCTGATAAAAGAATACGGGTGCATGTTATGTTTCTTAGGGATCCTTTGAATGGAAGTAAAACTCAATCCAATGTCCATTGATGCTGACTTAATGGACGCATGTGGATCGGCACGAAAATACGCTAGCGTATTAATTTGATTGTCGTCGTCCTCGAGAATTGGTTTTCTTCTAGTTTCTATGTATTTTGTTCCTCCAAATTACAGAAAATTGCTTCTAATCCCTCGAAATTTTGTTTTACTCATAGGCGCCAAATTTGGAAATTGGTTATTGAATTGCCTGCAAGTTCTATCCACGACTTTTTGACATTCGTCATGAATTAAAAAGAGATTTAACATATCCTCGTTTGAATAATCAGCCATTTTATTATCAATCGGGTGTTTTTCAAAAATTTTCACTTCAAGTTACCAACAATTTTTGTTGAAATATCAAATTCGAAGGAACGAAGTGACAAGTACATTAATTTTAGGCACCTGTCAGGTGAGCGTAGCCAGTTCAGCTACTTGATTCAAATATTTCAAAGCATTCTCTGTTATTTCTTGCAAAATCATCAAAATTCAATATATTTCCAAATTATTTCGGAACTATAAGAGATGGGTATAGAACATGCTTATACAATTCCATCTGAAATTTGACGCTTCATCTGATGGCGTTATAAAAATTGGCACGTGCAATTTGAGAAAATTGAGTTATTGCAGTTTGAAAAAGGCCGAATTGAAAAAATCAAACAAAATAACGCAATGAACATTTGACATATGTAGACTGCCTAAAAAATTCCTTGATCCTTCTTCTATCCACCCAAGCAAAAATTGTGTCTGTAGTGCAAAAGATCTACGAGCCACAATTTTTTAATGTTCCTCAAAAATCGAGTTTATAACAGAAATAATTAAATCTGTCAAAAATTTTGACAGATAAGTGCCGACAACTTGGGTATTTTATGCCTTACTCAAATATCGGGTCTAGATGTATAATAAAAAAGGTAGATTGACATTCGAAATAACAAAGTGATGACCCACTTCCGGTATAACCGGAAATGGCATCACTTTGAAAATATTTCACTACAATTGGAAATCGCTAGTTATGGCCGCATATAAAATTTCAGCTTGATATTGTAATTGGAACTCAAAAAGTTTTTAACGGACGGTCCGGGTGGATATCCATACGATTTAACTCCGAAGCTAGCGTTTTCATATAAAATTTTAATGATATTAATTATGTTTGCAGAAATTCCTATGCCATGAAGAATCTGCTATAAAAGAAAAAGAGAAACAAGGTAGAACGCTCGCTTGAAATCCACAAAAAGTATGAATACTTTCCGTTTTTTGAAGCGCAGTTGAAGCTGTATGGCATAGGTTAAAGTGAATATACTGTCTCGATGAACATAGAACCCATGTTACTTACAGTATTAACAAATTATGGAAAGAGTTGGGACTAGAACTTATAGCATAGTATCCGAATGCAACGAGCATAATAAAACCGGCTGACGTAGCTGTTTTCGATCCGTTAAGGCAGCTTATGAATAATCCAAGTGAGTAAATAACAAAGGTGAATTTTGTTAATATACTTAAAAAAGCTCTTATTAAACCGGAAACCTTAATTGACGAATTCAAATCATGTGGCTTGGTTCCATTCAGTCCTGATGCGATAGATTATGAAAAATGTTTGACGAGCGTTATGAATAATCAGACTAAGAACCACCAAAATCAAGAACCTGCTTCAACATTTCCTAAATTCAGACGAATAGTTGGATTAAAGAAACTTACGCAGTTGGAATCTTGCAAAAACTTGGAGGGTACTAAAAAGATTTCCAAATTTTGCCTAATATTTACAGACCATTCAAATTTTCATTCACTATCCCTGAAAAATATTTGGATACCAGTATCAGAGACATCAATTTCTGCATAAGATCAAGCACCAGAAATTGATCCAGCGATCCAAGAGCAGGTACCACAATATGATCATTTGGTACAAATTTCAGATATAGTACATATAAACTCATCTCAAATACAATCCAATGATATAACTGATAAGGACTTTGAAGACTTTTCTTCAGAACTAAGAATGGCTGTCAAACGCTGTCATGAATTAAGATCGGATCGTCTAGAAGAAAATCCTCAATTAACTCTTTGTAGTAATGATTCCAATAATGAACAGTTTTAACGAGATTTAACCGAGTATACCAAAAATCAGTACACCAGTAAAAGGAGATACTACAATTACACCTCTTTTACAAGAACAAGAAAAGAACATTTCTCTAATGGTGCAAGCTTACTTGAAAAAAGCCCAGCGTTCAAAATCATATCCAACAGTCAATTTGCAACGTTTTCAACAATACTTCAAACACCTGAACGAAGAGGTAAAAGAAATACAGTGAGATCTTCATACGCAATAACATCAGATAAGTACAGAACTATGTTTAATGAACAAAAAGAGAAAAAGGAATCTGCGTTGAAGATGAAAGAAGAAAGAGAGAGAGAGTAAGGCAAGGAATGAAGATAAAGAAATGTACCGTTGTGATATGTATTTTTCGATATTTCATGTTAAATGTGTACCTAACAAACACCAACAATACCAGAAAATATCTCAATAGATCTTTACGTGTGTCATGTTTGTTATTGCTCAGTGAATAATGATGATGACGACGATATAAGCTTGGAAGAACGTACTCACAATGAAGAAAATAATACCGTCGAAGACTTAGAGGCAGCGATGCTATTTGATATGCACAAAAAAATTCTGGAATCAATAATCAATAGCTACCTAGGATTTAACTGGGTATCTGCCCATCTATTTATATTTGATTTCTTTTATGACCAAAAAGTTCTAAGTAAGTAGGTATTCAGTATTATTCTTTCTTTTCGAAAGATTGAGATTATTTGAGAGTATTTTTTTATGTTTCATAATTTCTAACGACTAATTAGATGTTAGTGATTAATAATTTGTTAACTATGGTTTTAGAGATTTTTATGAATACTTGCAGAACTAGAGGCACAAAGGATTTGTGTACCTATTATTAATAAGAAACAAAATGTTCATAAGATGTTTCATCACGTATTTATATGTTTTTTTAAATTTAGTTTATTTAATTTCGCCTCAACCTATTTTTGGTTATTAGCGACACAAAAATTCACAATGATTTAACATATTGGGTAAGAAACGAAACTGATTACTGATATTCAAAGCTATCCCAATTCATATATAATGTAATTTATTCGTCATTATATTCTACACATAAAATTGATATATTTCAAGAAGTTAATTGTGTTTTTGCACCTGCTAATAGTAGATAAGCAGTCTCTCAAAAACGGTAGTATAAAGTTCCTTGACCTGGCCTCTTGGTGTATGGGCAATTTATGAGGAAGTGCTCGATCGACTGCACACAATTGCAGTTCTCGCAGTTTTCCGGATCTTCTTTGGTTATAAAATGTAGGTGGGTGACCAATTCTGAGTCGATTTATGATCAGCTGTTCACGTCTACCGAATAACAAGGCTGGACTTTTCTGCTGTACATCTTGTCGAAGTTGATGCAGTACTGAGGGGAATTGATTAACGATTATTCCAATTTGTCAGAATTTCGTTCCTAAGGGCTGTTTTTGTTTCCTCGCTAGTTGGTAGTATTTCAATGTCGAGTTTTCTGATGTTTTCATTTGTTGCTGCTTTGGCTAATTTTTCAGCTCGTTCGTTTTCTTCAATACCTACATGTGAGGATACCAAACCAATTACTAATTCTGCGTCTCTACCACCTGTCACTGTATCATTTTATATTTTTATTAAATTATGTATTTCGCGGTTTTTACTGGTGCTATGTTGAAGGGCTACTAGCACACTTAGGGAATCAGATAAAAGAATGCAGTTTTGTGGGATATCTTTCACAACGACTTTCAGTGCCTCTTGAATTGTAATGGCTTCGCAGTTGAAAATGGAAAGGGAACCAGAGAGGTTGAAGGAATATTCGTCTCTTAGTGTGACTGTTGAGCAGCCAGAATTTTCATTGATTTTGGAAGCGTCTGTAAATACTCTCTCACAGCTTCAGCACTTGCTTATAGCTTCATAGAAAACAGTTCTTGTTTCAATAGGATTGTCAGGATCCTTTTTAATTTTGGGGATAAAAAGATAGGTGGAAGCTTTAGGGTCCACGGAGACGTCTCGTTGAAATTTCTAGGGAGCATATTCGGAATGGAAAAATTTAGTTCATGCAACTAGGAATTCACTTTAACATTAAGAGGCTTTGAGATTGAATTTCGTTTATTGTAGAGGTTTGAAAATGGTTGATTTTTCACTAATTTGGCGGTTTCATTTTTGGGGGTTGCGAGTGAAGCGATAGCGTAGTTTAATGAAAGGTTAATCCTTTTGATTGGAGTAGCAAAAGATTGCTTTCGCATAAGATGCTAATAGTTGGACTTGCGCGAAAAGCTCAAGTGGCGCTTCTGGCACCGACGTTTTGTAATGCATTCAGAACATTCAATATACTGGATATTAAACCATAGTCTAATTTCGATTGAATAAGTGCATTGAATGTTCTAATTATCACGTTCTGGTCGGCACCCCAATTTTTCGATGCAATCGATTAAAGAATATTCAATCTTTCAGGTATACTTTTTATCGAATGTAAGACCTAGGATCTTTACTTCTTCGCTAGTATGACGTTTTTGATCATATAGGTAAAGTTCGAGTTCTCTTTGGTTGTTTCTATTTCGTGAGAATAGTGTTGTTGTGGTTTTCGTTTTGGAAAATTTGAATCCAGTTTTTTTGGCGTAATTTTGAAGATCACTTATCGTGTTTTGAAGGATCTGTCTGGTTGTGTCTACGTTTTTTCCTACAAGTAATAAGGTGACATCATCAGCGAACATGGTGCATTTGACTGAGTTTTTGATAACTTTTGCTAGGTCATTTATAGCTGGTAGAAAGAAAGTCACACTTATTACTCCTTCTTGGAGTAATCCATTTTGGATGGCATATGCGTCCGAGAGGTGTCCTTGTATTCTTACTTTGGTTGACCTGTTGGAAAAATATTTGATTACAAAACCTAGCATATTTCCATCAATATTATGTTCGACAAATATATGGATAATTCTTTCTCTCTGAAGCATGTCGTAAGCTTCTTCCATGTCAAGACCTACAGCTTCAAGATGTTGTTTATTGACTAGCGCGTTGCAAATTGCTGTAGTTTCTCCAATAATTTACACATGCAGCATGCAAGTACTATTGGTCTATAGCTTTCTTTTGAGTGCACATTTTTGCCGGGTTTGGGTATCGGTATTACAATTGCCTATTGCCATTTTGCAGGAAAAAATTTTGTGGTCCACATACAGTTATAAATATCAAGGATATATTGAAGACCAGTGGGGGGTAATTTTCTGAAGAATATGTTGGGAATATTGACCACTTTTGTTTTTGCTAGAATTAACTGTTTCATGAAGCTCATATAGACTAAATTTTTTGTTGAGGTCATATAAGGGTGAAGTTTGTTCCTCGTTATGTATTGAAGGCATACCAGAGTTGTTTTTTTTGTACGTGACAAATTACATTTCTTTGACAGAAGTGCTACTTTTGAAGTCAGATATGTATCCGATCCAACTGAATCTTTTGCTGTTTTTAATTATGCGCCTGGAAATTGCTCTTTTGATTCTGTAGTCTAGTTGATTGTCGTATGTGTTATTTCGTTTCAGCTTATTGAATGCGCGTTTTGTTTATTTAATGGCATTTTCGCATTCTGCATTCCACCATGGTAGATTTCTTCTTTCTGATTATTGTGTAGTCTGTGGTATACCTCAGAAGCTGCAGTTAGTATAAGCTTCAAGAAGTTTTCTATTATTCATATGTTATGTCGCTGTATTCAGTTATTGTCCGATAACTGTTACTGACTGTCCAATAATTATAAATTTTGTCCAGTAACTATGTTCTTTTTATATTTTTTTTGAACACTGAAATTTTGTATTTATTTGTAAGATATAAAATTTTTCAATATATCTTGTGATAGCTCATTCAATCCAGTTTCGAAATATATCTTCAATATCTATAATACTATATTGGCTATAATGGCCGACGAAATAAAGAATTACTAACTATTTTTGTGCTCAGCTGTCCAACGACTGACAGTTTACCCCAGTCAAATGCATTCTGCCGTTATAACATTTGAAGGTTATGACGTCATCAACTTGAATAGATTACTTCAAGTGTCATTGCTTAGTAACAGGTTGAATTAAAGTAATCAAAAAATGGTTTCATGTAACTCAGATATCTGCCTAGTTTTGAGACCAAGAAATCCGTCTTGGGACCAACATAGGAGAGACATAAAAATTAATTTAAGAGATAAAAGTAGGGATTCCCGGCTTGGCTTGAGATCGGGACAAACTCATTTCAATATACTGTTTTCAGAATTTGAATCAAATCGAGCTTTTTTTTCATAATCGCTTGAAAATTCACAAATCATCTAGAATGCTTGAATCAGAACACAATTGTAATGAAACGTTAAACTTCCTCTCATATTCAATAAGAGCGACATTAATGGTTCAAATAATAATAGTTAGCGTGAAAAGAATTCAAAAGATTGCTGAAGGAAACACAAATTAAAAACAAGCAGAAGTGTAAAGGCGAAATGTTTATTTTCAAATAAAACACCGCATAGCATCACAAAAACAACATATACAGATTTTTTATCAGACAACTAAAATAAACTTCTATGAAGATAGAAACAACTGTATTAAACTTCTGTAAAAATGAAGGAAATACCTAAATTGAACTTAAATAAAAAAAAATAAGAATAAGCGGAAATACATTCCCACTTCATCAGAGATTGAGACATATCAACTCAATCTGTTTGGAGTCTTGGTAATAGTTAACGCAGCTCTTGAGAACTGTCGCTCTATAAAGGATGAACTTACAGGAGTGGCCAAAAACTTTCTTGCCATATACGCCAAATTTGGAAATATAACGTGTTTTTTCCACCACTCTAAAATGTCTTCCGATCTTTCTGCAGCGGAGTCACTTAGATTTGATCTCTATCTATCTCATATCGCCACATATCATCGTTCGGTGCAGGCACTCGCATAGATGCACTTCATCATGTTTATTTTTACTTTCCGCTTTCATTTTTTTTTGAATTTGTGCTTCCAAGGAATAGGCGAACCTGTTACACCACATGAGGGCACCTGGGAAGAATAGAGGTGACCGTTTACTCGCTCAGGGTAGATAGGATATTAGATTAAAGCAAGTTCCACAGCTCACCGGCCCTGTAAACAAGGGTATTCTTATAGAGAGAGGTTCGAGAGGTCGCTAAATGTAACGCCATATGATTAAAACTCCTTGCCAGCTTAGGGTTGGGGCAAAACATAAGTTTTCCCGGAATAAGATCTTTTAGCTTCCTAGAGCATCTTCTTTGGAAATATCTGTAAAACAGATAAAGGTCAGCAACTTGTCTTTTGAAAGCCAACGGTTGGAGATCGCGGGTGATCTCCGGGTGGTCGATGAGGCGCACAGCCTCACATACATTGGAACAATATTCCAAATCAGGTAGAATCTGCTCCTTATGAAGAGCAACAGCTGAGATTACGTGAGATACCGCTTGGTTCTGGAAAGAAAACTAAGTATAGCTGATGCAGACTTAGGTATTGCTGATACGTGTTCATGCCAGAAAAAACTGGAATTGACCGTTATTCCGAGAATGTGTATCGAATATTTGGATGCAATTTATTGGCCTTGCATCACTAGGAAAAGTTCTCCAGCGGGGACCTTTCTATAAAACGTAGTTGCTTATGTCTTGCTCGCGTTGAAGCTCACCAGATTCAAGTGATCCCTTTCCGATATCTTATGAAAGTCAGAGTTTAAGTTATTAATTTATTGACATCTCTGACGCTGAGATTTTTCAGCTGTAATCAGCCGCAGACTACTGAAAGACGAAAGCAGGGTACAATCGTCTGCTAAACTGCAAATTTTGTTCCCTGTAAATGGCAGAAGACCATTTATCTACAACAGAAACAAATTTGCGAGAGAATGAATCCCTGAGATAATCCTGCTTGCAACTGGAAACAATCAGATGTTATAACGTCGACCACAACTTGTATTGATCTATTTGAGACAAAGTAACTTATACAATCTCCCAATTTTTCGGGAAGCCCATAACCAGCAAGTTTATCCAACAGGGCTGTGTGCCAAACCCTATCGAAGGCTTAAGAGATGTCAAGGGCTCCTGCTCCAGATTCCCCATGCTTTTCCATCGTTGATGTACAAACATGAGTGACGTTGACGAGCAGATCTCCTGTCGACCTTTGCCTGCGGTCCTGCATCTCAAGATATTTGATGAGTTCATCGTTTATGCCTCTATCCATCACATTAGACTTGATGGGAAGAAGTGCAACAGGGCGGTAGTTTTGGGGTAAGGACTTCTTTCCTTTCTTTGGGATCGGTTAAATTCTCGCTATTTTCTAGCTGCTCGAAAAAGTCTGAAATAGTTTTCTACTAAGTGTGTTACACTTAGTTTTTTCTTTGGTATTGGCTATCTATTTGTTGAGACTCTATTAGTCTGAAAATGCGATGAGTTTTCGTCTGGATATTCTGAACCGTTGTCTTCATCAGGATCTGCTTCCTTGTTTGACGAAATGTCAGAAAAATCGCGCATTTTATCTCCCCATGATTATTTTGAAAATTGGTATTCTTATATTGTTAAACAAAGAATTCAGTGTTGATATTTTGTGCTCGCTAGTAACCAAAAAATGTGAATTTCAAATGTAACACCCCATATGTTCATTCATTTTTAGATTCAGAGAAAAAACTTTTTTAGAAAAAATCAACAAAATTTACTCCCAATGTCGAGTTCATGAGAAATTAAAATAATAAAAATTATATCTACTAAATCAAATTACTTTTGCATTAATAATCAACGTGACAGGTTGATAAATAATGTCAAGTATTTGTAGAAATTTAGATTTTTGCATAGATTTTTCCTAATAATAGTATTCAAGCTCAATGAAGCAGAACGGATGGAGATTTTGATGATGCGCAGAAATGGTGACATAAAACGATCTTAACAAGAAGTTTGCAGTCTGTTCAATACTGTTCACCCAGACCGTCAAATTAGTAAATCTACAGTATGCAGACTATTCAGCGATATGAAGCTAGCTGGCAAGTGAAAGATACTCCCCGCGCAGGATGCCCAAAGTCTGCCACTGACGAAGAAACAAAGTTGGACATTTTACTGGCAATTGAGGAAAATCCTCAGGCTTCTGCAAATAAACTAGCCTTGAATCATGATATTTCTCAGAGTTCAGTTTGTAGGATACTGAAAACAGAAAAAATGAAACCATATAAAATCCATTTCGTCCATGAGTTACTGAAGGCGATCCTGACCGTAGAGTACAATTTTCAGAGCCATCATGGAAGTGATTCTGATGAATCCAAATTTTTTGAATAGAATCGTATTCTCGGAGGAAGCTACGTTTTGCCTCAACGGTAGACTAAATAGGCATAATTGTCGTATTTGGTCGAGAGACAACCCACATTGGATTAGAGAGGTTCATACACAACATCCACAAAAATTGAATGTTTGGGTCGGTATTATAGGTGACCACATAATTGGTCCATTTTTTATGGAAGGGAATTTAGATGGAGAGCGATATTTAGAATTATTGAGGAATGAAATTGTGCAAGCCATAACAGCTTTATTTCCAACTTTAAATAACTCGTTAACCCCAGCTGATATGTTCGAAAATATCTGAATGAAGTTTTTCCAGAAAGATGGATCGGTAGAAGAGGTCCTATGGAGTGGCCCCCACGGTCACCTGTTCTATCGCCTCTGGACTTCTTTTTATGGAGTCACTTGAAATGCCGCGTTTATAGAGAACGACTTGCCAATCTAGATGAGTTGAAACGTCGCATAACAGAAGAAATCAATTTGATACCCCCACAGTTTCTGCGAAATTCTCTTAGAAATTTCAATGATCGATTAGATTATTGTCAGGAGTTGAATAGAACTCATTTTCAACATTTGCTATAGTTTCAATGTAAAAATTCTCTCGTTCGTGCAAAAATCAAAACTTCAACAAATACTCTACAGTAACTGTCAACCTGTCACGTTAATTATGAATTCGAGAGTAATTTGATTTAGGTGATAATAATTATTGTCATTTTGATTTTTCTATAAACACGACATTGGAGCAAATGCATTTTTCTTGATTGTTTCTAAGGAAGTTTTTTCCTCTGAATCTAAAAATAAATAAACATATAAGGTGTTATATTTGAAATTCTCATGTTGTGGTAATTTTCAGCTACATCGGAGACAGTTTTGAGCACAATATATTAGCACTGAATTCTTTATGCTTCACAATATAGGAATACCAATTTTCAAAAAAATCGCTCTGTAAATAACTGAGGTAATTAGGCGTTCCAGTACTTTTGCCTAACTCTGTATACCTAATGTGGGTTTTGAAAGCTACTTACTGTGTTACTATGTTATCGAAAGTAATTACTTGGTTAAAACATAAACTTCAAAATCATTGTTGAATGTTACGTTAATGAGTTTACTAACACAGAACAACAGAAGCCCCAATTTCAAAAGTTGACCAATTATTTATATTCAGTTAGGTTGATCAAAACAGTTAATGTATTTACAGAAACATTTTAAGATAGAATTGAATAATCTATTAGAAAGTATATCCTCAATATACTGGGTGCTTCATTTAGAAATCGAAAGTGAAACATTTTCATGACGAAATCGACAAACATTTCGGAATACTTTCAGCTTTCATTCATATATCACCTCAACTCAAGGAATTTAGGAGGAGAGAAACGCAAGGGCATAAAAGGATAGTATTCCAGGTCGATATCGAATGTCGAGAACGTCGGCAAGTCGCCCGGAAAAGGAATCTAGCTGGCGTAAATAATCCCTCACGAAATAGAACAAAAGACAGTTATCCAATCAGAGCAGGAACAAAGTAGCGTCTGGCGTCGTTCTTTGTTGCCAAACAATAGAGCAACGGATAAACGATGCCTGCTTGGTTAGCGTTTATATATCTAAGTTATTATATCGTAACTTCGGGCCTGGGGCTCCAGGCCGGATTGCCCAATTAAATAATTGATTCTCGTGTTTTGCGCTGAGAGCCTCAATGTAACTTTCATTACTTGCCTTTTTATTTGCAGCTTTCCACAATGAAATGTGAAATGGCTGCCAGATTCGTTTCAACAAAGGACGAAAATAAGGAAGCGGACTCCTACAGTGTGCTATGGAAATCGTCGAATACAATTGCCTCTTCATGGCTAGATCGAAGTCAATTTTCCTTTTCGATCTCGGTTTTTATAAAACAGGAAACATTTATATTCATAAAAATATTTAAATCAATTTAATTCGCATAAATGAGTGTAATTGATTTCAAATCATCCATAAATATTATGAATATTCAGAGTATTGGAACTTTCGTTTCAATGAAATAGAAATTAAAGAAAACTCGACGTAAATACGTGTTTGAATTTGCTTTCACTGAAGGGGAAGACTAAACAAACTCGAAGGATATGATGTGACATTGTGGCAACATTGCTGACTTATAGGGGAGACCGAAACGAGTAGGCACAGTGGCAAATGGGCCAATCTCGAATATTATGCAATTAGAAGGCATTGACAATTGCGCAGTATTAGCTACGCATACGGTACAGTGGTTGTACTCACCATCTTGATTTGCTTGGAGTCGGATGTGTTGTGTTAGAGAAGAATAACAACGATTATACTTTGCATCGGTAAGTTTATTTATTTCATTGTTTTTCATCTGAAAACACTGATACCGAAGGTAATTATTTTCTATTTTGGCGCAATAGTGAGGTAATTTAGTCTTTGTTTAAGGTATATATGGGCGAGTTCATAAAATATTAACTATAATTTTTTTTTCGTTCATTGGACGTTTCGCTTATACCGGGCCGAATTGGAACATCATACAAGTGCGAGTAGACTCATGGTCCTAGTTGCCCCAAGTACCACAAATATGATGTGTCAATAAGGAATATGACATATCAGAAAAATCAATTCTTAAACGTTTTAACTATAGTATTTCAAACACATCAATATGGTCTTCAAACACTATTTGAATTATTTGATTGTTCATTGAGTTAATGTTTAGAAATTGGTCAATATTTTAATGTTTTGAAAAGCACTGCAATGCTATCGTCTATTGACACTCATTAATAAACAATATGAATAAGGTTCATCTTTTTTGCAGGTTTTATTAAAAGTTTAAAAAAATACGACAGAAAAACCGAGAAGTGGCAGTTATCTCTATCTACCATCAGAGATGCACTGAAAGAAATAAGAAATATTGGAAGAAAATCAAATCAGTAGCAAGCTAGCAAGAGATTACAACATTGCCCCAGGAACTCTGGCGTTCTATTATTCAGAGTTCACTGTCAAAGAAGTAGAAAGCACTACTTCCAAATTAAACGAAGGATACGCAAAAATGTTTAGTTTTCAATCAAGCTACTTCAGGATTTCCTGTTAAATTTACTGATGTATACTATGGGCAGTTGTCAGAAGAAGCTAGAAAATTAGCCAGGCAATATGCTTAAGCATTAAATAATCCTTGCCCCGGTTCATGGAATACAAACAAAATGGCTTAGTCAGATAAGTTTACCAGCTTTTTAAAAAAACATCAGGTATCATCTATTAGGACACCAAAGGTGTCTTTTACGTCAAGTTTCATCTAACACAATGTTTCTTTGTTTCTTATGAGCTGCAGCAGTTCAGACAGGAAAAATCACTTCTCAAGAACGTGGTGAATTGGTTACCATGGCATTAGCTTCATCCGCAGTTATCAATTCAATTCCCTTGGATTTTATTTTTCCGTGTATACATTTTCTCGATAACTTTATTATAGAAGGCCCACCTGGTTGTGCCTGAACGATTAATCTATCTGAATGGATGAAAGAGAGAGAGTGTTTCTTAAAGAACTTCGTGAAAACTCAAAATTCACAAAAAATATTTCACATCTGCTGTTATGGGATGATCATGTGCATCACTCGTCCATTGAGGGTCTGGACTATTGCGAAGAAAATATTGTGGCAGTACTTCTTTTTCGCCACACTGTTTCCATAAATCCATTTCCAGGATCACTGCTTTCACGGTTCATTCAAAAAATATATGAATCCTGCTTGACATTCATGGATGACATCTTACCCAGGAGCAAGCATACTCATTTACAACATTCCAGGGTTTGTTAGTGAGGATCTTACACTTGCAACAACCTCAAGAAATATTATACGTGGATTTACAAAATTTGGCATATCACCATTCAATGAAGAAAGATTTTCAGATTCTAATTACATCCAGTCGTTAAGAACTGATAGACCAATGTCAGAGAATAAAAAATAATAGTCTGAACACTACAACAATCGCATCATTAACGCATTAGTGCACACAGTCCTTTCAAAAGGATCACAATATAAATGCATGTCGTAAATGTTCAGAGAGTGGTGGAGAGCCAGCAACACGTGCATCTTCTCATTAAACCTCTCTCGGAAGCATTTATGTCTTTGGCACGACGTGAAATACGATAGTGTTGAATTCGTTAACACCATGGATCCCTGTTTATATTGTACTAAAAATGGCGGGTGAGTTATATTCAATTACTATTCAACAAAAATATTTTTGGAACTCTATTGGAAAATTCCGACGCATTTTGGTCTCTTGTTCACAACTTCGATGTTATTTTCACATTTTCTTACCAAGTTTTTCTCTAATGAAAGTTTTTCTCGGCGATACGCTTGAAAGGACTATATGCAAGAAGTCATTTTAGAATATTTCTGCATCAACTTTTGGACATCGTAGAAGGCGATGATTTATTTGAAAGTAATACGAAAATATATATTGAACCTCCAATCAAAATACATCAGAATCTGAAGAAGACAGCGATGTTTCAGACCAAGAAGCTGGCGATCTAAACCACCTACCCAGAATTATTCTGGGAGAAGGATGCGAAATTTCTTTCGAGAATAGTGAAGACGAGAAAACTGCTAAACAACTTTCTGCTAGAACAAGTGGACTTCATCCTCAAGCCAACACATTTTTCCATTCATCGGAGAGTGATGAAGAAAATATACCATTTTTTCTCATACAACAGCTTTCCAGGAAGAAGAAAGGTAAAACTGTTCATACAAAAAAAAAAGAAAAATTCACAAATGGACGGGGAATACAACCAAATATTTTATAAATACCACTTGTGATCCTGTGCCTCAATCTCGCTATGCACTGTCGTCCGAATCTCAAGCCGATTTCTTCAAACTTTTTTCTCGGAGGCGATCATGGAAAATATCGTTCACAAGACTAATTTGTATGGGTCACATAAAAACATTTCTTTGAATTTTTCTATGGATGAACTGTATGTAGTCTTTGGAGCTTTATTGCTCAGCGGATATGCCAAGTACCCTAATGAACGCATATATTGAAAGGCCACTAATGATACCCCTTCAATACTTCGAGACTCGATGAGACTCATCCGTTTTGAGCTTCTCTGACGCCATCTGCACTTCAATGATAACAACAATGTTTCTACAAACAAACTTCACAAATTGAGACCACTTATTGACGGCTGGAATCGAAATTTTCGCACGGCGGTATAGATGAGCATCTATCGATTGACGAGAGCATGATACCATACTATGGATTGCATTAAGCGAAGCAATATTTCAAAGGAAAGCCAATCAGGTTTGGTTTTAAAAATTGGGCCCTTCTTCAAAGTGGAGGTTATATGTTAGCATTCGAAATATACACTGGTAAATCTGATAATGAAAAACAATTTGGTTTGGGTGGCGATGTTGTTTTATCTCTAATTCGATTAGCAGGACTGAAAAGAATGAGGGTTATAAACTTTATTTCGATAACTACTTTACTGGTATTGATCTAATGTCCCCTCTAGCGGACCGCAATATTTATGCTACGTGTACTATACGCCAAAATCGTTTAGAGAGATGTCCTTTTCCAAAGAAGAATGTATGGAATAGAGGAAAAAGAGGGAACGAGAGAATTCTGATGGCTCAATGGAAAAACAACAAGGTGGTAACGATGGCCACCAACTTCGAAGATCAATCTATGATGACCGCTAGACGCTAGTGTAAAGGAGCCAAATCCAAACAGAATGTTTCCCAACCAAAAGTGGTATCAAATTACAATAAATACATGGGAGGGGTTGATAAGATGGATGCATTAATAGCTGCGTACCGATCGAGAATGCGGCAAAGAAAAAGGTACTGGCCCATTTTCTAGTATTTATTCGATGTGAGTGTGGTAAATGGCTGGATTTTGATAAAGAAACTGAGACTTGAAAATCAAAACTGTGCAAATCTTCGACCATTCAGACGTCGCATAGGCATGAGATTTCTGGAAAAATATGGGACCAGATCAGTCAGAAACTGCCGACAGGTTGTCAACAATAATGATGTTAGATTCGATAATGTGGGACATTTGGTCAAATACTGTGAAAGTGACAGGAAATGTAAAATGTGCCATAAAAATTCGAAGTTCATATGTGATAAGTGCAATATTGGCTTAGACCCTAACAACCCTGTTTTTTCGATTTTCATAAGAAATAATGCCAAAAATATGATGTTAATGTTATCGTATTTAGTTTATTAAAATGTTGACTAACTTCAATATTACATTCGTAGAAAAAAATAACTGAATTTTTGAACCAAATATGCTCTTATGCATATAGTCCTTTTAAACGGAGAACCTTTTTTTCTAAAAATAGCGACAGAACCACGTTTCAACAGTAAAATTATATCCATTTCAAGAAAAAACTATAATCGAATCACAAATTTTTTTCCACATGCACTAATCGGTTAAGAACACGAAATTTATTATCCCCTGTGAATATACCTTTGGGCACTGAAGAAGAATTCACGGTGCCTTCTATAAGCTCCGTGCATTTTTATGAAGTTGATTGGACACCAGAAAGTATACGACCATAACCTATTGGTTTGTGCAAGATCTCAGGTTCCTGCAGTCTCAAAATAAGCGCCCACACACTACTAACATTAGCTTGATCAAAAAAGAATCACGACTAACAACAAAACAGAAAGAAAGGATAACTGAGTTGACTCAATCTTCTGAAGACGAAGAACTGATTTCTCAGTAATTTTAGATCCATACAACAGGAATCTGGTTGGTGTAAACTGGGTCCAGTGCACTTCTTGTCGCATGTAGACCTATGTTGTCCCAATTGGTACACAATCATTATTTCTCTAATATATAAATTGTGAATCAAACCTCGAAGATAACTAAATTAAATAATAATTTCTTCTTGCTCCTAACTTGGTAAAAAATAGTTTAAATAATGTAAATCTTTAAATATCATTTGATGTGTTCCGGGTTTTATCCCGTGGTCCATTTTGATGTTGGCGACGTTTCGACACTCCACGTAGTGGGCATATCACAAAAGTGTCATCACTAAATACAAAGCTAGATGCACATTGGCGACTCATGCACACACGCTAGATCATAGAGTCGATTTCCTTAACCCCAAAATGTTAGCAGAAGAAAACAACTATTACAAGAGAATTTCTTTAGAAATGATCCACATAAAAAGAACGACACTAACTGAAAGGGAAACATAAATATGCAAATTAGCTGCAAACAGCAAAAGATGCATGATCAACTTTCAGATGTTTCATAGAGTTCATTTTGTATAATGTTTCGATGCTTTATTGAAAAAAGGAAATTTTGAAACATCATTATTCATTTTGGAAACCAAATTGAGTAAAATGGGTGGAAAATGACTCAACTCTGATGTTTGATTAGAAGACAATCAAGATATATGTTATTTTAAGCTCAACATCAGTATGTTTTTATACTGTAATGTTTAATTATGTGTACAACTGTGAATAAGATTATACCTTTTTTTTTAGTTTAACGAGAAAAGTGTTATTTTTGAGGGAACGTACTTTCCGATGCTGTTTATATACACGGTGCACAAACAACACTTTCATCTCAATAATACTGCGAGAGCTAAGCGTCTTCTCAACAGGGGGGGGCGATCCGGGCCTTAGTATAGATGGTGTTTCGGACAGGCTGTATATTTATGAGCACAATAGTTCTGCTGTAAAGCTTTTGTTCAAGGAAGTTTTAGTGAGGAAAGATGACACAAGTGAGATACGTCATATTGCATCTGAATCTGAAATAGCCAATTCATAAAAATCATTTCTCATTCTCTTCGCTATTTGTTCAAAGATCGTCTTGTTTTTCATTCACTTGATATGTCCTTACATATTTACTACCAGAACGTACGAGAACTTCGTACCAAACTAAATAACTTCAGGTTGAACTCAATGGCTGGTTTTTCTGATGTAATGTGTGTTACCGAATCATTTCTGAACGATACCGTGTTCGACAATGAATTGGTTGATACTTGTGAATATTCTGTGTTTCGTCGCGACCGAGATTCATCGGTGTCTTCTGAGAAGGATGGGGGTGGAGTTTTCATTGCCGTTCGCAACAAATTCGGCCCACGACTTTTGGATGACTTCGGAAGTGACGTAGAGGAAATCTGGGTATCTCTGAACGTGAATAGTACGAAGTTATATATTTGCTGTGTGTATTTTGTCCCCTGGGGATTCTGTGGCAAGTGATGTGTTCGCTAGTAAATTGGAGAGCAATATAGTGAACATAAAATGTCCATTTCTTGTGTGTGGTGACTTTAATTGTCCCTCGGTTGATTGGGTGAGCTCTGATAAGAGTTACTTGATACCTACTAACATTGAAAATAAATATTCAAATATATTAGATACACTTGCATTTGTCGAACTGAATCAATACAATCATGTGAAGAATAGTAACGATAAAATTCTTGACTTAATCTTGTGTAATAAAGAAATTGTCTCGAATATACATAAAAGTGCTCATCCGTTTGTAAACGAGGACACACATCATCCCACACTGGAGTTTATAGTTGCCTTGTCTAAAGAGAAGATGATGAAAAATTCGAAAATTCAAAATTTTTATTACGATTTTAGAAATGCGAATTATGACGCTATTAATGCTCCATTATCGCTGGTGAATTGGGAGTTTTTGCTCAACAGCAGCTCTAACGGAATTGATGAAAATCTGGATATTTTATGAGAGAATCAATGACATAATCAGTTGTGTTGTTCCTAAGAAAAGAGTCACTAAGTGTTTTCCTTCATTCTCTTCGAAAGGTACTATTACTACAATAAGAGAAAAGCGAAGATTTCATAAAAAAAGAAAAATTAGTAAAAATGTCAATGATCTCAATATATCTAAACAGCTTCGTGCTCATTCCAAGGAACTTATTGAACTTGATTTGAATAAATTCACCTCTAACATTGAGCGGGAACTGCCAACGAACAGCAAATCATTCTGGAAATATGTGTCTCTGGGACGGGGCGGCTCTAAACTACCTAATGAAATGAGGTATGGGGATATTTCTTCATCAGATGAAAAAGAGATATGCAATCTTTTTGCCCGTTATTTCGAGAGTGTATATGTTCCTGTAAGTCAGCAGCGTAGTCGTAGTGTAACTGTTAAAAACTGCAATAATAATGTACTATCAAATATTCACATAGAAGAGGAAGAGGTTCGACAGGATCTCTTATCCCTTGAAATGTCGAATGGTTCACGTCCAGATAGCATTCCACCAATTTTTCTCAAAAATTGCGCTCACAAATTAAGTAAACCACTGCATATTTCGTTCAATCAGTCTCTGATTAATGGTGTATTTCCAAAAAAGTGGAAGGAGTCCACCGTTGTCCCAAGTTTCAAAAGTGGAGATAAAAATGATATTTCTAATTATAGACCTATCAATAAGCTGTCGATCATTGCTAAAGTATTTGAACGTATAATTTATAAGTATCTTTACTCTCATGTGAAAAATTTCATTATCCCACAACAGCACGGATTTTTTAAGGGTAGGACTCCGGAAACTAATTTGATCGTTTATAGTGAGTACCTGCAGAGTGCAATGGATTCTCAAATTCAGACTGATGCTACTTACACAGATTTTTCTAAAGCCTTCGACAAAATAAGTTTCGATATCTCATTTTTAGACTAGCCGAAGCAGGTGTAAGTGGTGGGTTGCTTGGGTGGATCCAATCGTATCTTCTGAATAGGTCACATTTCGTTAGTTTGAATGGTTTTAAATCTGAATCTTTCATTAGTACTTCTGGGGTACCGCAGGGAACTCATCTCGGTCCTCTCCTTTTCTTAATTTATATAAATGACATCGATAAATTTTTCCGGCATTCCAGATTCTTGCTCTATGCAGACGATCTGAAAGTTTTTAGATCTATCTGATGCTTAAGGGACTGCCTTGATCTTCAAATAGGTTTGAATAACTTGGTTGAGTACTGTAGAGAAAACCAATTGTTTTTGAATTTAAATAAATGTTTCACGATAACTTTTACTAGAAACCATTCCCACTTTTCAGTTCTCAATTGGAAATTCATTGTTGCGACGTGTGTCCCCGGCTTTTGATCTGGGTGTCACTTTCGATTCGAAATTGCTCTTAGTTGCATAGCAAACAGTTCAAGTCGAATGATGGGTTATATTTTCAGGAAAAGTAAGGAATTTAAATATGTAAAATCACTTATCACTTTGTATTATGCTTACATAGACAGTAAATTAAATTTTGCCTCATGTATTTGGAACCCTCGTTATGATTGTTATTCCAACCGACTTGAACGCATTCAGAAAAGATTCATACGGTTCATATGCTTCAAAACTAACTTTGTTATCCTGAATCACGACTACGCTCCTGCCCGTAAATATTTCAATTTATTGTCACTTGAAAATCGTAGAACTATATCTGATATTTTGGTTTTGTTTAAAATATTGAACTGCGTACTTCAGGTACCTGAGATCTTGCACATGGTTACTTTTAATGTTCCTATGAAATCTTTTAGGCACCACGACCTCTTTAACTTTTAGAAAAACGAATAGTGCACAGAACTCCCCAATCGATAGGATGCTACGTGTCTACAACACGCAAAGGAGTATCAATTTGTTTGGGGTCACATTGGCCTCTTTGAAGAGAACATTGCGCTTGGTGTTTACTGACTAACATCAAATTCGTTTAATCGTTCGTTTTTGTCATATTCATTTTGTATTTCTTTTTTCATTTTTTCTGTGAATACAACTCACTATTAATGTCTTATACAATACTTATTTTTAGAGTACTAGATTCTATGTAACTAATATTCATCTAGTGAATGTCATAAATAAATGAATACTAAATTGCCAAAAAAACGTTTCAAATCCGACTACCTCATTTTTACTTGATTAGAACCGAATTCTTTATTAATATTGATTGGTATTTAGTTTTCCTATACCTAAAATGACTCGTTAACCCTATATCGGTTAAGACGTGAAGGCATCATTTCCGTTTTATGGACACTGTAACCAAATGGTTACATTGATTTCATATGTCTCTATTTCAAAACCCTTGTCATTTATACAGTTTAGGATAGTGTCAAGTGGTTTCCATAATGAAGAAGAAGGGAACATATCACCGACATACGGTGAGCCCTTTCTCGAGTCATTGCCGTTACGAATTTGTGAATTAATCAACCGGTTTCTCAGTTTACGATACAAGGTAATACAAATTATATTGCACTGAAAGGTAAAAGTCATTTGTGTCTTTCCAAAATTTGGAGTTGTATTCTGAAAGCATCAGGTGAGCTTTTTTCTACACCATCACAGTACAGTTTTCAGTATTTTGAGTGAAAAAATGTTTCAAACATGAATGTCTCCGATTGGTTACATTACCCACATATTTGGTTCAGATTTCTCGAATATTTAATGTCATGGATGATGGATATTATGAATGATTTGCCCTCAATTTCTTCATGCTTATTTCATGGAAAACAAAGAGTTCGTTTTCCGCCACCTCCTGCGGTATCGGAGAATTCTGAATCATCAGATGAGAAATAGTTACACAATATATCTTTTGATTTCATTAAATTACCTGTTGTGTCATTGTTTCAGCAGCTGGCAATAATTCTGAGGGGACCATTCTTCATCAGAAGAAGAAGCAGATTTCGAAGTGTTGTCTAAGTAAATGCTTAGCTGCTCTACCGTCAAGGTTGCATTGATCATAGTAAGAAGAACATGAGGTTCAAGAAATTTAGGATAAAACAACGACCAATTATCAACAGACCAGATGTTGCATCCACACCGATAAAGGTAGATGTAAAAATTGTGTCAAAGGAACAAGTGGCATGAAATGTTGAAAATGTGATGCAAGATTATATTTTACTGCTACAAAGAACTGTATTTTGGATTTTCATACCAGAAGTAATTGATTTCTCTTGTTCAATAAAAAACATTTTCAAGAAGCTATCGTTGCTTCATTGGGCATTGTTACCGCATGGTTACATACATTACTTCCATATATTTTTATAACTAAAGACTTCATAGTTATAGGATAACAAAAGTGAGTAAGAGATAACTTCGAGTCAAGATAAACACCCAAATCTTTAACGAATCCAATCTTTCCAATAAAACACAGTTGATCATATTCGTGAAACTAAGTGACAGTGCTTCTAGAAATATTCCAAGATATAGAGGGAGCTTTCGACAACACTTTATAAATCGACAAATGAAGACCACGAACATCGTTGCTCACTTCGGCGAGTCGACCGTCTGAGGGACCACCAGCGCAGGATGTCCACAGGGAGGAGTACTATCGCTTCTCCTCTGGAACCTTTTGCTGGATGGCTCCTGGCGGCCCTTGCCGATATTTGGCACTTTGCGGTGGGTTATGCCGACGATCTAGTCCACCTTGTTCGTGGAGAAAACCTCTGCACCATATGTATATTTGCGCAGAATGCTCTGCAAAAGACTGAACAAAGGTGCAGAGAGAATGATCTGTCTGTTAATCAACAACAAAACAGACTTGATTCAATTCACTCGAATAAGGAAACTACCGCCATTCAAGGCGCATATTCTTTTTAACAAGTACCACGAATATCTAGGTGTGATGCTTGACGCCAAACTAAATTGGGTTAGATTGCAAGAAGGAGAAGAAGAAGAAAGGAAGTGCTTGCCTAAATTAACATGTTTGCACTGTTTATGACATTTTTGGAATTGAGTACATTTGTTTCTGAATTCCAGATTAATCTCCCGTCAAATGCACATGTTTCATATTGGTACCAATTAGATGGTACTTCGATCCATTGCCCACTTCAGTTATCGCAAGAATCAATCAGCTTTTTGACGACAGACTTGATCCGAGGAATTGACCTGCAAGATCTCCGGATCTTATCCCTTCAGATTTTGGTCTATGACGGTACCTAAAGAACGAAGGTACTAATCGGCAGGAGGATCTCGAATTAAGAAGAGAGACGTCCCTTTGACAGCGTCGATCCCAATCCCAAGTGCAAAAAGCTACTGTTGATCAAGTTAGCTCGTGGATTGAAAAATGTTTATAGAAAACAATGGTGGACGATTTGATCATTCAATTTCAGGTCATGTTCTACTACGTCGATAATGATTATGAATTTTTAAGAATTTATTTTTCATGAATGTTAAGAATTTTGTTTCATGATTCGTGTTGTTGATACGACATCTTTATCGTTTGAAAGGAGCTAACGCCACTCAATTTAGTGTTCTGTATTTCATAAGTAACAAACCATATTGAAATTATGTAAAAGGTTTTCTGCAAACTGGTCGTAAATTCGGGAACTTCGACTTATTATTTGAAGACATTGATCATGCATGATTGATGAATTTTTAATATCCTGGTTAAACTATTTATTTGCTATTTTATTTAACAAAAAAACTATATATAAACAATAAGGTTGAAACAAGAAGAACAATTTAAAATTCCGTAGATCAATGGAAAATCCATCCCGACAAGAGCTAGTTCTCCAATATGCCTGCCATGCACGCAACCATCAAGAGCCAGAATAGTGCAATTGAGCAGAATACAGAAGCAGGAGACAGCAGTTTGGTCTTTAACAGGAATTCATCAGTGTTGGATATCGCTTTTAGCATACTAACCAACCACCCTAACGATTCCAGAAAAGACGCATCTCCTATATATATATATATATATATATATATATATATATATATATATATATATATATATATATATATATATATATATATATATATATATATATATATATATATATATATATATATATATATATATATATACTAGAGTCGCCCTCTAGGAGCCATACGGTGATCCCTTCCGGACTTCGATAAAATAATAACAATCTGATGTGATTATGTAAACATTCCAACACTTGAAGACCATCTTTCGCAGATCTGTGAATCACATCACGGTTTAAACGAATGAAATAGTTCCGTTGGCTGCGGTGCTCTAGACCAAGACGGTTTCAGGAAAAACCTCCTGTCGGTTAATAATTGATAAAACAAATATCTTCCGCGGTACTCTTCGCGTGGAGTCTTTGTATGTAAACTAAATGAATAGGAAAGCTAATACCAATTAATACTAACTTGAAATACGGTCCTAATAAAGTGAAAAGAAAAAAGGTTTTTGAAAAAACTTCTCTCGAAAACTTTGTTCTGTTGAGTGATTTTTGAGCACCTGTATATAAAATAGTATCGAAAATTACGAAATCATAGTTAATTTTAGATAGGATGAATCTCAACAGAAGATGCTTGGAAAAGAATGCCCTTTGAGGTCATGATCGGTAGAGAAAAATTCACCAGATATTCTATCAAGACAACGGCTGCGATTTTTCTTACAAAATCTACTTGAAAATGTTGTTATGAAATTGAAAATTAGCACAAAAAGTATCAAAATTTGTATAACAATCCTGAACTGTGAACAAATTTTGTAATTACATTTAAAATGGCTACCATTTATTCATCAAAAATGGACGAAGAGAATATATTCCAAGTATTTTGAGATCTCATCTTACAGTCTATAGATAAAAACCTAACTAACGCTTGATCCAGTCAGTCAAACCGAACGTTGGAAAAGAAAAAGCCCGCCCCTATCATCTTCAACGACATCGGGGGCGGCAGGGATCGGGCTTTGTCCGAGCGGCCGGTAATATCGTTGTCTTTTGTTATTGGATCATGAATTGGGTTCCAACGCGCTGGTAAAAGCCCGGAAAGCTCTATTAGCAGTCTTTCTTCCCTAAACCCTGCGGCTTAGGAGATTTGCACTGTCATGGCCGTTCCCGCTAAAGGTTTTTACATTGAAATGTGCTTATTCCCTTTGTAGCTTTATACTTTATATAGCTTTATATATGTATATGTTTGTCCGTGTCTTTTTCTTCAAGTCTGTCTCCCGCGTTAGGGATTTCTGACGGAAATCTGATGAATTTATGATGATTATATTCATTTCGTCTCATAAATTCGCTGAGACTGGTAAACGACCTTTAAGGCATTTCGAAGAGGAGCTGAAATTCACTCTTTTATATTCATGCGCTCCCGCACTGCCATATACTTTGTGACTGTTTCATTATTAACTATTCGTGGTTTGTCCCAAGTTTATCGGTAATATGTGAAAACCTCTGAATGATTACCTGGATTGTTACTTGATTTACAGGTTACGCAATTGTTACCATTTCTTCGGCAATTCGGTTATATAGTTTTCATGCTACGAGTTGGTACAGGTGTTATTGATGACTTGATGTTATTATTGTTGGCTTAGCAAAACATCGTAACCTCAATCAGTAAATTTTACAGAAGGGCCAAAATCTGAGAACTACCTAGTTACTGCTTTTTTATTGATTCCTATTTCAAGTTATTAATTCCGGAGTGGGACTAACCCATTTCTAGGTGTTTTGATATTTTTTTCTTTAAATTTTGGGGGTTACGACATTTTGCTGCATTATATTTTTAGGTATACGACAAAAATGCATTGACTTTGTTTCATTTGAAGAGAATTTTTATTCAGTCAAAACATAATAATATCAAAATAATAATTTATTGAAATGGTAAATTCTCTTTACGATAATTCCTTCAATTTTGCTGGTAAAACTTGGGTTAGTTCTTGCAGATCTTGATATTTTCTTTGAGTGATCAGAATTCTAGTAAAATGGTCGTTCATTAAATTTTACATTAGTCTTTGGTCCTCTAGGAAGCGATGTAATATTTGCATCTTCAAAGTTATTCACTGTCGCGTCATTTTTTATTTTGCTAAGTCTAATTGATTAGTAACGTAGCTCTGCTTTGACATCATAATTCACGAAGAATTCGTGAGTTAAATATTTCACTTCAAATGGGGACGGTTTTCACCTAGCTTCTTTATATATATATATATATATATATATATATATATATATATATATATATATATATATATATATATATATATATATATATATATATATATATATATATATATATATATATATATATATATATATATATATATATATATATATATATATATATATATATATATATATATATATATATATATATATATATATATATATATATATATATATATATATATATATATATATATATATATATATATATATATATATATATATATATATATATATATATATAATATATATAGTATCTATATATATATATATATATATATATATATATATATATATATATATATATATAGATGGCTCAAAAGAAAGGTAGTATCTTTGTCTATATTGCCTTGAACGAATTTCCATTTTTAATTAACCTATTATTTTCGGAAAGAAACCTACGAAGCATATTACAAGATTTGATGACTATTATCTTTTGTAACTGTTCAAACAAATTTTTCTTCAGACCCAAAATTTCAATACTTTTGTGAAGATTTCTAGGAATAACGCCTGTTGTAGAAATAATAATCGGTAGAATAAATATTTTCTTCATTTTCCACATTTTTTAATCTCGTCGTCAAGCATCATATATTTAGAAATTTTTTCATTATATTTATTTTGTATATTATGTGTGTCGGGTATAGCAATATCAATTATATATGTTATTTGATTCTGTTTATCATTAAGAACGATATCTGGTCTATTGTGTTTTACAGCTCTGTTGCAAAGAATTGTTGTATCAAAATAAAGTTTATATTTGTCATTTTCACAAATAATCTCAGGTTCATATTTGTGAAATTTTTTCTTTTGGGAATTAGCTTATGTTTAATTCCTATATTAAAGTGAATAATATTAGCGACGGCGTTATGTCTTTCTAAATAATCTGTTGAAGCAAGGACTGAGCAAGATGATAATATATGAAAAACTGTTTCTGAAGAACAGAAACATCTACGGTAAGAATCATCTATATTTTGTTTGATGATGTGTTTTCTATAATTCCTCGTGAAAACAACCTGATCCTGGATCGCAATTGCCAAGCCTTCTGTTTCAGCAAACAATTATCCAGATACTAACCATTTATTCGATGCAATTTCATCAATATAATAATTTTTCAATTCTTTAGGGTGCTTTCCGTGTATTTCCTTCTGCATCCAACTTTCTCTTTTAGAATTATCATCAAATATATCAAAATCTACCTTTTGCATAGTTCAGAGGTGTAGATTATATATATATATATATATATATATATATATATATATATATATATATATATATATATATATATATATATATATATATATATATATATATATATATATATATATATATATATATATATATATATATATATATATATATATATATATATATATACAGTGCTTCAACGAAAACTAAGCAGAGGCTATATCTACCAAGATATTCATTTCTTCATTTCTTCTTTATCTTCTGATTTTTGAAATGCAAAAATAGGTCAACTTTTGTTTCAAGGGGAACATCTTTTGGGGTACAAAAACTTTCCTGAAATATCAAGCTCCTAAGCGGGGTTTGCAATCCTTGAACATTTTGAATAGGAGAGATGGGTCAAGTGATGACTTAATAGAAAGGTGGTATCTTTGTCTATATTGCCTTGAACGAATTTCCATTTTTAATTGAGAACTGTAAAAGATACAGGGTAAGCAACTGAAAGATAGGGAAGACTATTTCCCTGAGACTATTCAAGTATCAGTGAGGTAAAATGGAACAGATCCATGCTGATCAATGGCAGTCATCATCAAGTACCATCCTCATCTCGAATTTCAACCTCTGGAGCAGGGTTGACAACTCTTGAAAATTTGGAAGAGGATAGATGGGTCGAGTGATACCTCGAAAGAAAGGTATTATCTTTGTCTGCATCTCCGTGATTGCATTCTCATTTTTGATTGAAAACTGTAGAAGATACAGAGTGAGCAACTGAAAGATAGGGAAGACTATTTCCCTGAGACTATTCAAGTTTCAGTGAGGTAAAATGGAACAGATCCATCCATGCTGATCAATGGTAGTCATCATCAAGTACCATCCTCATCTCGAATTTCAACCACTGGAGCAGGGGTGACAACTCTTGAAAATTTGGAAGTGGGTAGATGGGTCGAGTGATACCTCGAAAGAAAGGTATTATCTTTGTCTGCATCTCCGTGATTGCATTCTCATTTTTGATTGAAAACTGTTGAAGATACAGAGTGAGCTACTGAAAAATAGACGAAACTATCTATCGCCCTGGAGTATCACTGGATCGAAATATTACCCCAGCTCTAGCGATTGAAATTCGAGATGAGGGTGATTTCTGAAGATGACAGCTTTTGATCTAAAATGAATCTAGTCCAGTTTTTCGCACTAATTCTCCAATAGTCTTGGGACGATAGTCTTCTCTATTTTTCAGTGGCTCACTCTGCATCTTCTACAGTTTTCAATCAAAAATGAAAATTCTTTCACGGGAATGCAGACAAAGATAATACCTTTCTTTCGAGTTATCACTCGACCCATCAACCCTCTTCCAAATTTTCAAGGGTTGTCACCCCTGCTCAAGGGGTTGAAATTCGAGATGAGTATGGTACTTGATGATGACTGCCATTGAACAGCATGGATCTGTTCTATTTTACCTCACTGAAACTTGAATAGTCTCAGGGAAATAGTCTTCCCTATCTTTCAGTTGCTTACTCTGTATCTTCTACAGTTTTCAATCAAAAATGAAAATTCGTTCACGGGAATGCAGACAAAGATAATACCTTCCTTTCGATATATCACTCGACCCATCAACCGTCTTCCAAATTTTCAAGGGTTGTCACCTCTGCTCCAGGGGTTGAAACTCGAGGTGAGGATGGTACTTGATGATGACTGCGATTGATCAGCATGGATTTGTTCCATTTTACCTCACTGAAACTTGAATAGTCTCAGTGAAATAGTCTTCCCTATCTTTCAGTTGCTCACCCTGTATCTTTCACAGTTTTCAATTAAAAATGGAAATTCGTTCAAGGCAATATAGACAAAGATACCACCTTTCTTTTGAGCCATCTTCCGCTTAGAGGGTTGACATTTCAAGCAAGTTTTGTACCCCAGAAGAAATCTAACCTTTTTTTGCGTTTTGATCAGAAAATAATATAGATATAGCCCTGTTTAGTTTGAAGCACCCTGTATATATATATATATATATATATATATATATATATATATATATATATATATATATATATATATATATATATATATATATATATACTGACTAGGAATATGAATTTCATGCCCTTTTAATTTCCTTTCTATGAGTGAATGGGCGGAGTGGACCCCCTCTTGTATGTGGTATGTGGCCTTTCCCCATTTGTATGTGGTATGTGGCCTTTCTCTAGAAATTTTTGGTAAATAGTCACTCCATTCCTAACAGCGAAATCCCCTAATCCATTGGCCAACACTGCGTTTCTGTTCGGGTACCCACAACCATTAGAGTATATAATCACAGGCTTTTTCTCTTGATTTTGGAGCGAAAACGAAAACGAATTCAATTCCGCGGGAAAAACCAAAGAAGATGGGGAACAGAGTGAGCATGAAAGAGAAAAGGCCGATCCAGCATCATTTTCGACCCTTAGCAGACTTTCAAGTAGGCAAGTGTTAAGCTCGAAAGTGAGGAAGGCCGCAAAGCGTGGGTTCTCATGAGACCAGTGAAGAGTGGGCAGAATATTTTTCTTGAATTCATTTCGCAAGATACCATCTACCTCTGTTTCATTGGCTATCAGTTTCACTCAAGGCTTGGGTTTTAGAGAGGGATTTGTATTTTTGCCAGTTCGAAAATCGCATTCCAACGGGGGAATGACTTGAGAAACTACGCTTCAGAACTGGAATGGTTCAAAAGTTTATATAACAGAATCATGTTTCTAAATTGTCTGTATCGATCTCCTAACGATAAAAACTACCCTAGATTGTTTCAGTATCTAGGCGATAAGACAATCCAAATGCAACATCTGTTAGCTGAAGTGATCGTAATGGGAAACATCAATGTTAACAACATAAATTGACTTCAACACTCAAATAGGACCGACAAAGCCAGAAGGCGAGAAGTCATAACTTGACGTAGTATTCCTGGCAATATAACCAATTTTTCCTATACTCTTAATATTTTTCTTGTTTCAGATCCAGATGATTCTCGTTTACTGATCCTAGCATTCTTGGCAGGCCCGCCGTAAGCGGGCGTGCAAGGCGTGCAATGCACGCGTTCGGCGCATTCAGGGGGGCGGCAAATCAGACAATCATCGACTAAAATTCAGACATTGTCACCTCACAATACTAAAAAGATTATCCTTATAAAAATAATATGATGAACGGCGCCCAAATATTTCTTTTAAATCGTAGCATTACATAGCGCCATCTATTGAAATTCATGAGAACAAAGTTAATCCGTATCGTGCTCTATGCGAAATAGGGAAATCCCACAGATATCAGGGGAAATCCCCTTAAAACTATATACTCATTTCTTTGTTTTTATTTATTTAACACAAATGCGAAAGTGATGTGAGTGAACAACAAACTTTAATTATTTGGTTATAGCCCTAATGTGAGATCCGGAAACGGTCCAGGGTACTTAAAATTAATAATATTCTGTATATTTTTGTGCGAGGTGTGACTATAAAATAATTTAGAAAATTATTCATATTATCCGTCGGCGCAAAAATCATAATTATGGTAAGTGTCTTTGTTTAATTAATCAGCATATGGGCGCATTCATATAAACAGCAGGTATTCATGTAAAATTTAAAGGCTATTTTACTGAAAAACTTAAAGAGTAAAGATTTATTAAAAAAATGTATTAAAATTAATACAGAGTGTAACAAAAGTAACTTAAGTAACGAAAGGGGACATTCCATCTAATCAATACGAACAACTTTTACTATGGGATCAACTCTGAAGTCGCGAAAAAAAAATTAGTTATTCCATTACATTTGTGTGCAGTAGGTATGAACATTTTTTTTTCGCAGTAGTATTGTGATTATTATTGTGATTTAAAGGGTATTTTTTTCTGTTATACAACTTAAGAGTGAAGATTTATAAAAAAAAATTTCAGGAGCTCAATTTCGACGGCAAAAACGAGAAAAAGATACAGAGAAAAAAAAACTAGCGGGATCTCTTGAGAAATTTTTTAGCAAACCAGAAAATAGGGACTCTGAATGTCAAGAGAATGTTGACGTAGATGTAGCTTCAACAAGTGCAGCTTTAAATCTAGAAGTTATGGAGGTATCTGAAGAGCAAAATGTTAGTCCTTCAGAAGGAGACTCCAGTGAAACAAAAAAAAAAGAGAAAGTAGTGCTAAAGAACCAGTAAGCAATTTATCGTCATCAAGTAGCTGTTTAGATTGTGGTGATGATCCCGGTTCGTGGCCCGCCAGTATGACTAATGATATTGTTAATATTTTGGTTAGCCGTGGTCCCGTGCAGCTGTTTAACCACAATTTTCCTGCTAATATCGATGGAAGAAAATTTGCAAACAGTTATTACTCTAGAAATCTTTCTAATGGAGAAAAAATTAACAGAGAATGGCTTGTTTACTCTACGTCAAAAGATTCAGTCTATTGTTTTTGTTGTAAAATATTCAGTAAAACTGTAAGTAGTCTGTCAGCTCCGAGCGGTTTTTCCGATTGGCAACATCTGTCATCTACCTTAAAACGACACGAAACAAGCATTTTCCATAGCGAAAATTTAAAATGTTGGGTCCAACTAAATCATATGTTAAAAAATAAAACTACTGTAAATCAAATGCAACTGAGACTATTAGAATCTGAAAAAAAACAATGGTGTGATGTATTGGAAAGGATCATAGCTGTTATAAAATTTTTATCTCATCAATGTCTGGCGTTTAGGGGCTCGTCCAAAATATTATATGAGCATGATAATGGTAATTTTCTCAAAGCAATAGAAATGATAGCATCCTTGGATTCAGTTATGCGGGAACATATTCACAGAATTCAAGCCTCGAAATTCGATTCAACTCGCATGACTCACTATTTAGGAGATCAGATTCAGAATGAAATCATTGATTTACTCGGCACGTCCATAAAAAATTATATCCTGAACAAAGTCAGAGAATCAAAATATTTCTCTATCATATTAGATTGCACGCCAGATGTAAGTCACACAGAACAAATTACAGTTATACTAAGGTATGTTGTTTTAAACAGTGAAACTAAAAATGTTACAATATGCGATAGTTTTATTGGCATCTGTCCGATAACCAGCTCCACAGGTGAAGGACTATTAAATTTTGTTTTAGATTTATTTTCGCAATTAAACCTTGATATTAAAAACTTACGTGGCCAAGATTATGACAATGGTTCTAATATGCGTGGAAAACACAATGGATTACAAAATAAAATATTGGAAATGAATAATCGTGCATTTTACGTTCCATGCTCGGCGTATAGTCTCAATTTGGTCGTTAACGATGCGGCAAATATAACGCACGACACGGTCAACTTTTTCAACTTAATTCAAGAAATTTACGTTTTCTTTTCGTCGTCTACCAAAAGGTGGTCCATAATTTGCAAGCATTTACCTGATTTAAAACTAAAGGCATTAAGTGCCACGCGATGGTCTAGCAGAATCGATGCAGTCAAACCTTTACGGTATCACCTCGAAAAATTATTTGACGCTTTAGTTGAAATATCAGATAACAATTCGTCGGAATGGGATTGTACAACAACTCACAAAGCACATTCGCTTGCTTTGAATATTCAAAATTATAGATTTATTTGCTTAGTTGTAATTTGGTTTGATATTTTAAACGAAATTAATGCTATTAGCAAAATGATGCAAAACCCCACAATAAATACTCAAATCTGCATAAATTTGTTAAATAAATTGATTCATAAATTCACCGAATATCGCACAGATGAGCATTTCGAAAGGGTGTTAGAAGAAGCTACCACTGTGGCTCGGGAACTTAATGTAGATGCAGATTTTCCGCCTATAGATACCGTTCGTTCACGAAGAAAACCAACTCAATTTCAGTATAAACAGAGTGATGAAGTCTTACTTGACCCTAAAACAAAATACAAGGTAGATGTTTCTTTTAGGATCCTGGACCAAACCTTAACTTCTTTAAAACGTAGATTCGATGAGTTGGAAGCTTTTACCGACGTTTTTGGCTTTTTCACCAATAATAACTAGTTTAGTTACTCCAAAGATGATTTAATGAAACATTGTAAAGATTTGAATGTGAAGCTAAAAGATAGTTCAAATAGTGACGCAGATATTGACGGTATAGATATGTTTAATGAAATCAATGCTTTAAAGTTGCATTTAACTGAAAACCAGTCTAATGATCCACAAACCCTATTGCAATACATTTTTGCTAATGAATTAATGTCAACATTTCCGAATACAGCTATAGCGCTAAGGATACTACTTACATTGCCGGTTTCAGTTGCATCTGGTGAAAGGTCATTTTCAAAGTTAAAAATAATAAAAAACTATTTGAGATCAACTATGCACCAGCAAAGATCAAGTAATTTAGCAATAATTTCAATTGAACATGAGATTCTAAATAGACTAGAGACCAAAAAAATTATAGCTGATTTTGCCAACATGAAGGCAAGAAAGGTGCAGTTTCTGTAAAATAACTTAATACCTATACCTACGTACATAATATGTATAAACTGCACCTTTCTTGCCTTCATTTTTTCATTTAATGTCGTATTAGTGTATCTATCTTGTATAAAACAACCTAATATAACGTAGTTTTTCACTGTACAGCATTTTTTTTCACATTTTTATAAACACCTAGGTTTTGTAGTTAGATAGGGGCGGCACGATAGGAATTGCACACCGGCGTTCAAACCGCTAGCGGCGGGCCTGGCTGTAAACCAAGTTATAAATCATGTGTATAAAGCAGTGAATATATCTGCAAGTAGGGTAAGAAGAATAAGAAAGGAAGGACTTGATGTATTAAATGGTGAAGCATTGGACTTTACAAACCCCCTAAAAAGACCGCAAAATTATCCTAAAACTGTAAAAGAAGTGGGAAGAGATGACTTCATTAGAAATCATATTCACAATTACCACAAAATTGCAAGCAATTTATTGATTACAGATGGAACCAAAGTCAGGATCAAAAAAAATTTTTAATTGAATCACTCGATATTAGTATAAAACGACTAGATTTTTTTGAAAAAGATCAGGATATGTGAGATCTAACACGAAGACTAAGATATTGGTGCCCCAGGTTCGTAACTCAACGGAACAGGTCTGTGAAGATTCTCAAGGAACTGCTGAGATACTGGCAGCCACGTTTACATCCTCCTTCACTGTAGAACCCCATGGACCTATGCCTTCATTTTTGTTCGAAGAATGCGCCAATAGTCTGTGTGAGATACGTTTCAGCCCCGCCTTGATTGAACAACAACTGAGCGTTTTGGATCACTCTTCTTCACCTGGAATTGATAATTTATCTTTAAATATTCTCAAAAATTATTCATCAAGTCTGGCTCTTCCCTTATCCATAATTTTTGAAAAGTCATTTCGATCAGGAGCCTTGCCTAGTGACTGGCTTATCGCATCAGCAGCTCCCATTCACAAAAATGGTGATAAGCTTTCTGCCGATAACTATCGACCGATCAGCCTCGTTTTCATTGCTGCTAAGCTTCGCGAGAGAATCATCCTTGATCAAATGTTGGATTTTGTTTCAATAAGCTTATACTTGAGCAGTAACACGGTTTTCTTTCTGGGCATTCTGTGATAACGAATTTAGTCAAATGTATAAATGATTGGAGTAGGTCAATGGATAATATTATACCTATCGATGTTGTTTACCTAGATTCTTCGAAAACTTTCTAAAGACTTGAGCGGTTGCTGTTCAAACTGAAAAATCTCAGAATTCAGGGACCTCTTCTCGCTTGGATAGGAGCATTTATTAGGGCCAGGAAATATTTTGTCATAATCAAAAATTCCAAATCTTCGGTCAGATCAGTTACAAGAGGCGTTCGTAAGGGCTCTGTTCTGGGACCTCTTTTATTTCTGCTATACACATCTGATCTTTCATCACTTCTTTCTTCTATCTTCACTAATGATACCAAAATCTACAGTGTTCCTTTCCTTAGTTCGAACACTCTTCAACAAGAATTTTTATCGCAATGGTGTTCTGACCGACTATTACCACTGAATGCAGATAAGTGCAAACTCCTGCATATTGGTAAAAACAACCCACACCTGAAATATCACCTGAATGGAAAGAATCTCGACAGCAGCCGAAAGCAGCTTGATCTTGGTGTAACTGTTACAGATGACTTAACGTGGTCTGAACATATTCGGAATGTGTTCACCAAAGCTTCCCGTCTCACCTACCTAGTCGAAAGATCTTTAAGGCGAAAACTTGTGCTTTACTCTATCAAACTTAAGTACGACCTAATTCGCTGGGCCGGTTTGGTCTCCTGTTTTGAGGAATGATATGGATCTACTGGAGTCAATCCAAGGAAGAGTGACAAGGAAGCCCTATGGCCGGTATCCCATCTTTTGGGAACCGCCGTCTCTAGGGAGACCTCATAACTACTTTCCGATCATTGCGATCTCTATTCACCTGCGATCTCTCAAATATCTTTCCACTGAATCAGAATAGACACCTTGGAGGTCACAACTTTGAAGTGCTCAAGGAAAATTCCAAAACAAATCCGCCAGACCTATCTTCCGAACCACCGAACCGGGTATTCTCCAGATGGAACTCGTTGCCAAACAGAGTCGTTGAAGCTTCTACTATCAACGCTTTCAAGAATTCCCTCGATGAGTGGTTGACCGATTATTAACAAACTCTTTAATAATATTTCATATTGAATCTCATTTATTTTTGTTTTCTCTTTCTTATGTAGGAAAAAAATTGTATTCAATAATTCATTAAGTTAACTATTAGTTATTTTGGTTTCATGCGCCAACATTTCCAATAATGTTCTGATTCGTATAACTTTTAGAATAGGTACCATTGTTTTTTTTTTTATTTTATATCTGAGTCATAATAGGAAAATTTGCCTTGACTCTTAAAAATTTTTCAATAATAATAATAATATTATTACCGAATAATAACAACGTTCTGAACAAGTTCCAGGAGAAAAAGTCCAAATACACAGACTATTGAGATCAAGCAGATGTGGCACCTCGGGAAAATAGATATTGTTCCTGTCATCGTATCCTCCACTGGGTTAATACGCAAAACTTTGCATAATAGCATTAACAAATTAGAATTGCATAAGAATACCTATATAGAAATGCTTAAAGCTGTAATTCTTAATACATGTAGGATAGTTAGGAAATTTATGTCAAGCATATTGTAATCGAGCCAATTCCCTTTGATTGCTGATTCTGGGAAAGGTAAATTATATCCAGCTAACAGCTGAGATAGTGCATAAGTCCACGAAAATAAAAATATAAAAGATAAAATTGGCCAATTATTTATATTGATGAAAAATATATCAATTCTAACTACACTATTTCTCATCAGTGGTTAGACAATTCTGTTCATGGATTATATAAAAAAATTGGAAAAGCTCCTCAGTTGGTTATAACTCACGCTGTCAGTGAGCAGGGATTCGTTCCAGATTCACTTTCAATTCTCAAATCTGGAGCAAAATCAGGGGACTATCATGATGATATAAGACACGACAATTTTAAATTTAAATTTAAATATCAAATTTACCAATTCAATTGACGAGGCCTCTACACGATAGAAATCAATTTTCACAAATACTAGTAAACGATGATTTCTACTAAAATATATTAATAAATGCTCGCCGCGTTTCGATACACAGTACAAGGTATGTCAATTTAGTTCGCGGAAGTTGGCAATGCTGCGGCGGTTGGTAACTCTGCAGCGTTCGCATTAGTTCTATTCGAAACAGAATTCATTGCTGCGTCAGCCTGTGTAAGTTTCGTGTTGAACAGTTGTATACTTCGTCTTTTGAACATCGACCTGTTTTGACCTACCGTCGCGAGGATGACTGATAAAATAGCAGAGCTAAGAATAATGATTAAACTTTTGGTGAAACGCAGCGAAACTTCAGTTGAAATTATGAAACAGTTAACTGACGTGTAAAAGGAAGATTGTCTTAAAAAATCAGCTGTCTACGATTGGACAAAGCGGTTCAGAAGCCGCTGGGTAAGCCTTAGAATGTTGAAAGACGAGTTGGGAGTCATCCAGGAGACGATCCGGCAGATGCTACACGAAGATTTAGGGATGCGTGAGCTGTGTGAGAAAATGGTTCTCAAAGTGCTCACAGTTGAGCAGAAAGAGCTCCGATTGTCCATCTGTCAAGACATGAATTCTCTAATTGACGAATGTTATCACTGGGGACGGGTCGTGGGGTTCGAATACGACCCTGAGACCAAAAAGGCAGAGCATGCAGTGGGTAGAGAAGAGGGGTAAGCGCCCCACGAAAGCCAGAATGTCAAAATCGAAAGTGAATTCTTCACCCATCGCGTTTTTCGATATTAATGGAGTCGTACACCACGAATACTTTCCAGTAGGTCAGACAGACAACGTAGTATTCTACATTGAAGTTTTGAAACGTCTGAAGGCCCGTGTGTTTTGTGTATGTGACTTCCATCTGTTCCCACAGTAAAAGTCCTCAAAGGAAACAGATATGACGGAGTTTCAGAAGTCCAAAGCATCACGACGGCGGTTCTGAGGGACCTATCTTCATGGGGTTCAGGGTGTTCTTCCAAAAGTGGGTTCAACGGTGGTGCCGGTACATTGAACTCGAGGGAGACTATTGCGATGAATATAAGATATTTACAAGTATTTATGTACTTTCCGAACTTAATTAACAATGATACTGTCTATCGAAACGCGTTGAGCATTTATTGATATATTTTAGTAGAAATCATCGCTTACTTGTATTTGATCAAATTTACCACCCAATTCTTCGGTTGTAATGGATAACGCTTCATACCACAATGTAGCTACAGAAAAAATATTGTGTTTTCGAATAAAGAGGCCAAATTTCAGAAATGGTTGAATAAAAAAGGTACAAGCCACCAAACTAGAATTATATAAAATAATTCAGTAGTATAATCCACAGGGTGAGAGATATGATATCGATTCCCTTCTGGCTGCTAATGGGCATTCGGTTCTCCACTTACCACCCTATCATCCTGAATTAAACCCATTAAAAATAAAGTGGTCTTATCTCAAAAACTGGGTTGCCTCAAAAAATGTAACTTTCAAGTTAGAAAATGTTAAGAATTAGGCAATTCAAAAATTTGCTGATCAGCAATGTGCAACTGTTTTCCAAGTCAATAAATGAAGAAGTTGAAAAACTTGAAGAATAAAACTTAGAAAACTTATTGCGGATGATGACAATGGGGATCCTATAATTTTTCATTTAGGTAAAGATAGTTGGTATGAACACAGTGATGATGGTGACACCGATAACGGCGACGATTAACTTTTTTTGGCAAACTAATAATTTACTGGGAGATTCACCAGTGGCGCTCGTACACTCTTGAAGATTTCATTTTTGTTCGAAGGGTATTGTATTTAGAAAGTAAGAATCTACTTCAGCAATTTATTTTGCACTAAACAGGGTGTCCCCCTATAAAAAAAATCTTGGGTGGTTTTTCAGATTGGAAGACCACTTTTTTTGTTCAAGATTCAAGAGCGGCCTAAACTCTGCTATAATGTCTTTAAGTATTAAGTTTTTTTGGTGAGTAATTTCGTCACAATATTTTTTTTTCTGTAAATATTCATGAAAATAGGCATCATCGCATGCTCCTTCGGCCAGAGAGGATGGTTACTTTTTTTCCTTTGGTTTTCTTATTGCCCAAGGATAGCTTTATTGATGATTGAAATAGATTATCCTCATTTTATACAGGAGTGATTCAAAAAAATTATTGAATATTGTAAATTTAAAAATATTATATCTTGATTTTTTCAAATGGAACACTCTGTGCTTTATTATTCATGTTAACGCATAAAATATTGTGCTATATTTCTGCAGAAGTAACAATTTCTTTATCTTTGATCATTTTCGAAATATTCGATTATTTGTAAAAATTTTTGATGAAAATTCTACAAACCATATCAAACTAATCAACATGCATCATTATCCGCACAGAAGTTTTTTTCTGTAATGATTCAAGTACTAAAAATGAAACATAAACAAGATAATTCTTTTAACGAATGATAAAATCAAGATGATTGAAACGTAAATCGAGGTATGTGTTGACATTTTTTTATACTTGTGCCTTCTGTCAGGTGTCCTGACATATCATATTCTGCATTTTACATGGTAAACTTATCAGTGTTTCGTTACTAAACATTATTAAACATTCATTAAAGTGAGGTTTGAACCCAATTTTCTGAATTGGCTGCCATGAAGTTCTCCAAAAAGAAATTGTTGACATAATTTTTATTCTGGGTGAGTGTGATAGAAATTCTTTGTTGGCAAGTCGAGTTCATTCACAAAGGTTTTCTGATAAGAGGCATCCTGATGCAAGATGCTTTGAAAAACTTCTAATTAGATTAATCGAAATAAAAAAATATCTCCTACAAAAAAACATGAAAAACCAAAAACTGCAGCAGCTGAAGACAATCAGTTAACTCTTTTGTTGACAGTGACAAAGGACCCATATAAAAGTCAAAGAGAGATTTCTCAGTTAACAGATATGTCAAACTTCTGTCTAGAGAATCTTGAAAGTGAATAAATTTCATGCATATCATCTACAGCTAGCGGAAAATCCAAATTTGTTTAGCAGAGTTCTTCTCTCGGACGAGGCAACTTTCCACAAGAATGTGCTTGTTAACAGGTACAATTTTTATTATTACGCCACGGAAAATCCACACATCATGAGACAAATAGATCACCAACATCGTTGGTCCTTGAATGTATGGGCCGCTATAGTAAATGGATATGTATTTAGATAATTTTTCGACAGTCACCTCAATAGTGAAATGTATTTAAATTTTCTGCAAAATCATTTACCAATGTTAGTTGCCGATGTACCAGAGCATATAAGACAAGATTTGTGGTTTAAACAGGATGCGGAATCGGCACATTACTCACAGCAGGTTAGGGAGCATTTGAATCATGTATTTCCGAACAAATTGATAGGACGTGGTGGTTCTGTTAGATGGCTAGCTAGGTGTCTGGACCTTACAAGTCTAGATTAAAATTACAATATTCAATAATTTTTTGAGTCACTCTTGTATGAAATTAGGATAATCTATTTCAATCAATAAAGCTATCCAATAAGAAAACGAAAGGAAAAAAGTATTCATCCCCTCTGTCCGAAGGAGCATGCGATGATGCGAGGGCCGATTTTCATGAATTTCTACGGAAAAAAGAATATTGTTACGAAACTACTCACTAAAAAACGTATTACTCAAAGACATTATAGCATAGTTTAGGACGCTTTTGAATCTTCAACAAAAAAGTGGTCTTCCAATCTGGAAAAACCCCCCAACATTTTTTTATAGACAATTGGGACACCCTGTTTACTTTAAAATAAATTGCTGAAGTAGATTTTTACTTTCTCTATACAATACCGTTCGAACAAAAATGAAATCTTCAAGAGTGTACGAGCTACAGAGCACCGCGCCACTGGTGAATCACCCTGTATAAGGGAACCTCAAGTTTTTTTAATTATTTTCAATCACCAAAATCGACAAATATCTAACATTGTTATATGTTAAGTTTCATAATTATATAAATTACCTTTTATTATTATTTTCAGGAAGTTATTCATCTTAATGATTAAAAATTATTTCCATGCAGGTAACCAGATCTTAAAATCTATAAACTTTTATTTCGTTGATAGTAAATAGGATTGGGAATTTGAATTTAGGTATTGTTAAATTAATAGCATGTAAATGATCTTCAACTCTAACTTAGCTATCAAGATAGACCAAATAATTCAAAACAAATGTATGAAACCTATTTTTTCAACTAATTTTACCGCCGTCTATGGTATCTCCCTTTCTATCTGGCAGTTTGGGATATAATAGACCAGTTCAGTTCATAAAATATTATCTTATTCAATTGTTTTGTTTTGCTTACGAGAGATAACATGGCCGAAATTCGAGGATTGCTGGAAAGCAATCTTGAAATTTTGTTTTCTATATTTCTAGTGGTTGAATACTGATAATCGATATTGAACCTTAAGGATGATTAACATGGCTCATTAAGGAGCTCGCGGACTCTAGCAGTATATCCGATGTCTAACAGAAAATTGAAATCCTTTGATTTTGATAGATAAATTAAATTGTTCAACCGGATTCGAGAATATTGAATATCAAACTCTTTCCACGAGATTTTAGCTGAAAACCAGTTTTTCCTGAAAAATTGAAGTCCGTGAATGAAAACAACGCGATGGCGTAGACAAAATAAATTCGAAAAATAAATGCCTCAACTTTGGTCTGAATGCGGTTGTATTGCCTACCAATCGTTGATAACTGGAGGCCCTCGGCGTAAAAATAAAGAACTCTCAGAAACAAAAACGATTCTAAAACCGAACATCGGCCCAAACAAATGACGACGATCCTTAAATAAGAAACGAGATGAACTGAGCTTGGCCTACTCTGTCGAACCAAATTGAAACACTAACAAATGAAACTCGAAAAATAAGAGGAAGTGAATATCGATTGAAAAAAGACAACAATGTGGGTAAATTGGGGAGCGATTGTTGGTCGTGATTGTCGTTTACCCCATCCAGGCCGTCTTTGATGTCGCTTTTTAATCAGTCTTGAATATATCGAAGCGCTGCTTTGACATTTGACCAAGTAATCCGCCTTTTGTGCTTCTAAAAGACCCACTTCGGATTATAGTGCGCTCCAATCCATCTGATCGTGAAGCCACCATTCTTTTTCGAATACTCTCATCAGATATACGATAATTACCGGGAAATAATAATTCGGAGTACAGCTCGGATTGTGGGATTCGAGATCAAAAGGACGATGGTCAAAAGTAATATCTGTAGTGAAGAGCAAATGAATTCTATAAAAAAACAAAACTTGCATTCTGGTTACAGAAAGGCAACTATTCTTTTTGAACGAAAATTGTTTCAGGTATACATAAGGTACCGATTGGTTTTAATCTGGAATTAATGTTAAGGCGATGCTGTTTGATATATTTAATTGATTTTCTTCAATATAGATAATACGGCTTTCTTTCTATTATTTATGGAAAGCGATTTATTGTGGCCGAGTGTTGCTATCGCATTAACACATCCGCATTTGGCGTTAATTTGAATAGTTAAGCGTCACTGAAACCAGTTAGATGGAGGATATCAGCAAGATGGATCGTTTCCATCCTGTTGTGACCTTGTGCTGGAGAATTGTCTGAATATAATTGAAAATGACTGCTACTACTACTACTAATGGGTAGAGGAAAACTGATTGGTTATAAATTATACGGCTCGGTAGTAAAAGTGATGTTCGGTCTCAGAAGTACCGGGAACTGATTATTTAAAAATCTGCTCAAAACTTTTTTCGAAATTTTTGTCGATGTTACGTTGGCACAACTGTTTTCTATATTGAGGCGAAATTTGAACGCGATTTGTCATTAAGTTTGTTTATAGAACTCGATTTTGTCAGTTCTCACAAGTGTGGTCTGCAATTTTTTACAATGAATAGAAATATCGAACAAACTATTGAAAATAAAAATTCGTGTTCCGAAACGTAGAAAATGTTACAGTAGGCTTAGAGCAGGGACGCTCTAAGCCTAGCGGCTGAATGCGGCTTTATCAAAGAAACGCGCGGTACTTGTCAAAGAAAAGCCGCGTTTTTTATTTTTGCCGCTTTTCTTGAAATTTCGGGCAGCGCTTTTGAAGGGAACATTCGAGATTTTCGGTCACGCCGATATAAATGTTGCGCCTGCAGGAATTGATGTCATTCTGAATTGTAACTTGAAGGCAATACTACGTCGACACAAAGTTTATTATTGAATAGTAGGAAATGAGTGAAGCGAAGAAATCTGAAACGTATCATTTTAATAACGATTGGGAGGAAGTATAGGTGCATTTGTCTTATTTGTCGTGCGTTAGTTGAGATACCTAAGCGTGGTAACTTAGAGAGGCATCATCAAACGGTTCATAAAAACTATGAAAAGGATTTTTCGCCACAGAGTGAATTAAGAAAGCGGAAGTACGTGATTTGATATATTGTTTGAAAAAGAACAAACCATGTTCACAAGACCAGCCAAACAATCAAAAGCTGCTACGATCGCGTCATTTAAAATATCTCATATATTGGCGAAACACAAGAAACCATTCGAAGATGGATCGGTTGTGAAGGAAACATTTATTGAAACGGGTGAAACTTCATTCGTAGATTTTAAAAATAAAACAGAAATCATGTCTGCTATTAGAGAACTTCAGTTATCTTGTCCGACTGTCACAAGGCGTATTGAAGTCATAAGTCAGGACATGGCAGATAAACTGAAACATGATATCATGAAATATACGTACATGACAGATACATGACAGACACCGCCCAACTGTGTATTTTTATTCGGATGGTATTCAATGACATGTTGGCTGAGGAAGAATTTTTGACAATCATTCCTCAGAAGGGGAAGACCCGTGGCCAAGATATATATGACGTTATCTTTAATTTTGTAAAAAAACTGCAAGCTAGCAATATAGAAATTATTGTGCATTACAACCGATGGAGCACCAGCAATGACTAAGAACGAAAACAGTTTTGTGGCATTGTGTCGAGCTAATGAAAATTTCCCTTCAGTTTTTTCTTTCCATTGCATTATACATCAACAAGTATTGTGTTCGAAAGTATTGAACATGGAGGAAATTATGTACATTGCAACAAAAATTCCATCAGTGAATGTAGCTTGCAACGGCGGCTCTTTAGGTTGCAGCTTGAAAATAGGGAGTCAGCTGAACACACTGATTTAGTTCTTCACACGGACGTCAGGTGGTTGAGTCGCGGAAAATTCGTAGAAAGGTTTCAAGAATTATTGCCCGAAATAACATTTTTTCCAGACGAAAAAATCGATGACACTCAGATGTTGAAGAACGAAAAATGGTTGACTAATTTGGCATTTTTGACTGTCGTCACAATGCACTTAAACACCATTAACTTGGAGCTTCTGGTAAAGGAAAATCTATTATTGAAATGATTAGCGCAGTAGCCGCATTCAAAAGTAAATTACAACTTATGAAAGATCAACTGAAAAGAAAGGATCTGAAACATTTTCCGTCTTTGAAAGCAAGGATTCCTCAGTTGAATTATGATACGTATGAGGCTGAATTATCAAATATATTTTGGACAATTCGGAATGCGTTTTTATGATTGCAGTAAATTGGCAAATATAGTATCATTTATGAGTTATCCTTTTTCTTGTTAAAACATTCAGGAATTAGCTACTGAAATAGGAAGTCAATTCAATATGAACTCATGTTGTTTAGGAATTGAGTTGGTGCAGGATATATCAGATATACATCTCAAGGCTACAGCATCAGATACAAATTTCTGTTGTTTTATATCTGAAGATGAATATCCGAATCTAAGGAAAATCGTCCTTCAACTGACGATAATGTTTGGGTCAACTCACTTATGCGAGTCTGCATATTTTGAACTGAAGATAATTCAGTCAAAATATCGCAATCGACTAACTGACGATCATATGTTATCATGCTTGCGATAAGCACTCAGTGCTTACGTACCATCTATTGAAAAGTATGCTGAGGACATGCAGTGCCACGCTTCAACATCTAAAGTCACTCCTTAGTTAAGTTTAACACCATATGTAACTCTGTTGTTTAGTAAAAACCAATAAACTCAGAATTTTGAATAACTAAGACTGTTTTTATTGATATTATTGGGAAGAACCTAACCAAACCTAACCCAAACCTTGACTAAATGTATGTACATTGTGCGGAAAACTAATACCTATATATGTTACGGTACACCCTACCTAGGTAGGTAGGGTGTATCGTGTGTGTACGACAACTCTGCATCACACATACTTGCAGCCTCTCAGAGTCGAACGTAAGTAGTCCAAAAATATTGAGGTAGATCGATTCGAAGGTAAAAAGGTCCGTTTTTTCAAATTAACACACATCGTAATATTAATAGGCATCGATCTGTTATAGGTTCTCCTATACCCAAAATTCATCGTTTACGAGTTATTCGAGATTTTATCCCAAAAATTAGGATTATTTGCACGATGCTCCTGAAATTCGCTGATTATATTGGGTGTGCCAGAGAAAACCACTTTCAATTTCTTTCCGTTATAACTTTCACAATTTTAGAGCTAGTTCATTTGTTCTTGCTTCATTGGAAAACCAGAGGACTAGTTTTTTCAGAAATTGTATCGTTAATCCACTTCCGATGAAATCCAATATGGCTGACTCATTCGAAAATGAGCAATATTTCAATATCGCAGGAACGTTTTTTCTACACTAAAATATTCGAATGGGACATTCAGTGGAGAATTCAGTCTTTTCTGAAAAATTTGACATTTTGATCTTGAAAACATCCCAAGAATTGCTGAGAAAGTAGCGTGAAGAATTTTTTTCATTCTGATTTTCAGCTGAAATCGAAATATTTTTTTCACCTCATGGTATTGGCACTTCTGAAGTTGTTGTGTTTTTCATGGATGTTATGGGAAGACTGAACCATTTTTCACTAAAACCAACATAAAATGTGATTTCCGTTCGAATTCGAAATGGTTCAAATATTAACATATTCCCACGCCCGTTAAAAAATTTTAGTGGTCGTAATGAATCAACTACGTAATTCGATCACTAGATTGAACGTTTCCCATCATTTTGAGGGTTCGAACTCGAATATTGATTCAGAATTGTGCCAATTGTCGTCAATAACCATCTGCACCCATCTACTCTACTGGTATGACATCTGGCTCCATCCAACAATCAATTGACACAGATTTCATTTAAATATATCTAATTTGGGACACCCTGTACACTGACGGCCAGTTGAGAGTAAGTAGCGCTTTTTGTGATATAATACTATTTGTTCATTTCCTTGACATACGTTGTCAGAAGAATATGGAAAAAATTGTAGAATTCCAAAAAAGATTTGAACCAATAAAATAATCATCCAAAAAGCTACTCAATTCTCAACCGTTCCGTTTCAGCTGGTGGCAACTGTACTTATTCATGTCATACAAAAAACAGCAATCGTTCACCTGCATGAAAGTGAACTGAGGAGGTGACGCCTTGATAGTTGGTAACATATGATTGAGAATTATGTGACAATAATTTTTTAATGAATTTCTGCATCACCCGAATCTGCGCTCTTTGACAGCCTGAGTCAATTGAAAATTACAGTACCTCCGAAAATACTTTAAACTCAAATCGTGTCTTATTATTCTTCTCACAGAGGTTTTTGAGATTTAGCATCTCTGAGGCATTTGGGAAACGGTCAAACTGGTTCAAGGAGTTTTGTTGGGCTGACTGCTAATGCAGAAATTCACTGAATGTTATCCTGAAATTGTCAATTGAGTTTGTAATACAAAAACTGTAGAGTTGATGCTTGAAACAGGTTATGAAAAAGGCGAGTACCTGTGTTCTAACAGTTCTAGCTGCACCAGTACCTAGTCTTCTTCCTAACGACCCTGTTGTCCAAAATTATTCCCCAAGATCATGAATTGTACTTCTTTTGTAATTAGGGGCCGGAAATTGGCGTAATATTTGCCTAGCAGTATAGCCAGGCACAAATAAACATTTAATGAAACGCTTATCCTCATTTGTTAAAACCATTGTTAACCATAACGTCAGAAACAAGCAACGCCGAGATAAAATTCGAGTTCAAACCAGATGTCGTCTCAAACTCGATGACATTTCATTATTTTTTGTTTATCATAGAGTTAATGCATGCAGTCTATGTTCAGAGGTTTCAAAACGGTAGGTGCATATGATGGTGGAACAGAGAAACATTATCGACGACAATCGGCACAATTTTGAATCGATATTCGAGTTCAACTCCTCAAAATGATGATAAAGGTTCAATCTAGTGATCGAATTACGCAGTTGATTCATTACGAACGCGAAAAGTTTTTCAATGCGCGGGAAAAATTGTTAATATTTGAGGAAGTCGGCCATTTTGAATTCGAACGGAAATCAGATATTAGGTTGGTTTTAGTAGAAAATGGTCCTTTGTCTTCCCAGAACATCCATGAAGAACACAACAACTTCAGGAGTCATGAGGTGAAAAAAATATTTCGTTTTCAGCTGAAAATCAGAATGTAAAAAATTCTTCTCACTAATTTTTCACCAATTCTTGGAATATTTTCAGATCAATATGTCAAATTGTTCAGAAAAGACTGAATTAACGACTGAATGCCTCACTCGAATTTTTTAATAAAAAAAAAAGTCACAGCGACCTTGAAATATTGCTCATATTCCAATGAGTCAGCCATAATAAATTTCACCGGAAGTGGAATTTCGATACAATTTCTGAAAAACCTAGTCCTTTGGCTTTCCAATGAAGCAGGAACGAATGATCTAGCTCTAAAATTGCGAAAGTTACAACGGAAAAAAAATTATCCGGTTTTTTCTGGCGCACCATATATGAACGTAAATCTTTCAAATAATACATTTCAATCTCTCGCTCATCTTGAAATCTTCATCAAAGTAATTCAAGTTAGAATTCTGATAGAAAAGGAGCGAAATCAATTACTATTGAAGTGGATTGAATCTGACTTCTCGTTTTTCTTCTTTTCTAGTAGGTATTCTCGATTTCATCAGTTACTTGTCAGGAAAGTCATCTTCGAATTATTATACTTCTTTTGCATCTGTAGCGGTGAGGCAACAAGCGATCAGCAAGTGAACTTAACTTTATTCTCTTACAAGTATCAAGCTTTGAAGAGCTTGATGTCAAGTCAAGCTTTTGGATTGCACAATCTAGTGAAGTCAAAACTATGATTTCTCAAAAGCATAAATTTCTAGTCATGTCAAGCTTTTCGAAAACTCTTCAAGCTGCTTGACTCGATAAAACCCTATGTATAATATATATACAATCGTCCTCTGATAAGGCTGTCGTAGTCCAACTTTCCAATAACAGAATGAAGACTTTGATATCATTTCCGTTTGAAAGAAGAAACGTTGAAAATTCGATTTCTATAACATCACATAAAACTCAAAACTATAATCAACTTCTAGACGAATACTTGAACTGAAATTCACACCTACTCATATTCTCCATATTCTAGACTAAATATTTATGCTTTAACACAACAGCAAACAAATCAGCATTCATGCATTAATACGGTTTTCCACTTTCCACTTTCCAACTCCAAAACAAGATTAACTGACTTCGATTTGGCGAAAAGTCGTTTAGATATTCAACAACCATCGCCAGATAATCAAAACTTGTAATTTCCCAGAAGAAATCAAGTTTGTATGGAAATTTGTGTATGCACCGAGTTGTTTCAGCTTCAGTCGACGTGATCCGAATTAATTCGATTCATTATGTGAAACGAGTTTTGGTTACATTTTCGATGCTTTTCTGTGAATTCAATAATGTTTACGATATTTATCGAATTAAGTGAAGAAGATGTATGTGGTTTTGAAATGTAGCTGTAAAAGCTTCGCCAAGTTGTTGATCAATTAGAAGAACACTTTTACATTAAAAGTAATGACTTTTACCTGAGTATGCAGTCAACATTATTGTTAGGCGAAACTTATATACACTCCCCACAAAAATTGTCGCTTCACCCTACTTTTACGACAATACTATATAAACTTTTAGGCTGGTAATTCAAGAGTCGCTTAGTGACATTCAAAAGTGTAAAATAGGTAGATATCATTCAAAAGAGATGAGTTTATGATGAAAAATATCAACAATTTTCGAGTTAATGAAAAATTAAAAAATTCTACCATCTTCAAACATTCGCGAAGAGACCAATCAACTAGCATCGAATGGTTACTAATCATTTCAAATTCGAGTGTTTCCTCCCCTGGCCCTAATTACTGACAGTATACGTCTCGGAAGCCCCTCAAACAAATTTTAGATATAGTCTTGAGTCACTGAGTTTCAAATTTCAGGAAGCAGATTTGCTAGTTCTTTGAGTGTTCTACAAGGAATCCTACGTTGCTGAATTTGTCACCCCATGTTGTCCCAAACATGTTCTATGGGAAGTCGGGACTTCTGGCTGGCCATCTTAAAATATCAATTTCGGCATTTTGCAGAAATTGTGTAACTACTCTAGCTGCATGAGGCCGAGCATTATCATGCATATAAATGAAGTTTTCGCCAATCAATGGGCCAAAGGGTACAAGGTTCTTCCATTATTCTCTAGGACTAGCTCAGTTCGACCATGGAAAGAAATGCCTCCCCACACCATTACTGAGTCCCCTCCGAAGTTTTCGGTTTGCTTGATATTGCATTGCTAATACCGTTCAACAGGTATACAGGCATGCGAGAACATTCGACCATTCTGGAATACTCCAATTTGCATGTCCCCTCGCAAACTGAAGTCTTGCAACTTGATGCTCTCTGGTGAGACGCGGGCCGGTAGAAGCCACCCTTGGTCTGATATCGTCTTCTCTGAGCCTGTTCCTAACAGTTCGCAATGAAATATGCACATTTCTGGAAAGTGCAAGTTCATTTTGTAGCATTCTAGCCGTACATTGCCGAACTCTTGGTGCAGTTAAACGAAGCCTCAATCATCAACAGGTGTTGTTATCCGATTTCTTCCCTGTCCGGCCCTTCTTCCATATTCCCCTGTTTCGTGGTACCGATTGATTGCTCTTGAAATAGTGCTTTGGTTAACATTCAACAAGTTAGCCACGTAACGTTGGCTTCGCCCCTCCTCTAGAAGTGTTACAATTCTTACCACTTCATGACCACTCAAATAGCGTCCAGGACGTTCAGCAGCCATTACAATAAATTCAAAGAATCGAAAATCAACAAGGAACACAGAAAACTTGCATTAATTCAGCGTGGAAACTGAAGAGAAATTGAATGAATACTGATAGTCAAATAAACTTATTCTTGTTTCAGACGTGTTTGAGATCATATGGAATTAAATGTTACTACATAGATAAGATTTTTTCCCCTCATATGTCCAAAAACTTATGTTGACAAAGAAACTGCGATCGAGCTGCTTAATCGATTGTGGAATTTAGAATACCAGGTGATGCGACAATTTTTGTGGTGTGTGTATAATAATCGAAATATAGTTTGGTAGGAACTCCGGAAAAACGCCCCAAGCTAGAGCTCTTACATTTGATAATCGGTTTTAATGAAACATAAACCGAATAGCATCTTGAATGATATTCTAACAATGAAGATGAAGTAAAATAAAATATATACTTTCCACATTTTTTACAAATACGACCGGTTTCGACCGTGAGCTCATTTTTGAGTGGTAAACTACAAGAAATGAACTTACTTCCATAGGTACTAGCCTAATTCGATATTAAGTAGTGCAGTAATAAGTGAGAGTAATTTAAGTTGGTTTTTGCAGAGCTTATTGGTCTCCAAACATTCCAACAGATTCATTTTCTTTTCCCTGTCGCAATTATGAAGAATTTTGATATTATCTAATGTTATATGTTATAAATGTTGTGTTTCACACACACACATATACAAGGCAAACAAATAGTCCCGGAACGGTCAAAAATCGAAAAAACAATGCGTTTTTGAAAAAAATACTTTTCAGAAAAGTTTAAGGGTTTTTAGTTATGCATCTGACAGCGATATCGGTATGACCTCGCATAGCTTTGTGAAGGTCACGTGAAGGTCACTTCCAATTTTTTTAAATTAACTCCTCACTTTTTATTACACATTCATTTAGCCTGCTTCGAGAGATTTTCATAACACTAGTGTACTAACACTAAGTGTACCGCGTGGGGTTACACGGATATATATATATATATATATATATATATATATATATATATATATATATATATATATATATATATATATATATATATGTGTGTGTAAACTAGAGACAAGAAGAATTATTCACAATTCCGTAGATCAATGAATAATCCTTCCTGACAAGAGCTAGTTCCCAAATCTGCCCGCCATGCACGCAGCCCCCAAGAGCCACAATAGTGCTATTAAGCAAGTTTCATAAACACAGGGCGGTAGGGAGCTTCCGGCTCGCTCTCTACGGAACCGTCAGGATGCTGAGTCTATAGGAGAAAAGTGTAGTCCGAGCAGCAGCACACCCTTACGAGAGGGATCTGCAAGGCCCGGCTCTGCCTATCACTATGAGAAAGGTGCTAACAGTTTGCGCGAACTCTAAGTATGTGCCACTACAGCACCTGGGCGCAAGCGTTGGAGTAATAACGAAAACATCCTATTTTTGCGTGCGCATTTTATAGTTTTGAGCCCGGTCAAATCTAACAAGACGTATGTTCAATTACTCACCCAAATTTCAAACAACATATGCACCCTAAGCGACAATCGTATGCATAGCTTCCCTCAAACAGGATGCACTGGATACAGGAAAACCAGAAACTCCCTACGGCCGAACTATCAAGTACTAAAAACAGCCTCCGATCCACAATCAATGTTCCTTCGCCCTCAGAAAACTAAACAACAAGTCAGGATGTAAGCTGCAATCTGGCAGCCGCATTCTCTGACGAAAACATTGAATATATTCGAAAAGAATTCACTGAAATTCTCGGGACTGAACCAAGTAGATGATTGTCAGGTTGAGATACACCAGAGTGCTCAAAAATGTGGAACTCTAGCTTACGTGCTAAGTTCTGGTGGTATACCTTAGCTACTACGTTGTGCTGGTTGAGATACACCTTAGGAGGCAGAATTGAACAGTTAGATGTTATATGCTGAATATATTCTTGTGCTTTTCGACACTGTCTACATCTATCTGATGGGATGTCTTGTGAGACGATGTGCTTTAGGTTCATCCTTGAGAGTACAACCTGGTCCTGTATAGCACACAGTCTTCCCTCCGTCTACGGAAACAAATACCCAGCTCTCAGGAAGTAAGCGACTCCGTTTTATCAATTCCTTTGTTTTTCAGGTGATTTGGGTATCCACCATGTAACGCTTCAGTATGCTTCTCTTGTGATGATTTGCTGCTTGGACGGGCTTCTACCTGGAACACCTGATGGGAAAGCTGAAGAGCTGATAAATTCTCGTCAGAATCACGGTATTGTTTTTGTGTATCGCTCTGAGTGATGCTAAGCCACGTCTTCCCTGATTTTTTGGTGAATACGATCGGCTGACTGATGCGGGTGGGTGGTGAATGCCGTGCCTCGTGAGGACAGTCCTGATTCTTGTGTCCATGTGTCAAAATCTGTTATGAACCATTTCAGCACACCAAAAGAACAGGCTATACTCGCTATTGCATATGCATTAATAGCTTGAAATAGCGATTTTTAGTTGTGTTTGGCCTTGATAATATGCTTCATCCTAGAGTATAGCTGCTCTTTCAGGCATGCTTTCATCTCTGGAGTTTTATTCCCACCGCTTGTTGCACACTTAAATATTTATATATCTTTCCAGGTTCCAAAGCTGGAATCTCTGTATTATTCATCTCTAAGGTGATTCTTGCACCCTCTTCTATTTTACCTCTTCTTATATTCACAATTGCGCATTTTTCTACTCCAAGCTCCATAGTGACCGCATCAGTACAGGCAGATACCATTTCGAGTTGTCTTTTCAGTTAGTTCGCAAATATAATTGATGACTTATCCGGATATATATATATATATATATATATATATATATATATATATATATATATATATATATATATATATATATATATATAACAAACACAGGGTGACAAGGAGCTTCAGGCACGCTATCTTTGTACCTGTCAGATTTTGAGCCTGTAGGAGGAAAGTTTGAACCGACCAGCACACCCTTCCCTACCTAACCATTAAGTATTTCTGGGCCTTCCATATTTGCTTCATTGTTTGGCAAGGGGGGTCTGTCATCAGAACTCATACTCAACCCATTTCCACAGAACCATTCCAAGGCCCTCAACTGCGCTCTACCAACCAGCTCCTCAGCCACCCCAAGATCAGTGAATAATATGTTCAGGCAGTCAGTCACGTAATCAGGAAAATCATTCATAAAAAGTGAGACACGTAAAGGGCTCATAATTTAGCCCTGCGGCAAGCCAATGAAGACTGATTCTCTATCAGACCATCTCCCATTCGCATAGACAAACTGATACCTGTTTGTTAAGAAAGATTCAATGAGATTCATACTCCTCTCATCAAATCCATATCGCCCAAGTCTGTCCACCAAAGCCGAATGAGAGACGCAGGCAAACGCCTCAGTCCAGTCTAAAAAAAGGCACAATGAGTACAGCCCCTGTTCAAAACAATTTGGGTACCTCGAAATGGTAATTAGAGCTCTGGAAAAGTAGAGAAGTCTGCCGAAGCCATATTAAGTGAATATGTTGGTTGTAGGATGGTATTGGTTGAGTTTTTGGTCTGGAATTCATTCAAAACGATAGCCTTGTGAGATGGTGCATTTTCTTGATGCAAAATTCATGAGTTTTCTTTCCACAAATTTGGATTTTTTCGAAAAATTTGCTCTCTCAATTGACGTATAGCGCACAGATAATATTCTACATTTACCGTCCAACCTTCTCGCAAGAATTTCGAATACACAACAATGCGATAATTCTAGAAAACAGTCAACATTATTTTGACTTTTGATCGACTTTGACGTGATTTTCTTGGTTTCGCTCCAGTTGAAAGGCGCCATTCCGAAACTTGCTGACTGGTTTGCATGTCAAACTTATAAACCCATATCTCATCTCCAGCTACAATGCGTTTTATGAATGTGACATGTTCTAGCGTGTCTTCAGCGACCTTTACACGATTCAAGTTTTGAAGAAAATTCAGGTTTTTTGGAACTAGTCGAGCGGCAATAAGTTGCGTTTCGTGCTCAAACAATGATTTACAATGGTACGAATTGATTCATGGGACACAGAAAGATCATTGCCTATATCTCTCGAACTTTTTCATTTAACATCTTCTTCACTTTATCGATGTTAACTTCAGTGCAATACTCCACCACTTCTCGGCCGCTGTTGAATAAATTGTATACAGTATTCAGTATTCATTTATTGATGCCTTACACATAATATTAAAGTGTTTGCAAATGTCAGTAGGTTGATTACAATACATATCAAAGGACAAAATTACAAGTGAATTTGTATAAATAAAACCTTAGATGAAATACAAAAGTAATATGATGACATAATCAATCTAAAATTATTTGAATTAAAATAGGATAAAAGTACATTGGATTAGACATACACGATAAAAATACTTGAATACAAGTAAAATAGAAACCTTCAAATGGTAGACAATGGAAAATTCACAGGAATTTGACATTATAAAACTCATCAACTGAGTATAAAACCTCCCGAGCAAGAATCTGTCTGAGCTTTTTCTTGAAACCGTCCGATTTGAGACATATTATGAAATCGGGCAGCATATTGAAGAAACAAACAGCATGAAAATTAAAACCTATCTGTGATTTACGAGTCAAAGAAATCTCTTCTTATATGAAATTTATTTGTTATGTTGGGAGAATGAACATCAGAGTTTATTTTAAAAGTTGTTAAGTTGCTGTGGACATACGTCTATTGTATGTCCACTCAAGTACATGAAGAGAAGGAAAGGACAGTATGCCAAGCTGCCTGAAGGTGCTCCTACAGTAATCTCTTTAGCCCAGACCCCCCTATACCCTGACAGCCCTCCTTTGGAGACGAAATAGTAATTCACGACCAGGAAAACCACCCCACACCACCACACAATATCTAAGGGAAAACTCGATCAACGTAAAATAAACCATCCTCGGAATCATTGGAGAAACAGATGCAGCCAGACGTCTAAGAACATATACATTCTAACTTATCTTAGACTCAAGATGAGCATCCCACGACAAAACCGGATCTACACTAACCCAAAAAAAAAAAGATCGTACTGTCTCTTACCAAAATTAGTGGCAAGACCAGAAGTATCTCTCAAACTCAGCAGCAGTTTCTGAGTTTTAGCCCCATTCATTGCCAACCCGTTCACGAAAAACCAGGCCAACGCCCTTTCATGTAAACTGTCCGGCAAATGCTTCAGACTCCATTTATATTTAGATACCATAGAAAGAGTTGTATCATCAGCGAAGAGAGTGATGTCCGCATCATCAATAAAATCAGGTGATTAATAAAAATTAAAATAAATAGGACCCATGATAGAACCTTGCGGAACTCCAGTCATGACCTTCACTCTACCAGAGTACTTACCATTTAAAAACACTACCTGATATCTATCAGTTGAAAATAATTCAATCAGATGACAACTCCTTCTACCCAATCCGTACCTTTCCAACTTCCACATCAGCTAATTATGATGGACACAATCAAAAGCTCTGGTTAAATCCAGAAACAGCGTTACAGAATGAAACCCTGCTCAAAATAGTCAAGAATATCACTCATCAAATCAACCAGGGCCCCCATCGTACTCCTATTCCGCCTGAAGCCAAACTGGCTCCTTGAGAGGAGATTATTATTTTCAAAATATGCTCTTAATTGATCACACATAAGCCTCTCAATCAACTTAGAAAAAACTGGAACCAGGGATATAGGACGATAATTTTCAATATTCTTTACATCTCCTTTCTTGTGAGTCGGAAGAATTCTCGAAACCTTCAAACATTCCGGGAATACTCCACTACTTATACAATTCTTAATCAATGTTGTTAACGGATAAATGATTGGGTTAACACAGCGCTTGAATAAGTTAACTGATCATCTATAGTAATCGGCTGCAGAACGATTTGATGGCATCTCTCACCTGGATTAGTGTAACCTCAGAAAATTCAAAATTGAACTCTGAAGAAATACTCTTTTTAAATATGTTCTCAAAATCAGCATCAAAATAAGGAATATTCCCAGAAATAATATGTGTAATAGAGGCAATATGCTCATTAAATTTCTCTGGCCCAAGTGTAACAGAAGCTTTCTTTGAATTATTACTTCTGAGTTGATTGACTATTTTTTAAGGAGCCTTGGATTTGTTCGATGTGCTAACTATAATACGATCATTGTAATCAATTTTTGCTTTGGTAATCTCGTTGCGATAAATGAACCTCAACCTTTTATGCAAGGACTTAAGATCTTCTCACTTATAGATGTCATACATGAAACCAGATGTAGCCGATTTCTCATCTCCCGGAGACCATCAGTGAACCAATTACCCCCAGCACAGCTCTCCCTCATCCTTGTGACCTTCTCAGGGAATGAAGATGAAAAAGAATCAATAAATTTATCTTGAAAAATATTAAATGCACTATGGCAGTCTAGACTTTCATCCCTGATAAAAGCCCAACTCATTCCACTCAGTAAGACATGCATAGGGTAAAGATGCCTAATATGAGATAGGCGCTAAATATGAGATAGGAAGATATTGGTCAAACTACTCACGTCAGTCATTTGGCGCTAGTGTGGCTCGGATTGACACATCAACAGTGCTAAACGTCTGTCAGTTCGCGCCGGCTAACGGCAATGTAAGAACGTGTGCGTGTTGGTTATTTCAACATCGTAAAACCAAATATTTTTCATCAAATGTTTACAAGGTACGTAACAACTTTATTATTACGTTAAACGCATTTAATTTATGTTTTGTTTGTAGCTTATATGGTAAATTTTAAGTTATGAATGCAGTTAAATTGTATTTTCTTTTGGAAACAAAAAAAAAAGGCAGCCATTTGCTAAAACTGTTGTTTTCCTAATATGAGATATGCTAGGGTTCCTAAATTGAGATATCTCATATTATGGTACACAAAAAGAACAATTATCATGGGTGTTGGGTTAAACCGTATATTTTTTATTTTAGATGCCTCCCATCAAAAGAAAGACCTGGGACCACGCTGCCATGATACAGGCTGTGAATGCAGTACGAAGAAAAGAAATTGGTTACTTAAGAGCAGCGAAACAATTTGGTGTTCCTAAGGGTACCCTTGAGCGCTATGTGAAAAGGATGTCCGCGCAGAAGATCTTGTCCAGGTTCGTATGGGAAGACGGCCAGCCTTGCCTATTGATTTAGAAGCCGAGCTGGAAAGCTATTGCAAAGAAATGGATAGAAGATTTTATGGCTTACGTCTGCAGGACATTAAATACATGGCGTTTCAATTGGCAATTAAAAATAATTTGAGGCATCCCTTCAGTGTTACTAAAGCTTCTGCTGGTAAAAATGGCTTCGTGGATTTTTGAGGAGACATCCTACATTATCTATTAGGACACCTGAAGCAGTTTCTGCTGCTAGAGTAAAAGGATTTAATCCAGTTGCAGTCGCCAACTTTTTGATTTGTACGAGCCTGAACTTGATAAGATAAAATCCGCTCCACATAGGGTATACAACGTTGACGAGACAGGAATAACAGTAGTTCAACATAAACGTTCCAAAGTTGTCAGTATGAAAGGCAAAAACAGGTCGGTGCGTTGACATCCCTGGAAAGAGGAAAGCTCATGACCATAGTGACCTGTATGAACGCTTGTGGTACCTACGTGCCGCCATTAATAGTTTTCCCAAGGAAAAATATGGCTCAAGACCTAATGGATGGTGCACCAGCAGGTTCCATTGGCGATTGTCATCCGTCAGGCTGGATCCAGACACACCTATTCACAAAGTGGTTTCAGCATTTTATCAACTTTACAAAGCCAAGTAAAGATGATCCAGTTTTATTGGTTTTAGATGGCCACTACACACACACGAGAAACATCGATCTTATTAATTTAGCTCGAGACAACAACGTAATTATAGTTTGTTTACCGCCACACTGCACTCATAGAATGCAACCAATGGATGTAGCATTTATGAAGCCACTAAAAGCTTACTACTCCCAAGAAATTGAAACTTGGCTGCGTAATAATTCGGGGCGCACTCTAACAAACAAATATGTGGCTAGATTGTTTGGTGCGGCTTATGAAAAGCTGCTACCATGACCAACTCCGTTAACGGTTTTCGCAAAGCTGGGTTATTTCCGTGCAATCGACATATTTTTACAGACGAAGAGTTTTCAATCTTTAATGATGGGGATGAAGAGCAAGATTTACTTAATGTTCAGAGAAATGATGAGAACGCAGATCTGGAAGATACTAGTTGTGTGCTTACTTCGATTGAAAACCAATCAGAGCCAACTGAAATCTTACCCAATAGCGGAATTACAAATGACAATCCTTCAGATGAGTACCAAGGATTAGCATCTTCTAAAACAGCCTCAACAGCTAGTGTTTATGACAATCCAGTACCCAGTACATCGTCTTCTGTCTCCCCGTTTGCACTTAAGCCAGTGCCCAGGCTACCTAAGAACAATTCTTCTTCTAAGAAAACCCGAACTGGAGCAGCTTCTATAATCACGGCATCTCCGTATAAGAAGTCATTAGAAGAATCCTAAATAAAAAACAAGAAAAAGAAAATAAGAAAGGACAGAAGAAACAATCAGTTAAAAACAGCAGACAAAGAAAAAAATCCTATTAAAAAGAAAAAGCTGAAGAAGTTAGTTCCAGTTCCGAAGACGATGACATGCCTGAGTTGGCAGATAGCAGTGGGGATGAATATGATGCTGAATGTCCCTACTGTAGCGGTAACTTTTCGCAGGATACAAGAGGAGAAAAATGGGCCAAATGTGATAGTTGTTTTAAATGGGCTCATGAAGATTGTGGAGATGTAGCATCGAATCGTTTTTTGTGTTCATTATGTTTAGATGTGTAAGACATGGTAAGACTAAAAAATAATTTAGAAAAGATTTTAATTTTTTTATTGTTTATTATATTCTCTTTGTTTGATAACCTTTATTTTAAAATTTTATTAAAAATGCTAATTTTTATTATGATAACTGAGTTCTGCTCAAATCTTTGTTAAGTTTAAGTAAAGTAAAAATTTTGAAGACTGATGTTAGTCTAAAATTTAATAATTAATGTACCAAACTGCTAAGACTGATTTGTCTTAATATTTAATTAATAAGTTACCTACAATAAAAACGTGATTATGACGTTAATATTGTTTTTTTTGTTTGTTGACCCTAAAATTTATGGAACCTAATATAAGATAGTATCTTATATTTAGAACCCTAATATCTCATAATAGGCGCCCTTTGCCTTGGAATTTTTTTCTGATATTTTTCACTTTTTACAGCATAGCCAAAAATAATATAATTTAGCCTAAAATAGCTAATATACATTTAAAGTACATTAAATTTTCTATCTAAAAGTATATCTTAGAAAGCTTTAAATGTAACAGTTTTTTTATACCCAAAAATGGAAATGGTATCTCATAATAGGCATCTTTACCCTACTGTTGAAACCTGCCCAATAAAGTGGCCTAAGCTTAATCGTAGAATGCACCAACAGAGAGATCCACGATAAACTCCTGTGCATCATGGTCAGAAAATTCTGATTTCACAACACAAGCCTGTTCATGACTTCTCAAGAAGCTGACAAATATTTTATCAAGTCAGTTCTTACCTCGGGTAGGATCAAATATTTTCTGAAAGAGACAAAATGATTTAAACAAGTTACAGAGTGCTACACACTCTTCATCATCTGTTTTGAATCTAACTTTAAAGTCTCCACAAACAATAATCTTATCTGCTGAATCAAATCTACTTCAAATATTCTCAGCAATATTTCAAAAACAATCAAATATACAAACATATTACAAACAAATTAAAACTATTCAACCGAACGGCCGATATCTCCCAATCACCTTCACTCAGTGCACTGAGACATGTTACATTCGGGTCCCTGGTAAGAATCATAGAACCACCATCTCGTGATACAGGTCCTTCAAAAAATGAACCAATCTTCCATTTGAGAAATGAAAAATCAGCCATGTCACCAACATTATACCAATGCTCGGTCATACAAATAACATCGAATTCACGATTCCGGCATAGCAGGAATGCCTCAAATTCATTACTTTCATTTCTGATACTTTGTGCATTGGTATGAAGTAAAGCAAAATTTCTGCTTACCTGGTCATGTGCATTAATACCCTTTATACCACCCATATTCACTTGTTTTTGATAATGCCGATTTCACCGTAAGCCTTCTGTGGCATTTTTAGCGATTCAGCACACGAAATTCCATTTGCAATTTCAAAATTTGAGACAAATTTTCAATTCGATATTTTTGTTTATTGCAAATTAGTGTTAGCACAATTGTAAAAACTGATAAAATCGAGCACTGTAAACAAACTAAATGACAGTTCAAACTCCGCGTCAGTATGGAAAAACTGTTGAGCCAACTTAGCAACAACAAAATTTTGACAATCATTTCAAGCAAATTTTTTAAATATGTAATTTCAGGTATTTTCTTGACAGAATGTATAAAGAGCCAAAACGTAATAGACATGTATAAGTAGTCTTTTTGGACTTCATTTGCAGCATTCATCTTTCATTCATTGTGTGTATCATTTTCACTAAATCATCATGTATCGCTTTGCATTTTAAATATATAGATTTGGAAAAATTTATTTCGACTTTTGATGAAAGTTTTTTCTGTCAGTAATGTAGGTTAAATGAATATGCCTTTCACACAGACCATCAAAAGATATCACAAAAGCAGGCACATTGTTCGAGCGTGTCTCAAATAGTCTTTCTGAGGGAGTTTGTTAGCGAGCGGAACTTCTTCTTTCTTTATGATTCCGGCCAATCTTGTCCCGGCGAAGTTGATGAAAACGGACATTAAAGTCTTGATTTAAGAGATATCTTTTCAAGTTCTCGTCAACTTACCAACTATGGCGACATCAAAAGTAAAATTAACGGAATCGCCGTCCGTTTTGTATCTTTGATCATTGCTGAATAGCCCCAACCCTGCAATGGAAATGAGACATCTGACGTCTTTCCAGCAAAATTTTTACTGACAAATTACTGGGATTGAGGTTTGAAGGAGCAAGAACTTCCGGTTTGTTTGAACTGAAATGATTAAGATTTATATTCTGAGACAGCTTTCTACATCGACGTAGATAATTATATTTTATTTTCTCTATAAGAATCTCCTGAAAATTGGAAAATATTTCAATCTGAGATTTTATTTTTTTACATTCAATCAAAACCCTGGAATGTTACATGGGCTACATCAGAATCTGAGCTTAATTTAAATTTACCGCCGAACGGAAATGATTAACGCTATGCTCATGGGCATTCTATTTACTTCAGCGAGTGATGCTTTTGTTTTATTTTAATATTGCCATTATCAAAGCGTATTTTAGTTATCGCTTATTGCATGGTCGAGCTACATATGAACAGGTGGACCAAATTCGATGTTTTGTACGGCAGCTATGTGATATATTGTAATGTAACGATTTAATGTCAAGCCAGGAGCTTCACTCCTGCTATGATACTGTCACCGGTCACATCATATTGTATGTAGCCATTTTATTGAGTATTTTGAAAACTCGATTAATTTTGTACTCAGATTTCAATGTCCGGCCAGGAGCTTCACTCCTGCTACGATACTGTCACCGGTCACATCATATTGTCTGTAGCCAACTTGTTGAGTATTTTTGAAAAACTCAATTAATTTCGTACTCAGATTTTAATGTCCGACAGGGAGCTTCACTCCTGCTATGATACTGTCACCGGTCACATCATACTGTCTGTAGCCAATTTGTTGAGTATTTTTGAAAAACTCAATTAATTTTGTACTCAGATTTTAATGTCCGACCAGGAGCTTCACTTCTGCTATGATACTGTCACCGGTCACATCATATTGTATGTAGCCATTTTATTGAGTATTTTGAAAACTCGATTAATTTTGTACTCAGATTTCAATGTCCGGCCAGGAGCTTCACTCCTGCTACGATACTGTCACCGGTCACATCATATTGTCTGTAGCCAACTTGTTGAGTATTTTTGAAAAACTCAATTAATTTCGTACTCAGATTTCAATGTCCGGCCAGGAGCTTCACTCCTGCTACGATACTGTCACCGGTCACATCATATTGTCTGTAGCCAACTTGTTGAGTATTTTTGAAAAACTCAATTAATTTTGTACTGAGATTTTAATGTCCGACCAGGAGCTTCACTCCTGCTATGATACTGTCACCGGTCACATCATATTGTATGTAGCCATTTTGTTGAGTATTTTGAAAAACTCGATTAATTTTGTACTCAGATTTCAATGTCCGGCTAGGAGCTTCACTCCTGCTATGATACTGTCACTGGTCACATCATATTGTCTGTAGCCATTTTGTTGAGTATTTTGAAAAACTCAATTAATTTCTCACTCAGAATTTAATTACTATAACAGTTACAGGTTCATTTTCTTGGTATAGTCTTGTGATCCTTTACAGGCAACCAGATTACAATTTCTTCGAGAAATTGGATTATGCAATACAGGAGAAATCCAAATTTGTACCGTTATCTTCAATCTCTTGAAAATCTATTTGTAGGTCGAAAGTATTGATCTTATTTGCATCTGCCAGTAACACTGACTATGGTAGGGTGGTGATCCTGTGATTGATTGTTTATTCATTCTAAATTCTGTTGATACTTTTTTTTCTTTAAATTGATCGTTACTACCTTAATGGACATATACACACCTATCTTGGATTAACTTTGTTAGGAATATACAGGTTGTTGTTAGGAATTGAGCGTTCTTCGACATTTCTTATCATAGCTTCCGTTTCTTGGAATCTCAATTCGGCAGCAATTTGTTGTTTCCATCCCTTGATTTTGATTTCCTTTGGTCTATTTCTACCGATTTCGACTAAAATTTTTATTTGAGGATGCTAAGAAAGAGTTTTTATTCCTTATTTTATCGTTTCTGAAAATAAGACCTATCTTGGTATCTCAAATAAATTCTCTCTTATTACCGATCTCGACTGTAAATTTTTACTTGAGCCTACTAAAATAGATTTGTTTCAGGTTCAATATTTTTTTTTATCTATTATCTTATCGTTCCTGAGACAAGACCTGTCTTGGTATCTCAAGTTCTTTTCTTACCGATTTCGACATCCTCTTATGTAGGTTGTTGAGTTTTCGTGTCAACACTGCACAGTCCCTTATTCCTTCAGTTATTAGGTGAACATGTTCTGTTCAATTACTTACAGTGTGAGCACGGAACTCAATAACTAGCTTTTTGTGTGGATTACTTACCGATTGTGACACTCGATTTTGACTTTTCTAGCTGTTCAGGTAGATCATAGAATCAAAAGATAAGTTCAATAAAGAGCAAGGAAGAATTTACAAAAAAACTATTTACAATTAAAAGAGAAGCTACAAAAAAGCGAGGGGGCATCTATAAAAATTATTTACAGAAAACTACAGATGTTCGGCAAATATTTTGAAAATTTGAAAGAATTTCATGATTTACATAATAATTTCACGAAATTACTTTAGAATGAAGGAAATAATGATTGTATATAGGAGTTTGAGTTACTTTTGTCGTTTTGTACTCAGAAAAATAATTTTGATCGAGTTTATTAATGAGAAAACTATCAAGGTCATTATAAGAAAAATTGTAGAAATTATAGGAATACGATTATGAAATCCATTGTGAAAAAAGACAAATTCTGTAGAGCAGAATTTGAATTTTTAATAGCTACTATAAGTCATTCAAGCTGTTAATAAAAAATGCTGTAAGGAAAAATTATAAATCAGATTTTCAAGGTAAGTGCGGCATTTTGCTAAATGAACTTTCAACTTACCCTATATTTTGATATAGGTCCCTACACAGTATACAAGATAAAGATATGAATTTTAATATAATTTAATTATTACAACTACAATTTAGGAGGATTTTCAAGTTCAACTAATTCGCTTTAAGGTTTGCCTAGAAAAAGAACGCCTACAATGAAGACTCCGAAGAACGCTCGCAGCACATGCACACGTCTGACAGCCGAACCATGCGCATCAGACTGTTAACCAGTGGCATGACACAGATGGAGGGTTAACTAGAATCAGGTGTTTCAATTCAAATTGTTGTGTGATTTTAGCACGTTACAGTAAATAGAGGAAGATGATCCCCTCCCCCCCTTTCAATCTCAGTTTTTGAAAATAAACTCATTAGTAAAAACGGATTTCAGATACCTCTTTTGTTTTAGAGTTATTTCCGGAATCCTGGATTTTTCGGGATTTAGACATGTGACGATATCTCGAATCCTATTCAAGATAGGTAAAACATATCTCACATTCTAGAGGCATGTTTGAGAGTCTGAGTTATGAAGCTAATTTGGTTTTTCAAATACGAACCATATGTAATGTTGGTATCAATAGTGAGGATTATTTTTTCCCAAATATAGCGGGTGGAGAAACTAAAACGAAAAAGACTCAACTACTGCTAAACAATTCGTTTCTGGACAAAAAACAGAAACAATTCAATTTTTGTCTGAAGGGGGGACATATTTTACACACGGTGAATTTATTTTACATCAACCCCCTATGCAGGGGTGCACAAAACTCAATTTTTTTAATATAGAAGATAGGTCGAATGACACCTCATTGGAAAGCTTTTTTGATTCTCAATACAATTTTGTTATAATTTTCGAGTAGAAACATATTCGAAAGAAGATATCGGCTGGTTCGTCAAAAGACGAGTTATTTTCAGTGATTGCAAAAACGATTTCGAATGAACATTCACCGAAATACTGTTGTATCAACACGCTTGTGTTGAAAATCAAAAATTCCTTGCAATGAAGTATCACTCGATCTATCTTCCGTATTCAAAAAATTGAGTTTTGTGCACCCCTGCTTAGGGGGATGATGTAAAATAAAATTACCGTATGTTAAAAGATGTACCTCTTCAGACAAAAATGGACCTGTTTCGGCTTTTTGTCCGGAAACGAATAGTTTAGCAGTTATTTAGTATTTCTCGTTTTAGTTAACCCCCCCCCCGAAATATCGCATGCTTTATCAATTTACAATTTATATCTATCCACTCGGAACGTAGCAGATATTCACAATTCTATGGTAGCATAGGTTCGTCTGTATGTATTCAATTCTGTGTTCACTTCCTAGAACATAGAATTTTTTTTTTAAAGAATTTAATTACGTACTTGAAAAAAAATATGTTTTGTCGAAAAGTAATAACTATATACACAATAAATTAAATCAATAAACAAATATTCTCATGAATTCGAAAGCATTTCAACCATTCAAAATGCAGGAGCTGCAACGCCTGGCAACACCTCTGCAAGCGTTTCTTATATGAATCTTCCTTACATTCTCCAAACAAATCATTATATTTTGTTTTAGTTAATCTATGTTATTCCTTTTTGTTTCTATACAATAAACTCAGATCAAGGGAACGGGCTGGCCTTTCCACAGGTCTCCTTGATCCTATCCATTGATCACCGAAATTATAGTGTCGCAGTTGGAATACGGTTCTTGGTGTGGCAGTGCACCGCCAGGCTAGAAAATGTATATATTTCCAATTTGCGCTGCTAATGGGACTTGTGAGTGATGATAATGAAGTCAAGAGAGAATGTGTAAGATAATAATTGTGCAAAGATGAATGTTTTCTGATGATGGCGCTGTGCCGAAACGCGTAAAAACACTCTGCATATTATAAGTTTTTCACGTCAAACACTTTCCGTTCTCTTAACCCCGATTCCCCAGTAAAAACATTCGTTTATATATATAAGGTGCGCTAGAGAAAAACGGACAATTTTTTTTCCGTTATAACTTTCGCAATTTTAGAGCTAGATCATTCATTCTTGTTTCATTGGAAAGCCAAAGGACTAGGTTTTTCAGGTCTTCTATCGTAATTTCACTTCCGATGAAATACAATATGGCTGACTCATTCGAAAATGAGCAATATTTCAAGATCGCAGGAACGTTTTTTTCACTAAAAAATTCGAATGGGACATTAAGTCGATAATTCAGTCTTTTCTGAATAATTTGACATATTCATCTTAAACATATTCCAAGAACTGGTAAAAAAGAAGCGTGAAGAATTTTTTTCATTCTGTTTTTCAGCTGAAATCGAAATATTTTTTTCATCTCATGGCGTTTGCATTCCTGAAGCTGTTGTGTTTTTCATGGATGTTCTTGGAAGACAAAGAATCATTTCTTACTAAAACCAACCTAAAATTGCACCTCCCTTTTGAAGCCTCGGAACATAGACTGCATGCATTAACTCTATGATAAACAAAAAATAATGAAATGTCATCGAGTTTTAGACGACATCTGGTTTGAACCCGAATTTTATCTTGGTGTTGCTTGTTTTTGACGTTTAAAATGGTTAAAAATGGTTTTAACAAATGAGGATAAGCGTTTCATTGAATGTTTATTTGTGCGTGGCTATACTGATAGGCAAATATTACGCCAGTTTCCAGCCCCTAATTACAAAAGAAGTACAATCTATGATCTTCTTTCTCACAACAAGGTCATTAGGAAGAAGACCAGGTACTGGTGCAGCTAGAACTGTTAAAACACAGGTACTCGCCTTTTTCATATTCTGTTTCAACCATCAATTCTACATTTTTTGCATTACAAAAGTCAATTGACAATTTCAGGATAACATTCAGCGAATTTCTGCATTAGCAGTCAGCCGTATCAGAACTCCAGGAACCAGCTTGACTGTTTCCCAAATATCTCAGAGATGCCAAATCTCAAAAATCTCTGTGAGAAGAATAATAAGACACGATTTGGGTCTTTAGTATTTTCGGAGACACTGTAATTTTCAATAGGATCAAGCTGTCAACGAACGCATATTTGAGCGATGATGAAATTTATTAAATAGATTAAGAACACGCAGACAAATTGAAAATGTCTGGTTCGCAGACGAAAATATTTACAGTGTTTCCGCATCAAAAAACGTCCAGAATGTGCCTTTAATTCGTTTGCAGAGGGAAAGACAAAAATTTTCCAGGCATGTTATGGGCTGCGCCGGTATTTCGAGGACTTTTAAATCAAATATCATTTTTATAGAAGAGCCCAAAAGATTAGATTCGGAAAAATATTGTCATTTAATTCTGTATCATATGTTACCAACTATTGAGGCGTCAACTCCTCAGTTCACTTGCATGCAGGTGAATGATTGTTGTTTCTTGTATGACATGAATAAGTACAGTTGTCACCAGCTGAAACTGAACGGTTGATAGATTGAGTAGCTTTTTGGATGATTTTTATTGGTTCAAACCTTCTGTGGAATTCTACAATTTTTTCCATATTATTCTTCTGACAACGTCTGTCAAAGAAATAAACAACCAGTACTATATCACAAAAAACGCTACTTACTCTCAACAGCCGTCAGTGTACAGGGTGTCCCAAATTAGATGTATCTAAATGAAATCTATTTCGATTGATTTTAGGATGGAGCCAGATGTCATATCAGTCAATATGCTATGGATTATCTAAGACAACACGTAGACAATATCATCGAACCAGAACAATGGCCCCGAAATAGTCCCGCTCTTAATCCGTGTGACTATTTTCTGTGGGGTCATTTCGAAGAAATGGTGTATAGAAATGGTATTATTTTCAATAATTGTAAGGAGCTGAGGCAAAAAATTCAAGAATGTTGGAACAATCTTGATCAAGAAGTAATTTCGAGATCCATAAAGAGAAGACGGGTGCAGATGGTTGTGGATGCCAAATGGAGGTCATATTCTGTTCTGAGTACTTGATTCTTTTTTTTTATGTTTTACTCATGTAATTTGTTAAACAAAATCATGTCGTATCATTATTCTCGCAGATGTCTTAAACAGTTGGCATTTCTGAGATATTTGGGAAACAGTCATCCTGATCTTCTTCCTAATGACCGTGTTGTCCGAAATTTTTCCTCAATTCCTCAAGAATAAAGATTGTTTTTCTTTTGTAATTAGGGGCTGGAAATTGGTGTAATATTTGCCTAGCAGTATAGCCACACTAAAATAAACATTCAATGAAACGCTTATTCTCATTTGTTGAAACCATTGTTAACAATTTCAAACATCAAAACAAGCAACACCAAGGTAAAATTCGAGTTTAAACCAAATGTCGTCTAAAACTTGATGACATTTCTTTATTTTTTGCTTACCATAGAGTACAGAGGTTTCACAACGGGAGCTGCATGAGATGGTGAAGTATAGAAACATTATTGTCGACAATTGGCACAGTTCTGAATTAATATGCGGGTTCGATACCTCAAAATAATGGGAAAGGTTCGATTTAGTGATTGAATCACGCAGTTGATTTATTACGACCGCGAAAACTTTTTTAATGCTCGGGGAAAATTGTTAATATTTGAGGAAGTCAGCCATTTTGAATTCGAATGGAAATCAGATATTAGGTTGGTTTTAGTAGAAAATGGTTCTTTATCTTCCTAGAACATCCATGGAAAACACAACAACTTCAATGCCAATGCCATGAGGTGAAAAAATATTTAGATTTCAGCTGTAAATCAGAATGAAAAAATTCTTCACGTTACTTTTTTCGAATAAGTCAGCCATATAGCTCAAAAATTGCGAAAGTTAAATCGGAAAAAATATATAAATATATATATATATATATATATATATATATATATATATATATATATATACCCAACCAAATTTGCCAGTATTTCTTCACATCATTTATTGTTTTTAATCATGGATTTTGAATACTTGGTGAAGAATGAAGTTTTTTGTTGTACAAAACCTGGATTGTATGATAAAAAATGTTGAATTATTACCACATGTTCGGGATATTGTAGACAGTTATCACTGAGATTCGAAAATGTGAATTTCAAAATTCAAAAAAGCCTATAATCATAATTGAAAATGCCTTAAGTTGGATTGCCCGATGTGCGAGGGGTCGTATAATTGCTCTCGTTGAAGAAGGGCTGACACAGAGGCATATAGCGGCCACAATGGGGGATCACAAAGGGTATTTTCAAAAACCCACGCCTGTTACGTGGAGCTACAATCTCTGCGAAATAGGCCTAGAAGTAGTCGTAGAAAGGTTACTTCTAAAGAACAAGTGCTGTTTGCGCCAAACTGCAAGAAGAGGCCCTACTGCGTCGCACCCCATACTCCAATGACAATTTCTGGAAGAAATAGGCATCAGTATATCAGTCGAAACGATACGTCGAAGACTTCATTCAAGGGGTTTATAAAACAGAAGGCCATTAAGAGTTCCAAAGCTAACCAGACAACAAAAATTAACAGACTGAATTGGTGTATCGAGCACCAAAATTGGAATATTAATAATTTACGAAAATTTATATTTTCGGATACCAAGGGGACAGTGTGATGTTTTGGGGTTGCATTATGCAATGAGGCAAAACAGATATGATTTCGTTTCCTGTGAGAGTAGCGGCTAGAAATTACGTGGTCCTACTGCTGGAGCCCATAGTGAGACTCTGACGAGCTGCCCACGGTGAGAATTTCACTTTTATGCAAGATAATGCTCCTTCGCATATCAGCAACCTCGCGCGACTTTTTCTTGAAACAGAGGGAATCGCTGTTTTGGACTGGCCAGCTTGCTCTCTAGGCCTTAATCCTATTGAAATTTATGGGATAATCTTAAAAGTAAAATCAGATCGCACCAGGATTATCCAAGAACCCCACAATAGCAGATCCAAGCCACCATAGAATAGTGGCAGAATATCACCCCAGAGGAGGTCGAAGCCTAATCCAAAGCATGCCTAGACGGATTCCGGCTTGTATCAGGGAAGAGGAGGTAATACGAGCTACTAAGGTCGAGAAAAAACACCTACTCAGTGAGAAAATAATTTTCAATTTTTTACTACATGCGGAAAGAGTCTCTTATTTCCTTTTAATTGTTTCTTTCTTAAAATAAATGTTAATTTTTTTCAATTGAAATATCTCTAAAAGTATCAATCCTAACAATCCTTCGAAATTTCCAAAATCCTTAAGGAAATATTCAAAATTTCGGGCGATTCCATATAAATTTGGTTGTGTGGTAATGTAGTACCTGAAAACAGGGATTCGCTTTTCTATCTTGATGATGAAAATGTTAGTGACGATGGTAATTAAATGAATATTGAAAATATGTAGTAACTTTTCCCAGCCACCTTGCAAGAGAGACGAATTGAAGAAGTTTGTTTCTATAGTTCAAGGAGACTCATGAGTTTAAGAGACATATTTTGCACTAGGTGGTTGTCATTACTGTACTTGTACTACATTATTGAGTTGGCATCCACTATGCAATTATTTTAGAAGTCTTGATGAGAATAGCCTCATGATAATTCGACATTTCTTGATGTTGATGTTAGATTGTGACCATCGTTTAACTTAAATCATGTCATCATGATGATGAATGATTGGTTTATCACTTGGCAAAGGTTTCACGAATATTTATCAAAAATACTCGACATATATTTCGGGTTGTTAGGCCATTATCAAGAGTAATACAACAATTGTTGTATTTCTCTTCAGAATGGGCTAACAACCTGAAACATATGTCGAGTATTTTAATAAATATTTGTGAAACATTTACCAAGTGATATACCAATTATTCATCATCATGATGACATGATTTAAGTTAAACGATGGTCACAATCTAACATCAACATCAAGAAATGTCGAATTATCAGTGTTAAACGAAAATTCCATATATATCATCATATTTTATATTCAGAAGTTATAGTTTAGAGAGAACTCCAAGGCGAATTGCTTAATAACTCAGATTTTATACACAGGTGCACTGCAGAAAAGTGGCAAGTAATTTTTAAAAAATGTGCCGACTCCCTGTTACCGCCACTTCGGAATGTACTGAGAAAGTTTTCTCGGTGATGAATGTGAAGTGGCATGAAGAGGGAAACACAGCTTCATTGAAATTGATTAAAAATGAGCTCTTGATCTATTTAAATATGAAGTAAGTCATACCAGTTTAAATACCATGAACTTTGCAACAAAAAATAAAAAAAAACTTTTCAAGAATATGAAATAAATGATACTTTTTTTTGTATATGGGTACTTTTTATTTACCTCTTTTGAAATCAAATGTACTCCATTTCATGAAATAAAACTTGGCAACCCTACGTTCGGCATCGTTTTGAAGGAATAGACATTGTACCTAATTCAGTAACCCAACTGAAAGGTTCCTGCTGTATAAATTACCTGATGATACATGACATTTGTCATTCTATCTGCTCACACTCCAATTTTCTTTAGTATGAATCATAATAACTATTTCATATTATGGGAACTCAAGAGCAGATGCGAGAACACACAACATACGTATATTTTCATAACTATTTTTCGTATTACTTGAACGTCGAACTCTATACAAATCACTACAACAAAGAGATACCGAAGACAACATCTGAACGATTCACAAATACGATCTAACCAAGCGAAAAAGTTTTGCTTGTTCTATTCTAGCCGGTAATTTTGATCTGTAGCGTTTATTCCACTCAAGTGCACAAAAATCACGAGAAATATAAAACGATTTTTACGGGTTCGGGGGTCTCATTCAGTTTCCATAGTCTTTAACTTTCAAATTGCAGGTAATGGGTAAATATACCTCTGAAGATTATAGAGATTATGGTAAATACTCATTTTTCGGCAGGTTAAACAATATAAGATGGCGCCATCGGATTTAGGCAAACAGACGTCTGGCTGGTAAGAATTTCATGCAAGAGTTATCTTCTAATGAAATTGTCTTTTGTGGAATATGAATCTTCTATTTCTGTGAGTAGGTAATGAATGAAATGTTGTTTCCTGGTGTATACTAATTATATTTTTGACAAGAGTTTTATTTCGATTTATTCATCTTGAAGGAATTATATCAAGGAAATTCTTTTTAAAATTAACTTCAACTAATTGAGAATTCAAATAAAGAATATCTAAATAAATACGACGTAACATGATATTAAATATTTCGAAATAAACTGAGAACACAAGCATGTGCAGTGATTTAGGAAAGTTGTTTGATTAAACAGCTCATTAATCTATAAACAGAAAAAAAACTTGACTTAATATATTTTCAGTGTGTTATCGAAAAACAACTTTTGTATTCTCGAATGTATCGAAGCAGGAACAGCAAATTAAGGCAAAATATATTCAGATTCGGTGTTTATTATTTATAACGCTTCTAAAAAAGTAGTTTTGCAACACTAAACAAAGTGAAAGATATTAGCAATTAAAAGGAAAAAGAAGATAGTTCAAAAAATACTAAAAGAAGTTTAGGGGCAAAATTTTTGAGTCTTAACTTTCAATACTTTATCTCTCTCATTCATAATCTTTATTTAATGGGTGGCGTTGAAGGCAGGAGCGCATAGACTTCAAAGTGAGCACAGCACCTAAAACAATTTTCACCTATATATTGAATATCAATCCAAATACTAAGGAAAATTATGATTTCGATATATTAAAGTGTCATTGGAAATTTTCAACACAACATCCGATAACTAACAAAATGTTTTCTGAGCACCATTACAAACCACAGAAAAAGTTTAAATATTTGTTGTCAAAATTTTCCAATTTATAGAGCTGCAGTCACCAACTTAACAAGATCACGTCATGAAAGTACTTGAAGGTTGTTTACCTTGCTAATTATTTTCGAAATTAACCACAAATGACGAGCTATACTCTTATGCATTAATCATTATTTTGTCTTTATCTTCAACCTACAATAAAATGAAACAAACATGATACTTCTAGAAGTCTCGCAATAAAATAATAATAGACAACTGAAAAAGAAAACACTAGACTTTAGGTATCTGAAAATATAATGAAATGAATAAAAATATGTTTAAGAATATATTGTTGAAAAGTGCGGTGAGAGAGTGCAGCAGTACTGGGAAAAATTTTCTTGAAAACGGAAGAAAAGTACATTAGTGAAGTTTGGTGAGAAAGTGCGGGAGAAAATCTATTAGAAGAGTGATGGTAGAAAATGCTGGTGGAGAAAGCAGGAAGAAAATAGAGAAATCGAGTGCAAAAAATACACAGTCCATTCCAAAAGTAACCAAACTATTTTAAAAAATAGTACTACTAGTGCTATGTGTTGTGTATTGTGTTGAAAATTTCATGAAATTTATTTGTAAACAACTTGAGTTATTTCGTCATATTTGTTAGGGCGTTTATTACATGGGTTGGAAAATGAATTTCAAACAAGAAACTGGAATTGAGTTTTGTGTGCATTGTGAACTTGGTAAATCTTTTACTGAAGTGAACCAAATGCTTCAAACTGCATATTGAGATTGTAATGATTATCTATCCCTTACGCAAGTGTGCGAGTGGTTCAAGTGACTCAAATCGGGTAGAAAGACCCTGAATGATGAGGAAAGATCGGGCCGTCCCAAAACAGTAATATCCGAATTATTATCGGAATTATTATCGAAAAACTTCGTGAATTAATCGAATATAATCAAAAATCATCGGTGAAATTTATTGAAGTAGAATAGAAGGAGCAGAACCTTTGTCTCTGCGCTAGAGACCGGCGGCCTTGTTAAGCTTATTGATCAACCTACCAGGTTTGGTCCTGGGCAGAATCCTTCTACCCTTGATCTCCTACTCACAAACGACAGTAATCTTATTGCCAACAAATCTTACCACAGCCTCATCGGAAGATCGGATCATGTTGTGATCACTGCCAAAATACAGTTCAACACGTCTATAATCCAAAATGACCAAACCACCAACCTAACCTTTGTTGATTTCCATTCTGTCCACTCTCAATTGCTTACTGTCAACTGAGACCAACTGTTGTCGACTAACGATGTCGAGTTGATGTGACAGATGTGCTCGACCCTGGACGAAGTCGTTACCTTCAATATAAAATGCCGCTGGATCAAATTCATTCCAACTAAACCATGACTTTCAGAGCAGATACTATCTTCACTTAGGCGCATAAAATCCTTTTGGCAGCGTTACCTTCGTTGCAGATCATGTTTAAACTATGATAGGCAGTTTGCCAACTACTTGTCCTTGTCCATACGAAGAGCCAAGAATGCTTTCGAGTAGAACCTTGTGACTTCCAAAGATCGCAATAAGCTCTTAAAATACTCACGTTCATCGCTCAGCTCTAAAGTTTCCATACCTATGGTGCGTCGATCTACTGGTGAACAGTGCGATGGTAGTGAGCAGTGCGCGAGTATATTTCCTACGTCTTTGCTGATTCATATTCTGTTGAACCGGATGGTCCAATTCCAAGTGTCCGATTACCCGTGCCCTTCAATCCCTGGACTCGATCGAGTTTTCTGATTAAGAAGAGTGCTGAGCTATCTAGCTTCGCTTGATGTTTCTACCTCTCCAAGCGTCAACAATGTATCTGCGAAACTGCTCAAGAGCTACGCCCCTGCATTTAGTTATCCATTAACCAAAATCTTGGCCTTGTCGTTCACGACCTCTGCATTACCTACCGTTTGGAAGACAACTAAAATAACCCCAATATTCGAGAATGGAGATCGCCTTTCTGCTCTTAATAATCGTCCAATAAGCCTCCTACCTTTTGTATCCAAGATTGCAGAGAAGATTGTCTGCAAACGGGTGGTAGCGTTCATGCAGGATAATAAAGTCATACCTACCAGCCCACATGGGTTCCTTCCGGGTAGGTCAATTTTTACTTGCCATCTGAGGTGCGTGGATGACATATTATACTTGGATTTCGCTAGAGCTTTTGGTCCTGTTCCTCTCCGGCGTCTGCTGCACAAACTTGATAATCTGGGGATCACGGGTGGTCTGCTGGAATGGATAAGGGATTTTCTTAGCGATCGTCAATTCTCCTCCTTCGTTTCATGCACCAAACCTGTTACTAGCAGAGTCCCTCAGGGCTTAGTTCTGGGGAATATTCTCTTTCTGGCATATGTGGCAGACTTACCATCAACCCTTTTGTCTGCTCACGCATCATACGCTGACGACCTCAAGTTTTACGCCAATCCTTTGACGTCGTCGTTGCAACTTCAGAAAGACCTTGATAATATTTGTAAGTGGTCTCAAGAATGGCTTGTTCCCTTAAATATAGGCAAATGCAAGGTGTTACATCTGGGCACAAAATGACCTCAGTGTGATCATTTCTGAGGACCTATCGTGGTCGGCTCACGTTAGCCATGATGTATCGAAGGCGAACCGAATATGCTATCTCATACGCAAATCTTTCACCGGATGCTTCATCGGCACGTGCAAGTTACTGTACACGTCTTACGTTCAACCTATCTTTGAGCACGGTGGTCCTGTTTGGCAACCAACCCTGGTTCGAGATGATAACTTCCTCGAGTCTGTCCAGAGAAAAATGACAAGACTTCCCTTTGGTTTTTTCAACAGAAGCCAACTTCGCGGTCATTCACTGAAACTGTATCGAGAGGAATTCAAAAGTACCCCTCGTGAGCTCTTTACACGCAATCGCGTCTTCCATAAATCGAACTCTTTACCAGAAGCTGTGGTGCGCGCTTCATCACTGAACTCATTTGAAAATCTATTCGACAAAGTGCGTGCGTAACACTGGTGCCTCCTCTTCATTTTCACTTTCTTGATATCACGTATTCTATCCATGTCATCATTTATCTTTACTGTTTCATTCTCTTTTTCAATTCATCTCGATTTTCTCCTTGGTTAAATAAGGCATTATTGTTAATATTATTTTCACGCTGTTTCCTTTTCTTTTTCTGTGAAATCACATACCCTATTTATTATGTTTTTGAGATTCATGGACCCTTATGGTCCGATCTCTTTCCTTTGTTAAATAAATGAATGAATAAATAAATAAATTCATTTATCAAACAACTGTATACCGCATTTTGACCGAAGTGTTGGTCTTTGCGGAGGTTAATTCGAGGTTAATACCACATACACTCACCGACGACCCAAAAATCTAATCGAATTGAGCATAGCAAAGACATCATTAAAAGGAAGGATCCGAATGTGCTAAATGGATGGCGTTGGAAACCCCAAAAAAAAATTGTAGAAGTCAAAAAAGAAGATTATGCTGGTATCTTTTTACGTGGGAATTACCCACAAAGAATTTGTTCCACTAGACCTGACAGTCACCGGAAACTTTTATTTGGGCGTTATGAAGCGATTACTACTACTAGTGAGAATTCGTCGTATTCGGCAAGAATATCAAGAAAACGGCAGTTGGACTCTTTCGCACTATAACGCCCCATGACATCTTTCAAGAGATAAAACTTAATTTTTGAGGAAAAATCACAATATTGTTTTGTAACATTCACCTTATTCACCTGATCTGGCTCTGTGCGACTATTATCTGTTCCCTGAGCTGCATTGATATTGCGGCATTATTCGATTGACGTTATCGAAAGTGCAGTAACCGACGCGCTAAAGACCTTTCCAAAAAAACAGAAATAGAGAAGTTGTTTGCGCAACTTTGTCTATCAATGCAGAGGGCAAATACATTGATTTATAAATAAGGTTTGTATCAAAATTAATACTGGTTGTTTTTATTTTCAAAAAGTTCGGTTACTTTTGGAATGGAGGATGTATGAAGCCAAAAGTGCGGGAGCAAGTTCTTGAGAAAAGAGCGGAAGGAAAGGGCGGAAGGAAGTGCTAGAGGAAAGTGCTTGGGAAAACTGCGAAAGAATGAGCGAGATTGAAATACCGAAGTAAGTTTCAAAGATATGTGAGACGAGAAAGTGCTAGAGAAAAGTACGCGAGGAAAGTGTGGGTGCGGAGAGGCTGAGATTAAGGGGAAAAAATTCTGGAGAAGAGAACGGAAGCAAACTTGTAGAGAAAAGTGCGGAGACAAGTGCTGAAGCAATGCTATAGGGAAAAGTGTGAGGAGAAAGTACGAGAAGAAGTGCGAAAAATAAAACGAGAAAAATGCAGGAGAAAAGTGCAGTTACAAAGTTCTATGAAAAGAGAGAGGGTTGGATTAGATAAGAACTATTTAGTGCTGTGATATTTTACTTTCTCGTAAACCTAAAGGGTTTTTATCTCGTTTTGTATGAACGACCAGTCTGACTTAAAGGAGGTGTTACATAATGGTATGTCACAACTTGAGTAGGTAAATCTATGTGCAATTTTAAGAAAAAGGTTTATATAAACATAGGTCCGCATTACGGAGCTATAGTGTGTAAAAAATTTCTGACAAAAATTAGTTTTTTCTTCAAAACTCCTGCAGTTTTCGAGATATTCAGCCCAAATTTGGAATGCAAGTTATTTTTTACAGCCTCCATCATTACACGTCCTAGAATTCAATTGAAATTCACAAGGTGTTTTCTTTTCCGAGGCCATGTCTCCTTTTGCCATTTCAAACTTTTTCGCAGTACGCCACTGATCAGCGTACAATCAATTTTCGTCATCTTCGTTCAATTGGAAAACTTTTTTGACACTAATTTTTTCGTATTTCCAACCGTTTTCGTGTGAAAATTATTGAATTTGAGTTATTTGAATTGTATGTTATTCGCCAAATAAAAATAATAGAAATACTCGATAGGTATGCCCAAAATTTGCTTTTATTTTGATAGCTCGTCTTCTGAGACTCAACTTATACTTATTCAATATCAACCTAAAAAAAGAATAATCAAAAACTGAATAAATTTGTGTCCTCCACCTGCCAGAATACAGGCCTCTGTCCTTCTGGGCATATTATCACGCACTCTTTGAAATATTCCTGTGGTATTTCTTATCGTGTCATAAGAGGTTATTATTCGATTTATCAATTCTTCTACAGTGTTCACTGGAGTGGTATAAACTAAACTTTTGAGATATCCCCATAAGAAAAAGTCTAAACTATTTAAGTATGGGGACCTAGGGGGCCCTCGTTCTGGCCCACCCCGTCCTATCCATCGGTTGTTGAATGTATTATTCAAGAAATCCTAAGCTTCTCCACTAAAATGTGCTGGTGCCCTGTCATGCATGAACCACATTATATTTCTCACCAAAAGTGGCACATCCTCGAGCAATAAAGGTATATAAGCGGGATCGTTTAGTCTGTTATGCGAAAAAAGTGCCCAATTAAATAATTTCCAATTATTCTGACCCAGACATTTAGTGAGAATTGTTCTTGATGTTGAGATTCTTCAATCAAATGGGGGTCTCCTCAGCCCAATCATGATTATTGTGAAAATTTGTTACAGCAGCTCTCAAAAAGTTAGCTTCGTTTGTGAACATTATTTCACTATTAAAATGAGCATTTTCTCTAGTTTTATCTAAGAACCATCGGCAGAAATTCAGTCTTATAGGAAAATCTCGAGGAAGTAGAGTTAGGACACGTCGAATATGAAACGGGTACAATAAAAAGTCGGGGAGAATCCTCCAAACTAGAACATGTAAAATATTCAACTGATTTCCAATTTTTCTTGTACTCACAAGAGGATTCTCATCAATACAATTCAAAACTGCTTCCTCAATATCAGGATATCTCTTAGTTTGAGTTGCACCTTTAAAATGATTATTTGCAGTAAAAGTACCAGATTTCCTCATCCTTCAGTGGATATTTGAAAATGTTCGCCTGTCTGGCGTTACTCGATTTGGCAAAGGCCACCTGATATAATCGCCTAGCTTCTGTTGTGTTTTCGTCAGCCAGACCGTACATGTAATGGATATGAGCCAATTCGGCGTTAGTAAAGTTAGCCAATTTTTCTTACAGCTATAACTTCAAAATTCTTAAAATTATTCGTTAATTTAATGAATAATTTGAGCAGACACTGGTTCATCTTTAGAAACTGTCAAAATAAATAAATAAATGAAAAAATCAAAGCCTACAAGTCATTTTTTTAAATTAGAAGTGCTCGAGAACAGTTGGAGATACGAAAAAATCACAAATGCAAAAAAGGTTTTATATTGAACGAGGATGACGAAAATTCATTGTATGTTGATCAGTGGCGTACTGCAAAAAAGTTTGAAAAGGCAAAAGAAGACATGGCTCTAGAAAAGAAAACCACCTTGTAGATTCTAGTTAAAATTTAGGACGTGTAATCATGGAGGCTGTAAAAACTAGCTGGCATTCCAAATTTGGACTGAATATCTCAAAAACTGGAGTTTTGAAGAAGAAACCAATTTGTTCTGGAAATTTCAACACCCTGTAGCTCCGTAACGAAGCTTTGCGGATCTATGTTTATATGAACTTTTTTTCCTAAAATTGCACGTAGATTTACCCCCTCAAGTTGGGACATACTATTATGTAACACCCTGTACATATAGACGCCTTCACAATCCATAGACGACAACTTGTAAACTCCAGTATTGTCAAATTCATCAATTTTATCTCTACTATTAAAAACTTCCTGAAAGAGTTTCATGAGGGTCTTGAAAGCAACTTTTTTATTGTTTTGAAATGACATTTGCAATCTTTTCGATGATAGGGTGAAAATATGTTAATGAAATATATCTTTTATCTGTATCAGTTGATTCTATACGTGGGTGAATATTATGATATACTATTTGTGTTTTTTTTCGGATAATTTCTTTTATTATATTTGAGGGATAACCATTTTCTTAGCTATGTTTTCAATAGTTGACACTTCCTGGAAAAATAGTCTTCAGATAATGGCAGAGAGAAAGCCCTATAAATCATTGAATTAAACACAGCGTATTTATGAGATTTTGGGTGGTTGAGTCAAAAGGGATGCAAATATCAGTGAAGAAGAGTTTTCGATATACAACAACACTTAGAGTGTTATTTTTATGAGTGGTTGTTAGGTCTAGAAAGTGAATCTGATTATCGACTTCTCTTTGTACGTTGAATTTAATTTTGGGATGACTGATATTGATGTAAGTTAAAAATTGATCAAGTTGTCTAGCGGTTCCTATGAAACAGGCTAGTATATCATCTACATATCTATACCAAAAATATACTAATTTTGATTTGGAGAAATTGAATATGATTCAATATACGCCATGATTTCTTCAATATACGTCATGAAATGTCAAAACGAGATAAAAAGAGCATCAATCAGATTACAATAACCAGAGAACAGACGAATCTAGCTTTGCTTCACATTGTATCGAAAATGGCCATCATTTTCCTCTCATAGATCGACTTCAAATCATTCACAGAATACCTAAGGGACTAAGGTAAGATTACTTGGAATCCATGGAAATTATCAAACTGCAACAAAGTTCATTAACCCTTGTTTGTACCCTTATTAATTTTGTATATACCTGTTTATATATGCAATTTCAACTCTAGTTCAAAGTTATCAGCTAAAGATAGTCGAGAGACCGAATTTGCAATCCTGATTTTCAATAAATTTCTTGTGATAGTATTATACATAGTTTAATTTCTTATTATCAACGTTGGAACCAGCAAAATCCGTATAACATAATGAACAATAATTCTCAGCGTAGATTTGGTCTAAACGTCTAGAGTGCCATTTAATCGAATAGATTGGTAGGACCAGTTTCCATTGAAGGAAACTTGAATCAGAAAATATTAAACTGAATTTTCATTCGAACAATACTAGATTTCCTCGATGATCTTTCTCCGGAAGGAAGAAAAAACTACTTCCAACGATATGGAGCTGCTCACAACGCAGTTTTGAATGTGTATTGGTTGGTCAATGGATAAGAACGAATATGCCAGCCAACTTCGCAGATTTGACCCTAACTGATTTTTGGCTCTGAAGTTACATACAAGATCGAGTTCAGCGAACTCCACCAGAACATTTGCACATGTTGAAAGAAAGTATAAAAACAACCGCTTGTCTAGAAATTGCTCCCGATGCCATTCTGAATGCAACACGAGCCTAATTCAGGGGATGTATTCAAGAGCTCGAGAGGCATTTTCAATTATTTTCATGAAAAATTTTTCAGGTAGTTTGTTGAGTTCTTTCAATTCCATGGTTTGAGTTTATTGGAATAGATGGCTGCACTTTATTAAGTTTTTTTCGACTACAGTAAACTAGCAGCGCTCAGGTTCATCACGATCTAGACGTTTCCAATAGAGTCAAAATTCGCTAGCACTATTTCTCTTAGATTGAAAATAAACTTGCATCATGTTTGCATTAACTTCATCTTCGTTTTTTCCGGGAAACGAAACAATAACAAAAATTAGCAGGTAGGTACCGAAACATCATAATTTTTCGTTGATAATTGTATAAAATCATGCCCTAGGGTTGGTACATGAATTGTATGAGGCTTTGTTCAGGTGGATTGGTAATTGGACATAGATTCAACCTTCCAAGTGAAAGAGTGAAACTAATATCGATTTATTGAACTTATTTACAATCTATTTATACCTTAACTAAACAATCTAAATATGACGTAAATATTAGAGTGATGAACCATCGTTTCTGCTGACTTGCTAATGCCGCTTTGTGTATTCCATTCACCCAGTTGGATCGTTGGCCTATGTTGTAAGGTTTTGATTGTGGAATGTTGGAATTCTATCTGATATAGAATATGAATTTTTATTGTATCCTATAAATTTTGATCTGTGTGAACATCTTTTCCCACCTCGGAGTACAACGGCTCAAGGACGAACGACTGCTGTATCTGCTGGCTTGGGGAATTAGCCGGCCTTGTAGTCCTAGGTCGTGCTTCGGGACTTTGTTTATTCTGAACTTCAGAGTTCTTTCGTTTGTTTTTCATCCATTTCTATGCCATGCAACTTGACACTATTACAACCATCATAACAATAACTGTGATAAAACTGTTGATTGTTGAATGGATGAACGAAATACGATGTCAGAGCGTTGCCTTTAATTGGTCATCTTGGCGGACGGCCTCTTCTTTAAGATCGGATATGGTATCAGATATTTTGAAACCGGCTCCATTTCAATTTCTCCTTTCTTCGTTGGGATTTCTGTCATCTTTGATTTGTTTGGAATAATGTCTTTGAAGTATTTGGCCACAACTGTTACATCACTCCATGATTTCCAGCGCAGAGTGTTTTGTTTGGATGATGCAGTGAGACGCTATTTGAATGATCCCTGTTCCGTTCAGCGTAGCATCTTGGCGATTTCCATCGCATTGCATTGCTGCTCGGGTGGGAGTGTCGACAATGAACAACCATGTATTTAATTTGTTCATTTCTTGCCAGACTATTCCTTCTGTTGTAAGATGACTGTATTCACAATTGGAATTGTCCACTCTTCGAGATATTTCATCTATTACGCAGTTAGGGATGTTTTCCATATTTTTGACTACTGTTGGGCTGCAGACAAACGTATGAGATCGCACTGAATGGCTGTTTGAAGTTCATGGTTTGTTATTTGGAAATATTTTTGGCGATTGTAATCTGCGGCTAGGTATGGGGTTGAGATTTTCATACTAACGAACGTGCGGTCTGACGATTTCTTTGGAGTTGACGTCATTTTCATTAAGTCATATAGATGGGTTTCTATTATGAATAGGTAGGCAAATATCTTGATGGATTTCTCATCTCTTTCTACTTCAATTCTCTTGATGGGTTGCTGTAATATTGTGTACATGGATGGCAATTTGCTGTCGGCCATTTTTTATAGCGTCTGCTGCTTCTAAGGGCGGAAGGAATTTCGTTAGCATAACTGATTGTATATTTCGCTCAAGTAATTGTTTGCTACTGGGAAACTGGTAAGCAGATGAAAATTAATTTCGTTGGTGTTGATCATTTTATATCGGCCTGACATTTCATTTATTTTTTCTAAACCTTCATTTAGTTTCTTTCTGAAGTTTTCCAGTTTTTTGTAGATCCGATCTTCTGTACTTTTTATTGTGGATGTTCTCGAGATTAGAAGTTTTGCTTGTTGATTAGCAGTGTCGATGAGATGATTTTGACTATCTTGGAGAGAGTCGACATCCCGGTAAACTTCGCCGTTTACCCCAAGTACAGACGTCATGAATTCGCCGAATAAGCCTCTTTTGTTCCCCAGTGCTCTGATGTTTAGAATGTTTTCCATGTTGTGCGATATTTCAAGGACTGTTTCGGATATATGATGTGCGAGTTCTTCGCAATGTGTACCATCTGTTCTTTTCCTTGCCTTTTTGCACAGCTGACTGAATTGAAGAGAGGGGTCTTCTATGTTTTTCCGTCAGCGTTCAGCTGAGTCATTCAACTCCAAGCCGAAAGCTGCCTCCATGTACATACGCTTGCCCTATATGTTCTACGTACATTCCTGGGGTCAATTTGGTGATAGTGTAGTTTGCCACTGAAGAATAGATTGTGCTGAGGAGCAGAAGTAGGCACACAGTCACGTTAACGTGCGATTGAATTTGGACTTCGCAGACTGTGTGAGCTGTTCGTAATCTGTTTGTTCGTGGACTGACAGTATACAAAGCTTGGTTATGGGTCGTTTCGTTTCTTCATTCTCTTTGGTTCAAGGGTAACTTCTCGGACCAGAACATCTTGCCCTGGGTTCACTTGCGTTATGCGAGCTAGTGGCCAATTATTGCAGCTGAGGTTATCATGTTCTACTAAGACGATATCTCCTATTTTTGCATTTTCTCGTTTTATCTGCCATTTTGTTCGATGTTGTAGTCTGGTTAGATATTCTGACGTCCATTTTTTCCAAAGGTCTTTCTCCATACGGTGTATGAGGTTCCAGCTGTCTAGGGGGCGTACGTTTTCTGATATGGAATCTGGGACGTCGAAGGATGCAACCAACGGTTTGCCTATTAGTAACTGCCCTGGAGTTGAGAAAGTGTCTTCTTCGGGTATAGTTTCGTGAGGTAGTAGTGGACGGGAATTGAGAACATCCTTCAATTTAGCATAATAACGTAGAAATTTCTTCGAGTGAGAGTTTCGTATCGCCGATGATTCTCTGCAGGTGAAATTGGACTGACTCCACCCCTGCTTCCAAGATTCCGCCAAAGTGTGAGCTCGCTGGTGGTATCCAGTGCCATATCACAGTTTCTCAGGGTAGGTGTTTTCTTATATCAGTAAACGCAGTTCCTTGTCTATTATGTTTTTTGCACCTACAAATGACATCGATTGTAATTCTATGAAGATTCCAATGGTATTCGACCATCTATCCATGATGCATTGGATTCTTATGTTACATTTTGAGTCTCGTTTTTACTCAGAATAGGAAATAATTGATGAATTAATGACTTAGACGATTTTAAGACAAAAATATATTATCGAAAATTAAAACAGACCTCATCCTACGAATTGGAAATTGTTAGAAATTTGTCGATAACTTTTTTCTCGAATAATATAGCGTCTTTAGTGATACTTTTCAGCAGAATATATTCAAAATTGAATGATTATTTAAAAAAATTTAAATATGAGGTTACCATTTCAAAAGTTTATGTGGAGATTAACTTCCTGTATTTCCGGAAATGACAGACCAATAAAGGCCTAACATTTTTTCGAGGCTCAACTAATGAATGAAACTCAGCAGACGAATGAGTCTGATGGGCAAGTCATTGAACCCAGGAAGGTTATTAGGAGCAATCAAGAAAAGAATAAAAGTGATTGCATTAGTTTTAACTCTGTAGTGTTAATGTTCAGTGTCTGGTCACCAAGTTAAATTTAATGGAAGTGTTCTCAGGCATTTATTCCTTGGATATTCTGTGCATTACTGAACATTGGTGTAGCGAAGACAAAATTCGAACCATGAATTTTAATGGATATCAATTGGCCTCATCATATGTTCGACAGCACAGACTCCATGGTGGATCCCTAATATATGTAAAAAATGATTCAAGGTTGAATATAACTTGTGGACCAATAAACTGTCACTAATAAGCAAGAGAGCGAATTTTTGAGTGTAGTACTGTACTTTTGAAAATCAATCATGTCAGATTATGTATTGCATGAATATATAGTTCCCCCAAAAGCGACATGAAATATTTTATGGAGATTGCCTCCGATTTCTTTCAGTATTGCGAAAACTTAGCACCTAACTTGATAGTATGTGGCGATTTCAATATCAACTTCTCGGAGGACAGTATAGATAAAAATATGAAACTTCTTTGCTTCCTACAAGAATCTTCATCAACAAAAAATGTTCCTGTTGTACAAAAATTGATTATCTGGCATGGAATTGTGACTATGATTATAAGACGGAAGTCATTCAGCCAAACTTGGGCGATCACTTGGCTATTATACATACCTTTCATGTAACACCCCCTCTGGAAAAAATAAATGGGGCTAGTAGGGTAACTGAAAATCACGTGTTTTCAGAAAAAAGCATAAGTGTAATGAGAGAGGTACTTAGGGAAGAAGATTTTGGTGAGATCGTGAGAAGAGGACGTGATGTGGATACCGTTTGTTCAGATATTATAAATTCTATCAAATTTGCAATTGAAATTTTTTGTCCTTTGAGAGCTAGGAAAAGAAGGAAAACGAAGTCGTGGTTAACTCAGAAAATTGTAGAGAATAGTGCAAAATTAAGAGATCTTTTTTGGTTGTATAGTAACACAAAAAGCCCCATAAAATTCGAATTGTATAGAATTAAGAAAAAAGAACATCGAAATAATGTAAACCAAACTGAAAAATGATTCTATAACAAGCGCCTCCTAGAAAGCGATAACAAACAGAAATCGATTTGGAGCATGGTGCATTCCGTAATAGGCAGGACCAAAACAAACAGAAAAATTGAATTAAAAAAGGTGACACTGTGATATCGGATTCATACCAGGTCGCACGTATCTTTGCTGACTATTTTTCGAATATAGCAGAGGAAACTCTTGAGAGAGATCTAGGCATCTAGCTAGAATTATTGAATATAATAGATAAATTAAAAAATAAAAATATCACTGGGGAAGATAACATACCAATTAAGGTTATAAAAGGTCTTAAAGATATCCCTATAACCCCTTCACAATATTTGGCAGAATTAACTTTTAGTACTTGCGAATTCCCCACCCTTTTGAAGGTTGGTCTTATTGTCTCTGTTCACAAAAATCTCGATCCATCGTCTGAACTCAATTATAGGACAGTAACTATATTGAATGTACTATCTAAAATCTTGGAACGCTTGCTATATGATAGGTTAACGGAATTTCTGACAAGAATAAAATTTTGGTAGACTGTCAGCACGGATTTTGCTTGAATAGGTCCACAGAGAGTGCGGCAGCTGATCTTCTTGAAAGTATTTACAAAAGACTAGATGAGGTAGATCTTGTGGCGGGACTTTTTTATGACCTGTCAATGGCGTTTGATATTCTAACGCATCCTTCCATTATTAGAAAGATTGAGGTATGTGGTATTAGAGGTGGCATGTTGCAACTAAAACATTCTTTTTTGGAGGGTAGACGATTTTTGGTTGGAGTGTGTAGGGAGACATCTGATCTGAGAAATATTGACATTGGAATTCCTCAAGGGCCCGTGCTCGGTTCTCTCTTGTTTTTACGCTACTTCAATGACCTGGTGGACTATGTACCGGACACAACAAGGATTATTCTGTTTGCTGATGATACGTAAATAGTGGTATCTGCTCGATCACCTGAGGATCTTGAGAAGAAGGTTAGCACAGTAAATAATGACTTTCAAAAATGGTGTAGAACAAACAATTTAATACTCAATTTGAAGAAAACGGTGTATGTTAATTTCCGATTATCAAAAAAACCCTGTTAATCTGGATGGCTTCAACCGACAATCGACTGTCAAATTTCTAGGTGTTCATCTCGACGAACATTTGAAATGGGACTTTCATATAGAACAGCTTTGTAAAAAAGTCAGCAGAGGGCTTTTTGCAATATCTCGAATAAAATATAAATTCGATATAGGTGACTTAATGAACATCTATCATTCACTCATTTATAGTCACCTGAGCTACAATATAATACTTTGGGGAAATATTCCACAAGCACAGAGAGTTTTATCTTTCAGAAAAGAGTCATACGTTTGATATTAGGGTTGGGTTTTATAGAAAGTTGCATGGAAACGTTCAGATCAAAAGAAATTCTCACTTTTCCATCAATATTTGTTCTTAAAACACTTTTGTTTACAAAAAATAATCTCATCAAGTACGCATCGAATTCTGATTACCACGGCTTTAATACCTGAAATGCCACTTCTCTTTTAGTAGGGAAACATGATCTCAAAAAATTTGAGGAATCGCCACATTACTTTGGTAAAAAGATGTTCAATATACTGCCGAAGACTGTGAGAACCCTTCATGATAAACCATTCAAGAATACCATAAAAAATTATTGGCATCAAAGGTATATTTTTCTGTCAATGAATTTCTGTCTGACACCTTTTATTTTAAAGTTTTCCTTGCTCATCGTACTTCGTTTATGTACCTTGTACCTTCGGGTTTATGTGTGTGATGTATGTTCAAGTTTATTGTTCGATGTTGAGACTGAAAAATCTATTTTATTGTAAATAATGTTAAAATATGTTCAATATTAGAATTATATACATCCATAAAAAAATGGCCAAAGTACGTATAAACTGAATTGAATTTGCGTTGGTACGTTTTTTTTCAACACCCGATATAACAAATGTCGAATTCGAAAAATAGTTTGTTGTTACTGTCGTTTTCGTCACAGACGAACTTCTTAAGTGAAAACGAAATAATAACTCATCATCATCAAAAGATCCGAACGAACATTTCGTTCAAGTACGTTAATACTTAAATCTCGTTCACATGCTTGATTGAACTGCTGAAATATAATCGAAAAACTTTTTCACACTCCAACGAAACCTTAGAGGGTTGGCAATGTTGGTACTTAGTGTATCGGAATCGATCCCTATCTAAAGCCATGCAGCAGCTCCGCATTCTGATATGTAAAATGGAGATGGTGTTTCACACTTGAGCTATAATCCCTTGTAAATGTTGACAAACAGAGAGGAGCGGAGCAAGCTTGGAACGCCTTATTTAGAGTGTGAACTAAGAAGACGTGTTAAAGGGGGTACTACACGCCAACAATTACTTGTCGTATTATGCTGTATTATATTCACATTTTAAAATAATCCAGCTACAAACTGAAAAACTTTGCAATCTTATATACCTGGTGGTCCATCACATTCGCGACAGAAGATTATACGGCATATGTATCGTCTATCGATGGTTACATTTCTAATTATAATGTAAGCTTTTTTAATCAAAACGATGGAGTTATAGTTCTGATGAAAAATACTATCAGACATAAAGTGAGTGTTGAAAGTTTTGGATCTCCCAAATTTATTAGAGTAGAATTACAAATAGCAGATCGAGCTATAGCAGTGACCAGTATTTATAAGCCACCACCATATAGTACGAACTCTATTTTAGAACTACTCGAAGCATATATAGGAAATAAATGTAATTTGCCAACTGAAATATTATTACGTGATATCAATATAGATATTTTAGATCCTGAAGAAAATTCTAGTAATGAAAGTGCTTTATGAAACTGGTTTCATATCACTAATTAACAAACCAACAAGAATAAGTGAAAATAGAAAGTCTTGCTTGGATCATATTTTCATCAGAACGAAAATAGAACCACAGTCCAGTTATTCTGAAGTTATCTTCGCAACAAAAAAAAAACAAGTACTAAGTAGGGTCAGAATGAAATATTATCGACAATGATTCTTTCAATAATAAAAAACAAGTACTGTGTTTTAAGGAATTTTACTTAATAATTGCGATTCGTAACGCGTTTCACTACACCGTAGCTTCTTCAGACGAATGAATATACAGAAAAAATATAAATGAGAATATAACTATGAATGTTCTTGAGTAATTAAAAGCTTATTGGGTTGCTTCTTCTTAAGTGGTTATTTATGACAGGTATATCCAATAAAATTAAGGAATAGATTGCTCCCCGAAGAGATTCAATAGAGGTGAAGGGCTTAAATCGACTTGTTCATTGATGATTCTACCTGAGTGTTTGTATTTATTGATTTCTAAAGTTTCCCAAACATCTACCTTCCAATATTTATTATCTGTATGCAAAATTTCAAACTGTGGGTCGAAAGAATGATTATTTTCTAAGTGATGATTCGCGTAATTTGAATCTGATTTTTTATTTGAAAAACTGCAATTATGTTCCGATATTCTAATATTAAAATTTTTATGTGTTCTGCCAATGTAGAAATTATCACAGTCATTTCAATTCAATCTATAAACACCTGATTTATTGTTTTTACCTGCTTTGGTTTTATTATTTTTATATATTTGCCTAAATTATTATTAGTTTGGAAAGCTATGTTGAAATTATTGCTACTTAAGAATGATTTCGGTTTCTCACTTGTAATGCCAACGTAGGTTAAGGTGTTGAATTTTTGTTTCAATTTATCGACAGGGTAAACTTCATTCAATGCAATTTTACTTTGTTTTCATTTAAAATATTATTTATAGTTTGGGATTGACCATTATTTTTGGCTATTTGTTTAATCAAATTTAGTTCTTTGTTGAAGTAAGCAAAATTCCTTAAAACACAGTACTTGTTTTTATTATTGATAATGGAATTTTACCAAGTAAAAGCCTTCCAAATTCAAATGATTCTTTCGTAAAGACCATATCTCGTACGGATTTTGGATTCTTAAGTTCCGGAAATCTAAACTATATTGTCAATAATTTCGTCAAATTATTGAGGGTGGTATAGCTTCTGCAACAACGTCAAAGAAATACAATTCAAATAATAATAAACGTAAACAATGGATGACAATAGGTATCATTAAGTCAATAAATGAAAGAGATAGGCTCTTCAAGCAGTACCGCAAGAATAAAAATAACAAGATATTGAAAGAACGGTATAAAACTTATAGAAATAGAATTAACGACCTAGTTAGAGAATCGAAGATGATATATAACAAGCAGCAATTTGAAAAACATAAGAATGATCCGAGAAAGGTGTGGAAGAAATTATCAAACGAACTCACAAGCAGAGTTAAGAATGAGCCTATAATGGACATTGAATCAGAAACGGGTGAAACGATGAGAGTAGAGACAGAAGTGGCGAATGAATTCAACAGATATTTCACTAACATAAGTAAACAAATGTTAGAAAAAATCACGAAAAAAGTATAAATCCACTTGAAAATGTCCCAAAAAACATTTCTACTATTTTCTTGATCCAACAGACAAAACTGAAATGAAAAAATCATTAATGAATTGAAAAATAATACTTTCCCAGGCAATGATAATATAACTTCGAAAGCCCTGAAATTATATAGATTATATCGCAGAGTCAATATCAATCGTTATCAATAAATCGTTCGAAACTGGTATCTTCCCAGAATATTTTAAAACGGCTGAAGTCAAACCAATTTATAAAAGTGGTGAGACAAAAAAGTTCGAAGATTATCGTCCGATATCTCTTATATCAAACATAGCTAAGATATGGGAAAAGTATTAAAAAACCGAATCTTAAATTTTTTGGACAAAGATGGTATACTTTCAAAGAGACAATTCGGATATATGACCGGCAAAAGTACAGCAGATGCATTGACCGTTTTAATTCGGAAAGTATGTGATAATGTGGATAAAAGTCAGCCTTCTCTTGCCGTGTTTTCAGACTTCATTCAGGAAATATCGCAGGTTATGTACTTTTTGATTATCTCCTTAGTTCATTTTATGGTTTTTGGTTGCTATGTAAAATCTTTTCTTAGATTTGATTAGACATGTAAGAGATATGATTGTTGAATTATTTTTCTGCTGGTTTTCTTTTTCATTGTTACAGATTCCTGTCCCAAACCCCCTCCTTTCCACCCTTGTGCATGGAATGCAAGAGAAAATATTGCAGTTAAGTAGAAAAATCTTTGGTACTCTTTATGTACACACGACACTTTAACTACATAAACAGACAAGCTGTTGCTAGTGCAATAGCGACACTCGTTTATTGAATCATATGCAAGATAGTATGGTTCCCCTGTCACATTTCCTGAGCTCACACTTGTGTTTTTTCTGAAACACGCCAAAATTATAGGTATAAGCATTTATTGTAAATACAATTATTCAATTTTTTGTAAATCTCTCTTTTTCGAAAGAATATATATATATATATATATATATATATATATATATATATATATATATATATATATATATATATATATATATATATATATATATATATATATTCTTTCGAAAAGAGAGGATTTACAAAAATTGAATAATTGTGGTAATGTGGATAAAAGTCAGCCTTCTCTTGCCGTGTTTTCAGACTTAGCGAAGGCTTTCGATAAGGTGTCTCATGATGTTTTGTTTGGTAAGATGAAAAGATATGGGCTGCGGGGGAAATGTTTGAGTTTCATCAAGAGCTACTTACTGAATAGGAATCAATATGTTCAGATTGGTAGAAGTAGCAGTGGATTATTGAATATAGATTTTGGAGTACCTCAAGGTATGGTGCTTCGTCCCCTACTATTCATCGTGTACCTGGATGATCTTTTACTTGTTCAGCTGGCTGGTGTGGACATTGTGTCTTTCACCGACCACACAGTAGTGTATGTAACTGAAAAAACATAGAATGAAGTATATTCAGCAGCTTCCAAAACTATAAATGAAATAAAAGAATGGATGGATAGCAACCTTCTTTCACTGAATATGAAAAAAAAAACATTCATCTGACTTTTCCAGCTAATAATTCCACTCAACCAGTCAATCATAGTTTGCAGATTCATTCAGCTTTATGTAGAAGTGAAACATCTTGTAACTGTGTTGAAATTGAAAAAGTGAATCGAGTTAAATACTTAGGGATAATTGTTGATGAGAATTTGAGATGGAACCATCACATAAATTATATATCTGATAAATTGAGGAAAACATATTACTTATACTACACACTTAGAGATGTCTTACCACCGGAATCGCTCAGAACGTTGTGTTTTGCACGGGCTCAGTCCGTATTGTCGTACGGTATAATTATTTGGGCTAGAGCATTTAAAACCCATTTGAGAAAAGTTGAAAGAATACAGAGATCTTGTCTTGAGATAATTATGAGGAAACCTAGAAGATTTCCACAAAATCTCTTTCTGATTAGGCAAAAGATTTTGAGGTAGGTTGTATGCCGTGGGGGTTCATAGATTCGTTTTTCTGAATAGAATATGTTATAGATTGTTTGATCATGGTTATTTTACTCGGAATCAACATCTTTCTAATATAAGAATCAATAGAGTAAGCAAAGAGGTAACTGCTCATAGTTTTATGAATGTTGCTGTTTCACTCCATAATATTTTGACATCTAAACTGAAGAATGTAAATATCGTACAAGCTCTGCCAATATTTATGAAAAAAGTTAAAAAATTCGTAGCTTCATACAAAACCGAAATACTTGAGTTGTTGTTGTAGAGTCATATTCATTTGCTGAGTTGGTATGAGAAAAAAAATTGTTAAGTGCAGTCCTCGACTGGTTCAATTGTATAAAAATAATTGTGGTCATTTAATATTCAATTTTTAATTTTAATTTAGTATGGGTACGTTAGTAAATAATATTTGTTCGCACACAAGATTTCACTTTAAGCGAACATGCATTATATCAAATAATAATAATTAGGATATAATGTATTGTAATTCATTGGTTTCGTTAGTTTGTCAATAAATTTATTATTATTATATATTTTACAGCCGATTTTGAATTTTTTTTGCGCAGTAAGATGTAGTGAAGTTGTGACTACAAACCAAAAATACTCTAGACTACACAGAGTGTTCCAGAATAAAGTTACATACCCAATATATGTTTTCTCAAATGGGACACCCTATATTTTATTTCATTTTTGACTTCGCAAGGAAAAATGTGAGGTGATTTTGTTCGAATTTCCTATACCTATCTTAATTAGTTTCCGCAATATTTGAAATTTTCTGAAATTTGGGAATATTAAAAGAAAATTTGTGACCTCAATATTAATTTCGAAGTTTCAGATATACAACTATTTCGATAGTAATTGTTTTTGCTTGAACATGTGACATATTTTGTTGATTTATGTTACACAGTGTGTTCGAAAACGATTTTTAAAGTTGAGGTTCATTCAAAACTCATTTCAGCATATCTTTTTCAAATGGCTTACCCTATATCTAAAGGGGCGAATAAGTGGTATATTTCAATAACTTTCTATAGTATTTAGGTTCCTTATACTATTTTCAATGGTTTCGAAGATATTCGAAAGTTTAGCCAATTTTCATCGAATTTCAAGGAATATTCAAATTTTGCACTACAATTTACAGCTTTACAGTTACACAGGTATAATATTTATTCATTTCATCACATTCAGTGAATCAAATTCTGTTACCGACTCAATTTCAATGAAGGGATGATGATCAATGCCGGCAAATTGCATTAAGGTAATTAAACAATCGAGATCTCTTTTCCGCATTTCTGGTACACAGTTGGTACCTACCTAATCGTAATCATTCTAATGTTGTTGTTTAATATTAGGGGCTCAATTTACTTGGTATCTACAGATCCTGGAAGAGATCATCGTTGACACCTACTAATACTATAAGGAAAAAATATTATTTCAGTCTTGAACAGACAGAATTTCGAGTAGGTATCAACGAATAGTGATCACAATTTCATTCTTGTTTTACTATCGGTTGAAAAATTTCAATTTCAAGCAATTTTGCTATTTGATATACATTTTAATGGCGGTCAATAGGGTCTCGAGCGGAAGGTCAATGCCGATACAGATCTCCCGAATGAATTTTGAGGAATGCCCATAAGTAGCGAATTAAAATTCCGGGCAGCTAACAGGAGAGGACAAAAGGCGAAAATCTGGCGACTAAAAACCGGAAAAAAAAAAATCTAACCTAACCTAACCCCTACAGAAACATTCTGGTCCTTCTAGTAGGGGATTGGGGCGATGGGCTAGCAGCTTATCACCTTTAAAACTTTTCCTATGCTCTCAAAACCAAAACCAGTTATTTTTTTCGAACGACTGTCAAAATAAGTTTTTTCACAAATTTTTCTTTAAATTAAACAAAATCCACGAAGAAAAAATATATGGGTGATGTCAACTCAAATTATTGGGTCCATAATGATTCTAAAACATCTATAGATCATAATCGGCATCAATTGGAAGACTTGAACCTGGCCATCGGGGCTCTCTCGGTCAAACAGAGAGGGAATTGTTTTGTTGAGTTTGAATATTGAAGGGGTTTTTGCGATTTTACTTCAAAATTGGCAAGCAAGAACAAATAAGTGATTATGTTTCAGAAGACTCACACTGCGACGGAAGAACATCTCCGCGAAAGAGGAAATATAGCAGGTTATGTATTTTCTGATTATCTCCTTAGTCCTTTTTATGACCTTGGTTGCTATGTGAAATCTTTTCTTAGATTTGTTTCGACATGTAAGAGATATGATTGTTGAATTATTTTTCTGCTGGTTTTCTTTTTCATTGTTACAGATTCCAGTCCCAACTCCCTTCTTTCCACCCTTGTCTTCGTTTGGAAATCATGGAATGCAAGATAGAATGAAGCGGTTGAGCAGAAAAATCTTTGGTACTCTTTATGTACACACGACACTATAACAACTTAAACAGACAAGCTGTTGCTAGTGCAATAGCGACACTCTTTTATTGAATCATATGCAAGATAGTATGGTTCCCCTGTTACATTTCCTGAGCTCTCACTTGTGTTTTTTCTGAAACACGCCAAAGTTATAGATATAAGCATTTATTGTAAATACAATTATTCAATTTTTGTAGATACTCTCTTTCCAAAAGAATATATATATATATATATATATATATATATATATATATATATATATATATATATATATATATATATATATATATATATATATATATATATATATATATATATATATATATATATATATATATATAAACTAATATTTTCGAAACTATATGGAAGCACTTATATTTTTCAGTACCCAGACGAACCACCTCTGTTATTAATGACACTTTGGCATCGTCGCGGCATGCTCAATATTAAATTGTCTATTACATTTTGGCCTAAGTCATTCCAAGCCCCCTGAACTGCTAATCGAAGCTCCTGTTCATGATGGAAGACGTTTTGACGCAGGAGATTTCTTTTTAGGGTTTCCCACAGATGCTCGATGGGATTCAGATCTGGAGAGCAGGATGGCCACGGTAGAAGATCGATACCATTCTCTTCAAGAACGTTCAAGACAACTTTTGCACGATGAGAAGGGGCATTATCTTGTTGGAAGAGTGGGTTTTGACCCATTATTTGGAGATACGGTACCACTACAGGTAAAACTATATCATTTGCATAAGAATTTCCCGTGAGGTTGTTCTGTTTGAAAACGAGGTCAGTTCTTCCACCAAGGCGTATACCTCCCCAAAACATCACGGATCCGCCTCCCTGTCTAACAACTTCTCGAGCATGCTGGAGACGGTTTTGCTTTCCAGGTTCCCTCCATATTCGAATTCTTCCCGATTCGGAATAATAACTAAATCTATATTCATCACTGAAAAGAACTGTGGCCCAACTCTCTTGATCCCAGTTTACGTGTTCTTGGCACCAAGCTAAACGAGCAGCGCGATTTGCATGGATCAGTTATGGAACTCTTAAAGGACGTCTGGAGTGGAGTTGACCTTCGTGCAGTCAATTTCTCACAGTTTGGTCGGAAATTTGCACATTATGAACTCGTGATAGCTCTTAAGCTAATTGAGATGCTGTGGTAGTACGATCTCTTCTGGCTTGTAAAACCAGAAAACGGTCTTGGGCGGCAGTAGTAACCCTGAAACGACCTGTATGGCGTTCTTCTACGCTACCTGTTTCATTGAAACGCGACCATAAACGGTTTATGACACTTGGGTTACTTCCCAAAACCCTGGATACTTCCCGTTGTGAGCTCCCAGCTTGGAGCATACCAACGGCTCGCACCATCTCTTCTCTAGTCAAATGTCGTCTTTCCATGGTCGAGTCACAAAACTTGAAACTTAAGAGCCATTTTTAAAAAACGAAATGATTTAGTTCAACCTCATTTGTGGAAAGTAAAAATTGATGAAATTGCCTCTATTTTTTCTTTATGTTAATATTGTAATTCTTTTAGAACCAAATGAGTACAAATCTGTATCTCCTGGACTATGTATCGAAATGTGATAACTGATTCTCGAGAAGAACTTTTTTTGAAAAAGTAACATCTATTTTTAATTTCAAATAACGAACTATAAGTTTGACCTGTGCTGCTTTTACAGCAAAAAGTAAGTTACGCAACGTAAGCAATTTGGCAAGAAATACAACTAAATAAAAAGTCGATGGTTTTTCCAAACTATCTCGAAAAGTAATGCTCCGATCGATATAAAATGAAAAATCAATCGAGAGATCTTTTCAACATCTACAAGCTCAGAATTTCTAATTTGCTTCACACACTCTAGTTTTTCTTTTATTTGTGAAAAATCTTTCTTTTTTCAATTTCATGAATCTAGGTGGTAAAGAACATCCGGTCTGAGAAATGACATAGAATTTTATCTGCTATACCTTAATCTTCTTTATTTCTGTTGAGAATTTTGATTGTCTTTTGCACCTATTGGTTGGACTAATATTTGACGAATTTTTTCATTAATTAAATACATGCTGAAGACTTTTTTTACTAAACTCGTTCAGATGTGAAATTTATTTAGCACTTTCAGTTGCCTCGCTAGTTCTCAAGCTTATAAGAAACAATATATTTATTTTAAGAAGCCATTGGAATGTTGGCAGAATAGGTACAAAAGAAGGCGAATATAATAACTATATTTATATAATATATAAACTTTTGCCCTAATTTAGAAACACCTCGTATAATTTAAATCCCATAAGGCTCAAGACAATGTACTGAGATATTAAAAACTTTGTAAAATTTTTCGCATTATACAGGCTGTCCCAAAATTTTGAAAACATGCAATATCTCTGGTGTTATGAGAGATTGAGTTGTGAAATAAAATGCACTGCGATGTACTTTTGAAATGTCTCCAACTCACACATTCTACGCTCGAAATTTTCTTTCGACTTTCAGGAAACAACCCGCAAGTTTTTCAAATTGCGTCCCTTAAAATTTTATAGTGTCAATAATTTCGAAATGAATTCAGAGTATTGTAGTATATCATTTTCAACGTTTTAATGTTGTCTGTTGGCGATAAAGAAGGAATCATTTCATTGATATTCTGAAAACTCTAAGAATAAACGTACTTAAAACAATAGACTGCAGAATGCAAGGCGCTTCATTCGCATCAGAGAAACATGGGTAGATATAAAAAAAACATGGAACGCAAAGCCATAGAGAACTTAATGAAAGTTTATGCGTAGAACCATATCATGAAGTGTTCCTATGCAACCGTACCCTCCGTCAATTTTGAAATTTTTGAAAGAGTATTTATGAACTACGAAGTAAAAGCAAGTAGAAATATATCTTTTAGTACAATTTCGAAGAATCATATGATACTTACTAGTGCAATAAGCTGCAAATATGCCACTTACATTTAGAGCTAATGAGTATGTGGATATGTTACTCATTTATGGGGAGTGTCGACGCTGCTCATCTGTATAATGAACGATTTCCAGCTCGTCGTCAACATTCGCATTCAACATTTCTAAAGTTGGAACGGAAAATGCGTACTGGATCATTTCAAACATAGGCACCATCGAACTCCAGTAAAAACTGACGAAAATGTTATAAATATTTTAGCGAATACTGGTGTGAATCCACATATTTTATTGCGTACTCTAGTAAGAGAACTGGGAACTAGTAAGAGTACTATTCAGAGAATATTCAAAGAGCATGAGTACCACTCATTTGAAATTAATTTAGTACAAGGACTACAGAAAATTCACACTGTATGAAAGAGAGTCGCTTTCAAACAGTGTGGGGTATAAATGTATGGTGCGCGTTATTCCATGGACATTTGATTGGGCCCCATTTTTATGAAGGAACATTAACAGGGCAATGATATTTTGATTTTTAGTGAATACGTTACCAGATTTATTAGAAGATGTTTCCCTGGCAGAAGTACGTGTATTGGTGTATATTGCAACAAATTATTTAAATAAGTCATTCGCCCGTGGATGGATTGGTAATAGAGGTCCAATTCAGTGGCCTGCACGTTCTCCAGATTTGACTCCCTTAGATTTTTTCTTGTGGGGATACATAACAGATCTTGTTTATCAAGTACGTTCAGCTAATGTGGAAGACCTACAAAATTGGATCCGTTCGGCATGTCGCACGATCACACCCGCTATGATTATAGCTCCCTGTATGAGAGGAGTAGAACGTAGGTTTAAGACTTGCATGCAGGCTGAAGGGGGACATTTCGAAAATCTCTTATGGAGAAAGACAAAATTTTACCACTTCAATTTATTATTGATTCGTTGTTGTTCAAACTTGATAATAAATAACAATTTTTGCTTTTTGCTGTAGGTATCCAACATGAGTATACGCATTAATACCGAATAGAAAATTTGAATTGAATGGATAAAAGGAATTCAGTTCTGAAAAATGAAGATTGTTTTTTGATGGCTCAAAGAATGAATCTGATCTGGAAGGTGAGACTAAACTCACTTTAATATTCAACTCAAAATAGCCTCTTCATAAACAACAGAACTGACAAATAAGTAAAGAATAAAATATTTTACTTCTACCACAGATTCAATGGTTTATTAAGTTCCTGCAGCTACGTATACCTAACAAATGAATACATGGGGCCTCGATCGACGGATCTCTAAATGGCATATGTAGTTGTCAACACGAGATTTAATAAACAATGCTCTCAATGAACACAAAAATAATAATTTTAATTATGATAAATAATAAGTGTAATTTGAGTTAAGTCCATATAGAAAGTACACGACTAGCATATACTTATTAATAAGTATGTGAAGACTAGTCTATAAAAAATAAATTTTGACTTGGCTAGACTAGCGACTATACGAAGGTGCTATATCCATAGATGTGCTATCTGTGAATAATGGCCAGCACGGATTTTGAGTACGTTTGTTAGGAATACTCTCAGATTTTCTAATGAATATTTCTTTTTTTATCGCGAATATCCATAATTGAAACGTAAAAATTGACACGCCACAATACTTTGAATTCATTTTAGAATCAATGACACTATTAATGTTAATGGGTTGCAATTTGCAAAATTTGAATTAGGGGTTGTTTCTGGGAGAGAGAACATCCAGTATAGAAGTTGTGAGTCGAAGGCATTTCAGAATTACACAAAATTTTGGGACACCCTGTATATCCAGAGTGTTTTTACAGAATGACATGCTTGTCTATTAAGCCGAGTTTAAATTGCAACATTCGGGTGTTTTTTAAATACATCTTATAAATAGTTTTAGAGAATATTCTCAACATTTTCTTCTCACTATATTTGCCATGAAAATGAAAAAATTGATTACCTCTTTGTCACTATAAAAAATTAATCAGCTATAAGTTTCAACAACTCTGATAATAATTCTACACAAAATTTTAGTATGGGTGATTAATGTACATCCAAACTCGATAGTGCAAAGACACCTTTATATACACTTCGTTATAATTTAGAGGCACTTAAGGTGCTATAAGAGCTTATACCAGACGGATTAGAGGTATTACAGTTAAGTACCTACTTCACTTTAGCGGGAATTCAATAGCAGAAAGCCATAGAAATCGAGTGCAGCTTATTATGTTCGAGGATATGGCGATTTAAGATCTTTTTGTTATCGCTCATTCCCCACTTTTCTAGGAAGTTAAGAACTTCCAAGAAGAACTTCAATTTCTATGTATACGTGAACTAAATATCATAAGAAGTTATTTTAAAATATCATTACGTATAAACCTTAAATTTTGAATTCAATAAAATACCCTTGTCTTTATCCTATCGTGGTCACTTGCATAGGTCAAAAATAAGTGCGCGTCAGCAAGAAGAATCTAAGATGAATTTTATAAATCGGATTAAAATAAAAACACTTATTTATTATATGAACAACAAAGTATATGAAGTTATACATGCACTGAACTGTCTACTAGGCTACTGCTTCGTAGCGCTCAATTACACGGGTCTGCAACAAAAATGCTGTCTGGATATTTTCAACTGATTTCTATGTATTTAGATGTTCTGAAAACAAAAAACATACTCCAAAATTTTCAGAACGTGAGGTTATTTTACAAAACTCAAAATTTTATTACAAAAAACGGATTTTTTGGGCTAAAAAGGGATTAATAAATTATAGGTATAATTTTATTTTGATTACTGTTCTAAAATGTTTACAGGACATAACTATCATTAATTTCTATATAAGGAACACCCTCTTTGACCTACATTAACAAGTATAAATATGTTGTAACCTGAACGTGCGCGCTCCGATACAGTAGAAGTGGCGCGGGACAATTACGTGTTAACTCATCATTGTTTTATAGATCTTGGTTCAATACAGTGCAGTGTCGTCTGTGCGGAAGTGTGTGAACTCTTCGGATAGTTTCTGTTACATTTGTGGAGAATATATGACATTAAAGCAAGAAGTTAATATTACGGACTTTGTAAGTCCGTAAGTATACTTCGCGTATTTTGGCTTCGAACTTGGAGATCAGGATAAAGTATGGGCACCTCATAAAGTCTGCAAACGATGTGTTGAAGACCTTCAAAATTTGTTCAAGGGCAACAAAAAAGCTTTCCGATTTGCGATTCTTATGGTATGACGCGAGCAAAAGAACCATAGTGATGATTGTTACTTTTGTTCGTGTAATGTGAAAGGGTATAATTCAAAACGGAAGCAGTCAATTTCATACCCCAATCTGCAATCAGCTATTCATCCCATCCCTCATGGGGCCGAAATACCAGTGCCCAAGGTCCCTGCTACCATGGAAGAGGTTCCAAGTTTTGACGAAGATGGTGCTGTACCAACACCCGATGACCAGTCAACTTTTGAATTTGGAGATGACAGAAGTCCAGAATTGTTTTCCCAAGGTGAGCTTAATGATTTGGTAAGAGACTTGAATCTTCCCAAAAACGCTGCTGCAGGAACTTACTTTTGCCAGGAGTGTCTTCCTCCTGGTTTAGATATCGTGAAAAGCAATTTACTTCCTACTTTGCCCAAGAGGACGAGTTGGTTTATTGCACCAATATTGAAGGTTTGATGAATACATTTAAGATATACGACCCAGAAGAATGGCGAATTTTTATAGATTCTTCAAAAAGAAGCCTTAAAGCAGTTCTGCTTCACAACGGCGGTTTCTATGTTTCCATTCCTGACGGCCATTCCGTATACCTCGAAGAAACCTACAAGAACTTGGAATTGATTCTCTGCAAATTAAAATATGAAGACCACGGTTGGCAAGTGTGCGGTGATTTCGAAATCTTGGGCATGGCGCTCGGACAGCAATCTGGGTTTACCAGTGTGTCTATAGGATAGTAGAGACCGAACAAATCACTGGACCAAAAAGTCTTGGCCTGGGAGGGAGCTTAAAGTTGGCGAAAAGAATGTCCTGCATGAAACTTTGGTGCCTCCTCATGAAGTTCTCTTACCACCGCTTCACATAAAGCTGGGACTGATGAAGCAATTTGTAAAGTCACTTCCAGGAGATGGAAATTGCTTCAAATACTTAATATCAAAGTTTCCTGGCCTCTCGGAGGCAAAGTTAAAGGAAGGTGTTTTCGTTGTACCAGATATTAGACGGCTTATGGCTGATTCACTATTCGTCACAACCATGACGGATCTTCAAAGAGAAGGGTGGATTGCCTTCAAGGAAGTTATAACAAAATTTTTAGGTTATAACAAAGACCCTAGCTACAAACAAATCGTCAAAATAATGTTAAAAGCATTTCAAGTTTTAGGTTGCTTAATGAGTTTAAAAGTACATTTTCTTCATTCCCACCTCGACTATATCCCAGAAAATTTAGGAGACGTGAGTGAAGAGCAAGGTGAACGATTTCACCAAGATATTAAGGAGATGGAAAAAAGATACCAGGGAAGATGGAGCGTCTCAATGATGGCAAACTACTGTTGGACGCTTGAAAGAGACCTTCCAGATGCTTTCCACAAGCGAAAATGTACCGAAAGGAGTCTCACTGGGAAAAAGAAATGTGTTTAGTGCTCACTAATTAATGTATTTTAGATAAGAAAATAAGTTTTGATACGCAATTATAAATTACTTTATATAAAAAAAATTATGTTTTATTTTGAGGTAATAACTTGTTTGTTTAGCATACACCCCTACATTGTCAGAAAACGTGACGTGCTAAGAGAAAATGAAAGTTATTTTCGAATTCAGCACAACCAAAAACATAAGAGTTACACAAAAAAACCAAAACAGCTCTCAACATCTTTTTTGCAGACTTGTGTTATCTATCAATAGCTATATACTACCTTCGCCGGTAACAGAATTATATTTGAGTATTGTGATTCTCCAAATGTGAATGGTGATTAATTAATTATTCGATAGTTTGCGAAATGTGAATACCGAGCGACCTCTAGTGTAGTTTACGTGTGGTAATGCGTAGCACTGCCAATGAAAACCATTGTTCCTCGTTATAAAAATTTTGACATATCTATGAAAGAAAAACAAAACACAATATTTTCTTTTTGCAATTTTCATCTTTCGTTCGTTGCTCAGCTCAACATCTCCTACCACGAAAATACAAGATTGCATCAAAAAATTTAACTGCTCATTTTTTATTTATTTATTCATTTAGGAAATTTACGCGTCTCTATGGCTATGGTTATTGACACGATGAAATTAGACATTCATGTAAACATTAATTATATAGAAACAATAGAAAAGTATTGTAAAATAAAACAGAGATTATCATGTCAAATGAGGTTATACAACTTCTGGAGGGTTTTCTGATTCCATCAAGTAGCCGTGAATTAGGCGCGTGTGGCCTATTCTAAGTCTCCTTAAGATGATTTTATTCTTTCTGCACATCGGGGGTAGTTTACAAGGTTTGAGGACAGGCTGCACTGGATGAAGTTTTGTGTTTGACCTGTTCCACTGGCTCTGCCACTCACTAAGGATTTGATACTTTATGGTTGATTTCAGATCGTAGGATAGTTGGATATCCATTATGGGTTCATCTGACATGGACGCTTCTTTAGCCGCTCGATCGACCCTTTCACTACCGGGGATTCCAAGATGGGACGGTACCCAGATGATAGTTATGGATACTCCATTAGATGACAGAAGATGACATGTGTCTTGAATGTTCTGAACAATTCAGTGTTTAGAATAAATATCTTTTATGGCATGTGTGGAGGACAGTGAATCCGTGTAAATTGCAACATTTCTTTGACTAGGTCTAACCATTTTAAGTGCTTTCAAAATAGCAAATAGTTCACCTGTGTACACACTACATTCGATAGGGAGTCAATATTTTTCTAGTGTCGTTTCTGCAGTAAATACGGAGCAACCAATACTTTCTTCTATATAGGATGCATCAGTGTAGAAAATTTGTTCAAACTGATGCTGATTCAGAATTTACAGATGGTCTCATTTTGAATCAAGGTGGTGTTTTGAAAGTAGAGTTTGGTATGGTGGTGGTAAGATCTATATTTAACTGAAGTGTTCTCAGAAAATGAGGAATTGGTGGAGGGCTTTTTTGTCTATTGGGAGTTTCTGCATGGTTATTCATCAATTTGAAAACTGGATTCGTGGGATTCGCTGAAATTCTGGCTGCATACAATGTCAAATTTCATTATCACCGAAATTGAAGTGAAGGCTCGTGTTATTCGCAGTAAAGACTTTGTGATGGGCTTGACCGGAAAGCGCCCAGGCAAATGCGGAGAGCAGTATTGTGTACCACGTTTAAGGATTTCAAATTTGATTTTGAGGCTGACGTGTAAACTACGCTTCCATAATCAATTTTCGGAAAAATTATGGCTTTATACAGGGATATCCACCGGGACCGTCCGTTAAAAACTTTTTTAAGTTCCAATTACAATATCAAACTGAAATTTTATACGCGGCCATATCTAGCGATTTCTAATGGAGGTGAAATGTTTTCGAAGTGATACCATTTCCGGTTATACCGGAAGTGGGTCATCACTTTGTTATTTCAAATAGCAATCTACCTTTTTAATTATACTTCAAGAACCGACATTTGAGCAAGGCAAAAATACCCAAGTTGAAGGCACGAATGAACGATAGCAAACATCATAGGAGAAAACTAATTTACGATCTGAATAAATGTTCAATATGGGCCCCATTTAGCTCGATACACTTGACAGCTCGTATACGAACATGATGAGTTGCCCCCCTAGTTTCCTCAGGATCAATATTACGAAAAGCATTATGAATGCGCTCTAGTAGCTCTTCTTTACTTTTTACAGGAATAAGATACACTGCACTCTCGATTTTGCCCATAAATAAAAATCAAGGGTCCGGAGAACCCGGAGGCCACAAATTTGGTCCTTGATTACCCCACCATCTATCCTCGAACATTTCTATTAGCTGCCGATCTACAGCTTTTATGTGCTGGTGCACCATCCATTTGGTAATAGCAATCCCCCAGAATATTAAGGGGTAATCCATCTAAAACATTTGTTGATGTTCCTCTCAAAATTTCCAGGTATCTTTATCCATTAAGATTTTCCTCATAAATGTGATAAGCCAACAAATCATTCTTTTAAATTGCGAAAACGTTCACGCTGAATTTATTTTGGAAATTAATAACCTCAATGAAATGTGGATTTTCAGTGGCCCAAAAATGTCGATTTCTCCTGATGGTTATTCCACTTTCATTGAACTTGGCTTCATCAGACCAAATAATTTTTTGCAGAATAGTCTCATCTTCTTGAAGCCGAATTAATAAATTTTCACAGAAATTTAGCCGCTTGAGAAGGTCAGTTGGTTTCAATTTTTGTAGTCTGATAAAAGAATACGGGCGCATGTTATGTTTCTTAAGGATCCTTTGAATGGGAGTACATCTCAATCCAATATCGATCATGCTGACTTAATGGACGCATGTGGATTGGCACGAAAATACGCTAGCGTATTGTTTGATTGTCGTCGTCCTCGAGAATTGGTTTTCTTCTACTTTCTATGTATCTTGTTCCTCCAAATTGCAGAAAATTGCTTCTAATCCTTCGATATTTTGTTTTACTCATAGGCGCCAAATTTGGAAATTGGTTATTGAATTTCCTGCAAGTTTTATCCACGACTTTTTGACATTCGCCATGAATTAAAAAGAGATTAAACTTATCCTCGTTTGAATAATCGGCCATTTTATTATCAATCTGGTGTTTGTCAAAAATTTACACTTCAAACTACCAACAATTCTTGTTGAGATATCAAATTCGAAAGAACGAAGTGACAAGTACATTAATTTTAGGCAACTGACTGTCAGGTGAGCGTAGCCAGTTCAGCTGCTTGATTCAAATATTTCAAAACATTCTCTGTTAGTTCTAGCAAAATCATCAAAATTCAATATATGCACAAATTATTTCGGAACTAAAGAAGATGGGTATAGTACTTGCTGATACAATTCCATCTGAACTTTGACGCTTCATCTGATGGCGATATAAAAATTGGCACATGACATTTGAAAAAATTGAGTTATTGCTGTTTGAAAAAAGGCCAAATTGAAAAAATCATACAAAACAATGCAATAAACATTTGTCATGTGTAGATTGCTCAAAAAATTCCTTGATCCTTCTTCTATCAACTCAAGCAAAAATTGTGTCTGTAGTGCAAAAGATCTACGAGCTACAATTTTTTAAATGTTCCTCAAAAATCGAGTTTATAACAAAAATAATTAAATATATATATATATATATATATATATATATATATATATATATATATATATATATATATATATATATATATATATATATGCCTATTCTTAGGAGTATCATCTCTTCTGAACCCCAATGATGATTGATAGAGTTTTTAAGATATTCAGTCTTTTTAAACAATTCCTTTTGATCTCCTGAATCTGAAGTTTCCAAGTTAGTTCGGAATCGAAAGTAACTCCTAGAAATTTGAAATGATCTATTACATCTAGAGGCACTCCATTTAGGATTAGGTATCTCGATACAGCTGTGTCTTCGACTAAACTTTAAGACCTTGCACTTTGACGAAGAAAAGTTGAAACCAGTCAGTGTCGACCATTGTGCAAGACTATTCACAGCATTTGGAGAAGAGTGCAAGTACTAGATGCATTTTCCCTTGACAATATATAATAAGGTCATCTGCATAAAGTGCGTATTTGATAGGGCCCCTATGAGGAAACAAATATCATTTATGGCCAAGATGAATAACGTTGGGCTGAAAACAGAGCCTTGGGGTACTCTGTTTTCGGTGAGGTGAGAAGTGGATATCTTTCCATTTACTCATACTTGGATTGTCCTATCAGTGAGAAAGTTCCTCATGAAGCCTTAGATATTTCCAGTTAGTTTAATCTTCGAGTTTATTGACATCATCAGAAGAGATATCAAATACATTGTTTAAACTTTGGCTATTCAGTTTATTAATTAAGTTCGTCATGGTGGTATTATTTATTTTTCTTACCTCGATCTTTTCAGGCTTGCTTGTAGGAACAGAAACTGGGAAACTGAAACTCTGCCCATAATGATCCGACATATGCGTATGCAGAACCTCTGCACATCCTAGTTGAATGTTGGTGAGAATGTTATCGGGACAAGTGGCTGTAGATTTTGTCACTCTAGTTGGCTCATTTATTGTTACCTTAACTCCATAACTATCCAAGAGACCTTAGAAATTTCTTTTCTCTCTTCGGTCACTAACATATCAATGTTGAAGTCCCCTGTTATAATGACTCTATCATTTTCTGCAAGGCACTTATCAAGGATAGCAGCTATACGCTCAAAGAAAAAGTTAACGTCAGCTTTTGGAGGAGTATATGGACGCTATATGCACCACACTATCAGCCTATAGTGAATTAGATTGACCTGGATGGCCACACACTCAAAAACTTTAGCAACACTCAATGCCTCAAAATCTTTTCGTTTAATGCAGACAAGATTGTTTCTGAACAGCAAAGCACACATGATTCTTTAAATCACGACAGAAACTAGAAATTAATTTGTAGTCATCAAGTTGATAAGTTAGTAACTGTTCCAAGCTCTTACAATGCTGACTCAGAGCCACAATGTCAGCATCCTGCTCCTCCAGGAAAACCTGATATGAATGATAAGATATTTCAATAGATTGAAGGTTCTGATGAACTACTGTTAAGCATGCGTTACTCTGCGAGATGATAAGTGCTAACTTGTTTTCAATTGATTCGTCTTTTGAAAAAAATTTCTGAAATTGAAATCTCGTAGTATTACTCCACTAGGCCAAAAATCTGGGCTGAATATTTTGGTGTAGAGATCTTCTGTTGGAATACCAATGCTAAAGGCAGAGTTGGATCCTTGGGTATTTAATATTTTCACTTCCACTTTATTATTTTCATGGAGACTAGCCAAGACTTTCTTAATGTCACCTACTGAAACATCAACACCGGCAATCCTATCAATATAGATCCACATTTTTCGAAGAGCCCCTTCAACTTTAAGAACATTATTAGTGCATTATTCCCCAGTACATATAATGTTGTTGCGATTAGATTTAACAGACTTCTTTTTAACTACTTTTGTCCAGGATGAATCTGTGCTTACAATATTGACAGGACTTACGGATTGGACTGAGAGGGGATTGACTCTATTGACGCGCACAGAGGTCTCCCCACTATTCTCTGTCGGTATTGAGTTGACAGCTATTTTCAGTGTACCGTGTTTCTGCGAGTTGTCTGCCTCCGAAACAGAAACCACATTTTCTACGGGAACATGCCGTGATTTTCCAGGTTATTTATTATTATTATTTGCTTGATTTTGGTTGTTTTTTGATTCTAGGTTCCTTATTTTTTCTGTTAGCAAACAGTTATGTTCAGTAAACATGGAAGTTTTGCTTTTAACTTCATCCAACAAATTGTTCAGCAATTGTACTTGCATTTTTAAGTGTTCCAACTCTGAGATATTTTCAATGTTGCCAGATGTTGAAACTTTTACACTAGTGATAGCTTCTTGATCATGCTCATGAATGCACACCGGGACTTTTTCGCATTCGCTTGATTCCAGCAAGACGGATGGAATTTCGAATTGCACTTAACACAGCACATCGTATCCACGACTTTTTGTTGCAATGGTCACAAGTAAACACTTTTGAATCACTAACTTTAAATATTTTAGAAGAGCGATCTTTTGGTTCGTCATCGCCTCCCGCCATCTTGAAAAAAAAATGTTGATAATATTAATCCAACCACATCAACAAGAGAAATTGGCGAGGAGCTTGAAATTAGCCTCCAAAACGCATGGAGAATTTCGAAAAAACCTTCGCTCATTTAAATATCAACTACACCATCTGTATGTTAACGATAGTTTTAGGCTACCTCAGTACTCTGAAGAGTACCTTCGGAAAATGGAGGATGATCCACAATATCCCACAAAAATTTTATTCACTGACGAATCACGTTTCACGAACAATGGGATGTTTAACATGGAAAATCCCAGGTACTGGTCGAAACAAAATGAGCACAGATAGAAGATGGAAACTTCCAAGATTGTTTTGGGTTCAATGTCTGACTGGGGATGATGGGAAGATATTTATTAGATCCTGTAATTTTTGAAGGTTCATTGACAGGGGAGAGATATTTGGAAGTTCTGAGGACCCAAATACAAGATGAATTGGACGAGTTGCCATTATTTGTTGTGAATGAAATATATTTTCAACAAGATGGTGCACGTCCTCACAACACAAGGGAGGCCTCGCAGTATCTCGAATAAATTTTTCCCGAAATATGGATAGGTACAAATGGTCCCATAAGTTGGCCAGCTAGATCTCCAGATTTGAGTCCACTAGACTTTTGCCTATGGAGCCATTTGAAGAGTGAGGTTTTCCAAACACCTGTCAGAACCTAACAAAAATTGGAGAACCGTTTGAGACAAGCTATTGCAGGCATTACAGCACAACAGTTTAATAATGTTGTAAGGGGTACTATCAATCGTGAGCGATGTTGTGTTCGTGAGGATGGTGGTATTATCGTATTTCGTTTTCGCTGTTCGCACTTTTGTTAAATCCCGTACAAAATGAGCAATTAAATTTCCAGATATAATCTTGTATTTTCGTGATAATCTAACCAATTGTCACTGTTCATGGCCTTCTAGAACGAAAGATGAAAATTGCAGAACAAAAAGATCTTGTTTTATTTTTCTATCAAAAATATGATATGATATATGTTGATGGGATCAATAAATAAAATAAGCAAAAATTTACAGGGTGTCCTACTTGAAAATCGAAAGTTGTTAATGTCTAACATATTAATGTTATCATATTCAGAATGTTTTCTTCTATCTGATTCCCAAATTTCATCTTAATATTCCAAAAAGAAAAAAGTTACAGGGGTGGCCCTAGTTTCGGTTACACCCGGTATAAATTTTTCGGCGTATTTATGTGAAATAATTTCATTAATTTTCAATTGTTCCAATCATTTACAAAGCAAATTGTCGAAGCCATTTCTGATGTAGATACATTATGTGTAATATTTATTGTAAGTGAAACAAAACGGAATAGTGTGGAAACAGCAGAATACGTTGCCGCTACTTTAGAACTAATGAAGCTATCAAAGGCTGATTAACGTTCAGTGGAGATTTCTGACCAGTAAAGAGCTTTCTCATTATACGTAAAGAGCCAGGGTGGTTATATAATGCAAATGGAGGTCGATAAAATGGTTGGTTTATACCTTTAGCCAGTGGTCTTCATCAATTACTACTGATTGAAGCCAATTGATGGAGGTCAGTCAGGTTTACTATTAATTAGACCACGGTGTTATTTAGCCGCTCTATTTCTGGAAAACCCGTCATCATTATCCTTCCGTTTAAGCCGAAGATTGGTACTTTATAGAACCTGTTAAGAGAAATACAATCGTGATGTTTGTGCATTTCAATTGATCACGTTAAGATATTTTCTAGAAATGAGTCCTTGCATTGATGAAATTTTAAGTTTTTTTGAATCACCTTTAATATTGGTTTGGATCACCAAAAATATCTATACATTCTATGAGTAATAATATTTTTTCAAATAGTAGGAAAGAACATCTTGGTACTAAAAGGAAATTTTTATTGATTCTGTTGCTTTATTTATTCCTTTATTCATAAAAAAAGAGAGTACACAAAAATTGATGGACCACATAGATTATGTCATAACATCGAATATTGATTTGAGTCAAAACATAAGACGAAAGCACTGTATATAGAATTACTAAGCATTCAAAACACACCATACCTCCAAAGACCACCTCTAAAGTGTGAGCTCAGAAAAATGATAAGAAACAGGTGAACCATATGTAATCGTTTATATGACTCAAGAACGCAGGGAGATAAACCTGAAGGAATATTCTGTCTATCTCGTCGGTGATACCTCTGTAGCAACTAGTCAGTGAGTGAGTTGTGTACAAAAGTGTAATGAGATCTTCGACTGGTAGTGGGTGGGCAGCTGTCCAAAAAATAGAAGATAAAACAGCAGATAGACATGGTGTAAGTGAGAAATATTCTTACGTATCAACCTAACATATTTAAAAGAAGAATACGTTCTGTCGAAAAGTACCGAGAATTGATTATTAAAAAAATATGCTTGAAACGATCTCCAACATTTTTCTTGCTGCTAAGTTTGACGCAGGGATTGAACGCGGTATATCATTCAACTCGTTCACAGTGCTCAATTTTGTCAGTTCTCACAGGTGTGTTTTTCTAGTTTTACAAATGGAAGAAGATATTGATAAAGAATTTTGCTCAAATTTTGTATGGCAAATGGAATTTTGTGTGCCGACTCGCTTACAATGTTACTGCGGGCTCACGGTGAATCGACTTCATCACTGCATGTGAGTGGAAGATTTACCGCACTCTGGTCGGCAATCAACATCTTCAACTGAAGTTAACATACTTAAAGTGAAAGGGGCAAATTTGTCGGAAAGGGCAGATTTGTGGAAAGAAAACTAATGAAATCTCTACCACGATCATGCACCATCTCACAAGGCTCTCATCGTTGAATGAATTTCTGACAAATAACTCAACAAATAACACCGAACAACCTCAGTATTCACCAGAAAGGGCTGAATTATTTCATAAGGGGCCTACTTTGAAGGCGAATTTGAATGAAAAATAAATATTTCGTGTTTCATTGACTTATTCGCGGTTTTTTTTTGGCAAAATGAACTTAACGTTAGACGCAAGATCATACACTGGACTAAGAATATATATATATATATATATATATATATATATATATATATATATATATATATATATATATATATATATATATATATATATATATATATATATATATATATATATATATATATATATATATATATATATATATATATATATATATATATATATATATATATATATATATATATATATATATATATATATATATATATATATATATATATATATATATATATATATATATATATATATATATATATATATATATATTTTACCCCGACGAGTTGCCCATACCCATATATCTGTTCATGCAATCAAACTGATTTCATGAAAAATATAAATCCACCACCCGGTAATTAATACCATTGCCAGGCAATGATTATAATCAAAACATATCCTGGAATAATTATATATTAGGATAACGTTAAATGTTATGAGAATATATCAATCTACCAGAATATACAGTGTGTTCCAACGAAAATTTGACCCCCCCTATAACTCCGAAATGAGTAACATTAGCGAAAAACACCAAGACACGTCGATTTTTGTTTCGAGGGGGAGCATTTTTCGAAATAATTCGAAACTTGTCAGATCAACCCCCTACCCCCAGCAACCCTAATTTCGAAATTCATCATAGGGAATAAGGGTCGAGTGGCACCTTACTGTAAAGGTCTGTCAATTCTCCATTCTGATTTGTCATTTTAGAATTTTAAATTAACATACAGGGTGTCCCAACCGAGGGTAAATTGAATTCCTGCAAATCCCAAATACTAAATGAAATCGATTTATTTTGGCATAATGCAAGCGCAGGTTTATGCTCGGTCTAGAAAAACGACCTACACTTGTGAATTTGGAGTTGGTGCAATCAACCCCCTATTTCCAGCATCCCCAACTCAAAAATCATTCGATCGAAAATAGGTCAAGTGGCACCTCGTTGGAAAGGTATTTCAATTTTCTCTTCGAATTTGGTATTTTCGAAATTCAGAATCAGCATACAGGGTGTCCCAGAGCAGGAACACTGAAAACCCAAATAACTTTTTGAAACTGGTTCATTTCGGTATAATACGAGAACATGTTTATGTTTGATTCGAGAATAAGACTCTCTTGCGTGAATATGGAATTTTGCAATCAATCTCTTCCATTCAGCATCCCCAACTCAAAAAATCATACAAGTGATTACAGGTTGAGTGGCAAAGTTCCAGAAAGATTTTTCTATTTTCTGAATCACTGAGGCATTGGTTTCAGTTTGGCAATCGAGGTTTTCTGGCGTGAGGATCAGGATGAGGGGATGATGGAGAAACTGATTGGATGCTCATCTTAACAGGAAAACGAGATTTATTGAACTTGTATTCAATTGAAAACAAAAAACTAACTTGATTATTACAAATTGTTCAAAATGACCTCCGCCCACCTCCATACAGTTATACAGACGATTTTCGAACTCTCTTCTCACATTAGCGAAAACTTCAGGAGTCAAAAGTCGGCATTCTGTGATAATCCTCATCCGCAGCTCCTCCAGGTTTTCTGGTCTTGTGGCATAAACTTTAGATTTTAGATGGCCCCACAAAAAAAAATCTAGGGATTTAAATCTGGTGACCTGGCTGGCCACTCAACAGGTCCTCTTCTACCAATCCACCTTCCTGGGAAATTTTCGTCTAAATATTGGCGCAGCCGAGCATCATAATGCGGAGGAACACCGTCTTGTTGAAAACGCATTTCGTCCTCAGAAAGAGTTGGATCGTTCTGTGAAATTTCTGTCAATCTAGGATGTATGTGTTCCTCTAACAACTGTAGGTAGCCATTTCCATTCAGATTACCCTCAATAAAGAAAGGCCCAACTAGATGATTGCCAAAAATTCCTGCCCAAACGTTCAACTTCTGAGGCCTTTGCGTGTGGGCCTCTCTAAACCAATGAGGATTCTGTGTGTCCCAATATCGACAATTATGTCTATTCACTTCACCACTGAGCATAAAGGTGCTTTCATCAGAAAAACAGATGTTATTCAGAAAATTTGGATTAGCGTTTAGGTTTTCACTTAGATTTTCACAAAACTATAAACGACGATCTGGATCATCTTCGTTTATTTCATGCACTAATTTTACCTTGTAGGGGTGAAATTTGTGATGTTTCACGATTCTATGGACAGTTGTAGCTGATACACCAGTCAGACGAGATAGTTTTCTGATCGAAGTAGTATTCTCCACTTGTAGATGACCCACTACTGCCACTTCCGTTGCCTCATTTCTGACAGGACATGCCACTTCATGTTTTTTGTTTGCCACCGAACCCGTAGCTAGGAATTTGTCAACCAAATATTTAACGTACTGGTGACTGACTCCCCTTTCTCTTTCAGGATGGTTCCTATCGAATATCCTTGCCGTTTCTTTGGCACAACTGTTATTTCGAAAATACGTCGATACAATTTCGACCCTTTCCTCAGTGGAATAAACCATTTTCAGATTAATTTCAGCTGACGAACAACAACAATAATGAGGAACTGATCTGAATAATAATAATATTTCATTGCAAAATGAGAAATAACAGATGACTGCACGCCAGATGGAAATGAAAAAATGTGAACATTTTCAATGCAGAAATCAGCTTTATTTCTTCGTAATTGATGCTCAACACATCGTACCCCAATACTTTTAACAGTTTCGAATTAATATTAGTTGATAATTTCAAATGACGATATTGAATTTTTCGAAAGCGACATCCTGTATGGAGAGCCGAACTGAATGAAATGCTTTAATCATTCTGGAATTCAAAAACCTTTCTGAAGATATGCCACTTGAATTATTTGTATGATTTTCAAGTTGGGGATGCTGAATGGAAGGGTTGATTGCAAAAATTCTATAACCACACAAGAAAGTCCTATTCTCGGATCAAACATGTTCTCGTATACCGAAATGAACCAGTTTCAAAAAGTTATTTGGATTTTCAATGTTCCTGCTTCAGGACACCCTGTATGATGATTCTGAATTTCGAAAATACCAAATTCGAAGAGAAAATTGCAGTACCTTTCCAACGAGGTGCCACTTGACCTATTATCGATCGAATGATTTTTGAGTTGGGGATGCTGGAAATAGGGGGTTGATTGCACCAACTCCAAATTCACAAGTGTAGGTCAATTTTCTAGACCGAGCATAAACCTGCGCTTGCATTATGCCAAAATAAATCGATTTCATTTAGTATTTGGGATTTCCAGGAATTCAACTTCACCCTTGGTTGGGACACCCTGTATGTTAATTTAAAATTCTAAAAATGACAAATCAGAATGGAGAATTGACAGACCTTTTCAGTAAGGTGCCACTCGACCCTTATTCCCTATGATGAATTTCAAAGTTAGGGTTGCTGGGGGTAGGGGGTTGATCTGAGAAGTTTCGAATTATTTCGAAAAATGCTCCCCCTCGAAACAAAAATCGACGTGTCTTGGTGTTTTTCGCTAATGTTACTCATTTAGGAGTTATAGGGGGGGTCAAATTTTCGTTGGAACACACTGTATACATACTATAGCATCATCAGACAATGATATCAATGTACCAACGAGTAGTGTCAGAGGCTTTCTCCCCGGAAAAATTCAGTGTACGGACCTTAGTCAAGTAACACTGAATGAAACTCATTAATAGTTTCCTTTGTGTGAAGTGGAGAACGATCGAATAGAATACTGCTCTGAATAAAAATATGACAAAATTGTCAGTTAATTATATTACATTTATATAAACAAATAAATAAAATATGAAATGAGATTCTGAGCAGTATAAACTAAAGAGAAAACCTATGACTCTACCCCATTATTTTTTCGGAAAGAAACCTACGAAGAATATTGCAAGATTTGATGACTGTTATCTTTTGTAACTGTTCAAACAAATTTTTCTTCAGACCCAAAATCTCAATACTTTTGTGAAGATTTCTAGGAATAACACCTGTTGTGGAAATAATAATCGGTACAATAAATATTTTCTTCATTTTCCACATTTTTTAATCTCGTCGCCAAGCATCATATATTTAGAAATTTTTTCATTGTATTTATTTTGTATATTATGTGTGTCGGGTATAGCAATATCAATTATATATGTTATTTGATTCTGTTTATCATTAAGAATGATATCTGGTCTATTGTGTTTTACAGCTCTGTTGCTAAGAATTGTTTTATCAAAATAAAGTTTATATTTGTCATTTTCACAAATAATCTCAGGTTCATATTTGTGACATTTTTTCTTTTGGGAATTAGGTCATGTGTAATTCCTAGATTAAAATGAATAATATTAGCGACGGCATTATGTCTTTCTAAATAATCTGTTGAAGCAAGGACTGAGCAAGATGATAATTTATGAAAAATTGTTTCAGAAGAACAGAAACATCTACGGCAAGAATCATCTATATTTTGTTTGATGATGTGTTTTCTATAATTCCTCGTGAAAACAACCTGATCCTGGATCGCAATTGCCAAGCCTTCTGTTTCAGCAAACAATTCTCCAGATACTAACCATTTATTCGATGCGATTTCATCAATATAATCATTTTTCAATACTTTAGGGTGCTTTCTGTGTAATTCCTTCTGCATCCAACTTTCTCTTTTAGAATTATCATCAAATATATCAAAATCTACCTTTTGCATTGTCAAGTTCAGAGGTGTAAGATTATAATCTGAAGCAACAACAATATCATGTAATTTAGACGTTCTCTGTTTATCATGAAAATGGGAACGTAGATGAAAAATCTGTTTACTATGAAGATTATTCAAATCAGTTAGTCCACGACCTCCAAGATGTCTAGGTAGTGCAACTCTCTGAACAGCTGACTTTGGGTGGTGCTTATGATATTTACAGAGCATTTTCCTCGTTTGACATTGTAATTTATTTAGATCAGTTTTAGACCATTTAATAATTCAAAAGAAGATGTAAGAATAGGAACAGCATAGGAGTTGATAGCTCTGAAAAGGTTTTACTAGTTAAATGACTCTTGATGATAATTCTAAGTCTTTTGTAATATGAACTTCTAATATTTTCTTTAGTGCTACTGTGGTTAATTGTCTTCTCTTGACAAAATCCAAGATATTTATATGTATCTCCTTGATGCATTGGCTCGATTTCGATATTGGAAATCTTTAAATAATCAGAGGTGATCTTTCCTTTTTCAATAGAAAGATTTTTACATTTTGGAAGCCCAAATTTCATATGAATATCATTGGAATAGTTGAAAGTAATCTCAAGTAGACTTTTAAATGAGATCTGGTTCCGGCATATAATTTAATATCATCTAAATTAATTAAGTGACTTAATTTGAATTCAGTTAATGGACTCTTTATTTTGAAGCCGAAACTAGTAGCATTTAATCCATGAGATAATGGATTAAGGCAAAGACAAAACCAGAGAGCACTTAAAGAATCACCTTGAAAAATGCCTCTTTTGATTGGAAATACTTCGGATTTTAACGATTGTTTTGAAATATTTAAATGAAGATGGGTTCTCCAATTTTTCATTACAAATTCAAGAAAAAGACGAAGTGTCTTATCAATTTAATTTTTAATTTTTATATTTATATATATATATATATATATATATATATATATATATATATATATATATATATATATATATATATATATATAAATGAGATAAAAACACAAGGTTTAACTTTAATCTACACTTTATTTGAAAAAATTCGACGACGTTTCGCTGACACAGCAACTTTATCAAGAATGAAAAATAGAATGAAGAGTATGGTATTATAAACAAATCGTAGAACAAGTTGGATGAATAACAGGAAAATCCACACCGAGCCATTGTACAGTTAGTATGAAAGGTAATAAAAACTAATTAAACAAGTTAAGTAGGGGTGAGTAATTCAAATCTACCTGTTCATTCAAAAGCTTGTCCGAATGTTTGTATCTATTTATTTCTAATTCTTCTAGGAGATCTAATTCTGAACTTTTGATTTTATATGTAATATGTCAAAGTTTTTATTGAATGAATGGTTTTCTTTTATTAGGTGGTTTGAATAATTTGAATCAGATTTATTTTTATCGAAGCTACGTTTATGTTCAGATGTTCTTATGACAAAACTCCTATAGGTCCTACCGATATAAATTTTATCACAAGAACCGCACTTGAGTTTATAGATTCCTGATTTACTTGATTTTTCAACACGAGATTTATTATTTTTAATATGTTTACCTAAGTTATTAGAAGTTTTGAAAGCTATATTAAGATTTTGTTTGACGAGAAAGGATTTAATATTTGTACTTGCAGAACCGCAGAATGTTAAACTGTTGAATATTTTATAGTCTTTATGAATAGGATATACTTCATTTATTGCTTTCTGATAGAGTTTTTACGAATGATTAGATCTATCATATCCGGATTATATGAATTATTAATGGCTATCTGTTTGATGATGTTTAACTCTTTATTATAATCTTCTACTGATAAAGGTAAATTGAGTAACCGATGTACCATGCTGTTTAAAGCTGCAACTTTGTGTTGAATTGGATGTAATGAGTAGTTATGTATAATTGTATCAGTATGTGTTGGTTTACGAATGACCGAAAAAACATGATTATTATTTTGTTTAGTGATTTTTAAGTCCAAAAATTTATGGAATCGTTCTGTTCAATTTCTATCGTGAATTTAATGTTCAAATGGATGGAATTAATGAAATTAACAAATAAGTCTAATTGACGAGTAGTTCCAATGAAACATACTAAGATGTCGTCAACATATCTATACCAATAAAGATTCTTGCACGCAGAGACTGAAGGAAGACTACTAGCCATTCATGATCAAGTCGTGCCAACCAGATCATACCAGAAGCACATTGCAGGCCTTGCTGTTCCCTCGGATCTCTGTCGTTGTTTCTCACGTCATCATGTGTCAATACAGCATGTAACTTCATCTTGCCCGATTCTTGCGCCCAAAGAGTATCTCAACCAATATAACGCGATGGCTAAGATCTACTACCAACATATCGCATTGAACCTCGGACTCAGACAGAAAAACCACTTGTACATGCCGGAAACGATAATGGAAGGTCAATAATATAAATTGTACTGGGACAACCCTATCATCACTGACCGTCCAGTGCCACATAATAGGCCAGATATTGCTGTTTTCTTCAAAACAGAAAAGAAAGCATTTTTCTCGACGAGACAATATGAGTAGAGCATACACCTAGAAAGTCGAAAAGTACCGTCACTTGGCCTTCGAGATAAAGGAAATATACGGATTGCAATCTGTCATAGTTATGCAACTTATAATATCTGCCAATGGCCTGGTCGAAATCCATCTCGCAGAGAACACCAAGAAATTGGGGTTAAACACTTCCATCATTTCCGCACCTCAGAGGGACGTCATACTCGGCACCACTCATATTGTTCGCAGATTCCTCAATATGGGGTGATGCAATTATTTATATATATATATATATATATATATATATATATATATATATATATATATATATATATATATATATATATATATATATATATATATCATCGTATCGTCCATCGGGTAGCCGATGTAGCTTGATAGGATGCTGAGAAGCGATAAGCGACACTGATGAGCTCCTAATAAGGGAGAAAGTGCAGTGTGCCGCTTCGTTTCTAGTCATCCTGCTTAGTTGCACTATTGTGGCTGTGGGCTGCGTGCATGGCGGGCAGATTTGGGAACTATCTCTTGTCAGGAAGGATTCTTCATTGATCTACGGATTTTTGAATAATTCCTTTTGTTTCAAGTTTACATATGTAGACTCCTCGCGAAGTTAGTAGCGAAAGATATTTGTCCCATCAAATATTAAACGACGGGTTGTGTGGTTTTCTTAAATATGTGATTTCAACTATGTAATTTTAACTCAACGTATTGGAATAATAATAATAAATCAATGGATTTAGTGAATGTCAGATTGCGTCTTCATATGGTGATTTGTCTTAAACCAGTATCTGATAGCTTTTCCTGATGATAATGCAAATTTTGTCGAAATATTGGACTTGCTATAAAAGATAAAACGCAGTATTATTTCATAACCCTTTCCTTGCCACACAACCCTTAGAATCCAGAAGGAATACATATCTCATTGGCAATTATCAACACAAATAGGTATATATATATATATATATATATATATATATATATATATATATATATATATATATATATATATATATATATATATTTATATACAGAGTGGCTTTTTGAAATTAAAATGCAAAAATAAATATACATATCGTCGAGTTTGAAGGCTGTTTCGAACAGCGAATGCGAACTATTTATTATTGAATTTCTTCTATTGTGCTGATACAAACTGATAGCAACATCATCTTCTGTCGAAGATGCTAACGTAGTAAGCCAAACACGAATCAGACAATAACATATAATATGCATATACTCGACCCTTATTTTTTACATTCATCGCATTATTGATGCAAATTTCAAAGCAATATCAAAGACCAATTACGTTCTTAAGGGGCACCAGGTAGATCTGATACTGCATCTTTCAACGTTAAATACCTAACTAAGTACCTAAAATTCACGCGTTCTATTATGTCAACTATCCATTATACGTTTCAAATCCCCGATCCCTCGAAAGCACCAGAAAGTGTCGGCAAGCCTCCAGAAAATGTACTTAAGGCTTTATTGTTGACACAAAAGGTGACAATGGAAGTGTTTTGCTAACTAACGATCTCTTATGCACGCCTGGCTTGCTAACACAACTGTCCATTGTGTCAAATGGCTTAAGCGATTACCAGAAGCAGTTTCTCAAGCGTATGTCGGCAATTCTCATCCTACTTAAATTGAATGGTGTAAGAAAGTATTAGGTCAGATTTCGAGTCCGTTTGAAAGAAACATATTTTTCCGTTTAAGTCAGATTTAAATATGAAAGAAGTTTCTCAAATGTACAATAGAATTATAGAAGGTATATTATTTTTATTTCTGTATATTTCCACAATATTTAACATGGATTAGAATTATTTTTTCAAATGTTAGTAGAACAACTTGATGTTACTTTGAAATGTGGAGATACATATGGTTAGTAACATTATGTATTATAAAAATATATTAATTTAAATGTTCAATATCTTACCTTATACCTGGGTTTATTAGTTCAAAAAGAAAATAATCGCTCTAGGGTTCTGTAGATTCGTATAGGTATAGTTTGGTTTCCACAGTTGCGTCATTTTCAATTTTCTAGAGCAGGGGTCCTCAAACTTGAACTGCTGGCGATCTACCTCAATATTTAAGATTACTCACGAGCGACTCTAAGTGGCTGCAAGTATATGTGATGCAGGGTTGTCGTACATATACGATATACCCTACCTACCTACCTAGATAGGGTGTACCGTAGCATATATAGATATTAGCTTTCCGTACAACATACATTATTTTAGTCAAGGTTGTGGTTAGGTTTAGTTAGGTTCTTCTCTATAATATCAATGAAAAAATTCATGGTTATTCAAAATTGCGAGTTTATTGGTTGTTACAAAACAGAAGAGTTACACATGGTGTTACTTAACTGAGGAGTGACTTTGGATGTTGAAGCGTGGCACTGCATGTCTTCAGCATACTTTTCATAAGATGGTACGTAACCACTGAGTGCTATTCAAAAGCATGATGACATATGGTCGTCAGTTAGTTGATTGCGATATTTTGTCTTAATTATCTTCATTCCAGAGAATGCAGACTCGTACAAACAGACCCAAGCATTGCCGTCAGTTGAAGGGCGATTTGCCTTAGATTCGGATAATTATCTTCAGATATAAAACATCAGAAATTTGTATCAGATGCTGCAGCTTTGAGATGTATATCTGATATAATTTGCACCAACTCATTTTCAACAGAACATGAGTTCATATTAAACTAACTTGCTATTTCAATAGTTTTAGATCCTTTCTTTTCAGTTGATCTATCATAAGTTGCAATTTACTTTTGAATGCGTTTACTGCGCTAATCATCTCAATTATATTTTTTCATTTACCTTGAAGCTCCAAGTTAATGGTGTCTAAGTGCACTGTGATTTCAGTCAAAAATGCCAAATCAGACAGCCATTTTTCCTTTTTTAACATCTGAGTGTCATCACCTCTTTCGTCTAGAAAAGCTATTATTTCGGTCACCTTTCTGAAAATTCTTCTGTGTGAAGAACTAAATCAGTGTGTTCAGCTGACTCCCTATCTTCCAACTGCAACTTGAAGAGCCGCGGCTGCCTGCTACGTGCACAAATTAAATTCACAATTTTTGTTGCAATGCCCATAATTTCCTCTATGTTTAAAACTTTTGAACACAAAACTTGTTGATGTATAATGCAATGGAATGAAAAAATTAAGGGAAATCTTCATTAGCTCGACACCACAAAACCGTTTTTGTTTCCAGTCATTGCTGCTGCTCAATCGGTTATAATGCACACTAATTTCTATGTTGGTAGCTTGTAGTTTTTCACAAAATTGAAGAAAACGTCATATATATCTTCGCCATGGGTCTTCTCCTTCAGAGGAATAACTGTCAAAATTTCTTCCTTAGCCAACATGTCATTGAATACCATCCGAATTAACTTGCAGGAACTACACATATTTATTTGTTATTAATATGTTAAATACAAATTTTCATGTCTCCAAACTAAGCAATATTTCAGCCCAAATGTGTCAGCTGACCTTTGTCATATTTTTAGGACGACTGTCACAATGTTTTCGCAAATTTTTCTTTAAATTAAACAGTATCCACGAAGAAATAATATATGGGCGATCACAACCCAAATTATTGGGTCCATAATGATTCTAAAACATCTATAGATCATAATCGGCATCACCTGGAAGACTCAACCTGGCCATCGGGGCTCTCTCGGTCAAACAGAGAAGAAATTGTTTTTGCTCAGTTTGATTATTGAAGGGTTTTTTGCGATTTTACTTCAAAGAACAAGGAAGTGATTATGTTTCAGGAGACTAACACTGCGACGGAAGAAGATCTCCGCGAAATTAGAAATATCGCAGGTTATGTACTTTTTGATTATCTCCTCACTCATTTATATGGCGTTGCTTGCTATGTAAAATCTTTTCTTCGATTTGTTTAGACATATAAGAGGTATGATTGTTGAAATATTCTTCTGCTGGTTTTTTTCCATTGTTACAGATTCCTGTCCTAAACCCCCTTCATTTCACACTGGTAATCATGGAGTGCAAGAGAGAATGAAGCGGCTAAGCAGAAAAATACTTGGTACTCTTTATTTAAACACGACACTAACACAACATGAACAGACAAGCTATTGGTAGTGCAATAGCGACAGGGAAACGAGTTTTTTCCCAAGTTTTTTTTTTCACTCGTTTGTTGAATCACATGCAAGATAGTATGGTTTCCGTGTTACATTTCCTGAGGTCACACTTGAGTTTTTCTTTCTGACACACACCAAAATTATAGATATAAGTAAAACTAAAGGATATATACCTCATTTAAAAACCTATGTGGTACCGTGAGCACACAAAAATATTGATACCCATCTAGGTAAAATGATTAGTTGGCTATTCATTTCGAATTGGTGGAATTCAGCCAGTTTTTTCCAAAGATCTTTATTTATACAGTCAGTCGACGTTTCGGTACAATATTTCGCCTTCTTCGGGACTCCAAAATTAAATTTTCTTCTTTAAGAAAAGCAAAGCAACAGAACATATATGTGTATAAATTAAACAGACTCTCCTCTATCGAAAACCGAATTGTTAGACATTACACGAAACAATCACAAGCTCGAACAAATTGAAAACACTATGAAATGTATATATAAAAATTGCCATAAAATACAATAAGTAGGATAAAATTTTCTTTCAGAAATAAAAAAAAACTAGGTACTCACAAGGTACATACAATTACTGAACGGTAACAAAGAACACGGAGAAGATGCGTTCTCCACTCTCTAAATCGAACTGATATTCGGGAGCAGTTGGCAAAACGTCGAATATGTGCGGTCTGATATTATTATTATTTTTACGTTGTCATAATCTACTAAGGAAACAATTGATACACGGCATTTCAAAACGAATAATGATAGTTTCAACAGAATTATCCTTATAAGATTGAAATATGAATTACTAAGACCTTCTGTATCCTGTTTTCTGTTGACACTGTTTGTATGTGTATCATTACAAAACGAATAATGATAGTTTCAACTTCAAGAATTGATTATCCTTATAAGATTGAAATATGAATTACTAAGACCTTTTGTATCCTGTTTTCTGTTGACACTGTTTGTATGTTTTTGTATGTGTATCATTTCCTTAATGAGTCTTCTTTTATAATAAGATTCTCTGTTTGTTTGTTTTTCCTTTAACGTGCTCTATTTCTGCCTTTAGGCTAATGACACGCCGGGGAATTCTGTCACCCCACTAACCCGGGAATTTTGCCGAACCCCTCTCGTGTCGAGGGAAGGGATCTTTAATGTCCAACACATCTCTGTTAGACAGGACCGACAGCTTTACATCTCCTCCGAAAAATGGACACTCAAGCGATTCCCAGAATCCGAAAAATCGCACCGACTTTGTGGGGATTGAACCCAGGTAACTCTGCGTAGGAGACGAGCATCATATCCCATACGCCACCAAGCCGGCAATGAGATTCTCTATCCAGAACCATTGCATTTTCAAAATCGAATGCATGATTCATAGATATCGCATGCTCTGCCAGAGCGGTTTTACCTGTTGAATTTCCATGGTTTGCTAAATTTATACTTAGTTTGTGTTCTGACATTCTTGTACTCAGATGTCTTCCCGTTTACCCTATATAAACCCCCTCACATTGTTCGCATGGAATTCTATGTATTACGTTAGTTTCTAAATGTGGTGGGGTTCTTTCCTGCAATCTAGTGAAATACTTATGTAACGTGTTTTGATTTTCAAAAGCGATAGTAACGTCAGTTGAATTCAAGGTCTTCGCAATTTACTCAGATACACTCTGTACATACGGAATTTTGCAATACATCCTTTTGTTCTGACATAAGTTCGTTTTGTCAGTTTCATTTGCTTCAAAGTACAAATTCAGCAAACCGTGGAAATGCAACAGGTAAAACCGCTCTGGCAGAGCATGCGATATGTATGAATCATGCATTCGATTTTGAAAATGCAATGGTTCTGGATAGAGAATCCCATTATAAAAGAAGACTCATTAAGGAAATGATACACATACAAACAGTGTCAACAGAAAACATGATACAGAAGGTCTTAGTAATTCATATTTCAATCTTATAAGGAGAATCAATTCTTGAAGTTGAAACCACCATTATTCGTTTTGAAATGCCGTGTGTATCAATCGTTTTCTTAGTAGATTATGACAACGTTAAAATAATAATATCAGATGTTTTGCCAACTGCTCCCGAATATCTGTTCGATTTCGAGAGACTAAGCAGCCCTTGAATTATCTTTCGTTTTATTATTACGTAGGAGATCTGTATATACCTTGTGAGTACCTAGTTTTTTCTTATTTCTAAAAGAAAATTTTATTCTATTTATTTATTGTATTTTATGGCAGTTTTTATATATACATTTCCTGGTGTTTTCAATTCGTTCGAGCTTGTGAGTGTTTCGTGTAATGTCTAACAATTCGGTTTTCGATAGAGGAGAGTCTGTTTAATTTATACACATATATGTTCTGTTGCTCCACTTTTCTTAAAGAAGAAAATTTTATTTTCTGATAATAAATTTCATTTTAGAGTCCTGAAGAAGGAAAAATATTGTGCTGAAACGATGACTGAATGTATAAATAAAGATATTTGGAAAAAACTGGCTGAATTCCACCAATTCGAAATAACTTATTGATACCCATATTTCTAACTTCATACTTACGATATTAAATTTTCATGTTACTCACTTTAAAATACAAAAATGCACGTGCTAGCATTCAAACTAATATTTCCATCCTTATTAGATAAATTTTGGAGATAAAATATTCAACATATTATATAATATTTGTATGGATTATTGATGTTCAAGTAAACTAATAAGTTTTGTGCAAGAATGAGTGGAAAATCCTTCCACCATCTCCAAACAAGTGTTTTTCTCCATAAAACATCGATTTAGGGCGTTCGTTTCATATCAAGTCGAAGTATATTCCTCGAGTCATCTAATTTTATTTGGATATAAAAAACTACCACCATGTAGATAGATATATTCATATATTCAACTCGAGCATAAAGCTCCGTACTCGGCCATTAACCGGATCGCTATCCAGCGCCAGTCGGCAACTACAAAGATGTCAAATTTTCCCTCATAAAGCTACACAAATATCGACTTGAAAACCTTGAATGCGATTGGAGGGTAGTAATAGACTGTCAAGTGGTTGCCAACCGGACACTCCCATTGGATATGATGCGGTGGAGGGGCGATTATTAGCTCCTCGAGGGGGAAAAGTATTTGACGGAATGCGATTTTATACTCACTTGAAATTTACACGGTTGCTTCTACCGAAGTTGAAATTCTCTGGTTCTAGCTTGGTTCGTTTGTTGAAACTTTCGGGTTTGGGCTGATATTGAGCGGTAAAGTTATCTATGGCTTTCTATTACATGAAAGAGAGTTCCGGAAATGTCGGAGTTCGATATCTTGTAGGTTTATCTGAATTTTTTCTAAGAATCTCTTATATAAATTCTATAAAACTATTTGATAAATTAAGATTTTTCTTAGAAAATATATGTCATAATGCCTCTTATGCTTGCATAGTATAAATATGGTATCATTTATGAATTTTCAGTTCTTAAAATTAGATTAAATATCTGTTCAGAAGAGACAGTTAATCCAATCGGAATATATCTTCGAGTTCCTGTTTTCAGAAGTGAAGTAAACAATTTCTCGTTAGTCTGGCCAGTGCATCGATTCTCGACCAGGGGGTCACGACCGTCGGGGGGGTCACGTTTGTTATTGAAGGGGGTCGCAGACTAACGGTCAGTCGGTCTGTCGAAACATACAAACTATACAAAAGATTCGTTTATAAAAGGAATACATTTTAGTATAGTGGTATAATATTAAATATAACAGTGTAAAAGCAACATGAAAAATAATTTTATAGCTCACTTTTTTTAGGTAATTAAAATGATTATTCATGAACATTAATTGATTAATTCGATACTTGGCAGTGTTCCTTACTCAAAAGCATTTCTATATATCAATCATCATTTGCTAACACTCATGAGTGAATTATCCTCTCGAGTCATAACATACGATTTCTGTATTTAGTTCTCAAAGCCACTATAGACGAGAAAACGTTTTCGCATAAGTAAGAAGTAGAAAAAGGTATCTATGTTTTTGAAGCTTCTGTTACTTGGCTTCCGTACTCACGTCGTAATATAAGTCTTAATTGGTCTAAATTCTTAAAATAACAATTTCATTTTTTTTCAATGAAATAGAACTAAAGTATTTAGATTTTCACTATATTAACAAAAGTATGACCGGTTTCACCACACTATGGCTTCATCAGATAGATACAAACTAATGAACAGAGTTATTACTTATATATTGGTCTTATTTCCTACTTAATATTACAATAGGAACAAGTACAAGGGTATGTTGGAAAACCCATCAGAGTTTCTTACTTTATGAATTGAAAAGGTTGAGTAAAGGGAAGGATTTAGATCTAATTGACTATTAAGTAACCTAATGGAATTCTTTTCTTTGGTGATCTCTAAAATTTCAAATAGATTGAGTTTTTGTCTATTATTTTCATTGTGTAAAATTTTGAAATTATCATTAAAGTTTTGGTTTTCTTCGAGTAAGTGATTAGAATAATGGGAATCTGATTTATGATAATTAAAACTACGTTTGAGCTCGGATAATCTAATTTTGAAATTTCTGAAAGTTCTACCAATATAAATTTTATTACAATTCCCGCAAGACAGTTTATATGATGACAGTTTTTGATATGTCGGCCTAAAGAATTATCAGTTCGGAATGCTATATTCAGATTATGATGCGAGAGGAATGATTTCATCAGCCCCACAACCCGAAATGGAGTACAACAAGGCAAGAAGAAATGATTGAAGTTAGACATCAAGTTTCAATACAGCCAACGAGACAACTACAATTTCTTTTTAAAGGTAATCCATTCGGAGTTGCTTCATAAATTGCATTCAGTAGAATTTGACATTTTAGATTCCGGAACATAACTCAAAGTTCATTAATTGATTCACAAAAAGTATAAAATTCAGTTGCGACAATTAAACAAATTATTGAGTAATAAACCTGAAACTTCAAAAATCAAGTCCAAATTTTCCGATCACCAATTTTATGATAGGTTCAGTAATCTTTCAGCGGCTAATTTTTCCCCGAAGATGAAAATTTTTATTCTAGAGAAGGGTTTGAAACACATTTTACAGTCAAATAACGCTCGTCTCCATTTCGAACTGCTAGGAATTGAAACCGAAATAGCCTTAAATTATTCACCGCAAGTCAAACACCCAAAACACTCTTCAGCGTTACTACTTCAAAAAGAGTTCAATATTTTTCAACCTAAGAAATTCGAAAATACAACTTTAAAGTCCATTAAATCTAAGTCCGCATCTGAAGATATCATATTCACCAAAGCAGACAAAGGTCATACAATCATAGCCTTAAATAAAGCAGATTATTTATTGAAAACCCAAAAGTTCATTGAATCAGGTTGTTATGAAGAAATTGATAAAGATCCAACTAATAAATTTCAATCCATAGTAAAAAACGCTTTAGAGTATGCCGAGTCTATAATACCTACCAACCAAAAATATAAACTCTTCATTGACAACCTGCAATCACCAAAACTTTACTCCCTCGTCAAACTCCATAAAACAGGGCATCCCATTAGACCAGTAGTTTCATATTTTCAAGCTCCAGCTGCAACATTTTCACGCTTTCTCATAGACCTCATTCAACAGTACGCTAATTTTGAACCTAAATTTTCAATAAAAAACTCTTCAGTCCTTATAAATTAAATTCAGCGTACTATACTACTACCTAATGCTAAACTTATGTCATGGGATTTAGTAAATCTCTTAACTAGTATTCCACCTAGTGATACAGTGAAACTCAACAACAACGACCTTCAAATTAATAAAGTCAATCCGAGAATTCAATCAGAAAACTTACACCTTTTAGAAATTTGTTTAGAATAAAACTATTATTATTTTATTTCCAAGTATAAAATGTTCTAACACAAAATACAACAGCTTAACTTATATTGGTAATCCTAGTCTAAAATTAAAATCATTCCTCTCGCATTATAATTTCAATATAGCATTCCGAACTGATAATTCTTTAGGCCGACATACCAAAAACTGCAAATCTAAAATTGATAAAGGTAATAAATCCAGTGTTTATAAACTGTCTTGTGGGGATTGTAATAAAATTTATATTGGTAGAACTTTCAGAAATTTCAAAATTAGATTATCCCAGCACAAACAGAGTTTTAATTATCATAAATCAGATTCCCATTTTTCTAATCACTTACTCGAAAAACCATAACTTCAATGATAATTTCAAAATTTTACACAATGAAAATAATAGACAAAAACTCAATCTATTGGAAATTTTGGAGATCAACAAAGAAAAGAATTCAGGTAGGTTACTTAATAGTCAATAAGATCCAATACCTTCTCCTTTACTCAATCTTTTCAATTCATAAAGTAAGCAACTCCGATGGGTTTTCCAACATACCCTTGTACTTGTACCTATTGTAATATAAAGTAGGAAATAAGACTAATATATTAGGAATAACTCTATTCATTAGTTTGTATCTATCTGATAAAGCCACAGTGTGGTGAAACCGGTCATAGTTTTGTTAATATAGTGAAAATCTAAACGATTTAGTTTTATTTTATTGAAAATATGTATATCGATTTTCATCAAGTAAAGACCTCCTCAATCAAACAATTTCATTGGTGAAATTTTATCAAGCGATAATTCAATGAGTTGACTGTGACTCTCTGTTCGAAACTCGGTAGCTACAACGTATTGAGAACCCATATTTTCAGTGAATCATTATTGTCAATCGAAAATATTCTAGTAATTGAATCTTCAATTCATCTAAATGAGTTTTCATGCTCTCCAACAGGTGGTGTTATCAAATGTTGTAGAAGTATATGCATCCAAATTTCGTTTTCAAGACGTACAAACCAAATTCTATGCTTTCTAATAAAGCCACTTACTAGATCATTCATAAGTAAAATATTTTTGTTACGAACTTGTAAATTCATGTTAAAGTCATTCGAATGTGAAAATACATTGTTCAAGATGGTACCTGAAATTGGTAAATGAAACACAAAAGATTTACTTCTCATCCAAATTAATTGTATCGCTCCAGAAATATATCCCGATGGATAAAATGAGTGAAAAATGCTGAATGAGTGTTGAGGAGGAAATGGTATGCTGTAAACATGGAACAAAAATGCAGGAGAAGTGCAGAAGAAAGTACACGAGGAAAAAGAAAAACTGGGCCTAGAGGAAATAATGCGGAAGTAAAGTGAGAGATAGCGCATCAAAAGACAGAAATAATAATAACTGTGCGGTAGGAAATAATACCCAAGGCATTTTTATATTGAAAACGCTGGCTGTCGCATAGATGAATCGGATACCGTTAAATATCTCGGAGTCACATTTGGTAGGCACATCCAAATGGGGTAACATATCGAAGCAGCCTCTACGCCGCCCCCTTATGGACAAAGGCCCTAGATATCAGTAAATATGAAACCGTATCAAAAAGACACAACGGCAAGTGGTTGTTCCTTTCTCCAAGGATACCGCGCAATCGTAACCGACGCCGTCATCGTGCTGGCTCGAGCAATCCCAATTTTGGCAAAGGAGCGGGCACGAAACATCTGGAAATCACAGGCCCAGAAAGCACTGAACAGAATTCACTCGATTATCAACATCAAACAAAGATGGAATCTAGAGGGACCAGGACGCTGGACCCGACACCTCATCACCAATATCCTAGATTGGCACATTAAGCCACATCTCGAACTTGATTTCCATGTAACACAGCTCTCAACTAGCCACGGCTGCTTTAGGCCGTGCACGCATCGGCTGGGCAAAGAGCCATCCAATACGTGCATGCACTGCCACGAAGACTCAAACGATGCCCACCACACGATATTCAACTGCCAGGAATGGTCGTCATTCCAAGATCCCCTTTTTCAGTCACTTGGCGAGGAGGCTACCCCAGAGAATGTAGTAGCGTTAGCCTCCCACTATGCAGAACACTGACAGGCTTTCATGATGAACAACAGCCGAAAAAGAAATTGCAGATGAGACTGATGTTTTGCGCGAGCGGTTCCCGGTTTCATTCGTAGCGGCTACACAGCTGGGATGGTCTATCTATGTGTGCTTCTAACATCCAGCTCACGGGAAGATGGGTCCTCAAGAGAGATTTTAGTCAGTAGACCCCTACCACATTGCACTTAGCGGCAGAGGGGAGCCCGGCACTGCTCGCTGCGATCGAAACTAAGCAGCGAGCGCCCTTAAAGGATTTCTTCCCGTCTGAAAAAAAAGTGCGAGAAAAAGGCTAGAGTGTATTGTACAATAGAAGAGCTCAGAAATAAATGCATTACTCGGGATAAGGAGATGCGAGCGGAAGGAAAGAGTAGAATGAGTTGTCGCAGGAAAGTTTAGGAGGACAGTTATGAAGGAAATAATTAGAGAAATGAGTGAAAAAGAATGGCGAAACGACAGGTCGGAAGATAATGCAGACAAAGTTTCTCAGAGAAAAAAAAGGTAAGATAGAGCAAAAGGAATAAGAACGAGTTAACGTAAGTGTTAAGATACTTTGAATATTATGAAGAAAGTCAGAGAATGAACGGAAGGAAAGTTCTTCAGAGAAAAGCGAAAGTAAGAACTGAAGAGAAAGGCGAGGAAAAAATTTGAAATCTAGGAAATTGAGAAGTGCAATAAGAATTTATATAAATATATATATATATATATATATATATATATATATATATATATATATATATATATATATATATATATATATATATATATATATATATATATATATATATATATATATATTTTTTTCGAAAAAGAGAGGATTTATATTAAATTCGAATAATTGGATTTACAATAAATGCTTATATCTATAATTTTGGTGTGTGTCAGAAAAACACAAGTGTGAGCTCAGGAAAATGAAACAGGGGAACCATACTATCTTGCGCATGATTCAATAAACGAGTGAAAAAAACCTGAGGAAAAAACTCGTTTCCCTGTCGCTATTACACTAGCAATAGCTTGTCTGTTTATGTTGTGTTAGTGTCGTGTGTACATAAAGAGTACCAAAGATTTTTCTGCTTAGCAGCTTCAATTCTCATCTTGCACTCCATGATTTCTATACGGAGACAAGGGCGAAAGGAAGGCGGTTTGGGACAGGAATCTGTAACAATGGAAAAAGAAAACCAGCAGAAAAATATTTCAACAATCATACCCGACTCTTATATGTCTGTACACACTCGAATTTAAGACAAGATTTTACTTTCAGCAAGCAAGGCCATAAAAAGGAATAAGAAGATAATCAAATAGTGCTGCGATATTTTCTCTTTCGCGGAGGTGTTCTTCCGTCGCAGTGTGAGTCTCCTGAAACATACACACTTTCTTGTTCTTGCTTGCCAATTTTGAAGTATAATCGCAAAATCCCTTCAATATTCAAATTCAACAAAACAATTCCCTCTCTGTTTGACCGAGAGAGCCTCGATGGCTAGGTTCGGTCTATAGATGTTCTAGAATCATTATGAACCCAATAATTTGGGTTGAAATCTCCCATATATTATTTCTTCGTGGATCTTGTTTAATTTGCAGAAAAATTTGTGAAAAAATATTGACAGTAGTTTTAAAAATATGACAAATGTCAATAATAATTTGAATTTATGAGGAAGATTTACAAAGAGAGATTGGGTGAAAATCAAGGAAAGAATGGACGGCAGCCTAGATCTAAGAATGGGTTCGATATAAAAACAAGGGATAGAAGCACGAGCGTGAAAAGTGCTGTATAAAAAGGACGTAAGAGTTTAGATCTGTTCGATCATTAAAACATTTTTCAGACGCTCTTTCTAGAATCGACTTCAAATCTCGATGCAAATTTTCTTTTATGTCTTCTATCGATTCAAAACGGGTACCTCGAAGTGGTAATTTGAGTTTTGGAAGGAGAAAAATGTCAGCCGGAGCCATATCAGGTGAATAAGGCGGTTGTACGATGGATTTTGAGTTTTTGGTCAAAAATTCATTCGCAATGATAGGCTTGTGAGATGGTGCATTATCGTGGTACAAAATCCATGGGTTTTCTCTCCACAAATCTGACCTTTTTCAACGAATTTGATTTCCCAAACGCCGCGTAACGCTCAGGTAATTTTATTCATTTATCGTCTAACCTTTCTGGTAAGAATTTCGAATGCACAACACCGCTATAATCATAGAAAACAGTCAACATTACATTGACTATTGATCGACTCTGACGTAGTTTTATCGGTTTTGGTGCAGTTGGAAGGCATCATTCCGAAGCTTGTTGAATGGTTTGCATGTCTATCTTATAAACCAATGTCTCATCACCAGTTCCAAAATATAAATGTCTTCAGCGACTTATACGCAATATAATTTTTGAAGAAAATTCAGGTCTTTTGGAACTAGTCGATTGGCAACGACGGTTTTTGATTACATATACCTTCACTATATCGATTTTAACTTCAGTTGAAGATGTTGATGGCCTACCAGAGCCACTGTACCACACATATGCAAGTCGATTCACCGTAAGCCTTCTGTAACATTTTCGACGATTCGGCACAGAAATTCTATTTGCAATACAAAATTTGAGACAAATTCCTTTTTCGATATTTTTACTCATTGTAAAAATCGCAAAACGCACATATGAGAACTGACAAAATCGAGAACTGTAAATAAACTAATAGGCAGATCGCGTTCAAACACCGCGTCAGTTTGGAAAATATTTAACAACAATAAAAAAGTTGAAAAGCAGGTTTCTTAAATTATTAATTCGCGGTACTTTTTTGACAGAATATATGTCACTCCAATTAAACCAATAGTAATAAAGATTGTTTACCCTGTAAAAGTTCTGAAAATGCAATTTACCTGTAAAAAAATTTTAATTCATCTTGGAATTCAGAAAACCTCGCAAGAATTTTTCCACGCTACAAGCATCTCACTTCCGTATGGAAAATCAGTGAGTGGTTCTTGGCACCCATTTTCCCACAGAGTAAAAAGAAATCTAGTTTCCTACGGTCGGCTTTTAATAAAATTAACAACTTAAACAAAGCTTGTCATAAAACATTTCGTAAATTATTCGCCATTTATTTTGTGGCAAGATATGTCTGTGAAGAAAGCAGTGCGTCTATTCCACATCCGGCATAATATCTGTGTCTCGCCACACACTTTTGCGCCATCAGTACATACCGCAATGCATTTATTTCAGTCTAAGTTTTCGTTTTGTGTTACTTCAATAAATGCAATAAAGAGTCCTTCGCCTGATGCTCGACTAGGAATAGATTTTCAAAATAGGAAAAAAGTTCGATATGTTTATTAACGCATTCAACAAAATGTCAAAAAATTCACTTAATATAACTTTTTTATTGATTGGTTGTGAATATCGACATCCATTTCATTAATGCGCCTCGATATTGTATAATTTCGAAGGGGTATAGTTTTTAATTTTTCAGCTTCTCCCGATATTATCAAAATATTGAACATATCAATGGCAGCAGGTGATTTTTCCGATAGCAGTTTGTTGATTTTTCAAAACTAGTCACTTACGCTCGACAAATTCTAACGATTTGCCTTGTTTCCAGATGCCGGAGTAATTTGAAGGCGTCATGCTTTCTTCAGATAGGATTCGAAAATAAACAACACATTGTGGCTTGTCATCAAATGCAGTCGATCCATATTTCTGATATGTGTCGTAGTATAACCTGATCTTTCTTCAATGTTTCACCAAACGTAGGTGGAACGTTCCGCCTTGTCACAAATTCGTTCATTTCAGTTCAACTTTATAATCGACTTTTCACTGTTATCTATTTATAAAAATTAAACACTGAATAAACGAGATGAAATATTTGTTGTATGTACTTGCTTCGCTAAAAATTCAAAAAACAATGAAGCTCTTCCTCGCTTCCTTTAGTTTTTATCATTAAGGCAATTAACATGTACGAACCTGTGCAAGAGTATGTGCCACGGGTTGCGCGAGCAGCTTATTTGACATGTTCGTGCAAGAACACCGCAGGTTAAGACTTCGTCTAGGACAGTCGTAACTTTATAAAGTCTCAAATAAACAAATAAGATTTACAAGCTACAAAATTAAAAAATATACCAATTAAAACGATATTGAGATGTTATGAAATTAAATTAAAAAATAATAATTATTGAACGTATAAATTATCTATTAGTTGAAATATTATTATAATTTATAGTGACGGTGGCAGAGGGGTCGCAATTAAACTGATTGAGGAACGATGATCTAGAAAATTCAAACGTGAACAATTATTTTAGTGAAAATCCAAGCGCAGGTGCACAAAAATGGACAGTAACTCAGATCGATATCATATGTAGATCTTCGTCTATCATGTGATTCATTGTGCATAAAAAATTTTATTATATTCTTCTTCTTTACCAGATGCAAATTTTTCCATAAATTACTCAAGATCCACGAAGAAATATGATATGAGCGATGTCAACCCAAATTATTGGGTTCATAATGAATCTAGAACATCTATAGATCATAATCGGTATCATTTAGAAGACCGGACCTGGCCTTCGGAGCTCTCTCTGTCAAACAGAGAGGGAATTGTTTTGTTGAGTTTTTAATATTTTTCCAAGCATAAATGAGATTATACTTCCAAATTGGCAAGCAAGAACAAGGTGGAAGTGATTATGCTTCAGGAGACTCACACTGAGACGGAAGAACATCTCCGCGAAAGAGGAAGTATCGCAGGTTATGTACTTTTTGATTATCTTTTTAGTCCTATTTATGGCCTTGCTTGATGTGTAAAATCTTGTTAGTTATATTTTTTTCACCCTTGTCATCTGGAAATCATGGAGTGTAGAGAATGAAGCTTCTAAACAGAAAAAGTTTTTGGTACTCTTTTTGTACACACGACACTAACAAAACATAAACAGACAAGCTATTGCTAGTGCAATAGCGACGGGGAAACGAGTTTTTCCACAAATTTTTTCACTCGTCTATTGAACCATACGCAAGATAGTATGGTTACCCTGTTACATTTCCTATGCTCACTCGTAGGAGGCATCATGCGAGTTTATTAGATGCCAGATTAAGGAAAAGGCATGGTCTGTTTTTCCGCTGGTATTCTCTTTATTCGCTTGTTTTTACGATTGTGTTTTTCTGACACACACACGAAAATTATAGATATAAGCACTTATTGTAAATACAATTATACAAATTTTTATAAATCCTCTCTTTTCAAGAGAATATATATATATATATATATATATATATATATATATATATATATATATATATATATATATATATATATATATATATATATATATATATATATATATATATATATATATATATATATATATATATATATATATATATATATATATATATATATATATATATATATATATATATATATATATATATATATATATATATATATATATGTACCAGATGGAATAATTTCTAAAACAATTTTATCTCGGAAATTTGAAGAAGCAACCATTTTCTGAAAAAAAACAGTAAACCAGTGAATCAATCAAAAGTGAACTAAATTTCAGTACTAACTAAGCTTTCAGATTTTCTGTTGTTATTGGCTTAATTTTTGGAGCTGAAGCTCTTTTCATATCATCCAGTGTATTCTTTTAAATTATTATGCTACTCTCAGTTTTCATTTTTCATTAGTTATCCAAGTATATTAGTAGTTTAATTCTCTTTTGATCTTTCTGGATTCTTTCAATAATTCTTGATTTATCAGGAAAGCACATGATTTATAAGTAATGTTCCAACTTCCTGGAAACCTATTTGGTTGATTTTAATAGTAGTATATCTTTTTCAGCCTTTCATGATTGTGTTTTCTGTAGTTGCGTTAGTGAAACAGACATTCTTGACATTCTCATTTGAGTAATTCTGCGTTTAATTGGAATGAGATCGACTTATTTGCAAGACACTGAGATTAAATATAGAAATTTTCAATTTGCCACGTGTTATATTTTTATGTGATATACACAGTATATTTGTAGCTTAATTATTTTTTGATTTTACAGGATTCTTTGAATAATTGTTGATTTAGTAGGAAGAGCATATGGTTTATAAGTAATGTGCCATCTTCCTGAAAACCTATTCGGTTGATTTTAATAGTAGTATATTTTTTTGCTTTCATTATTGTGTTTTTGTAGTTGAATAAGTGAAACTGACATTTTCTGTATGAAAAACACTTGAATTATTCTGTTTCAAAATGGAATGGAATCGACTTATTTGAAAGACACTGAGATTAAATGTGGAAATTTTCAATACGCAAAAAAGTCAGCAATTTCCTTCCGAATGAAATAAATATTTATCTTCACATGTGTATCTGATATACTGGACTCCAGAATCAACCGGACCGACAAAATTCAAATAAACATAATTTTCAAAGTTTTGCATGAATTTCGGACATTGTCGAATTGCATAGTTTTTCCATTTTATCACAGAAGCAGTTTTCCTAGGCACTTTATTGCACACCAATAATGTTTTGGAACGGGTACTACATAACGGTGATATATATATATATATATATATATATATATATATATATATATATATATATATATATATATATATATATATATATATATATATATATATATATATATATATATATATATATATATATATATATATAGATATATCGACGTAGACTTTAGCCTTCGGGTTTCAACACAAAAATAATCACAAAGAGTGAGTGTCTTGCAAATAAGTCGATCCCATTCCAATTAAACGCGTTTCACCAACGCAACTACAGAAAAGACAATCATGAAAGGAAGTTGGAACATTACTTATAAATCATGTGCTTTCCTGATAAATCAAGATTCATTGAAAGAATCCAGAAAGATCCAAAGAGAATTAAACTACTAATATACTTGGATAACTGATGGAAAAATGAAAACTGAGAGAAGCATAATAATTTAAGTGAATACACTGGATGATATGAAAAGAGCTTCAGTTCCAAAAATTAAGCCAATAACAACAGAAAATCTAAAAGCTTAGTTAAATAAAAGTACCTATAGTTTCATCCTAAAGATTTATTATGGTTACTAGTTTCGCTCTCCATACATTAGAGCATCTTCAGACCAGTGACTACAAGAAAAACAAATATTAAAAGTATAACGTAACAATTCTGCTGTTTGAAAAAACCTACCCAATCTTTTATCAGCAAGTAAAGTCGATTATAGTAAAATTAAAATCAATCAATAGGACCGACATTTCACAACAAATTAAAATGGTATTTGATCAATATACCTATTAAAATTATGAATTGAAACTTATAACAATTAGAGCTAAACATGATTTTTATGACAAGATAATAACGAATAAAATTCAAACGGAAAGTGTGCAGTTCAAGTAATGCGAAAACGAGAAAATCAAAAAACATTTGATCATTCAAATTTCCCTCAAAAAAAATGGTTCAATTACGCGAGCTAATAATATTGCTCCCCACGTGTTCACTGACCTGTATTGCGTATTTCTCGTTCTAGCCGAATGTAGATTTTCTTTATCGTTATAATGAAGATATTTGCTATTACAAGTTGCAATGTTATGAAATGCAGGCAGAAAACATGACGAAGTCAGGAAATTTTCATTTTCCTGAAGTTTATTCTGCATCCAACTTCTTGGTGAAATGAATAATGGTAAGGATGGAACCTATTCCTCTTAAGAAATCTTGACACACTACTTGGACTTATTCCTGTTGTCCGGAAATTTTTCTGGCACTTATTTGTTGATTTTCTGTAATGGCTGCAAGTGTTTTTAACTCATTCTCTTCATTCCCTGTAACATGTTTTTGTTTAACTGGTTTCGGGTATGAAATACTTCCAGATTCTCGAAATCAATCTTTCGAATACCCTTTTATTTATATGATTCCGGTCAGGGTATCTTTACGCATAAACCCTTGAAGCCAGAAGACAATTTTGAAAACACTCACCCAATATCAGTATCATATATATTCGCTCTTCTTGTGAAAGTCTCATTATTATTGAAATAGCAATGCCTAATAACGAAAATATTTCTTTAGAAGTTGCGTACAACTCCATGTCAAACAATAACCATAGACAAAGATGTCTTTAGTCCAATTGTTAATGCTTGTTCAAAGCCTGTGATGAACAAGTATGGATAAGTCATTTAGAACTGCATCAACAAATTCAACAATGGATACACAAGCAGCTCGGGAAAATTAATTAATATGTTCTATCGAATCTATAATCCAAAACGATGCAATAGATGAAAATTAGAACGATTTACACTATTTAAATGAAGTATTTTCAATTTGTTCAAAACTAAGCAAAGATAGGAAGTTAAATTAGATGGTAATGAACAAATCCGAAACATGTTACATTATTTTTCAATGATTAATGACGCTCAGTGTTAAATTTCATTGGAATTTACTTTTATTATGAAAATTTCTAAGGAAAAATTGGAAATCGATTATATTTTCGAAACCGTACATTGAAACCTTTACATCATTCCACAGGTACTGAAATCTTCTTTTGGATTCGTTTATTAAATATAGGGTGTTCCATTTGAAATAATCCAACTGATCACGTTGGGATAGAGCAAAAGCTCGACATATTTTCATTATCATCCTGTATAATTTTGGCAATATTGACTAATTCTACATAAATAACTAATTACTCAAGAATGTTTATACGCCTTACTTGATTTTTTCACGTGATTTTCATAGCTACATGAAAAGTACAGTGGAAAAGATGCTAAAATTTTATTAAATTTCGAATAATTCTGAAACAATTGAATTGATGTATATCTTCTCTAGAAAACAAACATAATCTTTGCATAAAAAACTCTCATACTCGCCTTGGGTCAGTTCAAGATAAGTTTTTGAAAAGTTTGGCTTTCAAGAATAATGTGTTGTTTGATAGAGATTATAACTTTTTGCGCTCACATTTTAACGTCCTTTCGCTCGAAGATCGTAGAGTCGCTACAGATATTGTTACCTTATATAAAATTGTTAATGAAAGAGTAGATTCTCCTGATTTACTGTCTCTACTTGCTTTCAGTGTTCCGCAGAGGAGTTTCAGACATTTTAACCTATTCAATACACCCTTTTCCAACATAAATAGCTCCTCGGACTCTCGTCTAGAATGTTCAGAACGAGTAATAATTATCGTGAAAATATTGACTTCTTTATGGTATCATTTTACTCCTTGAAAAGTTTTCTGAAAAACACTCTGAGGAATAACCATCATTAGTTTTCTTGTTGTTTGTTGTTCTTTCGACATAAAGATTTAATTATAGTATAAGCCATTAATGTAATTTATGTAAAACGTGGTCACTTTGCTGGGGTTTCCTGTTTGTGTCCCAAAAATAAATAAATAAATAAGAAATCAAAAAAAAAATACGTAACATGGGGCATCACTATTGAAAAAACATAGGTTCGATATAAATCTCTGAAATGGGACATCCTGTATAGTCGAAAATATGTTCAACTCGTAGAAATAGATAATTTGCACGATAAATGTGAAGAAACTTTACCAAAAGATTGAATAGTTCAAGAGATATAAACCGAGGCGTCTATGGTGACTCACCCCGTATATAAAAAAGAAACATTTACAAACTCAACAATCCCAATGGATTCTTCTGACCATATAACACATAAATTAACCGCTTATAATTCAATAATTCATGGAGACTTTTCCAGTCCGCTATCCCTAACAGACTTTAACACGAAAATCAATATCATTGAAAAAATTGCACCAAATATTAATATTCTAATCTCCCACATAAACAGTATTATTAAATGCTATACTATATTCCATAACAGAAAGACCAGAAAATAAATAAGCATGAAAACTAACTAAATTAATCACTCTCCCAAAATATTAGCACTAATCTTTCAAAATTATATTTTACAACCTCCTTTTTCAGTAGTTCCAACGTACGCAAATTACTATTCAATGCTGAACAGAATGCTAATAAATTTAAACAGTCTGGAATATACAGAATTGAATACAATAAATGCCTAACAGTTTACGTAGGACAAACAGGTCGAAATTTTGAATCAAGATTCAAAGGACATCTTTCCCCAGATAACAAATCCGCAGGTTTGGAACATATTAAATCTGAAAATCACATATGCATTTGATAATTTAAGAATAAAGGTTTGACAATGAATCTGTTGGAAACTTTGAAAATCATCAAACTTAGTAAAAACCCAAACACATTGTGGAAATCAGACAAAAGTGTTTCATTGTATTCGTGTTAATATCCTAACTCTAGAAATAAATATTACTTCCCAAAGTATGTTTAAGAGTTCAATATTTCAATAACACTTCAAATTAACGACATACTGTAAGAGATAAGCTGAAATCTCATAAAGTCATCATCAAAAGTAACCACGAGAAAAGAGCCATCAAAGTATACACTTTGAAAGGCGCCAAAAACCGAAGATATCCACAATGTCGGTGAAAATCTCAACCAGGTAAACGAAAAATAACAGAGACACAAAACTGCGACAGATAGAATACACATAACACACGGTGTTGTAACGTAGATGTAACGATTCATCAATGCAGCCGTTAAAGGGGTAGCTCTAAACGGAGACGGCGTCAGCTGAAACGGTATAAGTTGAAGCGAAAAGGCATACCAGATATGAACTTTGGGGGTGTGCTCACTTTGGAAGGGAGTGTCCTCAGTTTCACCGCCCCTATTTCGTGTAAACCCTCTACTAAGTGTATTAGAAAACCAGTATTTGACCAAATAGCTTATCAAGTGGAAGCATTTTTTATGCTGAGATAAGAACAACTTTGTCGCGCGTTTGTAATAAGTGAAAATAACAATGAACGATTGAAAATTTGATAATTTATTAAATTTAAAACATTATTGTAGTAACTGTGTTTCGATAAAGATACAAAATGAGTTCGCCAGTGAGAGACATAGAGGTAAACGTTGTGTCAAGTCCTGAATCCAGCAGGAACCCTTCACCAGAACCAGAGAATTTTCGACTAATCAACCAACTAGCATCGTCGAACATCACGTGTTTTCCAGTAATCAAGACTAGTGAGGGTGAAAAGACAGTTGATAAGGACATTTCTAAGAACGGAAGTAATCAAAAAAGTTCTAGCGGTTCGACAAATTTTTCTATCTCCAGTATATTATCGAGAACTGAACCGTCGCTCAAAAAGAACGGGTTGTTTCCGGGAATTGATAGAACGCTATCGCCGGAAGTTGAGAATAATATGTTATCCAGGTAATTATATATAATGTGCGTGTGGATGGATGTAGTATATTCATCACTGATACAATTTTTGAGTAGAAATATTTTGGAATTCCGGAAATGAAGGTATTCTGAAAGAATCAACATGAGTGATTCGTCGGAAAATTACTTTTTAAATACGCGATATACTATTCTTCGTTTCTGGAATTCTTGATAAATTTTTATATCATTAGACATTTTAAATTGGAGTTCAATCAAATCCGACACCCTTATTTACCCTTTAGGTGATTAAATTTTGAAAAATTCTCTCTTAGTGGAAACTTATTACCTAAGAAGAATCTACGTGCTAAATTTCAAGTTAAAGAATTTTCAGAATGATCCGTGGCTGCTATTCCGGTTTCGAATGTTTTTAAAATGAATTTTCGTAATTAAGATTTTAAAAGTGATTCATTCAAATGTCATCATCTTTCTCCTTCCTTCAGGGTTTCAAATTTAATAACAATACTTTATTATTTTTCCTTGAATAAAATGACAGCAAAATGTTTGTCATTTATGTTTCGAAACTGATTTTGATAAATAATATTGTCTTAAAACCATCTGCTGATGATTGACAAATGACTACATCTTTATTAACATTGCATCTATCTCACCATTAATGTTATCGAAGATTATTCTTCAATTACAGAATGGTTTGAGGCTTGTTTTATCAAACTAACCTCTCAAATAAAATCACAAATGTGTAAAACTATTAAATCACACAATATTGATGTCCCATTGTCCAAACGATACTTAGTCATCGATTAATGATATCGTAGATGGTCCTTTTAATGGAAATTCATTTTAATTAAATAAAATGAAACACTTTCGACTGAATTCCACAATGTTTATTTTTACCTATAAATAAGCACGGTTTCGACCTTTAAGTAATTTTCAATTGTTTACACCTAACAGCTTTGTGCTAACTATACCTATTTTGAATGTTGAGTAGTGAAGAGTGATTCAATTCTAGTTGACTATTGAGGGTGCTGAATTTTGAGTTTATACAAAGTTTCTTAATTTCCAAACTTTACAACAGATTCATTGTAATCCCTTTATTTTAGTTGTGGAGGATTTTTGAATTAGCTATTGTAATAATGTGATTTGTAGATCTAATATATTCGAAAACTACGGTTTCATTTTCTGAGGAGAGATGTCCTCTGAATCCAGATGTCAAATTTGGCCGTGTTTGTCATAAGTAAGCGGATGGGCACTAATTACATTTAATTCTGTATATTCCAGACTGTTTGAATTTATTAGTTTTTTGTTTGGTGTTGAATAGTAATTTGCATATATTGGGACCACTAGAGAGAAGGTTGATTAATTAAATTCGGAAAAATAATAGCTGAGAGTTAGGCATGCGTTTTTATTTTCCGGTTCTTCTATATTAATATAGTAATTAGAAATTTGTTTTCGTTCTTTGCGTTTGGCTGCCGTTTGTCTAGGCCACTTCTCCGGTGGAGCCACCGCAAAATCATCCGTTGATACTGTTTTTGCGTCAGCATCATGTTAGATTCATGGGATTATTACCTTGTGAATACGCGATAATATACTGTTTTCATTTCTGGAATTCTTGATGATGGTAATGACTTTCTTTTATATGAGGCATTTTGAATTAGAGTTCAATCTCTCCTGAATATCTTATTTTTCTACGATACAAATACGAATTACGAAGAATTCCAGTAATGATATTTTTTCTATACATGGTTGTTTCTATAAATCAACAATTTGCATTTAATAGATTTTCGTTCAGTAGCTGTTTTGGCTGAAATAACGATTTATTATTTTCAAACTATAATTTTCCAAATACTTAATGACTTAAGTCTTTATTTAATCTTACATATTTCTAAGACCTTCATCTACCCTTTGGGGATTAAACTTTCAAAACTTGTTTCTAACTGGAAACCTACACTCTGAGAGGAATCTACTTTTAAATTTCAAGATGAAAAAATTCATTCTGAAATGCCGTGGTTGTCTCTTGATGGGTGTTCCGTTTTTATATAATAGCAGGGAAAGCAAAACAGTCGATTGTTTTGATTAGAATTTTCATAATTAACACGTTAGAAATGAAAAACCATTCAAATCTCATCCCATTTTTTCCCACCATTAGAGTATAAAATTTTCAATAACTTTCAACGACTTATATTTGATCGGACGAAATTTCAACCCCTTTTTCACTTTTTTCTGTGGTTCAACTTTCTAAAATATTTTATATCTAATGCTATCGTTCTGAAAATTTTGTAGTCGATTCAGCTGGTCTGAAACTTCATTTCTGAAATCCGGTTTTATCAAAAGTGCATGCCAACTTTGTTATTTGATTAAGAACACCCTATATATTGATGACTGGTTCAATGACACTTGTTATACCGATTATAAAAACACCTAGCATATAAGCCTAACTTATTTCGTTCATGAAATATTCTAGTTTTACTTGAAAATTATCTATTTTTTGCTTTTTGAAAAAATTGATATATCTCGAGAACGGCGTGAGCTACCAAATTAATGAAAAGTGTTTTGCGAACAAGATACCATGCGGGATACAACTTATATCCGACTGAATCTCAGACAGTATACAGAGTGCTCTTTTTTCCGTCTCACTTTTCGAAACGAAGAAACATCGAAAGCTACGTTCTTTCGAATTGTAACCCATATTTTTTTTAATTCATTAGATTCGCCGTGAAAAACTGAATGAAGTTTTTAGGGACCACTGAAAATGGAATATAGTAATTGAGAAATATGTTTTTGTTCTTTGCTTGTATTAATACTGATTATAAGTTCGACTATATTGAATGTTGTAGGTGTATTATTATTGAGTTCAGTAATGGTTATGTCAAGGAAATGTATTAAATTGTTGCGTTGAATTTCGATAACTGAAGGTAATTTTATTTTGCATTTTATTTAGAAAATGCAAAACTGGTCTATTTGCCTGTTGGAGCCTTGGAAACTTACAAGAATATCATCAACGTATCTAAACCAAAAATGATATGTTTTTGTGGTTATAGTTTTTCTATGATTGTTCATGAAAATATCTGCTAATAGGGGACTAAGTGGGGATCCCATTGGAAGTCCTGAGTTCTTGATTCAAATTGGAAATAATTTTGTGTTTTACACTTATTCTCATCCGGTTATGTAAATATTATATTTTGTGCGTTATAAACTATCAAATAATAAATAATTTTCATCTATATTGACCCGAGAGATGCTGCCTCCTATACAAAATTTAATAAGAGCTCTCGCCGTATTGCGTAAATCACTTAATCTGAAGTTGGAAGCTTTTTTTGGTTTAGCTGCGAACAGTTAAGTTTTGTCTACTTCGTTCTTCAGAATTTCAACTGTTGATAAAGCATACATTGGTTTTGGGTAATTAGAATTCTGTAGTACTCACAAATTCGGCGATTCATTCAACTTGTTTATTTATAACACAGTTTTGTGTATCGCTATTGTACGGATTTGAAGGAATTCTTCAATTGAGTGAAAGAGGATCTTGAAAGATGTCAGTTCATTTTTTTTAAAAGTGCTCATAAATTTCCGTAAATACATTTCGGTTTTATATTTTCTTCAGCCTATTTCCTTTGGACATTGGTGTGCGTTAAGTAAAATTTCTCAGCGAAAAAACTACGAGAGAGACTAGACGCTATAAATCTTATAGCGGATTGAAGAGATCTTATTCTGCACCGAATGAGTCTACTGCAGCATTTGATACCTACATCCATCATCCGCTAGAGAGAAGGTCGTACTCTTTCTTTTTAGTTTTCTGATTTCCACTTTGAAACCACGGAATATAGTGCGTTTCTAATTTTGTATTCGGAACAGATAGTCAATTTGTAGAACTTTAAAACCATTACAATTTTTTCACCGATATTGATATACAGAATGGAATTAATCGATTTCTACTTTATTCATATTGAAGTGTGTTCAAATTATTTTGAATACAGGCTGTTCATTTATTGTTTTACTCGGCTTTCTATACAATTCAGCGTATATATATATATAGGAGTGATAGCTAGTTATAGAATGTATATATTATTGTATTGTATATATTACTATCTTTGAGTTATCAAACCATGTTATAGCATTAGTACGTTTGTAATTTCAAAGCCGTAACGATATTCAAATTTTATTTGCGTACTCAGCTATTCGTGTACCTAATCAGAACCACTTTCGATTCAGATATGCATGTGGCTGTGTGAATAAATTCGAATCTGTTATATTTCTATTTTATATCAATAAGGAATTTCGCAATCTTTCTTTACTTAGTCAACATTAGATAATAAGACAGGGTTGAGATTCATTTAAATTGCGTGGCGCTTTCGGAAACTTCGGAATCTTTTATTTTGTCGAACCACACCTTCGCGACGGGGTTTCGGCTTCAACCCTGATAAAATTTGAGTATCTCTAGTTATGGTCATTTCCCTACAAGCAATTCGAGTGTTACATTTATAATTGGAAAAATCACGCGACAAACAGATTACTCTCTTGTCCAGCTGTTTAATAGCTACCCGTCGGGCAATCCATTTTCCTAGAAACATATATATATATATATATATATATATATATATATTCCTAATCTAACTTAAGCTACAACTTCATGCGTGATGGGGTGGGGCTCCATCTTGTTGAAACCAAATTTGTGGACTAGGAATATCGGAATTATTGCGATTCCTGTTGCAGTGCATGAGCTTTAGGCGCAGATTTTTTCAACCTTCGCGAAAAAGCAATTATTTCAGAGTCCTAAATAAGTTCACGCTCGTGTTTAAAATTCGTCCTTGACGAGTAGATTTTTTTCAGGAATTCGTTCCTGAAAACATAAAAATACTTCATTTTATAGTTCTTAATAAAAGTTCATATTTATTCTGTTACTACACAGCGTGTCGCTTCTTGGGGAACATCTCAGTTATTATTATAATTCGAGAAGAACACTGTTAGTTGAAAACTAATTTGATTTTTTCACATCACAGTCAGGAAATGATACTAGCTGATATCTCTCTCTCTCTCTCTCAGCCTGTGGGTATCCACTCTTGGACAAAGGCCTCTTCGAAATCTTTCCATCTCTGTCTATTTAAGGCAATCTGAACCCAATTTTTTCCTCCTGTTTTCTGGATATCATCCCGCCATCGTTTCAGAGGTCTACCAACCCTCCTATAGGTTTGTCTTGGGCGCCATACAATTATTCTATGAGTCGAACTGTTTGGTTCTTGGCAGGCTACATGTCCAGTCATTTGAGATCCGCTATTCTTCTCAATATGTCCGTTACGAGTGTTCTTAGTCTTATTTCCTCTTTTTTGATCTTATCTCGCAAACTAACACCAAACATCGATCTCTTCATTGCTCGTTGTGTCACCTGGAGTTTGTTGGCGTATGCGCGGGTGAGAGTCATTGTCTCAAGACCATATGTGAGGACTGGCATAATACATGTCTCAAACGTTTTCCTTTTGAGATTTATTGGGATTTCTCGAGATTTCAGCACATGACCCAGTCTTCCAAATGCAGCCCAACCTAGTCCAATTGTTCTCGATATTTCAGAGTTTAGATTTTCCCAGCCTTGTACGATTTTATGCCCTGGATAAATGTATTCTGTAACATTTTCGATCTCGTGGTTACCGATACTGATTCTTAAATTTTCCGGACTCATAGCTTTCGTTTTATCCAGGTTCATTTCGAGTCCATAGGTCAAAGCAGCCTCATATAATTCTTCCAGCATCGTGCAAAAATCTTCGGCATCATCACTTATAAGAACTATGTCGTCCGCAAATCGAAGATGGTTCAGACGTACACCATCTATATTTATGCCTCACGTTTCCCACTTCAAACCCTTGAACACGTCCTCCAGAGCCAATGTAAATAATTTTGGAGGGATCGTGTCTCCCTGTCGTATGCCTGATTTCATTTGATGTTGTCCCTTCGTCTATCGTTGTTTGGATTGTGGCGTTTTCGTATATGTATTTGATGCGATTTGAATATCTACTGTCTACTCTTGCGTTATCTAGTGCTCTTAGTGTTGCCCAAGTTTTAATCAAGTCAAACGCTTTCTTGAAATCTATAGATGCCATGTGCCATATCACATTGTACTCGATGAGAGTTCGTATCACCTGCAAATGGCCTACTGTACTGAAGCCTTTCCGAAAGCCGGCTTGTTCGACGGATTGATAAGCGTCCGTTGGTTAATCTATTTGTTATTATTTTCGTCAGTAATTTGTACAAGTGCGATAAAAGGCATATTTGGCGGTAATTTTCTATGTTATTTCTGTCTCCCTTCTTATACAGAAGAATGACTTGAGCATTATTCCATACCATTGGTATTCTTTCTTCATTTAGGCATTTGTTGAAAAGGATCCGTATGTTATCCAACAGATATTCTCCTCCCATCTTCAACATCTCGATGGTGATATTTGGTTCTTCATCTGATTGAGCGCCATTTTTCAGTTCATTTGTATCAATTTCAGGAATGTCTTCAGAACCGGTATCAAGAATATGTCTTCTAATATATTTCTGTTCTTGATTTTCAGAACTATAAAGGTTTTTGTGAAATTCTTCAATGACAACTACGATTTCTTCCCTCTTGCTGACCAAGATACCTTCAGAGTTCTTCATTTTCGCCACTTTAGTTTTTCCATTTGATAGTTTCGATCTGAGGACTTTCATGTTTTTGTTGTTTTCTATAGTTTCTTTAACTAGGTGTATTCCAATCTCTCAGGTCTTTCCGAATACTTCTGTTTATTTCCCTTTCCAATGTTTTATAATTGCTATCCTCCCGACTTGTTTTTATCCGTTTTTCAATTAGATGTCTGGTGTTCTAACTGATTTTCCCTGTGTTTTTCTGAGTACTGCACGTCTTCGTTGTTGCCACTTGTAAACAACTTGTTATCTTTTGAGTAAGATCCTCAATTTCTCTATCTCCCAAATAGTCTGACTGTTGCAGTTTCGTCGTGACAGCTTTTTCGAACTCTTCTCTATTTCTAGTGAGAACATCTAAAGTGGGATACTTCTGTTTCTTCAGTATCATTTTGGTTCGTTTCAATTTGGTGTCGAGATGGTTTGTAGCTCTAACGAGCTGATATAAATATCTAAATCCAATATTTCTTCTGAAAAATAAAATTCCTGACTATTCAAATTTCTGTCAAAAACATAAGGACTAAAAACTATCATCCGCACCACCCATAATATAATGTTGATCTATTTCGACGCTCAACTGTGTAGAATACATGAGAATTTTCATTGTAATAATGGTGAAAATTGTGCCCGTTCACAAAAATTTAGACGTATTTCAAACTATATACCTAACAAGTTCTATTGCATTGAAAATTATAATTATATCTGTTTGTTGAGCATCCTTAATTCAAAAGTTTGTCTGTTGCTAGTTTCATTACGAATTATTCTGAAGCTGTTTTAAAAATTAATAATAATCATCTCCACTGCCGATAGTAGCAATAAAAACTGATTTTCATTACTGTACATAAATGAGACTCGTTGGGCTTGTTTATAGAAAGGACCACAGCCTTTCAAAAGTTTCCAAGAGTCTTACAAACTTTTCTCTTCGTAGATAATCTCTACTAGGGTAAATAAGGTTTCCAGTGGCAACGATCAAAATAACTAATAAATTTGTGAATTTAAAATCATGATTGGATCCTGAAAACGCAGTTATCGAAATATTTTGATGGCTGCTCAATAGTAACTCTTGATGTTATATGATTTTCAAGTCAACCTTTTCACCAAATACGAAATAAATTCATTTTTAATTTTCTAGTAAAGTATCTTATTACGATGTTATCATATAATATAGAATGAATTATTAAAGAGGATCTGATAAAAGAACAAGAGTAGTCGAGAAGATCCTGGAGAGAAATAAAGGACTTAAGTCCTTGAGACAGTCACGCAGAAATCTCATCATAACCACTTTGAGAAACAAACAGGGAGATGTAGGAAAAGACCTCAAAAAGATCACTTAACTCGTGGAAGAATTTTATAAAGATCTAAACACCTCCGATATAAAACCAGATAATGACAAAGAAAGCTTAAAGAGGAAGATAATCAATGTTAACTCCGATGGACTGCCTGATATGGAACATTGAGAAAGACAGAACGCTGTCAGTAGTCTGAAGAACAACAAATCACCATGGCCGGATGATATACTAACAAAAATACTGAAGAAAGTTAGAGAAATCATTTCAACAATTCCCTAAACTCTTTTTAATGAATGTCTGCATCACGGAAACGTTCCTTGTGAGAGGGCTAAAACCGCAATAACCCTACTTTTCAAGAAAGGCGAAAAGAGCGACTTGAAGAACTAACGTCCCATATCGCTCCTATCTCAACTATACAAGCTCTTCATGAAAATAATCACAAACAGATTAACAGCAAACATAGATTCCTATCAACCGATTGAACAATCAGGGTTTCGAGAGGGATATAGATTAGCAGACCACTCACATGCTATGGGAACTTTGATAGAAAATACAAATGAATACCATCTCACTTGATATCTATCGTTTGTTGACTATGAGATTTTCGATATGGGCCGCGAGGAAGCTATGAACAACAATAGAATTGATTCAAGGTATAGACACTGATTCATAACATCTATAAAACTTCCTCAATGATAATGAAATTGAAACAAGTGAGACAAGCCCGATAAACATCCAAAGAGGCGTAAGACTCTTTATTATATCACCAAAGTTGTTCACCCTAGCAATGGAGGACTGGACTGGAAATAAAAGGGAAAACGGAAAAGCCCTGAACCATCTGAGGTATGCACACGATGTTGTAATAATTGGAACCATATTTGAAGAATTACAAACCATGACAACACAATTAGCAGATGCATCTGTAAAATTAGGCTTGAAAATAAACATGAAGAAGGCGAAAACAATGACCTATACCACAGAAGAAGGTGAACGGGCACACACTCGATATGATTGAGGAGTATACATACCTAGGACAAATAAGAAAACCAAATACGGATAATCAGACTGCAAAATGAGTAGACGAGTTAGATCAGCATGGCAGGATTCAGCAAACTGAAATGGCTCCTTCAAAATCACCGAATGTCCCAATATCTCAAAACCAAAAGCTTCGATCAGTTCATTTTGCCTATTATCACTCACGGCTGTCAAACCTGGATGCTAACCATCATGCACAAAATAAGTAGAACACAGAGAACCATAAAATGACGAATGCTTAAGTTAAGGCTGAGAAACAGGAAAAACAATATCTTAATAAGGAAGTTCACTAAAGTTCGTGATGTTAGGGAGGAAATCGCCAGATTCAACTGAAGCTCAGACAAATTTCGTGACAAAAAGATGACAGATGAAACGTCACAATACAGCAATGGCGAACATGGTTGGGCAAAAGAGAGAGAGTTCCACCACAAATGACCTGGAGAGAATTAGTGGATTAAACTGGATTAAAGATTGCACAAAATGAAAACATATGGACAGAACTGAAGGAGGCCTATATCCAGAGTTGGATGACAGATGGCTGAAGGAGAATATACAATAGAACATAATCTAATGCGTCTTCAAATATTCATAAGACATGCCAATAAATAATGAAATGAACTAATACATATGTTATTACATATTAACATGGAAAAAATCAGCGTAATACACGTTCTTTGAGGTAGTACAACATAACAAACATTGAAGTTCACGTTCCAATAAATCTGTGATTGAGTATATTGGACTTGGGGCACTTTTTTTCACGGAACTTGTAAATCTCTTCTCATCTTGGTTTTTCAGTTCAACCGGAAATTTTGGGTTCCATTATTCAACCCCCGTTGTGTTCTCTTCATTGTACTGGAATCTGCAAATTATCACGCATTTCAGTAATTTCATCATGAATTGTTCTTTGATCTTAAATATATCTGGGTGTTTGTGAATATATCTGACACATTCCAAGATATAAATTACCGGAGAGTGAGTATCCACGTCTGCTTTGCAACTTTCTCCACACAGCACTCTCACAGCCTACTTGTGTTTGATGAAAACTGCTTCCGCTGAAATAAGAATTGAAAAATGAGAAGTAGGCAGTTTATGATGCTTCGTACGTACTAACTCTCCTTAAAGTTCTCAGTATATGGATCGCTGAAGGTATATGGATCGCTAATTCTTGGGAATGAATTTGCTGAGGTATTGACGACGCTTCCTCCGACGAGCTTGATGCTTTGCCTCTCGTACATACTAGAAATACATTGGGTCTTCTCTCTATGGACGAGCAGCTTGTTCTCTTCAAACCTGACTCCCTGAGCGCAATATCCTTCTCCTGTTGAAGGTCTGCTTCTGAGATAGATTTCAACATGTACGTGACATCATCCTCACAAAAGTAGGTCTTATTGTGTTGGTTGTATCTTCCTAGATCATTCAAAAACAGGGTGAATAGTTATGGTTCCAGAATGGAACCTTGAAGGACTCCAACATTTACTATCTCTTCTATCAACAGGGAATCATCCCAAAATAACTTCTGCTTTCTGTTTTTCATAAAGAACCGTATAATGAGGGATGGCCTACCACGCACTACATACACTTAAAGTTTTTCCAAAGAGTTGTCTTTGCTCATGGAATCAAAAGCCTTGGATTGGTCTCTTACCATGAGCTCCATATTAAGGTCATTTTCATTGTCTTCCAGTTCATCATTTATCATGCCCAGCAATGCAGAAATTGTCGATCTGTTGTTCCAATATCCATGGTGGATTTGGTTGAAAAAGTTCCTCTTCTCAAAATCTAACCATGAGTCCCGATTTTATAATGGACTCGAGAATATTCGATGGTAGAATTGCTATTGGCCTATAATTGCTGGTGTCTTCTCTGTTTGCTTTTTAATAAATAGGAATTATTTTTATCCTTTTCAGCTGGTTTGGAAATATGCTCTCCAATAAACATTTATTCATTATCTCAGTTAATGGATAAATAATTCCAGACTGAATACTTTAGAGGAAAGTTGTTCACTCTTCAAAAACTTGATGATGTTCGAAATTTCTTCCTCAGTAGTTAGGGCAAAAAAGTTAAGAGCAATATTTAAAGTACTCAACTTTTCTATGGTGTCTTTGTTACATCCACTGAAGGATTCATTTATTTCTTTTCCTACTTTCACAAAAAAATTATTCAGGGTTTCACCTTCAATTAAGTTATTCGTGGTACTATATAGTTTATTGCCCGTTTCGGTTTTTGTCACCTTCCAAGTTGCCTTGTTTTTCTTTGTTGAGTTTTATATACTGGGTGATTCACCAGTGGCGCTGTGCTCTGTAGCTCGTACACTCTTGAAGATTTCATTTTTTTTCGAACGGTATTGTATTTAGAAAGTGAGAATCTACTTCAGCAATTGATTTTGCAGTAAACAGGTTGTCCCAATTTTCTATAAAAAAATCGTAGGTGGTTTTTTTCAGATTGGAAGACCACTTTTCTGTTCAAGATTTTGGAGCGGCCTATACTCTGCTGTAATATCTTTAAGTAATAAGTTTTTTTGGTTAGTTGCTTCGTCACAATATGTTTTTTTCCATAAAAATTTATTAAGATAGGCTCTCACTACATTGCATGCTCCTTCGGCCAGAGAGGATGAATACTTTTTTCCTTTCGTTTTCTTATTGCCCAAGGATAGTTTTATTGATGAATTGAAATAGATTATCCCCATTTTATACAGGAGTGACTCAAAAAAATTATTGAATATTGTAATTTTAAAAATATCATATCTTGATTTTTTCAAATGAAACTTGTAATTCTTGAGGTGGCAGTTATCATTGAACGGTCTAGGGGAGTGGTTCGGAACCTACTCTAAACTGTAGGTCCACCTGAGTAAATGGTCATGGTACCCGGGCACATGTTTAAAAGAATAAGAGAAGAAGACGAATCTAACCTAACCTAATATAATTTCTGATCTATATCAACAATGCTTCCTGTTCGCACACTGTCAATGATATTGCGAGAAATGAATATTGTGCAAGATTATTGTCAGTTAGCTTAATAGATGCCTCATAATTCAATAATAATAAATGCATAGTATTCAAAAGTATTTAAGACTGAAAACCATGCTTCATAAAAATCAACTCTAGTTAGACTCAAATTGCAGACGCATTTCAACAAATTTATATCGATAAATCACCATCATGAAAGCCTAAACGCTCATTCAAAATTAAACCGCAACAAAAATTACGCAGCATAGTTCATTAGCAATTAATTCACAATTAACTCTTCATTGTGAATTATAACATTCTACTTTATTCCAACTCGCTGAATTCAGAGTTAAACAGTTTGTTTTTATTGTGCACTCTGCACTGATAATGATGCAATTTGAAACTGAAACAAAATGAGAATATAAAGGTTTCAATTATTGCAGTGCAGCGCGAATTTCGAAATGCAATCATTTTGTTAAATGGAATGGAACTGGAGAACTGTTTTTGCTTCTACTGCTTTGATGGCATCGTTCATATAGTGGCATTATGTACATTGATTCGATGTGATTTTTCGACGTTTCAATTTAATGTTGTCGTTTTTCCTTCCTATTCACATTTCGTTCGAATAACAACGGAAATTATAAATTACTTCGAAACATGAAATTTGCCAAAAAGCAATTTTTAATAGCACTTGTTCTGAAAAAATGTCATAAACTGTGAATCAGCAGTTAAATCCCCTAACTTTAAATTAAAAAATTTAAATAAATAATAAAATTTAAATTAAACTTTTAAATCAGGAGTGCTCAAACTTGAACTGCTGACGATCCACCTCAATATTTTTAGACTACTTAAGATCGACTCTGAGAGGCTCAAGTATGTGTGATGCAGGGTTGTCGTACATACACGATACACCCTACCTACCTATCTATCTACCTAGGTAGGGTGTACCGTAGCATATATAGATATTAGCTTTTCGCTCAATTTGCTTTATTTTAGTCAAGGTTTGGGTTAGGTTTAGTTAGGTTCTTCTCTATAATACTGATGAAAAAACTCATAGTTATTCAAAATTGCAAGTTTATTGGTTGTTACAAAACAAAAGACTTACATATAGTGTTGAACTTAACTAAGGAGTGACTTTGGATGTTGAAGCGTGGCACTGCATATCCTCAGCATATTTTTCATAAGATGGTACGAAACCACTGAGTGCTAATCGCAAGCATGATGATTTGATCGTCAGTTAGTCGATTGCGATATTTTGACTTATTTATCTTCATTTCAGAAAATGCTGACTCGCACAAGTGAGTTGACCCAAACATTGCCGTCAGGGCGATTTGCCTTAAATTCGGATATTTATCTTCAGATATAAAACACCAGAAATTTGTATCAGATGCTGTAGCTTTGAGATGTATATCTGATATAATCTGCACCAAATCATTTTCAACAGAACATGAGTTCATTTTAAACTGATTAGCTACTTCAGTAGCTAATTCTTCAATGTTTTTACATGAACAACAATAATTCATAAATGATACATATTTGCCAATTTACTGCAATCATACAAACTCATTTCGAATTGTCCCAAATTATTTGATAATTCAGTCTCATACGTTTCATAATTCAACTGAGGAATCCTTGCTTTCAAAAACGGAGAATGTTTCAGATCCTTTCCTTTCAGTTGATCTATCATAAGTTGCAATTTACTTTTGAATGCGTTTATTACGCTAATCATCTCAGTAATAGTTTTTCCTTTACCTTGAAGCTCCAAGTTAATGGTGTTTAAATGCATTGAGATGTCTGTCAAAAATTCCAAATCAGTCAGCCATTTTTCGTTCTCCAACATCTGAGTGTCATCACCTCTTTAGTCTAGAAAAGCTGTTATTTCGGCAATAATTCTTGAAACCTTTCTGGGAATTTTTCGCGACTCAACCTCCTGACGTCCGTGTGAAGAACTAAATCAGTGTGTTCAGCTGACTCCCTATCGACCTTAAGACTTAAAGAGCCGCCGTTGCAAGCTACGTGCAGGGATGGAATTCACAATTTTTGTTACAATGCCCATAATTTCCTCCGTGTTTAAATCTTTTGAACACAAAACTTGTACTGTAAAGAAAAGTATGTAGATTTCATGGTATCATATTTTAGTTTATCTGCCATGTCTTGACTCATGACTTCAATACAGTCGGACGAGATAACTGAAGTTCTCTGATAGCAGACTATTTTATTTTAAAAATCTCCAAATAAAGTCGCACCCGCTTCAATAAATGCTTCCTTCACAACCGTCTTCAAATGTTTTCTTGTGTTTCGCCAATATATGAGATATTTTAAATGACGAGATCGTAATAGCTTTTGATTGTTTGGCTGGTCTTGTGAACATGGTTTGTTCTTTTTTCATACAAGATATCCAATCACGTACTTTTCGTGTTCTTGATTCACTATGTGGCGTAAAATCCTTTTCATAGTTTTTATGAACCGTTTTATGATGCCTGTCTAAGTTACCACGCTTAGTAATTGCAACTGACGCACGACAAATACGACAAATGCACTTATCCTTCACCATACAAAAGAAAACTTCTTCCTCCCAATCGTTATTAAAATGATACGTTTCAGATTTCTTCGCTGCACTCAATTCGTACTATTCAATAATAAACTTTGTATCGACGTAGTATTGCCTTCAAGTTACAATTCAGAATGACTCGCAATTCCTGCAGGCGCAACATTTATATCGGCGTGAACGAAACTCTAGAATGTTCCCGTCAAATGCGCCGCCCGAAATATCTAGAAAAGCGGCAAGAAGGAAAACGCGGCTTTTCTTTGACAAGGACCGTGCGTTCCTTTGATAAAGCCGCCTTTTGCCGCTAGCAGAGTGTTATTTTATAACGTCATAAATTTTTTTAGTTTAGTTATTTACTTATTAAAATTTTTTTGTCTAGATCTACTCAAAAAGCACTAGCGATCGACCGTTTGAGCATCCTTGTTTTAAATCAATACAACCGAAAAGTACAGTTTTTCGTATTGGATGCTTTTACTATTACATCGAAAAAATCTTGTGATAAACTCATGAAATTCAGAAAGTCGAGATTATTGTCAACAAGATGCAAAAGTTACAAGACAGGAAATCACAAGGATAATTGAAATCCATCCTTACATTACAAGTAGAACCAATCAAAGCAACATTGGATTTGTCGATGTCAGCACATAAGCACCATTTATACAGACGTTCAACTTCAGCGATATCGATTGGCGATTTATATTTAAGAGTTTTTAATTATCAGACTCCATTGGGTAATTTCAGAGGGGACACAAATACTATCTAATAATTTCTTTATTATGCATTTTGACGCTGACTTGTTCGTTTCAATGTGTGAGTTGTGAAAACGTTGAATATTTAAGTGATAACACAACTTCAATTTCTGGTTTTGGTTCAAACTTATTAGTATTAATTTAATTAATTTAGGCCAATTAAAAACAGAAAAAGCGAGAACGAACTACTCAAAACTTACAGGCTTGGTGCACTAGTTCGACTTGCACTTGTCGTATTTCCTATGATTGTTTCAACGTCAACATTAATACTAGAAAATCATCAAAATATATAAAGGTTACAAGGGAGGAAGCAAAATTTTCATAGTTCTGGGAGATAAAACAACCTCATTAATCATTTGAATGGAGGAAATTGAAAAATTCGTATTCAAGGAACGATATTGAACCTAATGGAGCTGGTTTTGTGATCCACCCTTCATAATCGCCGTCAACCAGGGCCACACAGCAGTGATAGAGCTCGGCCGGGTGTCATGAATAATAGCAATAGACTGCAGTTTCGGTCTCATTTTACCTCGTCAGTATTGCATACCCATTCACAACAACAGGCCAGACTGCCACGTACTCATCCCAATTCGTTGGAGCGTAACAAATCATGTAAATATTATTGCGCCCTACAACGAACTGAGACAGAGGTCATTCACCTTGGCAACCGGGAAACCATAAATACGTAATTAGATAAACAGAAAACCTCAAGAAGTTACACTAGTTCGACTATCTACCGCAACGCTACACACCATGTCCGCAAGGAAACGATCTGTCGAAAGACTACCGCTCGTTATTCATATCTGATTGTCATCCAGGCATACAGTACAATTTCAAAAATTACAACTTGCAAAATTACCGCTATATGTGCAGAGACATCGAAGAATTTCTATTCAACGAATAATATTGAACCTTCCATAGAATGTTGAATATCCTTCCCTAAAGGAGCTGGTTTTCCGATCCACCTTTCATAGTCGCCGTCAACCAGGGCCAGACAGAAGTGGTACAGCTCGGTTGGATGTCATGAATAGGAACAATAGACTACAATTTCGGTCTCATTCGACCTCGTCAGTATTGAATACCAATTCACAACATCAGGCCAGACTACCACCTACTCCAAAAGCACCAAAAAATTGGGGACTTCATGAATAATGCCATAATGTCAAATTTCGATGTAAGTCAAGATATAGTTTGTGTATATTCTGGTAGATTTATATATTTTCCTAACACTCAAAGTTATCCTAATATATGATAATTCCATGATATATTTCGATTATAATTATTGCCTGGTAATGATATTAATTACCGGGTGGTGGACAGTGCTGAGATGAGTACCAAAACAAGGATTCGAGTATGAGTACAATAACTTTGCTCGAAATAGTATTCGAATACTGTACTTCATTACTTTCGTGAGAAAGTAATTGTGTACTGATTACAATTGTTCTCGAGTACTTGTTCAAATATTTACATGAATACTTTCGTGAGCACAGAGCTCTCTTTTTAACCCTTTTTGTGATGGGGAAGCACAGTTATTACTATTATGTATCATTATAATGGGTAAACAGTGGCTAATGAATATCAATGAAACAAAAAATTAAGTTTTATCGTTATAATATGAAAGGTACTCAACTAACAAATGAGAGCCATAAGAAAATAACAATTTCATTGAAATTTGAAATGAAAAAAAAATGATCACAACAGCATAGACATGCTCACTAAATTGATTCGAAAATACTTGTATAATTTGCTTTCAGTAAAACTAGTTTCTCGAAATTATCATCACTTAGAGCATTACGGCATGAAGCGTTTACTATGGATGTGAATGAAAATATTCGTTCAACAGGTGCTGACGAAGGTATTACTGTGTTGAACTTCAGAAAAAGTTTTTTAAAATTCGAGGTCGAAGCATGTCGGTGTATTCGACGAACTTTTTCGTGGGTGGGATATTACAGTAATTATACCAATGAATAAATTTTGTAATCATAGGTACTGAATTGTAATCATGAGTACTGAATACAATTATTTCCTGAAAAAAGTATTCGAGTATAGTACAATAAAAGTAATTATTTACTGTACTCGACTACAAAAATACTTGAGTACTTCCCAGCACTGGGGCTAGGTTAGGTTAGGTGCATTTATATTTTTCATGAAAATAATAATTATTATAATAAAATATTATTATTCGATATATGACCTCATAGGCGTTAAACTACCTTTCTTATATCATATATACTCTTCTTCGAACGATCAGTTTCCTACAAATATTTATTAAACAATATTTCGAGTTCCTCCAAAACCCATTTTTTGAAGAACTATACTCATTTTCAGAACTTCTACAACTATACTGAAAACTGAAATTTGCTGAAAGGTTGATTCGATGACAAACCATGCAAAAAAGTAATGGATGAATTTTGTGATTTTGAAATGTGCGTATATAAAGCAATGAGAAATGAGGATATAAGCTACCGTGGTCTAAATAATATTTCGAAAATAATGGTCTCAACAAAGATTTATCAAACATAACGGATGTCACGAAAGTCTTGGGAAAAAGTTTTTTCATGCATAGTTCTAGCAATTCGTGAAAGATCTAGTTGCCGTGATCAACAGATGTCATTTATGATTTATATTGAGTATTCCTTCTGTCAAAAGTCTTAATAAGTTCGCTTATAGCTTACAAATTAGAACGAAGAAGTATTTACAATTTAGTTGGGCGAGTTCCTAAGCGTGAAATCATGAACATTTTTCGTGGTCAGAATATTTCTAAGACAAGGTAATAAGTGAATGTGAGCAAAGGAATACCATGCTTGAATTTGCCAAAAAGTGTTCGACCGAAGATTTTGAATGAGACACAGTAGGAACATCATTACGAAAATTATCCAGAAGATTTCGTACTTCTCATTAGACAATAAGGCGAGAATTACTGAATGCGGGAAGTAAATATCGTAAAAGGCGTAAGTGCCCAAAATACACCCAGAATCAATTGGAACATATCCCTTGATGTTGCCGCGCCTTAAAAAGAATTCACTTCGCAAATGACAGAACCATAATTTTGGATGATGAGAAATATTTTACGTTACATTCTGAAATCAACTGTCATGCTGGTTTTTATACAAATAACATAGATGACTGTCCAAACGACGTAAAATTCAAAGCAGAACAAATTTGAAGACAAGGTTTTGGTTAGGTGTGCTATTTCTGAAGCTGGGGTTTCAAGACCATATGTATGGAATGTGAGCGGCGAAGCTGTTGATGCAAACCTATACACTGGAAGATGTCTCCCAAAATTGTTAGATTTAATCAATACCTATCACGCCGATGACTAAAGAATGTCTTCCCATCATGCACGAGTTACGAGAGATTGGTTAGAGGATAATAACATCCCATTTGTACCTCGCGGAGATAATCCCCCAAACGTTCCACAAGCAAGACCAATCGAAGATTTTTGGGGTTTACTGACAAGGAAAGTCTATGACAATAGTTGGAAACCCCAAAAAGAAGAAGGTTTGAGACAGAGAATCTTTCAGAAGATACGAGAAATCGATGTGGATGTCGTCCAAAGAATGATGGGAGGTGTTCGGAGAAAATTCGCGCCATTGAGCAGAAGGGGCCCCTATCAATCCTTTAAATACGATATAATAGGGTTTAGATATGAGGTGAAATACTAATGATATAATCAATTGAATAAGGTTTTTTTCAGTAATTAATTTATCTATTCGAATTTTTTCCCAAGGCTTTTGTGACATACATTACTCTCACATCCTGATCTAACCTGAATTTTGTAGGCGTACTAGCGTGTAGTAGACATTTGAAATGCTTCAACATACATTCTGTCGAAAGAGTACCAGGAATTGATTCTATTAAACATCTGCTTAAAAAGTAGGTCAAAACATTGTTGCTAAGTTGGCACAACTGTGTTCTATACGGAAACGGAGTTTAAACGCGATCTGTCATTCAGTGGCCGAGATGTAAACACCTCAAAAAAGTCTAGGGAACACCTCAAAAAAGTCTAGGAACACTTCTGAATATCGATATATCGTATCCAGAACGATCAATATGGATGATTTTTTTTAAGAAATGAACACCTGCATCAATTTCTCACCAAATTATGTAGAGTGCCGCAACAGATTTCAGTTTTTTTTTATGAAAAACTAAAAATGCAGCAGATGCGACGCTGCTTCATAATCATTTTATGTATTCAGTGTTCGAAATCTGTTAGTTGTAAGCACAAATAAAAGATTCAAGTTTTGTGATTCGACCATGGAAAGACGACATTTGACTAGAGAAGAGATGTTACAAGCCGTTGGCATGCTCCAAGGTGGGAGCTCACAACGGGAAGTATCCAGAGTCGTGGGAAGTAGCCCAAGTGTCATAAACCGTTTATGGTCGCGTTTCAATGAAACAGGTAGCGTAGAAGAACGCCATACAGGTCGTTTCAGGATTACTACAGACGCCCAAGACCGATTTTTGTTTTTACAAGCCAGAAGAGATCGTACTACCACAGCATCTCAATTAGCTCAAGAGCTATCACGAGTTCATAATGTACAAATTTCCGACCAAACTGTGAGAAATCGACTGCACGAAGGTCAACTCCACTCTAGACGTCCTTTACGAGTTCCATAACTGACCCATGGAAATCGCGCTGCTCATTTAGCTTGGTGCCAAGAACACGTAAACTGGGATCTAGAGAGGTGGGCCACAGTTCTCTTCAGTGATGAATCTAAATTTAGTTATTATCCCGATTCGGGAAGAATTCGAATATGGAGGAAACCTGGAAAGCAGAACCGTCTCCAGCATGCTCGAGACGTTGTTAGACAGGGAGGCGGATCAGTGATGTTTTGGGGAGGTATACGCCTTGGTGGAAGAACTGACCTCGTTTTCATACAGAACAACCTCTCGGGAAATTCTTACGCAAATGAAAGAGTTTTACTTGTAGTGGTACCGTATCTTCAAACAATGGGTCAAAATCCACTCTTCCAACAAGATAATGCCCCTCCCCATCGTGCAAGAGATGTTTTGAACGTTCTTGAAGAGAATAATACCCAGATCTGAGTCCCATCGAGTATGTGTGGGACACCCTAAAAAGAAATCTCCTGCGTCAAAATGTCTTCCATCATGAATAGGAGCAATTCAAGGGGCTTGGAATGAGTTAGGCCAAAATGTAATAGACCATTTAATATTGAGCATGCCGCGACGATGCCAAAGTGTCATTAATAACAGAGGTGGACTTTCTGGGTAATGAAAACTATAAGTCCTTCCATATCGTTTCGAAAATATTAGTTCAGGATTTTTTTTTTGTGTTTTACCAAATTTCGTAATTTTTTTGTGATAGGTGCTTTGGAGAAGTCAAATATTATTTTGTTTTCTTGAGAATACCTAATATACAATACATCCTAACAAAAACCAAAAGATTTCTATAAATTCGAATTATCAAATTCATAATTTAAAGATATTGGTAAGTGTTCCCTAGACTATTTTGAGGTGTTTAGTAGAAGATGTAGCATATGAAATTTCGTTTTCTGAATCGCTGAAAATATTACAAAAGGCTTAGAATGAATTGATTCTTTCAAAAACACGTGAATATGAGTAGTACAGTGCATTCAGCAGTTTGACATGTAAACCAGTCAACGAGCTTCGGAATGGTACCTTCCAACTGAAACGAAAGCGGAAAAACAACATCAAAGGTGATCCAGAGTCAAGATAATGTTAACTGTTTTCTATTATCACGATGTTGTGCTCTCGAAATTCTTGGCAGAAGGTCTGACGGTAAATAAAGAATATTACCTGAGCGTTATGCGGCTTCGAGAGAGCAAATTCGCTCATGAAGCTATAATTGTGAATGAGTTTCTGGCCAAAAACTCAATAAATACCATGGATTAACCACCGTATTCACCTGATATGGCTCCGGCCGACCTTTTTCTTCATCCAAAACTGAAATTACCACTTCGAGGTACCCGTTTTGAATCGACAAAAGACATAAAAGATAATTTGCAGCGAGAACTGAAGTCGATTCAGTTTTTCGCTTGGAATCCATACAAAGAGATTTCGCGGAGAGGGCATATTTTAAAGGCGATATAATAAATTTGGATGCGGAATAACTATTTTGTGTTTCATTGACCACATCAGGGTTCTTTTTCGACTGAATCTATATGTAATGGGTGGCAATTGGAATGCTCAATCACCTGTGAGAAATCCCATCGAACGCTTGTGAAAGACATTTTCCCATCAAAGTTCAAATAATTTTTAGATTTTTCAAAGGTTTTCCTACCAATACCGCTATTCGCATAGAGATGCAACATAAAGAAATTCTTTCGATAAGTAACATGAATCAAAAAATATGATTGTTTATCATATTATCTGAAAATCTTATAATTTCAAACTTCATCCAAGAATGAATATTTTAAACATGCGAAGATAGCGAAGCAGGATCCCTAAGTTTATTTATTGATCAGTTGGAAGGAAAATCGGGCCACATTTAAACAGATAGTAAGCTTCTTAGGGAATTTGCCGATGGAGGAAGTCTCCTTCCGCTCTCCGCCTGCCATATTTTATCTCTTAAAGAGAAGGAACACTTAACTCAATGCAAATTTAATGGCAGATAGACTTAAGCTCTTCTGATTGCCCCAAGGGACGAGACTTTATATCGATTTAAAGCACCTCCTTTTTAATTCTTAACAACTCCTCGTAAAAGTATTTCCTTCAACCTTTGCTGAGCTTAGAAATTAAGACTCCGGATAATTTATGATATAGAGGAGAAAGTGGTTATATGGCCCTTGCAGGTATATTGCCCTCTTTCGATATTTATAATTCAGAAGCACGCCATCTAGTTTTAATTTTTATGCAAAAGCGTAGCTCTTGTGTATATATCAATTAGTATCCAAAAATTTCAGACGAGGGCGGTGCGTACTTTTTTTATTCGATCAAGTTAAAACACCAGCTGTCAAACTAAAGGTACTGTGAATTTTATTAAATTTTTCCGGTTATACTGAACCCTAGCTCTTGTAATTTGTACATTGTGTTCGGTGAACGTTTTCCTGTCGGATTTTGAAGGTAATTATAAAAAAAACTTCTTATTAATATCTCTAATATGGTTTGTTTATATATTTTTGATACATGCAATTTGCCCCCCATACATTGTTCGTATTATGGACCCGGGGGGCATATATGATGTATGACATAAATATATCACATCATTTTTTTTTAATCTTTTTTTACAAACGTCCCAGCAAACTTTGATATCTCCATCTGTAAAGAAAAGAAAAACTTGGGATCCTGACCAAATGAAAAAAGCAATTGAAGCTGTGGGGACAAAGACGATGGTGTATAAAACGGCTGTAAAAATACTTTGTGTACCAAGATCTACACGGAAAAGGTTAGTGAAGAATTCTCAAGAATCGTTAGAGTTGCTTGTGCATAAACCTCTCGGAAGAAAACCTATACTTCCACATGAGCTGGAAAAAAAGTCAGTGGAATATATTTTGTTCATGAAATCTGACAAGATGGATGTAAGACGAATGGCTTATCCGTTAACTTTGAGAAACAACATCGAAAATAATTTTAGAAATAAAGTAGCTAGGCGTGCTTGGTTGGATCACTTTTTGAAGAGTCATAAGAACTCTTCATTTTGAGACCAATGGGGACTTCGTACGCTCGTGTTCAAGGTTTCAACCATGAAGCAGACAAAGAATTTCTCCATATATTGGAAACTAATGAAAAATAAGAATTATCCCCCTGACAGGAATTTCAACGTAAACGAGACTGGGTTGACAATTGTGCAATCTTAAATAACACATATTGTAGGTAAAAAGGGGAGAAACAGATTGGAGCCTTGACCTCTGCAAAACGCGGGTTACTAAGTACTCTTGTTTGCTGCATGAGTGCTTCTGGTATGTTTGTACCACCAATGATGATATTTCCTAGAAAAAACTTTACTGATCATTTAATGAAAGGTGCGCCACCTGGGTCGACTGGAAAAGTTCATCCATCTGGTTAGATCCAATCAAATTTATTCACTCACTGGTTTAGACATTTTATTGAAGGAACAAAACCCAGCGAGGCTTCTCCCGTACTGCTTTTTTTTGATGGACATTATAGTCATATTCGCAATTTAGAATTGATAGAACTGGCACGAGAGAATCACGTCACTATCATCAGTCTTCCACCTCAAACAACTCATAACTTACAGCCGTTAGATAAGACTTAATGGGCGAGCTTGAGAGTCACTACATTTAGGAGATTCGTAAGTTTCTTCTGCATTCTGAAAGAACGCTGAAGCCTAACGATATTGCTGAGCTTTTTGGTCGGGCATATCTCAAGAGCACTACGGGGGAAATTGCTGTAAATGGTTTTCGTGCGAGGGCATCTACCCATTCAATCCGCAAGTTTTTTCGAGGTCAATTTTCTGATAGATTACCAAATGATGAATAACAAAACCCAGCTAATCGCCATACAAGTCATGTTGCTGATCTAGATGCGTCAGGTGTGTATGTTGCAGCACAAGAGTCGCAAGCTCGTTTGGCATTCAGCCCATATCCAGAGATAAGATTAGAACTTCTAGTCGTGGAAGAAAGACTACCACAGCAAGTATTCACATCCTTTCCATACAAGAATGAATAAAGGGAATCTTTGCGCTCAGCAGAAACTCGTGGCCGAAGTCGTGGACGTGGGCGTTGGCGCGGTACCGGATGTAGTCAAGCTGGAACAAGCCCGTCAGCACCAGAGAGTCATTCAGTCATCATCCAACAGTAGCCCTGAAAGTGATCTAATCGTATAAACAGATTCGGAGAATGACGACAGTCAATATCCATGTAGGACCCCGGAAAGTTCAAATACGAAGTACATGTTTTGTGAAACTAGTTATTCTAACGACACACGTGGAAAAGAGTGGATACAGTGCCATAGTTGCAATTTATGCCCTCATAAAGCCTGTGCAGATCCTGAAGGCGAATATTATATCAGCGATTCTTGCTGTTAGGTTGTGATTAAGCTCATACATTTAATATGGTCCCCAGGGTGCCATATGACGCTCACCTCATCTCAAAATGCCAAATTTGATCATTTTCATAATACATATATTTCTTATTTTTTTGTTTTAATTTCGTTTATTTTAGTGAGAGATATGTATATGTAAGTTGCTAAAGACGACTTTAATGAGTTTCCTATACTTCTTAGTCTTGTATTTTTTACCTGAGGCATAAAAAACAAAGTAGGGGGCCACATTACCACCTTGTCTAAAGTTAAGCCTTATATTCTTATAAGCATATCTCATTGAATCCGACAAATATGATGATGATGCATGAACCACATTATGGATTCTGGGATTTTGAACTAATTATCAAATTCAGGTACACTGTGCCAAGAAATTAACGCACAAAATCGATAATTCAAATTTATTTAGAAAAAGTTATGTAACGTAATTTCTTACGTATTACATAATTGCGCTTATTGGCAGCTTTTCGCCAGAGAACAGTTGGGTAGTGGGTTGTATAATTTACAAAACTCTTAGTACCAATAAAAGAATAATTAAAATGAACTGGGCGCCACTTGATTTAAGCTATGAAATATAAACTTAATATGAATCGACTGATTGAAAATCAAGAAACAATCAGTGTTACTTTTAGGTAACAGTAAATGAAGAATATGATTTTTGATGAGAATATAATATACGTAATGAAATGCAATTTATAATATACGGAAAACTAAGGGTTAGTAATCCACTTATAATATAACTCTAAAGATGATAAAAAGAAAACGGAGATGTTTGAGAAGGTAATACGATATTGAAGTTACACCAAATTCTTCTTTATTATTTAGCGTTGAAAGATGAACTGATTAATATAACAGTGTAGATTGATACTGGCCTTGATTTGAGAAGGTTCTATAGAACAACTGTACTTTGAAACAAAATGGCTTCAGCTTTTAGTGATGATGATGAGTGGCTGAATGTAGGTAAGCGTATTCGAAAATTCTGTCCTCAGAACGATAACCAAAACTCCAGTTGATCGGATTGGATTGAATTCTAGGCATTAACAGTAATGCTTTTCTTGCAGGTATGTATAAGAAAAAGAAATGCTATGCCTCCGGTAGAAGAAACCCTAAAATGTTTATTTTCACGTATGAAACAATTGGAGTTAGACTCGATAAACACTCACCTTTTATCAAAAGGGTTTTGAGATTCGATAATTAATTTGATACGGAATATTCTAATTCTGAATTTTGATTCTGATATTTTCTTATCCCTTTTCAGGTCGAAAACTAGATCGATTATGGTAAATCTGTAACGAATCTTATCTACTGCGCCGATAAAACAATAATTACGAGACATACGGACAATGCTCGCCACCTGTGATCCTTATGAATAATTATTAACCTTTAATGTTGAATTAAAACTGTTTGATTTCGAATTAATTTTGATTGATACCGGAAGATGGACATAATATGAAAAGAGGAAAACTGTTAAAGTGATTTATATTAAAAGAGGAATTCTATACCGTTACAATATGTGAAAGAATTATCTTTCTAAGCACCAAGAAAGGCGAGAGAAAAATAGAAATGAAAATGGTACTAATTGAAACTGACATAAATCTAACAATTAATAATGTAAAACACTTGGAAAAAGTCAAAGTCTGCGAAAACCTGTTAATAATAATGTTTCAACCACTAGCGAGAATTACTGCATGGTCTGACATTCGTACCCAAAATCAATGACCTTCTAGCATTGTGATCCATTTCGTTGCAATTTCCGATCAGGTTTCGAGCCTCATTCATCATAACTTGCTGGATTTGAAGGCTTCCTAATCTTTTATTGAGAATGTCTTAGACATGTTCGATGGGATTGAGGTCCGAACTTCGTGCTCTCCATTAAAGTGATTTCGTGATCTTTAAGGTAGTAGTCTGGCGTTATCATGCTCAAACGAAAAGTATTCACCCATGTTAGCCGCAAATGGTTCATGTCCTTCCAGAATGTCTGTAACGTACTGCTACCGGGGTGGGGTCACACATACAATGGAAATACTTAATGTTAACACAAACACTCGTGGTAAACGTAAATGTAAGATGAAATAAAAATACGTGGATCGTTGGTAGATAACGGAGGTTTGGCAATATGGCCGGTGGCATGGGTACGTAAAGCCGGCTCGTGGCAACGCGTGCTGCAGCAGGTTTATTAAGACAGTATGTATTCGATGAGGCCAGTGAAGAGAAAAAGAGGAGTTTGAGAAATGCATGGATATTTAAACCCTCGGTATAGATAGGCACAGAGTATGTTCTGTCTTTAGCCTGGTCGAATGGGCCTACAAGGCGATCTGTGATTGAGAAAGCGTGGTTAACGCTGTAACACGCTTGGTCTGAGGGGCCTAGAGCGATTTATGGTTAGATGCCATAGTGAACATGGTAACAGTACCTATGAGCATTCAGGTTTCCATTATTTATGATCTGATGACCAGATCAGTGCGTACGTTCAAAGAAATTCCTCTCTACATCATTATTGAATCTCCACCCAAACCAGAGATAGGAAAAAGTTGCACTGTGCACATCCCTCAATTTGACGCCTGTACACTAGAAACCGTCGATTACAAGGAAAAAGACAAAATCTTGACTCCTCTGTAAACAGTCAGCTTCTAACCTATTGACATGTTCACTGGCAAAATTCATTCGGTCTGCGGTAAGGTTAGATTCGAACCAATTTCTTTGAAACATTAGAGTATCGTTTCAATGCTAATTTGCACTTCAGTGTTTGTCGAAGCTGCATTTGAATGTGCCTTACAGTAGTGAACCATTATCTTAACGAGGAAATTCTTCAATAACGATCATGGTTGCTCGAGGTCGCCCTTGTCAAAGTCTCTTCATCAGGTACCAATACCTGCGGATCATTCTGGAAGCAGCTGAATAGGACACCACAAGTCTTTGGCCAATTCTTGTATAAGTTCAACTTAGGTCTTCTAACACCACTGCTTCACCGCATTTTGTAGGGCTCAAATTACGTGATTCAAGTTGTAATATTACCGAAAATTAAACTTTTAAGAAGAACGTTACTCGCAAAAATTGATCGGAAACTGCTGTTTTCATTATGTGGTGGTTTCTTGCAAAATCTCATTTTATTTCTCATGGGAGGAACAGGTGCGCCAAAAATGTACATAGAATTTCGTTGGCATATGTCCAGACATATCCGAAAAAAAAACAAGTGTTTATAATTTTTTGACTTTCAAAAAATAAATTTGGAATATTGAAATTCTACATTAATTTCTTGGTACAGTGTAGATGTGTTTGAGTGCCAAAAAAAATATTTCATATGAGTATTCCCAAATAAGGTAGGTCGATCGAAAGTTATTGGTTTCTTAGGTATTCCATTCTAACCATTTTAATTCTTATCAATTTGTTTAGTATGCTATGGTCTGAATATTCTTCATTTAGTTGACGTCCAACCTCCTAGCTTCTTCAACGCCGTTATATCACCTCCCTCAGTCACACAAATAGTAGCAGATGCATTGGGAAACGAGAGTCGACTTCATCAATTTCGACTCTCTGAAGTATACATTTTCGGGATTGATAACGCTGAAAAATATCAGTTAGTGTATTTAACTGCCTCAGGGTTATACCGTGCGAGTGTAAAGTAACATTTTGTGTTTAGCGAAAAATGTCAATTTTTATGATTTGCTTGAACTTTCGGAAGAAGAGAAATTTTATTTTCGCGTGACGGATTTTGACAACGAGATAAGTAACTATATAACAGTTCCTATCATTAGAGATAATGAAAAATATCTTGCTACTCATTAAGAAAATTAAGTTTTCTTCGAAAAATGTTACAGTTTTTGTTATTTGTGTGAAAGGTTTCAAGCTTTTCTCTGACAAAACTTCTTTTTCATCAAATATCTTATCATGGTTAGTTAGAAAAAGAGTTTCATTCTCTTCTCTGGTAATAATATTTATAATAATGATAATGAAAATTATTAATATTGTTCCTGTCATCATTTCGTCGACTGCGTGAATACCCAAAATTTTGCGTGATAGCCTTGAGAAATTAGAATTGCATAAGAATACCTATATAGATATGGAAAAATTTGTAATTCTTAATACATGTAGGATAGTGAGAAAATTTATGTTATGTATACTGTAATCGAGCTTATTCCCTTTGATTGCTGAATCTGGGAAAGGTAGATTACATTCAGCTAACAGCTGAGATGATGAACAAGTCCATGATAATAAATGAAAATAATAATAATATTTATTTCAACCCTTGCACATATTTTTTGTCCTTGAAAACACACTTATCTGTTATATCTTCTAGGCAATGAATTATACAACCTCATACATGAGACACGTTAATTTTTTAATGGAGTAGGACCAATTTTTGAGTGCAGAGGAGGTGGCAAAGTTTTCTTGGAACACACTGTATATATATATATATATATATATATATATATATATATATATATATATATATATATATATCACATTTGAATAATTGTAGAATAGAAACGTACTTCCTCTTAAATAAACTGGAACGAAAATTCAATTTGAAATGGCACGGTCTTATTGACATCCAGTTTGAAATACTTTAATACAGATATAGCTTTTAGTGGATAGCTTCCAATATTAATATGATACATACTCTGAATGAGCTAACGAAAACTTTATCGAGTTCCTTTCAGAAAAATATTATACAAAATAGCTCCATACCTATTAATAATAACTCGAAGGATATTCCATCGTTTTGTAAGATAGTCCCAAATGATGTGTTAAAAACCCTAGTAATTCCAGGAAATCTTTCAACGCATAGAGGTTAGAATATTCATGGAAGAAAAATCAAATATGTAAATTCTGAGTACATTTCTTGAGCATGCTGAAAAAATACACATTAAAATACATAAATAAACCTCAAATTACATTCTCTTACCTTTCAAACATTTTTGTAAATTTCCTTAACTTCTTTTTATTATAACATTCCGTTCGAATAAAATTATTCAGGTTAGAATGAGCACAAAATGTTAGTTACATTTATGAATTCTGAAGGTTTGTCGTTTCTTTCTTCAAACAAAATATACATAAAAATGGATAAAATAAAAGTCAAGCTACGTTCACTCACCTCTGAAAGTTTATTTCAAGTTTCGTCAAACTTTTTTTCAAATAAAATTCGGAATTACTTATTTTGACAGATCGATTATAAGACTAATTGAAATAGGTTAGATTCGATTAGATGTAATGGATATCTCATTCCGTCTCATATTGTCATTCAGAAAAGAGAGAGAGAGCACTATATACTAGATGTTGGTAGTCCGCAATTATGTTGGTGAAAGTAAAAGGTACTAAAAATTTCCATCCCACTATTTTCATTCAAAAGATAGAGCATTAAATTTTACAAGTTGGTAAAGCTCACTTCCGACATTGCATAGCGATCGTAGGGGTGGTAGGAGAGGTGACTGGCTCCTCCCCTGTGTTTTCGGTCTTTCTCTCAAAAATTAAGTTGTAGATTAACGATTTCTCTTCGCGGCTCCTATCTCGAGATATGTAGGAATCATTCAACTCCCGAATCCATTCTCCCGGTAGCCCCGTATAAGTAGGACGGATGAAAGAAAATCCACCTATTTCGACAGCTCGACGTTCGTTAACTTCTGGCCGTCAGAGATTTTTGGAACGAGGAAAGTAGAGCGAAATATTGCGAAAGTCAGCCGATAGCCCTTCGTTCGGACGAAGATTTTTCCGTTTTCCCGTGGTTTCATGAGAATCGAACTATTACGGCGCCATATGCGAGACTCGAGGCTTTTTCGTTATCCATGTTTGGTGGCGATCGAAGGCGATAGAAAAATTTGTATAGCTGCACAAGTCTATGGAAATTATCTGCTTCATCCGCAAGATTTCGGAGACGTATTTTATTTTCGCTATTTTGGAACTTTTTAGCGGAATTTTCGCTCAATCGACTTCTGCGGTGGCCTTCCGAAAGATCTGAGTTATCGAACCATTCCCTCCACTTTCCTCGAAATAAGCCTAAGCACTTTTATATATAGTGGATGAAAGAGTTGATTGCTATTTTGAAGTATTTCACTCAGAAAGTGAGATTGATGGGTAATTATTTATTAGTAGTTTAGGTACATTTTTTTGTGAAGAAAGGGATCCCAAAAAAAACGTTTTTCAACATAAATCTGTTCTGCGTATTAGATTTGTATGGAAATACCTGCTCGAATGTAATATAATCATTCTCTTTCTTGCAGACTTGGCCTTATGTCACATTTTGGTGCTTTAGCAGCAGCTAGTAGCAGGTATGCGGCATTATGTGGAAACTCCACCGACCCTAGAACGTTACCTTGGTATTGGGGGAGGATACCTTCACAAGTACACGACAAATGTAGTCCTAATGGTAAGTAATTCTCTAAGCAAAAACTTCATTAGTTTAATGACACAATAATCAATATAACCGAAATATTGCTGCTTTATCAATGGCACCAAAACTCTCATCGTATTATTCAATAAGGGTGACATCATTTCTAAAGAAAACAGACATCCCAATGGTTGTCTAATATTTCGATGACTTTTTGTGAAAACATTCAAGTTTGACTTTGGTCTGAGCTTAGATTTCTGCGATTATTTCTTTGTTTTAAGTGTGAGAGTAGTTTCTTTCATTTGAGCGCTCTATAGCCTAGAAAACTGTATCTCATTAACAGTTTGATTTATTTCAGATGCAACTTACTGAACTCTGAAAAAATTTCAAAACGGTTTCAAATTATCACAAATGATTCGCAGAGTTGGAGTTATATATCGAAATAATCGAGGCAAGTGCATCAATTCAAGTGCTTTCAACTGTAACATTATCCAATAAAAAACTAACTACCTTATGAAACGAGGTAATTCTATCCACGCTAATCAGAGTTTCTATTTTTCTCGGATTACAAATTGAACTCAACTTTCCTAGAATCGATCGATAACGAAGTGAAGAATAATCCAGAAATAATTACAGAAAATTACTGTAGTGGGGCTTCAAATTCAACTTCGGAAAGTCGACAATAATCAAGAAAATCAGGTAAAGCAGATTAGGTGACAAGCTTATTTTTATTGTCCGGGACAATTTCAATTTCTTGTAGCTGTCAAGAGAAGCGTGGAGCTGTTCAATCCGCATTTGTGAGGCTTACATCTATTAGACTGAAAATTAACGTAAGGCTTCGGAAACCATTTCAAGTTGTGTTTGAATACTCTTCAAATGTATACAGTAACTTTACTGCCAGTGTCGTAGTCAATACAAGAATACGAGGGTAATTCTTTTGATGTCAGATGAATGGACATTCAAAATCGACCTTGGATTAATTTTGATTCCTTTTCTGCGTAATAATGGATGAACTTCAACATATGCACTCCGTCATTCACTTATTGATTCGGATGAGAAAGAGAGTAATACTCCAGAACACGATCGAACGGATGCACAGTATGAGAATGGATGAAAAATTAATGTTATTTCGGAATTTACTCGTTGAGGTAACGGTTCGCTTCTGATAGGTACCTTCAAATGTAGTTCTGACAGCTGCGGAGTGCAAATTAACACTGAAACGATACGACGACACGCTATCTCAGGGAATTCGGTTTCAGCTCGTGTTGCAGCTTGAGGCCCAGCTCTAGCCACAGCACATCGAAGAGCCTGTACCAGAGAACATGTATGTCAATTGACTGGGAGAAATTTTTATTCACGAATAAATCGAGATTTTATCTTTTCCATTGCGATCGACGTTCTGTAGAGTACACACGTCGGAATGAGAGATATACCCAGTGCATCTTTTCACCTACCCATCGTTTTGGTGGGGGTTCAATGAAGGTGTAGTGAAGAAAGTTTTTCAAACACCTGCACTGATCTGATCATCGTCAATAATGAAACGTGTATAGTACAAAAGAACATAATTTACCATTTGCGGCAAACATGGGTTGAAACTTTCATGCCCCATAACACTAGACCTCATCAAGCTCGTATCGTTAGGAACAACCTTCAAGAACACTAAATCATTTCAATGGGGTCGCCTGCATGATTTCCAGATCGCAATCCCAGTGACCACGTCCGGAACATTGTCAATAAAAGATAACCGAGCTAGCAAAATCAGTCAGCTACCGTGAATGTGGGAATGTAATCAGAATGCTATAGGGTAATCGATTTTGAGTATGAATCGTAGTTGTCATGCGGTAATACTGGCAAGGGTAGAAATACCCGACAATAGCAGTATTCGGTGAATTTGATTTTATCCCAAAATTTTACATTTTTCATTATTAGATTTATTTCAATTTCTATGTGTACTATTTTCATTTCGATCGTTCTCAAGAATTACTAAGTTCTGGCGGCTTACTAAAAAAATAGTGCGCAGTGTATATCACATACAATAACTGAGTTGTAAACAAAAATTTATCATGCTTTAGTACTTTTGTAGGCTTCATTGATCCGGCAGTGTTCCGAATGTAGTAGCAAGTGGTGCTTCATTTTTCTGAGGAAGGTTTACCCATCGCATTGATGCAATTATCAATTTGACGCGATTTTCCAGAGCCTTGATTGTTACTCGAAACATTTCTAAACTTTCCTTGGAACACTTTGAACAGAAGTCAGCTGGCAACGTGGAATTGATTTGAAAGATTTCTTTCATTAAAGAATGGATTCATTCAAAGGTAAACCTTGAGTTTCAAGCTTTTCAGATAGTTGGAAGAAGTATTCGTAGTAATCGGTACACCGATACACCTGGCCAGTTATACCTACATTTTCTAGGGACTGAACGATAGATTCATCGGTACAAATTGGGATCAGACCGATTCGACCGATCCGAATGCATTAGTAGATGTAATTACATTACTATACAGTGAATGCGAAAATCCATTGCATACGATGCGTCCGATGCGGATTCATGGTCTCTTACTTATAGACTTGAAAACTGTTATATCTAGGAGTAGTGTAGAACACTACGCAGAACGTTATCGTTCATCGTTGTTTAACCTGATTTTGCGTTTTGTTCGACCTCGCAATTCCTCAAGGAGATAACTTAACAATGATTATGCAAAGATGTAGCAGGAATCAGAAAAAGGTGAATTTCTATAACGAAATGATGATTACAAAAATTCATTTTTATGAATATAATCAAATTTTCAATGCACCTTTTATTTATGTTATCAACTTATTATATTTCTGAAGAGAAAATGAAAATTTCATAGAAAATGTAATTTCGTATATCCTTGTCATATCGCTAAACGTTGAGAATGTGTTCCTAATTTCCGCTCACTTTATTGACGGTAGAAAAAAAGAAGATTAACTTCTGAAATTAATCATGCAGAAGAATTTCTGAATAGAATACCCTTCAACTGAGGAAGAAGAAAATAATGAAAAATGAGGATTTTTATTTTTCTGTGCTGAACTTTATGGTGAGGTTGATTCCTTAAAACCAATAACTATAAGAGATAAATCTTCTCAAAAAGTTATTAACACTAAGAAAATAACAAATTCAGATGAAGAAGAATGTGGAAATATTTTTCGATAAAAATCTTTACTGCATTTAAATACACATATGTACAGCGTTGAAAAAACTTGGACTACCTACCTTTAATTATAAGTAATCTTCAGATCATATTAAAAATGCTCTAATAGGTTAATCTTTCATTACTATAACACTTTAACCTGTTAATAGATTCATTTTCGTCATCTATAAAATAATACGATGTCTACAATACATTCTCAAATTATTATATTTGAGATCATTGAAAAGCTCTTGATGCTTCTATATATCACGTGCAGATACAGGCGAAGAAGTTTAGACTATAAGGAGGACGTTTTAGAATTTTTCCTCGTTTATAGGAATTCTCTATCAAAATTGAGAAGATATAGTCGTCAGCTTTCTTTCACGCCTTAAAATTCCTTAACTCTTTAACTCTTTAATTTAACCAAAGGCTCTAAATAACCAAGCTAGTGTCGGAAAATTACTCCTACAAATGTTGTAAAATTTGTACACTCCTATATATTTCTTGATGATACAATGGTGCCGCGTATGAAACTTCAGGAATCAGCTTTCCATCCAACCTTCGAATAAATTCGCCTGTTTCAAATTTATTGAGGTTATTTAAATTTTTTATTTATTATCAACTATGCCAAGCCTAATCCTGAGCTTGTGTGGATGTAGAGTATGATAGAGCAATTATATCATTGTGTTCGTGTAAGTATACAAACCACAGTTTCAAATTCCAACAACTAGGATCAAACATAGTTTTTAATGTATTGCCCATGAGCTCGATGCTCACAATTTCACCTGTTTTTCAGTATTGTTTTCTCCACATCCTCTGTACATTATTAGAAAACTGTTGCTTCATCGACAGCGCGCAAATGTACCATACTGTATAACAATGGAAGTAGACACAAAACATCAAGGGGCGTGACACAGGTATCACATGATATATATTGATACTATTCCTCAAAATTTGACGAGTGTTATCGATAAATAGACGATGAGTTCGCGAAGAAAAATAGGTTTAGTATTATAATTAACCGTATACAATTTCACATGTTTAAATGATAAGGATGAGAAAAAAGGTTGGAATACACTACGCACTAATTCATATATAAATTAAAATTATGTAATTTTGTTGAATAAGAATTGATTGATATTTCATCCATTACTTTTGATAAATTGTCAAGTAAAACAGAATTTATGAACCCGTTTTCTATCTTTAATATAAATAAGCCAACCTATGTGCTAGTTCATTTCAAGGAGAATGAAAATTAAAAAATCAAGAAAAAACCCTGTACGCCACTGGCAACTAACATTCGCCCCTCTCATTCTGATGGCTTTCACCTTCTATTTTAGGCTCGTCACCGAAGGAGATTATCTTTCCGAATCGGGGAAATTGGAAAGGCAACAAAAATTGTGGTTGTTACGCCATTATCGGTCGATAAGAGACGTTTTACGAGTTTTAAATTTCAGTGGAGGTAATTGAAAACTTCCTTTTTTGCTTCCGTTAATAAATTGCTTTATGCATTTGAGGAGTGATTTTATATCAACCCATTTGAACTTCTGGTTTCCTAAATGAAAAAAAAATCATTATAAAATTCCTACAGCTTTGAAATTAAAATCAAACGTCTTAATCAACGCAATCCAAAGATATGATTGTTTAAGTTATATTTGGCAGCATAATTTGAAACTCGCAAGGGAATCAAAACCCATAGGGTACTTCCTGTCGTGCTGGAAACCATCCTGCAACTTTCAATTTCAGCTTCATTAAAGAAAAATCATGTACTTACTTCTTGGGATATCATCTGTTCGCAGCAAAGCAAAATTATGAACACTTACCAAGAACACTATCATAAATCAGGACCTCCTACTAAACTCCAAGTTTTGGGAATGAGGGTGTTCAAATTTCGAACTAGAATGTTCCAGTATTAATGAAAGTAATAGTCTTCATTTGTACTTTGCCAGTTAACATGAATGTACTCGTCAAGAAGAAAAAGATAGGTAATTGATCAACTCACCAAAAATTACAATGAACAAATACAGTATTCGACAAAATCATCACTTAAATTGATCACTGATAAACGAGATCTGAAATTTTTTGCACAGTTATCTAGAAACTTTATAGAGCTGTAAAAAGAGCTATCACGAGATGGAAGTTACTATTTGAAATTAAAAAGTGATAGTGGCTGGGGATAAGTAGGTTGGAAGTAAACTCTTCAATTTATCATAAAAAATTACACAGCTCTACAAAAAAAAATTTTTTTATTGTTGCCCTGGATATCATCGCAAATTTTTATGTTTTCAAGTGCCCAGATTACGAATATATTCATGAAAGTTCTCAATGTGCTCGTATTTTCATGATTTTTGCATTTCTTATATTATGAACAATTATAAGCTTGTTAGAAATAAAATTTAATTTTCCAGTCACGATTAGGCTTCTGCGCAACTTTTTCGCGCATACAAACATCACCTGATCCCCACTCTCAGACCCCTTGCTCCACAGAACAGCTGAGATCTCAGTTATTTGACAATATTGAAGTACATATACACGTAAATCTGGATAAAGTGTCATGGATTAATATTTTGTTTCAAATAGTGAATGTCCATTCTTATATATTTGTCTTCTAGTCTAAAATATGAGTTCTTCACGAAGAAAGTGTAAATATTGTAGTGATTTATTTTGTTATATTTGCGGTGTTTATATACCAAAAAACAAAAAGAAATATCACAGACTTTGTCAAGGAGACTTATGTTGAATATTTTGGTTTCAAAATGGACTAATTAGGTAAACCATGGGTTCCTAATAAAGTTTGTAAGTCCTGTGTTGAGTCTTTACGGTTGTGGAAAAAAGGTGAACGTTCTGGATTAGAGTTTGGTATTCCTATGATCTGGATGGAGCCTACGAATCATTTAGATGATTGTTACTTTTGCGTAGTAGATGTTAAAGGTTTTAATCGAAATCAAACGTGGAGATACCCAGACTTACAGTCTACGAAATGTCCGGTTCTACACAGTGAAAATCTCCCTCGACCCATATACATTTCAAAAGTAATTCGCATGCCCTCAGAAACAATGATGTTACCAAATTCACAGAAATCGGGACCATCTACTAGTGGAAGTGAATGGGAAGGTGAAACATCTACGCCAAAGTTATTTTCTCAAAATGAACTCAGGGATTCAATACGTGATCTCAATTTATCAAAACAAGGATCAGAACTGTTAGCCTCAAGATTGAAAGAAAAAAATTTATTGGCACCAATAGTAACATTTACAACATACAGAACGCGAGAAAAAGAGTTATTACAATTTTTTAGTGAAAATGAAGGATTAGTGTATTGTAATGATATCGCGAAGCTGCTTATAGACATGGGTTTAAAAGAGTACACATCTACTGAATGGCGCCTTTTTATTGATAGTTGCAAAAGAAGTTTAAAATGCGTCTTATTGCACAATGGAAATAAATTTGCATCAATTCCAATTGCCCATTCAACGAAACTCAAAGAAGAAGAATATGAAAATGTAAAATTAGTTTTAGAGAAAATTAAATACTCTGAGCATCAATGGCCGATCTGTGTGGATTTAAAAATGGTTAATTTTTTACTTGGCCAACAAAGTGGATATACAAAATACCCTTGCTTTATTTGTATGTGGGATAGTAGAGCAAAGCAACTTCATTGGAACAAGAAGTTTGGCCTGTAAGAAATTCTTTAACTGTCGGTAAAGCCAACGTAATAAGGGAGCCGCTGGTGAGCAGAGACAAAATCATACTTCCACCATTACATATTAAGTTATGAATGATTAAGCAATTTGTAAAAGCGTTGAACAAAGACAAAGACGGAAATTGTTTTAATTACATTTGCAGAAAATTTCCGAAGCTTAGTATGGAAAAATTGAAAGGTGGAATATTTGATGGTCCTCAAATACGGCAATTGATGAAAGACTCAGATTTTATCAAAGTTATGACTGTTCCGGAAAGTAGAGCTCGGAAAAGTTTTGTGTTGGTTGTCGAAAATTTCCTAGGTAACCATAAAGCAGCAAATTATGAAGAAATTGTGCAAAATATGCTGACAAACTTTCAGACTTTAGGAGCAAATATGAGTATTAAGTTACACTATCTCCGCAATCATCTAGATAAATTTCCGGATAATTTAGGAAATTATAGTGAGGAACTGGGAGAGCGGTTTCATCAAGATCTAAAAATGATGGAAGAAAGGTATCAAGGTCGATGGGATTGTCACATGATGGCAGATTACTGCTGGTCTTTGAAAAGAGATTGTCCCCTGAAAAATTATAGAAGAAAAGCTCATAAAAGGCGTTTTATGGAAATATGAAATATATTTTCGACATTTTCCTCTTTATTTACTTCGATGTATCCGAATTTCTCAAAACATAACTGACATTATAAATATATCTGTTATTTTGTTTCATGTTTTCGATTTTTGTTATGTAAGATGAAAATAAAGATTTAAAAAGAAATCAGAGCAAATCCTACAAAATCATTGATAGTTCCACGAATTGTGTGCATAAATAGACCCAAAATCATTTTCATATCTAGGGCAACAAAACCATTGTAGACCAGTGTTAGGTATTAAAAAACAAAAATCGACCCGTTCGAGCGTGTTTACTACAAATCGACAATTAGTGAATTACGAATTTCACTGAGGACTTTGGCGCAACCCGGTAAAGTTTCTTTCCAATATAGCTTGAGGTTTCTTCAAATATACTAAGTGAATATTTTTTTAATGAGAAAAGAATCTTCAGTTCTGGTCTAAGTATAGTAATTACAGTTCCTGAAATAACCTGTCGAGTTCATCTCCACACATAACAGTAATCTACAGACACAAGTACAAGGAAACGTCAACAATTGATGTTTGACAAACTAGAGCTTTCAATTTTCCCTGTTATTCAATTTGAAAATAAATTTTAAGATTTTCTTCTGAATAGTAAATATCTTTCTATTCTGTTATATATTGCCTCATACACGAATATTGATGTTGAGGTGACCATACAAGAGAGCAAGTCATGTGTTGTCTACTATATTTCTAAGTTGTATCGAGGCACAATAACAACAGTTAATCTTGCAAATGCAATCATTGTGTATCTATTTTCGTCCTTGCAGAACTTTAGTCCCATCTGAAATTGATGGGGACTGTTTATTTCCAAATTCAACACCCATTACTTCTACACTGTATGAAGGCAATCATTACACCATTTACACTTAACTGAAGTTTCCCCAGGACTCCACGACATCACCGGCAAATATAATCTTCTTCCCCTGTCACTCCCATTTCATCAAATTCTAGGTCAGAATAAGATTCTTCTTTTCTGACATATATTTATTTCCTTATATCTAAGATAATACTTCAGAATAGTTCTCACTCCTGAAGCCGTAAACGTCATAGAAAAATTCATTTCCTCTTGATGTTACCTCACAAGTTCAAATAAATAGAAATATATTCAGCTGTTTCATTCTTATATTTAATTTTAAGCTCTTCAATCTTTCTGATGCAACCTTTTCACTTTAATCATCAATTCAATGTATTTCCTATATTTACCATATCATTTCTTGACAATTATTGATAATTGTCATGAGGTTTGTATTCTGCTTTCTCTTTGGCAGCTTTCAGTTTGTAGAGAATAAAAACTGCGCTCTCCTGGCAATTTTTCTTCTTCCTTGAATATGCACTGCAGCATGATTGTTTACAAAAAACAGTACGAAAAAACTGGCTGATGCTAACGTATGCGCACAAAAAATCTGTTGTCAGTAAAGTCGGTTTACTGACGATAGTTGAACGTGACACTGTAATAAGAAAATACTGATGGAATGGTTGCATTTTTCAAAAGAAAATTTTAATTTTATTTGTTTGATAGATATTTCGTATGGATATAGAGAAGGAGGTAAATGAAAAGCACAATTGAATTGATCAAGTTATATTTATTTGTACGCATAAATACAATCATGCCAATTTTTATTTAGTTATTCTTTACAATGTACATAGTTTTTACAAGTATGAATGTGTGATCAATTGTTTAACAACTTTTATTTACACCAACATGTGTGATATTTAACTTCTTACAATTTGTGCTATTCTGTTCAGAATAGGACGATGATAGGAAAAGTAGGAAATGAAAGGGAGTGTTTCGAGTATAATGTGTCACGTTGTCTTTATGTTTTCGATTTTGAAGCAGCGATTATTGGCTGCGCCAATGGCGTTGCTGGAGTAGATGCTACAGCATCTTGAACCTCCATGGGTTTATCATCGAAGGTAGTGGCTCATTCGTGAAATCCTCTGGATCGTCAGGTTGTTTTTCCATGGTGCGATTCTAAGCGGTTCTGCAGAATGAATAGTCGTTCGAAACAATTTTGAAATTTTTTCATAAAATTCTTCGTTCAGAAAATCATTTTAAATTTACGAAATACTTGAATAAAATTTATTGTTTGAGTTTCTACTCGACCGTTAAAATTTAATTTTTGATGTTATCATTTTATAATAATAAATTTTTATTGACATTATTTCTTTCAGCAAGTTAACTGAATAAAAATGTTGTTCAATTAGTTACTCAATTATTTTGATTGTAATTTGTTATGAAAAAGTAATAATTTTGAATAATTCATTATAAGAATAAGCTGTCATTAAATTATTGTTCTTAAATCTTAAATTCAAAATTCTAAATTTATAAACGTCATTAAAATTTTTGTACCTCCAGCTTTTAAAAAGCCCGCCCTATGTGTTTGATATAGGAGAGAATTATTCCCTTTGACGGTTAGCTGGTACAACCCTTCATTTCAGACACGTTCTTGTGATATGTGGATTTGACATTTATGTTTTAATTTTTGAAATCATAGCTACGCTCGATAGTTATTTCGATCAAATAGTAAAGCAATTAATTTTTTCTCATCGTGAAATAGTTCTGTTAACTTATTGTTATAGTTTTGTCAATAATAGCATAACCTAGGATCGCTGCACTAGCGGACCGATATTCATTTTAATGATGAAAGCACAAATATTCGACAATATATCACTGAATATTATCGTCGCTATAAACAATTGACATCACATTTTCTTTTAACTGCACTTCATACTTGACGAAAACATGAATATGTATTATTGTATAACAGCTGCCCACGCGGACGCATCGCTCACTCAAGTAGAACAGAGACAGAAGTCAAACGTGAAGGCTGATTGTGCCTCTTTGTCGCTCCTTCCGCGCTCTCGCTCGCACTTCAAGACTTAAATGGAACGCCTCATAGCGAGGTAACGCCGCATGAGTCATGTTTTTTTGTGCGTGCTGCCGGCTCCATCGAATTATAAGACGTTGTCATGTCCGAAGGGTTGTGATGAAAAGGTTTATAGAACAGATTAGGTACTGGGGTAAGAGAAAAGGAGGGAGGCGCACCTGTCTTAACGTGTTAGAATATGTTTGTCTCCAAATACCTTGAACCTAAGCCCGCTGATGCAATTTCTACTCATTATATTGCAACATGAATTCATATTGCGGTCCAAACGCCGCAGCGCGCCCTCCAAAGAGTTACTAAGAATTTATTCATCAAAGATTATTCCATTCTTTATTATGGAACGAATTATTAACAAAATTTTTTCAGAATTTCATGAAGTGAGATTATGACGCTTATCGCTAAAAATATGTATCCATAAAGAAAAACCTTATTCTACATCCACTGAGCTGTTTTTTTCAGCGAATTTGGTTTCCAAGATGAAATTTCTTTGGAAAAATTTCGAAATGTTTCGGATTTCTTCAAACCCTCAATTTTTTCTAAAACCGTTTTCAATTTGCCGAACACAATTTCTCCAATTTCACATCTAACTTTTTCTTATTCATTTTCAAATATTTTTATTATTCCTACAGAATCAGATGCGGCTAGCATTTTTTCTCCAAAAAGATAAAATTGAATGAAGAATGAAGTTATAATTTTCTTTGATGAATACAAGACTTCTATGCACTTTATTATTTCCTAATAAATTTTTCAATGAAGCTACAGAGGAGGAAGAATCTAAATTTCATTCATGGTTTTTTTGATGTCTTCTAAATTTTTAGCGCACTAAGCCATATAGCTTCTCTGATTTCATTCATTGTTGTTCTGAAAACACATTCGATGCTTGTTTTTCTTGATATAATTTCACTCGAGATATTGAATTCACAATATTTTTCTATGAAAGACTCCGGATTTATACTGTTTAACTTTTGCAATGGAATATTTGAAGCAAACAACGCTCAACACAAACCTTACTGAACTGTTTCTTATTACTAGTCTCATTTTTATGAGAGACAAATTCTTTGAGAGATTGCTTCCCCTTGCTAATTCAGATTAGCTGTTCTGAAATGGTCATGAAATTTGGTAACTGCTTCAACCTGAAATAATAAATTCAAATTACAAAAAGCCTTTTCATCAACTACAAAAACTTATATATATATATATATATATATATATATATATATATATATATATATATATATATAGCGAGTGTTTGCAGCTTTATGGTTGCCGTTTCCTGCATCGTAAAGACCATAGCCTTCGATCTCCCCAATCATCTGATTGTATCCTTCTGTTCGTTATTTTTTTTCTTTCATCCATTCTTTTCTAGGTCTTCAACTTCTTCTTCTCCTGGCTGGAACCCATACCCAAATTCTTCTCGGCAATCTTTCCTCTGTACCATTTGAGTTGTTTGGTCATAATTGTGTCCATGATTGTTGCTTTTATGGACATTTTCTCCCCATTAACCTCATTTCTAATCCTGTCCAATAATATCAAACAGCAGCATCCCCTCCAGTAAGCCATTTCCGAAGCGAATAACTTTCCAGACAGATTGTCATTCAGTACCCACACTTACGAGCCATACGTTATTGTTGATTCTATCAAGGTCTTATGAATACTCCTTTTTGTCATTATACTCAATTTTCGTTCCACAGAATTGAATGTAGCGCCTTAGTCATACTCCTTCCTTTTCATATCCTACGTAGTATATCTTTTACATCTTTTCCATCATCCACTATCGTCACTCCAAGGTGATTGTATTGCCTAACGTTCTTAATGTTTCCTTTGTCTGTTTTCAAATCTTCTCTCTCCCCGCCTATTACCATGTACTGTATTTTGTCGAGATTTATTTGCAGGCCCTATTTGTCATAATCCTCTATCAATTTGTTCATCATGTAATTCATGTCTTGTTTGTCTTCTGCTAGCAGAATTTGGTCGTCTGCAAATAATATCGTATGAACTGTTGTGTCTATTTGTATTCCCATTGGGGCACGTTTCCTGATCCAATTTTCTAGTGGCATTTAAAAATATTTTGAATAGAGAAAGAGACAAGCAACATCCTTGTTCCAGGCCTTTAGATGGGGAGAAGGGTGCAGAGAGAATGTTTCCGATTTTTGTTCTGGATGATCTACTTTCGTAAAGAGTTTCGGTGACATCAATGTAAACTGCACTATTGTTACCCTTCTCCATAGATGGCCAATTTTGCTGCAGAGGAATAGTATCATAGGCTTTTAGTTGATCAACGAATGACAAGTGCACGTCTTCCTCTCTAGTCAGTTTCTTCTCAACAATTTGTTTGACAACGAATATATTGTCGATACATGATCGGCCTTGTTGGAAACCACTTTGCCCCTCACGAAACTCTTCCTCTATTCTCCCTTTGAACATTCTACCATAAAGTTTCCCCAGCGAAGATGTAATGCTGATGCCTCTGTAATTTCCAAAATCGTTTCTACTTCCTTTTTTGAAAATGGGAATTATGTGCGATTCCTTCCAGTCATTAGAAATATCATCTCTTCTTAGGCATTTATTTTTCGCATAATATCTCAATCACTTCAGTTGTTGCATGTTTTATTAACTCAATAGGTATGTCTTAATTATTCCAATACACTAGTCAAGACTTGAAAACTAACCATTGCAATCAAAAGGGCCTTTCACCTCCACAATTAAGAAACACATACAAAGAAAGAAGACAGATATAATGATGAGTCTTCGTTCACACTACTACACAGGAAGGAAATGAAATATATTTTTATGAATACATTGTACTCACAATTGTCGAACATGATTTGCAAACTAAAATTTCTCCATTCATGGTCAATCAATTTCGCGTTGAATTTCACTTTCAACATTTTTAAACTGTCTCTACACTACTTGACTTCAATACTGAATGATTCTTATTGCTTATTGTAAAAATCAGAATAAGCTCAAATATGTCGTTAATATATTACCACTTAACAAGTCAATATCAATTGTTTGTTTCACAACCATTGGAAGGAACGTGAATTATGGAATCTAGGTAAATGACGAATATTTGTGAGAATACAATGAATCTTTGTTCAAATTTAGAGAAAATATGTAATTTACATATAAACCGCTATTCAGTTATAACCATTACCTAACTTTACCATCTGAATAACAATATTCTTCTTTACAGGTGGTTCAACAAATGATGAGCAAACTCCACCAACGTCACCTCGTCGAGAACATGAACACAACACAACAAACAACACCGAAAGCCGATCATCAAGGCCCTCAACCCCATCTGAAAATCATAGATCAGCGCAAAACAGTCCCCATTCTAGTATAATGCCCTCCACTCATCCAGCATTCTTAGAACAAAACTATATCAGCATGAGATCAAAAAGTCCTTACAGAGAAAACGAAAGTATGGTTATTGATGAAGATATGGATGAAGATGAAAGTGATTACGATAACGACAAAGATAAGAAAGCACAAAATTCTAGTCTTAGTCCAGGAAGTTCATTAGCAAACAAGAGAAAAAAGAAAACCCGAACAGTATTTTCAAGATCCCAAGTATTTCAGCTAGAATCAACTTTTGATATGAAAAGATATTTATCATCCTCTGAACGAGCTGGCCTAGCTGCAAGTTTACATCTAACGGAAACTCAAGTTAAAATTTGGTTTCAAAATAGAAGAAACAAATGGAAACGACAACTCGCCGCAGAGCTTGAAGCTGCAAATATGGCACATGCTGCACAAAGACTGGTCAGGGTTCCAATTTTATATCACGAATCTGCCAATTCTTCGATCCGGCATCCTTTTGATCAAACACATCCTTTAAGTTTGCACCATCCTCTTGATGGAAGAGAGTCTGCAACTTCAGGATCGAATCCCGTAGTGAGCTCAGCTGGATATCCTAGTTCTCTCTATTACCACCACCAAGCTGTTGCAGCAGCTGTTCACAGTTTGCCATCTAGTCCTGTAAGACCGCCAATGTCCGGACTTGTTTGAAATGTTTAAGAAAAATGACGGGTATTTGTGCAAAATTTTTACTCTTTTGTTATTCTTACAGAAAAATGTCACTAGTTAGCAAAATATTATTTATGCGAGGGTACTATATAAATTTTACTTTTACAAACACATCTGTCAACCTATTCAGTAGTCCTATAGAGGAATTTTTCTTCAATTTTTATTACTCAACCGCTTGAACTCTACTCACAATGTATTGTAATAAATTTCTTCCGAATCTTGAAGACTGTAGTCTTGCAAAATGATATCTGCTCTTGCCACCGACTGCTAACACATTCAAAAGTTATACCTCAACAATAATAACATGCGAAATTTATCGCTATATGTGTAAATATATTGGAGACCTTTAACAAGGAAACAATATTCAACCAAGCCAACATGGTTTCAGAAGTTTCCGCTTTAATCTATCCTTTGTTTTCATCATTTCTCGGTGTCAAACGAGACCGTAACTGCAGTATATTACTCCTAGTTATGACATGGCTGTAACACCACTGTGTAGGCCTGGTTGACGGCGATAATGAAGGATGAATCGGAAACCAAGTCCTTAAAGAGGGGATATTGAACATTCTACGGAATTTTAAATATTGTTCTCAGAATCAGAGTATTCAATGCGTTCAGAAGATAATCATGACTCAACCAACTAAGCGGTATCATAGGTTATAGTTTAGTTGGATATCGAAGGATGCTTCAAAAATGATAAAACCAAAACATTTAGTCAGGCTTTGATATTGAATTAACCTTTCTGGTGTGCTTTTGGAGGTAATCTTGGATGTCTATCTTAAGAACTAAGAAGGTCTATGCGAATTATTACATGATTTCCATATTCGCAAAGTACTCAAAGAAATACTGCTAGACATATTAACACTAAATAAGAATATATCCATGTACCTACTATGATATTTCGGATTGATTTAAGAAAAACTTTGAAGTTTTATGTAATAAACAAAGCAACAGTTGTTAGTTCAAGTGGATAGACTCTTATTCTCAAGCAGAGGAACATTCATCTTTGAAATTCATGTTTCAATACAATATTTTCAATATATTTGAAAAATATAGTATAACAAAGTATTTTAGGATTTCCTGGAATACTTTGTTATAGTTTGTTTCTTATTCGAGGAGATCCTTTGACAAGAATGAACTTGCGGGCCTCTCTATTATCTAGCCATGCTGAGTAATGTGACAACGCAGCATTCATTAAGTCTAGGGTCGAATACGTACACAGGTACAAGAACTCAAAGATATGACGTAGACTATAGCGTGCTCGTTGAAAAACGCCCCAAGTTATAGATCCTTCAGTTGTTGATCGATTTCAATGAAACATATATCAAATTGCATCTTGACATCGTGAAAGATATTCTAGCAGCTTGAAACATTTTCTTTGGTCTTTCACTTTCAGCAATACCAGAATACAACAGTTTAAGAGTATTATGAAATTCTTCTGTCCTAGACAGTATTTTTGTCTTTATTTTAGTTGTGATAATTCACAGACAGAAGATTCGAATGCGTCGTGAAAAAATCTCTTTGGCGGAATACCATTGAAAATCGCTACCTTCACAGAATTACAATAGATGTCATTCTCAATTATCAACAAGAAATTATGATTGATTAGGTACCTACCCCCTAGTTTTTGTTATTGTTTCTTTTCAAGTCTTTTTCACGAAGAATTGATAAATATCGAAGTCGAAAATCAAGTGAATACAGATATGATGCAAGTTTATTTGCAATCTATCCGAAAGTGGTCGAGCATTTCGCCTCCCTTTTTCAATTTATTTTAACCTCAGGAATTTCATAAATGGCTTATTTATCGAAAACTAACAAAGAATATTTTATCAATTTTTCTTTACCCGTTGTTTACAGGGTTTCATATTTTTTTAATATTCAAGTGTAATATCTTTGAAGGAGGTGAACCCCAAAAACTTTCATTTTAATTTTCAATTTAAAATTTGAAAAATACTTATACGGGGTGTTTCCTAACTATATTTGCCCATTTTAGAAGGTAACTCCTCAGCAAAATCGAAAAAGTTTGTGATTTAACTCATTTTTGCAACCTCCTTTCCGAAATATGGTTGCTCAAAATGAAGACGAAATGACGTCTTTAATTTTCTCTTCACAGACGAAGAAGGCCTTCTGCTTTTATGTCAGTATTTTTAATTCATCAAATTTTCCTGGAAATGGGAGGAATCGCAAATCCTACTGTTATTTCAACTTTTATTTGGAAATTCGACCATGAAACCCAGCTCTATTTTGAGAGAAAAATTTCTTGTGTCAGGTTTTCATCTCGAAAATTCTTTGAAGAGAATTAAATACTTTGTTTTGGTTACACTTGAAACCAAACTTTCGAAAAAAACGGAATCGAAGAATTTCATGTTGAGTGCTGTTTTCATAACATTAATTTCAATAAATTTATTTTCGATAATTTCTGTTGAATAGAAATGACTTGATGAAGAATTGTCGCTTTATATTCAATTTGGAATTAACAAATGAAAGAAGTATATCATGAGTTGGAAATGCTCCCCTCATCGCAATTGTTTGCTTCACATTTTTTCGATATTACCGAACCCTTCTGACCATTCCAGGACTATTTCTAGTAGTTTCGAAACCGTGAATAATACATCATTGCATTTTGCGACAAAAAAAGTAAAACAAAGAAGTTTTCTGGTAAACTAGAGCTCGATAAAATTATTTATTTTATGGTCAAATTATGCAATTGCCGGAAAGAGGGATATATGAAAAATACTGATATTAAGCTATTGTTGAACTACGAATTACTTAAAATTTCAACCTTACTACTTCTCTCGTTTGCGTGAAAAAAAAAAGATCCAAATTTTGTTTTTATTTTCATTTTAGCTGAGAAATCGGCTAATAGAGAAAATTGACCCCCCATCTCTACTTGCGATATTTGAAAAAATTTCATTAGTGAAAACAAATCGCAGCTATCTTCTTTTGTGTTCGTGTTACTCCGGATTTCTCGATTTTCCGGGATATGCTATCAAAGTTGGTTGCAAACTATTTGGACATTCAATGGCCACTCTTTTGGGTATATTGCAGATAACGTTATGAAATTGTATTTCTACAATGTAAGACTTAGGTGAATTTGGATAAGATATGAAAGGTTTTTCTTCTCTCTCCAAATATATATAACATACCGGACGAAATTCCTCGGAAAATGTGAATTTTTGCAGGAGAAAAATTCTTTAAACACTCTGCGTTTCATGTAGTATGCTGGCTAAAAGTTCACAACAATAAAAAATGAAATTATTCCGTTATTCCATTCATATTGTTGCTTCGCAAATAACATGCTGATAACTGTATCTAAAACCTTTGAAAAAAAATAATCAAAAATAGTAACTATCTATTTCATTCTCAGTTCAAGTTTTCCTTTTATTAATTCAGGTTATTGATTATACTAAGCCTATAAATTCTCAATTAGAAGATATTGTACAAACAGTATGAACGAATATTACCACAAAAAGCAATGAATTATTAAATTTTTTTAATATTCTATTAGGTCAAGTCTCAAGGGGGTTCCCAAAAAAATTTTGACCAAAAATCAAAGTTTCGGAAACAATATATTGCCAGTCTACATTATATTTGGTATGAACATTCAAAATATTAGTTAAGTGGGTGCAAATGGTTTTCCAAGCCACGGACCTCCACTTCAAAATCCTCCCGGCTCGTAGGCTAGGCCCGCCTTCATCCACTTTGAAATCTTCCTCCAGCTTTCTTCTGGTTTTAGATCTTTTCAGCCATGCTTCTTTCGTTATATTATGTGCAGCTCGCTCAGCACTTCTAACCCGTACCCTGTCGATTTTCTGTAAGGTGTCTAGGCAAAGTTTACCCGGATCAATCTCAAGATTGCAGAAGCTTAGCGTGTGAAAAGTTTCATCTGTTATAAAGAAGCACCGCTTGGTGTGCTTCTAAACTAAGCGTGTGCATTTGCACAAAAACTCTTTTCGGCAGCACCTTCCTCAGAATATTATTGAAGCTCTCATTGGCGTTCTGCGTTTTTCCATGGAGGCATTTGCAGAGGAGATCTGGTTGGGAGAGACTTCGACCAATAGGTTTTATTTCGGATATGATAGCGGTGGGGAGATACAAATGTTTTCTGTGGTCATACGGTTGTTTCTGGCTTCGGCCTTCCTGTACTTGCACCACGAGTCCTCACCTGTTAGACACAGGCCATGATTAGGAGCTTCATCGTTCGGCTTCAAATGAAAAATTTGGCCCAAACCCCCTTCCTTCATTTAACTCAGATTAGTATTCGAATAACAAGGCCATAAAACTTCTGAATTTTATTTATAGCTGAACCGGTCAACCGGCCTTTACCTCCAAATGGTTCTCCATCAGAAAGCTTCGTTTTTCCATGTTTTGATTTCAATTTTCATAGCCGTGTTCCCCTCCGTTTTTATGTGACACATTCTAACTTGGACAACTCTATCGCTGAGCCATAGGGATTTCCATTAGTCACTGTTTGAAAGGCTTCCACATCTATCCCATCACTTGAACTAACAACACATATTTCTTCATGCTGTTTACTATATTTGCGTGTAAAGAATTTTAACATAACCTCGATGCCTATGATCTTGCTTGATTTCCCTGATATTGGCGTCATAACACCATTTAGAGCGTATGGCCTCTGCGCTGCCAAGAGCTATCAAAACCGACGCTTAGATCTTGACTGTCGTTATTTTCAATCACTGATTCCTCAACGGCTTGCATCATTCCTTCTTACACGCTTTTTCTAGTTCGAAGCCGATTATCTTTTCATAAGGTTTGAAGTCTGACGGGAATGGCAAGTTCATAAGCCCACAAAATAACTTTGCAGACGTAGCACACAATCCTATGTTGAGGAACGCATATACCATTCTGAAGTTTAGATCGTAGAACTTCATTTCTACACCACAACCTTTACATCTCACGTGAGGTGAAATAAATTCCCACAAATCACTTACGTCAAGCAAGTCCATGAATTTGGATGATTCGAATTCGTCGTACAACTCAAAAACCTTGTCCATTTTCTTCTGTGAAGAAGAAACACAACTCACAACACGGCTACAACAACAATCGACTCAACTCACAAGCACAACAAACTTTTCTTTTTTTTGTCTTCTTTATTGCAAACATGATTAGATCCAGTTGTTCACTATTGAGGACAGGAACACATTCATGTAAGACACAGAACTATAAGGAGTCATTGCTGGACCGAGATCATGCGCTTTCGTGTCCGTTTCAGTAAAACGCTTCTCCTGAAAACTTGACATTTTTGGCACTAAGGACCCATTTGCGTGAGAACAAATGAACGAATGGCTCAATTTCTTATGACATATTTCTGCCATATTTTTGAACATTTTCATCCGATTGAATTCAGATCAAAGAACTAGACTACACTGAGTAATTTTTCAAAGTTTGAAAGAAAATGATGGCCAAAACGTCGGAGTTTGATTATCGCTCAGGTGATAATCGTTATCGTTATCAAAATTTCATCCGTACGTTCAACAGTAAACAGTGTCTAAGGTCAAAATATCATTGAAATGGGTGCAACAGATCAGGAGATAAAGGGACGCAAAGTCAGGTATTTTTACTATGTGTTCACAGATTTTGGGAACCCCTTAATTGGACCATAACAATTCATCCAATTTTACATTTTCAACAAACAACATAATAAATATCTGAAAATCGAAATTCAATATAAAGATAACGGTATAAAAATCTCCAATATACTTCCATCATTAACTTTATCAAAAATATCAAATTCGCACCTGATTAATTACGTTGTAGGTAAAAAAGTTCCTCGATATTGAAGCAACAAAAATGATTAACAAATCACACACCATTTAGTGATTTTCGCAGAGCTACTAATATTTAATATATATTCCACCTTCAGAGTTTTGGACAATGATGGCTGCTTTTGTAAGAGTAAAATTTATTATAATCTGATAAATTATTACTATTTATTCATATATAAATAGTCACTCTCGTATAAAATTGCTTTCGAAGGAATATAAATATTCGTTTCGAATTTATTGGATCACCATTTTGTTTCAGTTCAGATGAATGCTGATGTTCAAGCTGTAGAAATTTAATTTTGTACATAGTGCATAAATGTATTTATATATTTATTTTAGATTTATGTAGAAAATTGTATATAAAGTCAAGTTTTTAAAATGCTACCGCAGTTACCTTTAAGCCAAAAATTCAGATTAATCTCTATGTCCATCGTGTAAGTAGTCGCAAACGTTTGTTGTTACAGTAAATAAATGGTACATAACGACAAAGAAATAATATTATTTTCCCCTCATTTCCTCTTCTCACAATTACATTAATCCTGTTAGTTTCAGGAAAAAATAAAAACAGTCACCATAGTTTATCTTGTTTTAATCCATAATATACAGGATGTCCGTGCTGAAGGGCTCATAAGAAGTATCAGGGATTTATCAACCAATTTCAAATTTTCATAACAATTTTGTCCCAGACGATGGTGACTATGATGGTAAATATTTTTTGACCAATATACCTTCAATTCCAAAAGTAACCGTGCTGTTTTGATGAAATAGTACTACTAGTGCCATCTGTTGTAAGATTGTGTTGATAAAGTTCTCATGGCATTTGTATGTAAACATTTGTGTTTGGTTACCACTTGAATCAATTTTTTATTTAACTTTAAACTTATATTTTCATTTTCTTATTAACAATTCAAATTTTTTTTTTGAGGCCGTTACTTGATGTAGATCCATGATATAAATGAGATAAAAAACACAAAGTTTAACTTTAATCTATACTTGAAAAAATTCGACGACGTTTCGCTGACAGCATTTTTTCAAATAAAGTGTAGATTAAAGTTAAACCTTGTGTTTTTTATCTCATTTAATTCAAAATTTGATTATTCAGTAAATTTTCTTTTTTTTTCAATCACTTGCACATTTCGCGGCTGGTTCTCAAATCAAACTTTTGGCTTAATTTCAAATATATGTTTAAAATATCTTTTTTCAAAATTTAGACTTACCTACTTCCTTTCTTACACCTTGGCAACACTGCTCAACATCAAGTGAGCAGAGAAACTGCATACAACACAAGAGACAAGAGGAAATATACGCACGCAAGAAGACGAACATTACGAAATAAAATTAATATTTCACAATTTAAAACGTATCCGGTGTGTGAGTGAAAGTGCCGAATCGTGGAAAACTTTCATATCGACGAGGGCGAAAATTCTTCTACAAGACAACGAAAAACTGTCATTTCTTTCCTTTTTCGGTTGCTCTCTCATTTACTGTACACCCAATTGGTAAGTCTTTTCTCTTGCTTATCTTATCGTATCATATATTTTCGATCATATTGTTGCAAGTATCTTTGCGAAAGAAAGAATCAGGGTTTCCGCATGAAATAGGAAAATTGTAACAGCTCCTCCTAATAAAAAACAGTCCACTTAATCGTCAGTTGAACATTTGGTCCTTCCAGCGAGCCGGATATTTCTATTTTCTATTGTGCTCAAACCCTGATTCGATCATTCGAAAATACCTCTATACTTGTGCAGGTGGTTAGAAAAGTTTGATTTATTTTATTCCAATCAGAAAACAAAATCGATATACGATACATTTTTTCTTTACATATATTTTTCGGAAACCTATATACTTTTTACTTCTCAAAGTAGATCCGTTGACAAAAATTACGTTTGGAATTGGGCGTCCCTTTCCATCTCATTATTCTCTTTCTTTGTCGGCGAATTTTACGTTGTTAGATAATTCATTAACATCTGATAAATGAAGTATCGTTTCGTTTTTTTTTCGATAGAATTATAAGCACACCTGTTCATTTCCCGATTTCAAATCTCCTCGACTTCGGGTTGCCAACATTGTTGGCAGCTCGTAAGAGCGTGTTTACTTATCTGTTCGCACTTACTTTTACGTACATTTCATATTTCTTTAGCGCTATATTATTCGTACTTCATTATGCCGGAAACGGATAAGGAAAAAATACTTCGTCTTAAGGCCTTGCGTAACAATATTTTCGATAATATTCAAGCAGTTTTCGATTACACGGTTGATCTGATGGACACATCTGAAAACTTTTCCAAATTTAAACTTAAATGTCGGAACGTTCAAAAATGGAGGAAAGATTTTGAGAAACTACATACCAGCCTTATTGCTGTTTTGGCATTACAAGAAAACGCAGATACTTTTCTTCCTGCAGAAGAAGAAATTTGCAATACTTTTTTGAATAACTGCGAAACAATTGAAGCTATGTATTCAAGCATTTTTGAGCAAAATGATGATTTAGATCAATCCAATACAAATCAATTTAATGTGAAACTACCCAAACTTGATTTAATTATTTTCGACAGTGATATTAAAAACTTTCCAACTTATCGAAATGTTCAATGCCCTTATACACAAAAAACACAATTTCAAATATTGAGAAGTTTAATTACTTGATATCTTCTATTAAAGGTTCAGCGTTGTCTAAAGTAAGAAGTGTTCTAATTTTAGGAGATAATTATAAAATCTCATATGATGCGTTAAACAAACGATTCAATAATAAATGTATTATAGCGGCTTCCTATTGGAGGGAATTAGAATCCTGTCAACCTATATCGCTGGTTAAAAATTTACGGCACTTGATCGATACGTTTGATGAAAATTAATCTGCTTTAAAGGCACTTGGATTACAAACACATCAATGGGATTTTATTATAACCAGTATGATGTTGGATAGGTTGGATGAGCATACTAAAACTATTTTCGAAATGGGTTTCATGTCTAATGAGATACCTACTTATCAAGAATTGAAAGATTCCCTTATCAAACAATGCAATGCAATAGACGCTCTTACGAAGACAACAAAAAAGATTCCAAAATTTTCATTTTCTGAAGACAAGCAATTCAATAAAGAGGCACTGTTTTTTAATACACCGGAATCTTTGAAGATGTTGCCAGATTTAAAGTCCGAGGGTCTATCTAGATCCTCATATCCTTCTTGTTTTGTCTGTAATCAGTTTCATGCAGCCTACCAATGTCCACAGTTTATTTCTAAGACTACGAAAGAAAGATACGAAATCGCCAAAAACTTCATTGCATGTATTAACTGTCTATTAACAACTTCTCATTCTACGAAGAAATGTCTATCTTCAAAAAGGTGTGAACATTGAAGAGGTTTACATCACAGTTTACTATATTTTCGATATAAAGAGCTGAATTAGCATACTGGAAATGTACAGGGGGTGTCAGAAAATAATGACGATCATACACAAGCTAGTTCATCCCGAGTAGTTTCTTATAATTTCATTGGGTTGTCATCATATACGGATAGCGTTTTGCTCGCTACAGCTTTATTGAATATCAAGGATGCTTTTGGTAATTTACACAAAGTTAGAGGAATCATTGACTCAGGTTCTCAACTAACATTTATTAATGAGGCTGTGGCTAATAAATTGGGCTTCAAAAAATCGAACATTTTCATATCTATACAGAGTCTTGAGAATATGTCGACAAAATCTAAGTCTGGAATACATGGTCAAATTTCTTCCTTACTAAATCCAGATAAGTTCCTCGATGTTGATGCAGTTATTGTTAAGCACATTTGTGGCGATATGCCTAATATTTCTACTTCAAAATTATCATACATTTTAAATCTTATTATGGCAGATAATTACAATGAGAATGATCAGACTCGTCCACTCCATATGTTGATTGGTTCCGATTTGTTTCCACACATCATAATGGATGGTCGTATACCTGGTGGTCCAGGTGAGCCTTTAGTCGCCTTACCAGATCCAGATACGTCTCACATCAGAATGAATCGACTTACGCGCTGGCAACTCTTGCAAAGGTTACACCGTGATTTTTGGAATCGATGGCAACAGGAAAACTTATATACACTTCATCAGAGAGTGAAATGGAATGATTCTTCAATTTCACCTTCTGTTGGAACCATGGTTCTCATTAAAAATATACCGATACCACTCGAATGGCCTTTAGCGAGAATAGTAGAATTGTACCCGGGTAAGGATGGAGTAGCTCGAGTAGCAACTGTGAGAACGTCAAGAGGATTTTTCAGACCTCTCGTGAAATTATGCCCATTACCAACACAGTAATTCTGAAAATACAATGGGTATTTTCAGCAGGGTGGAAATGTTTGGTTATCACTTCCATCAATTTTTTTTTCTTTCATTTTTCTTCAACTTATATTTTTCATTTTCTTATTAACAATTCAAAATTTGATTATTCAGTATATTTTCTTTTATTTTTCAACCACTTGCACATTTCGCGGCCGGTTCTCAAATCAAACGTTTGGCTTAATTTCCTTTCTACCTTCCTTCCTTACACCTAGGCAACACTGCTCAACATCAAGTGAGCAGAGAAACTGCATACAACACAAGAGACAAGAACACACAAGAACGCGACAAACCACATTTCTCTAAAATTTGCTTTTCATTAGGAAATAGAATTAATATTTCACGATTTAAAACGTATCCGGTTTGTGAGTGAAAGTGCCGAATCGTGGAAAACTTTCATATCGACGAGGGCGAAAATTCTTCTACAAGACAACGAAAAACTGTAATTTCTTTCCTTTTTCTGTTGCTCTCTTATTTCCTGTACACCCAATTGGTAAGTCCTTCTCTTACTTATCTTTTCGTATCATATATTTGCGATCATATTGTTTGCGAAAGAAAGAAGCAGGGTTTCCGAATGAAAAAGGAAAATTGTAACAGCTTCTCCTAATGAAAAACAGTCCACTAAATCGTCAATTAAACAATTTGAGTTATTGCGCCATGTTTATTAGAGCGTTTAGTACATCGGTCGGAAAATGAGTTTCAAAACATGCACTGCAATTGAGTTTTATATTAAACTTGGTACATCTGGCACCGAAATGCACCAAATGCTGCAAACTACCAGTCGGCAAGAATTTCTGTGCGGTTGAGATTCTTAAGATGAGCGAAGAACAAGAGAAATAGTAAGCGGAGAAAGTAAGATGAATAATACGGTCTGCAATGTGCTGCCAAATAGCTATCAGGGTCGGCGTAGGGCTTCTTGAGAAAATTATCCCTCTTAGTCATATGGCATTTCAAGGTACTCGATCATTTTAATTTCTATTACAAAGAAGTGAGTCACAGACTCATCACCAGTTAGGAGATTTTCGAGGCAGGGGTTTTTCTAACTATGCCTTCATAATAAGTACTATTGTTTTCTCCTCATAATTCAAATTTTCAAGAATACCTGGAATCTGTACCATAGGATGAAATATAAAATTGAAGGTTGATATTCAATAGGGATTCGAAGCAAAGGATTCGTAACTATGTTTTTCCTAAGTACCTAGTATCTTTGTGATACCTCGATGAGTTTATATAGGATTAACGACATAACAAAGAAAACGGAAATTTTAAGAGGTACAATCGTATTGCGCTATCTTGAGGACGAATGATTCGGATTTACCTGGTTGTTAGTTCAATAATACAAATTCATTAAAAATGGTGAAAACTTTTTTTATCTAGATAATTTCTGTAAACAATTCAAATCTGAAACACAAAATGAGTTAAATAAGAAAAAATTAATAACTTTTTATGTTCTTCATCAAAACAAGAAGGCTTGCTGTTGCTGTCAGTATCTTCTGCTTGCGAAGTAATTATGAAATCGTCGATAACGTCATCCAGCATAGGTTCTTGCTCCATAAACGATTGTTCAATTTTCTGCGTATTGTCGCAAAATGATTCCCACTGATCTGGGGGAAACGTTTTTCCACATTTTTCATTGAGAAATCAACATTTTTGCAGCTACTTTCATGGCTGCCCAAACTTTTTCAATCGGGTTAATGTCAGGATGATATAGGGAAAGTCTAAGTACATTGTGGCTCTGATCATTCAGGAGTTTGTCAATAGCATACGTTTCATATCTGGGTTTGTGCAATTTAACTAGATTGTAATGTTCTGCTTTGATCATCCCATCTGCGAAGGCAATATTTTGACGTTGCAGTCACTCTTTCATTTCTTCTTTTCGGCAGGCCATGTTCAGTTGTTTTTCTGTTCGATCACTTACACACATTTTGGTAGTAAATTTGGAATAAGTTTTTCTCCCAGCCATTTGTCGTAGTTTATACAGAACATACAGTTGGACTAAACGGCCAGATATGCATTTCGTACAATCCCCATTCACAACGGCATTCATAATTATCAGTCTTGGTCCTTTTGAAACAGGCTGACGTAGGCCGTCGTTTGTCTCGTCACTCCAAACCTTTTTGTGTGTAGGGGAGGAGTGAATATACAGGGTGCTTCAACGAAAACTAAACAGAGGCTATATCTACCAAGATATTCATTTCTGATCAGAACGCAAAAACAGGTCAGTTTTTTTTTCAAGGTGGACGTCTTTTGGGCTACAAACCTTGCCTAAGCAGGGGTTGCAATTTCTGACCATTTTGAATGGGGAAGATGGGTTGAGTGATGATTCAGAAGAAAGGTGGTATCTTTGTTTACGTCGCCTTGAACGAAGTTCCATTTTTTAAAGAGAACTGTAAAAGATACAGGGTGAGCAACTGAAAGATAGGGAAGACTATTTCCCTGAGAATATTCAAGTTTCAGTGAAGTAAAACGAAACAGATCCATGCTGATCAATGGCAGTCATCATCAAGTACCATCCTCATCTTGAATTTCAACCCCTAGAGCAAGGGTGAACATCCTTGAAAATTTGGAAGAGGGTAGATGGGTCGAGTGATACCTCGAAAGAAAGGTATTATCTTTGTCTGCATTCCCGTGAACGAATTTTCATTTTTGATTGAAAACTGTAGAAGATACAGAGTGAGCTACTGAAAAAATAGAGGAGACTATCTATCGCCCAGAGCTATTCAAGTATTAGTGCAAAAAATGGAACAGACTCATTCCAGATCAAAAAGGCTGTTATCTTTCGAAACACCATTCACATCTCAAATTGCAACCCCTAGAGCAGGGTACTTGAATAGCTCAGGGCGATAGATAGTCTTCTCTATTTTTCAGTGGCTCACTCTGTATCTTCTACAGTTCTACAGTTTTCAATAAAAAATGAAAATTCTTTCACGAGAATGCAGACAAAGATATTACCTTTCTTTCGAAATATTACTCGACCCATCTACCCTCTTCCAAATTTTCAAGAGTTAAAACTCCTGCTCTAGGGGTTGAAATTCGAGATGAGGATGGTACTTGATTATGACTGCCATTGATCAGTATGGATCTGTTCCATTTTACCTCACTGAAACTTGAATAGTCTCAGGGAAATAGTCTTCCCTATCTTTCAGTTGCTCACCCTGTATCTTTTACAGTTTTCAATTAAAAATTGAAATTCGTTCAAAACGATGTAGACAAAGATATCAACTTTCTTTTGAGTCATCACTTGACTCATCTTCCCCATTCAAAATGTTCAAGGATTGCAAACCCCGCTCGGGGGGTTCTTATTTCAGGCAAGTATTGTACCCCAAAAGATGTCCTCCTTGAAACAAAAACAGACAGGTTTTTGCGTTTTGATCAGAAATGAATATCTTGGTAGATATAGCCCCTGTTTAGTTTTCGTTGAAGCACCCAATGTTTCGTCCATGTGAATTATTGGTCTCTTTTTTTGACAGTATCGTTTCATGCTTCTTAAATAACTCAAACGTAGTTGCTGTGTTTCAGGTTTTTCCATAAGTAGCTTTATAGTCGTTATCGTCCTAATCCAACGGAACCCCATTCCTTTCAGAACTATTCGAATGCTCTCTCGTGATCCTGCATATTCATTCTCATCGACGAACTTTTGATGGATTCACTTTAATGTGGGTACGATTGTATCGACGAGATGAGAATTGATGACGAACCTACGAAGCAGAGCTCTATCGAAGTCATCGAGATCTGTTTTCTCCTCTGCTTTTTCTTCGTTTTTTTATTTTCGCCATCTTCATTTCGCTCGAAATTTTTTGAACAGTTCGCAAACCTACTCTTGTTGCGACAGGTACACGTTCTTGAAACAGGTTCATTCTGCATTCCTTCTCGTTTCATGAAATGAATGACATTCGCAATTATTCCCTGGATTGCCCACTCAACTTTTTCCCTTTTATATTGGAAACGAACTCCATCCTTACCAAAACTTAGAAATATTGAAATGAAATTTGCAAGATTCTGTTCTGGTCGCTTGGCTCTTCTTAGAGCTTCAAAGGCTCATTAAGGACTGAGATCTTGGCCACACGACTGGAAAAGTTAAGGCGCAACAAGGGAAGGGGCTATTTCACCCGCACAGATGTTCTTGTCGGCCCGTAGTAAATATTTTGTTGCAGTTGGTACATAAACACAAAAAAAAACTAGCCAAGGGTCTTTGAATAAAAATGTGATGCAGACGGTTATAAATTTATGCAAGGCTGGAGAATTGGTTAAGTGCACGGCAAAATATATGGGTTGACTTATGCGACTTTGTATAGACACGTCAAAAGTGGTAAAATTTCATCTCAACTTGGCCGATTCCGTTTCATTTTCAGTGAGAGTCAGGAGATCAGTTAATGATCTATCTCAAGGACATAGATTCTGTGTTTCTTTGTTCAGCTCGAACCTAGATTAATAATTTGGGTTACCCAAAAAGTTGGAACAAGTAATAAAAAGCTGGAGATGATTGGTTGCAATCATTTTTGTCACGCTCAGGACTCCAGAGGCAACATCGGTTGGGGGATTTAGCATACTACTCATAAAATGCAAGCTTCTTCTGAGAAAGAAGTTTATATGCTGCAAAAAGCTCATCCTGAACGCATTATAAATCAGTGGCATGTGACCAGACTATTATCACCAGCTTTTCTGAAAACTTCAGTAGCCATGAATTCAGTTCATCAATTCGAACGACCTGAATTTTGGCCAGTAAACAAACATGCTTTTAATGATGAAGCTGCTATGATTGTAGGTGGATCGAATATGAATGTAAGCACCTTAGACATTAATTCTATACAAACAATAGATATTCCAGATTCCGCTATTGAAGTGTCTTCAGCCCTTTCACCGTCACTTTTACAAGGTTGCACTTCAACAGTTGATCCTCTAGCATAAACAATTTCGCCTTCAGGCACACTGGCTACTGCCAAAATAAGCGAAACATCTGAGCCTAAACTTCCAGTCTCTGTTGGATCAAGTGTGCTTTCTCAAGGTTCCACCAAGACATCCAAAGGTGTCAATGTGCAGTCTGACTTTAACGCAAACATTACATTGAAATGAGAAACAGAGCCTCTGCTTTGGAGCCAGATGGCATAAATATTCCAGATGTTCATTCACGAAAAAGCGATGCATTGTCAAAAGAAAACTCAGAAAATACTCCCAGAAATGATGACACAGTGAATCCAGAAAATGAATGTTCACATTTTTACTACAAGGCCGCAGTGTTAAGACCAATACTAAACCCTCATAAACCAGTGTCAACTCGTAAAAGGATATATCAGAAGTCGAAAATTTCAACTAGAACACTTATACACAACCAAATTTATATGGAATCACTTGGTATTTCACATTATTGATTGTTTTGAACCATGGATCTTTAACTACTTGTGGAGAGTGAAGTTTTTGTTGTAAAAAAACTGGATAGTAGGATAAGAAATATTGAATTATCAACACATATTGGAGATATTGTACTCAGTCATCTATGAGATTTAAAGCTGAATTACATAATTTAAAAAAGCCTATAATTATAATTGAAAATGACTTACGTTGGATTGTCCGATGTGCACAGAGGTCGAATAATTGCTCTCGCTGAAGGAGGGGTGACACAGAGGGATATAGCGACCACAATGAGGGTATCTCATGTGTTTTTCAAAAACATCCATACGTGGAGCTACAATCTTTGCAAAATAGGCTTAGAAGAAGTCGTAGAACGATCACTTCTGAAGAACAAGACCGCTTTTTATGCCAAATTTGAAGACGAGACCGTAGTGCGTTGCGCCCCATACTCCAAAGCCAATTTCTAGAAGCAACTGGCATGTTCTTTTTTCAGATGAGACCAGAATTGGTGTTCGATCAGATGACTGAAAAATTCGGGTTAGGTTAGATTTTATTTCGTTTCCTGCGAGTTCAAGGGCTAAAAATTACGTGGACCTAGTGCTGGAGCCCAAAGTGAGACTCTGGCGAGGTGCCCACGGTGAGAAATTCACTTTTATGCAAGATAATGCTTCTCCGCATACCAGCAACCTCCCGCGACATTGTCTTGAAACAGAGGGAATCGCTATTTTAGACTGGCCAGCTTGCTCTCCAGACTTAAATCTTAATAATTAGTTAGGGGATAATTTCAAAAGGAATATTAAATCGCGCCAGGATAATCCAAGAACTCCACAACAGCTCATTCAAGCCGCCACAGAAGAGTAGCAGATTATCACCCCAGAGGAGGTCGAAAAACTAATACAAAGCATGCCTAGACGGATTCAGGCTTGTATTGGGGTAAGAGGAGGTAATACAAGCTACTGGGGTTAGGAAAAAACACCTACTCTGTGAGAAAACAATTTACATTTTTTTACTACACGCAGAAAGAGTCTCTTATTTTCTCTTATTTGTTTCTTTCTTGATAAACCTGAATTTACTTATTTTCTCAATTGAAATATCTCGCAGAAGATTAATTCTAACAATCCTTCGAAATTTCCGAAATCCCTGAGGTAATATTCAGAATATCGGGTGATTCTATATAAATTTGGTTGTGTGTATTGAAGGGGATCAGAAGCAAAAATTGGAAATAAATTTAAGACTATTACCAAAAAATTTAATGTAGAAACAAAAAAGTTCATGAAAAGACTGCTAAGAAAACCATTAAAAACAACCAAACTAGCTTCAGAAATTTGAAGATATTTTGTATTTCTTTTGCGGTGAAATATATATTGATGAGATGTGGTACTCGCCTGAAATTGTGTCATGAAGAATGTTCCGCCTTCGAAGGCAAGGCTTAGTTGTCGTATTTCTCTTTTGAAATGAGAATCGTAGTTTATTTGCACGAGCACCATATCCACTTTACCCAAGGGTCTGGGGAAAGTGACTACTAACACACATGTTCGAATCTTCATTTTTGTTACTACAGTGGAACTTGGTTAAATCACTTGGATCTGGATAAGTGAGGAACCTCCATAACTGGAACTCATGCTGAGGTTCCAACACTTTGCCACTCTACTGCCTCTGTTAGAGGGACGAAGCAAACCTCTATATTATATGGGATTCGTTCTTTCGATTTATCATCATAGTTACATCTATAACTGAAATAACGAGTGAATTTTATATGCATTAACTTCTGTAACTGAGATAACTTCGTTCTGTTTGTTTACTTACTTATCCTTATTCTACCCTCAAATTCCGCACTTAACTATGTAAGTAATTTTGAGCCTCAATGACCCCCATTTTAGTTTTGCTTCAATAACATACGAATGTAGTCAAAACGGAAGCTACAATCATTATCTTTACGTGGAAAACTGAAGTAAATATCTGTTTACGAAAGTGAGAAGACACGCGATGAAGTTTGTGTCGAATTTAATGTGCCAAAATCTACTCTTTTTAGAATAATTCAGAATAAACATAAAATTGAATCTCGATATTCTGAAGGACAAGGAAAACTTAAATTTGTACGTTCATCAGAATATCTTGAACTTGAACAGTGTTTGCTAGCATGGGTCAAGCAACTTCGTAACAAAAACGTCTCGGCAAGTGGACCGATGATTAAAGAAAACTCGATATTTATAATTTTTGTAGCAACAATGGTTGGATGAAAGAGTTTAAAAAAAGAAACAGTAAGAGTTTCGAAGCAGTTTATGGAGAAAGTATGATGTTAACATATTTTACCAATGGATTGAAGAACTTCCAGTTCTTTCACGCAATTATTCTGTTGATGATATTTTTAACGCAGACGAAGTGTCCACCCGAAAAAACTTTTACCTTACCTTTGCTCCACGATGTTTCAAAGGTGTTAAACTTTTGCCTGTGAACTACCAAATAAAAAAGTATGGATGACATCTACTATTTTTTCCGATTGGTTGAAGTATTTGAGCCAAGCAATGAAAGCCCAGAAACGAAAAATTTTTTTCGGAGCTAAGCCACAATAAACGTGTGTATCTGCCTGCAAATACGACAAATAAATTGCAGCCGATGGATCAAGGCATCAGCAACAATTCCAAAGTTTATTACAGAAAATAAGTTGTTAAACTTATGGTGAGAGGGTATGATTTACAAGTTCCTACGTGCAACTCCTTGTTCATTGACAGAACACCTGCTGGACAACATGCTAAGCGATCAGGTGTTTCGTATATTCAACATTCTAAGCTCTCAGAGAACACTAAAAATGGTCTTTTACAGGGATCAGTGCTTGCTCCACTTCTCTTTAGTCTGTATATCGCGGATATGCCAGAGACGAGATCCAAGAAGTTCGGTTACGCTGACGATTGGGCTCTCGCCAAGTGTACATCACTCGAACTGTCTGAAGAAACCCTTACAACGGATCTCGAGATTGTTGGAAAATATTTTAGAACGTGGAGGCTCCAACCTAATGCCTCCAAGACAGAGGTGATCTGTTTTCACCTGAATAACAAACTCGTTGGAGAATAACTCACCATCCGCTTCCAAGAAACAATACTCACCCACAAGAAAACACCATAGTGCCTAGGCTATACTCTCGATAGGACTTTGTCTTTCAAGGCGCATCTGTCAAACACTGCGGAGAAGCTTGAAACAAGAAATAATAATCTCCAAAAATTATGTGGCACCTCCTGGGGAGCATCGGCATCTACCCTCTGCTCCTCTGCTCTGGGTCTTGTTTTCTCCACTTCCGATTATTGTACCTCAGCCTGGCTCAATAGTCCGCATGTGAGTAAGGTGGATACTCAACTTATAAATTCTATGAGAACGATTTCAGGCGCAAGCAAATCCACTCCCATGAATAGGCTTCCAATACTAAGCCATATTCCACCTCCTCATTTGCGTAGAACACATGCCTTCGTACTCGAGTACGAAAAGATAATGAATAATACAGACTTCCCTATCCACTACGATATTGCAGAAGCCAACAACAACCGACTTCGGTCAAGAAAACCACCAACAAGATCAGCGAGGGAAGCTGTGAACGAGGGATTTGATATTAGTAAAGCTTGGACCCAGGAATGGACTGCGCATCAAATGAATAACATGCCGTGCATAACTGAAACGCCACTAGGTTTTGATCTTCTCCGTAAAACTTGGCCCAAACTCAATAGAATAAGAACTGGGCATGGCAGGTGAGCATATTTTCTGCACAAATGCGGCAAACTACCGTCTGCCCAGTGTGATCGCGGGGAAATTCAGACGATTGGGCATATAGCCGAGGAAGAAGATCTTATAGTGGTAATCCTTTTGACTTTCTGTTGAGAACTGACAGATCGATAGAATATACCAATGGACTTGATGTTTGTTTATAACCTCTGAAGTATGTTATGTATATATAGCCTTACATGTTTATGTTTATATATGCATTTTCTTTTTTCTTTTAATTTGGAACTATGAGTGTCTTTTGCCATACGATAAATAATAAAGTTGTTCAACATGTTATCGAATCTATAGAGGACTATAGAGTGCCCACAAATCAATGTTCTTCAGGCGATGAGGATAACTAGGAAAGCTTAGTTTTATATGACTAAAACTACTATAGTAAACTGCTTTAAAAATCTGGATTTAAATCTGAAGTAACTGTATCTGAAAGCTAACAAGAGGAGAACGAAAATGTAGAAGCTGATCCTGAAGATTGAAACCTAGCCATCAGCAACAACAATAATCAGGAGCCAACATTCAAAGATTTTATAAACGTCGACGACGATTTAATAATTTAAGGAGAACTTAATGAAAGCGACTTTGTTCATGCCTTATCGTCATCTTTATTAGAAAATGAAAAAGATGACTATGAAATGGGTGCGAAGTTATAATAGTAAAAATTTCTAAACGCAGTGAAAGCACTAGAAACTTTGCACAGTTATTTTGAAATGACATGAATAGGTAACCAAAGCATATTTGATAAAATTCATAACATCGAAAACATCTGGTGGCTGATACTTCCAACAAACAAGCTAAAATGACAGATTTTTATATGTAATTGATACATTCTCTTTCCATATTTTTGTTTATTACATTTGTATGATTACCTTTATCATTATTTTTCAATCAAAACTCATTATTAATGTTTATATATCACATTATCTTATTTACAAATCGCAACTCTATAACTGAAATTATCTGTATTCTGACCTCTATTAATGGAACGCTCTGTAAATGAGGCAGATATTTATTTATTTTTACCTGAATATCTGAGACACTGGGTAAGTGGAATACCTCTGTAAGTGAAACGAAATTGCAGGTCTCTTGAGGTTTCACTGTAATTGTATTAGTTGCTAAGTGAAATTGAATTAGAAAAACTGATTTGAGCTAATTTTTTGTTTCTGTCTAACAATAATAGACTTTACTAGATTTTTGTGATAGGGAACTGAAATACACTACAATATAAATAAAAAAAATATGAACCTACAAGATATCAAAAGGCAGGATGCAGCTCAGAGCTGATTAATCCAACCAAGGCTATATAGACTTGATGCAAGTCGCAGAATTGAACCATAAAACTTATATTAAAATTATCTAAACATTTAAAACAAATACAGAACTACGTAAACCTATGGTTTGTTTGTTATTCCTTTAACGTGCTCTATTTCTGCCTTTCGGCCAATGACACGCCGGGGAATTCTGTCACCTCACTAACCCGGGAATTTTGCCAAACCCCTCTCGTGTAAAAAGAAGGGATCTTTAATATCCAACACATCTCTGTCAGACAGGACCGACGGCTTTACATCTCCTCCGAAAGATGGATACTCAAGCGATTCCCAGAATCCGGAAAATCGCATCGACTTTATGGGGATTGAACCCAGATAACTCTGCGCAGAAGACGAGCATCATATCCCATACGCCACTGAGCCGGCTTAAACCTATGGTCTCTCTGAAATAATTTTTTTACACCTATCCTTGAAACTGGTCATCATCATTATCACGGGTTGAATCCAAATAATTATTAGAAGTGATGACTATATCATATGTAAAACAGAGCCTGAATAGGGTGGTATGAAACTTAGGTAACTTGAGATTATGCTTGAATCTAGTATTAATTTTGTGTACATCCGTTCTGAATGTAACCAGTCTATACAAGCATGAGGGCTTCTCTTCCTTCAAAACTTTGTATACTAGACATATCATGTGCAATGCTCTGCGGTTCAACATATTCAGCCACCCCAAATTTTTTAGCTCTACAGAAAGGCGATCTGTTCGCTAACGGTCGAGTATTACAGGAACATAGCCGTTCTGAATTTTCGGTACCCTGGTAACATTACATTTTGTAAGACAGGGACCATATACAACATCACTATAGTTCAAATGCGATAAAACCATGGCATCGCATAGCACCTTTCTCTGATTCCTATCAAGAAAAGCTTTGCATCCAAAAATGATCTTGATATTTGCATAGGTTCTTTTGAGGATCAGATTTATGTATGAATTAAATCTCAAATCAGTATCAAGTGTCAGGCCCAGATTTCTAGTCTCAAATTTTAAAGGAACAACTGTACCATCTAAAGCATGGCAACGGATTTTGAAGGGTTGATACTCAGACACATGTCTTTCGACAATTGACAAATACCATAAATATCAAGATGCACCCTTTGAAACCTCCGGAAATGCAGTGTAATCACATTTTCTAGAAAAAAAGACTTGGTAGAGTAGAGAGAATGTTAGACACCTTGGTGTTCTATTGGAGAAAAAACTAACTTTTAAGGAGCGTGTTGTAGATATATCCCGAAAAGCCTACAAAAGCCTTGAATTTTCGATCAAAAGAGGATTTACTGTGCGTTAGTTCGTTCTGTAATGGAATATGCCTCCCCGGCCTGGTCACCCTTTTACAATGTCGACTCCAATATATTGGAGAATATACAATGCAAGTTTCTTAAATACTTGTTATATGGGCGAAGTTCACCTTCGCCAATTACTGGGCAGTTAATAAGTGCGATAGGTGCAGAGCTTTGTATTGTGACATCTGTTGCTCTACAGCTTGAAGAATGTTAGGAAGTTGTAATTCTCAGTTTTCTGTTTCAACATATTATGTCCTTATTTGTTATGTCTTTTCTGTTTTACATTCAGAATCTATTGTACTATAATTATTTAAGTGTATAATAATATTGCAAAGTGTTATTTTTCAAATGAGGGTATCCCGTTTGAATCATCCACTCTACAAACATTCTTTACAAAGTAATGTATGAAGTAGTTAAGTAAATAAATAAATAAATAAATAAACAAAGCTGAGTATCATCAGCGTACAAATTCGCCCTGGAATAGCTTAGACAATTCATTACCTGAAACGTTTAGTCTGTGAAAAAAATACGTCCGAGAACGGAGCCCTGCGGTACACCGCAGGAACGTCAATTGTACCAGACATAACACCGTTGCATAACACAACCTGAGTTTGCCCCCTCAAATAGTTCTCGGACAGCAAAACAGTTTCATCCACAAACCCAACGAAATGCAATATGGCAAGTAACAATTCATGATTCAGTTTATTCCTCGAGAAATCCAATAGGATGAGAATTAGAATAATAGTTCGTTATTGTCAACTGCTCTTGCGATATCATCAACCACCTTCAGTAAGGCGATATTATAACTATGATTTCTTCTGAACCCCGATTGAACATCTGGGAGAATACATTCAGATTCAAGGTAACTTCGAATTTGAGCAGCCATAAATTTCTTGAAGACCTTTGGCATTACACACAACAAGCTTACAGGTCACAAATCATTCAAATCCTTTGGATTTCACACCTTAGGGATGGGAACAAAATGCGCCACCTTCCACGATGCTGGGAACACAGACTTCTCAACAAAATAATTTATTAAACGACACATAAACCTTAAAATGAGCAGGCAACACATCATCAACATTTCAACACTAATACTGTTAGATCCAACTGAAGACGATTTAATGGAAATTAACGCCTCGCGAACCTGGTCTACCGAGACCATTGTAGCACGAAACGATATTGAGTCTCTTAGCACTTCACTGTTATTTTTTTTAAGGAGATCTGCACTAGGAACAGCATCACCAGTTAGAACTGTGGCGAAGAAATCATTGATTCTATCTGGATCACCTAGGTTCTCAGGAATAGAATTATCCTTGACTGGCAAGATAGCGAACTCAGTAAGATGTTTCCACATGAGGTTGGACTTCGACTTAGTCTTGTGTTGGAGATGAACACGCTTTTCAGTTTTAATAGCTGTGTTCGCATAGTTGCGTCCATGCTTATAATGCTTGAAATTCTCCGGAACTTTCAATTTCTTAGATTTCTTCAAAGCTTCATCGCGTAGAGAGATCAGCAGTCTGACATTGTCAGTTAACCAAGGAGGTCTCCGCTTCCTGATTGTAATAGTTTTCAATGGAGCGTCTTTATCAGTTATGGCGAGGATGGTACTCTCGAAGTGTTGACACTTGACGTCAATATTTTCCTCTACAATCATGGGCAAGAAGTCCAATCGGTCTAAATCGAGCAATAAAGCCTCCCTATTGAAGTTTCCTTAGAGCCTCCCTATTGAAGTGTCCTTAGAGCCTCCCTATTGAAGTTTCCATAGTCTCGGTAAGTTAAGGTCTTTGCCTGATTCGGCTTTCCCGTCAGTGTTATATTCAGGTGAACAGATAAGTGGTCAGTTCGAATGCCACTATCGAGCACGCAACATTCAGATATATTAAGATCTTCCGAGCAGAAGAATAGGTCAATCATTCTAGCACTTGTCTTTGTTATTCGAGTTCTCTCATTGACAGGCTGAACCAGACCAAAAGTATTCAAAATATTATTCAGATATCTTCCCGAGATAGCATTTACGATGCTCTCATACATTTTCTGATAAAGCCTTGAAGGGTTAAAGTATTCACTTTACCCAGCTATTCGCTACTATAGACATTCTTATTGTCCTCAAAACACAAAAAGGAGATTAATATATAGAGTACTTTTCATACGACGAAAATGGTTATCACGTTGAAGATACATCCTCAAAATAATGATCGCATTTCAAAACCAGAATCAATTATTTCTCAAATCAGCTACGTATCAGTAGTTCACAACATCGATTTGATCCCTATCTTCACTCTCTGAAATTGGTACAGCAATAGTGAACGGTTTTTCTCATCTGGTGTTTGAAGGAAAATTCAAGGCACGTATATTTTCAAGGGCTATCAGGATACTATAGAATCTCTGTCATAATTATATACATTCAAATAAAAGAGCACTCCGTTTTCGTTTTCATGATAAACAAACATCATCATTTATGGACGAGCACTTACATTTTATCAAAAATTTACACGACTAAATCACTCAGGAGATCGAATAAATCAGAAAATATAAAATTATAATTCGAAATGTAGTATTGAACAAGAAATGAATAAGAATGACAATTTTTTCTTAAACATAAAATAATTATATTGTGAGAACCAGCTTCAGCCTTCTTTGAAGGACCGAGAGATCATGGCCCCTATTGGCATGAACACAAATCCAAGCACAAACTACCAATTAGTGATAATTGATAAGATCAGATTCATTATGCAGTTTTTCAGCAAAGTCTGCACTGTTTACCAGATCCTTACATCAACATCTGCACTAAATCCGTCACTGAAATTACATTCTGTTGAAAAAGTACCGGAAATTGATTTTTTGAAAATTCTGTCAATTTTTTTTTTGTTACCAAACACAACTGTTTTCTATATAATATTTTATGTATTATATATCAAAATTATATATATATATATATATATATATATATATATATATATATATATATATATATATATATATATATACATATATGTATAATTTACATCATTCAAATTTTCTTCATAAATATAATATTGACATTGGTTTTGTATATTGAAGAGAACACATTAAGGCTGAAACGATGCTGAGCATATCACTTACGTGTTTGATGTGGATTTTCTGCACCATGAATAAAATATCAACATTGGATTGATTTGGAATTGGGGTAGGAATTATTTTTGTCCAGAATTTCATTAATTGATGTACTCCGAATATGCAATGGCAGGACGTACAAGCGTATACGCGTTGGCGTAAAAATAACTCAAGACACTAAGTGCAATATCATCATCGTTTGTAACGAAACAAACTCTACACCTTTCCGCAGTCTGTTTTCTTTAAATGCCAAAATTCGATGGTAATTTTCGTCAAATGTTCTGCAAATTCGACTGAAAACGTCAAATTCAAGCCGAAGTTCCTTATATAAAACTTTGTGGAATACAGAAACTAGCTTCGGAATTAATTCCTCTTTGTGTCATTCTAAGTTCTAGGGCCTAATGATTTAATTTTCCTAAGGAACTGCAGGATTTTGATGATATAGCGAATGAAATGAAAACGAACCATTTTAGGGATAGGGAAACCTAATACGAATCAATTTAAAGTATGGTACATATATGTTAAAAAAATACTTGTGTTCTTGACAACTAAGTTTTATTGAGCTGACAAAAGATTTTTCGGCACCCTGTATATAAAATACCATTGAAGAGTACGTTGCCCTAAAAAAACACTCATGTTGTTAAATTGAAAAAACTTGTAATCTTCCTCTAATCTGAGTCAATTTTTTTATGCAGAAAAGATGGCGCTATAATTCCTCAAATTTTGATAAAAAAATTATGGTGCCTAATTTTAGATAGGACAGATTTATTCATTTATTCATTTATTTATTAATTTATTCATTTATTTATTTACTCATATATTTATTCATTTATTTATTTATTTATTTATTTATTTATTTATTTATTTATTTATTTATTTATTTATTTATTTATTTATTTATCTATTTATTGATTCATTTATTGATTCATTTATTTATTTATTTATCTAATTACTCATTTATTTATTTATTTATTTATTTATTTATTCATTTATTTATTTATTTATTTATTTATTTATTTATTATTTATTCATTTATTTATTTATTTATTTATTTATTTTTATTCATTCATTTATTCATTTATTCATTCATTTATTCATTCATTTATTCATTTATTCATTCATTAATTAATTAATTTATTTATTTATTTATTTATTTATTTATTCATACATTCATTCTTTCATTCATTCATTCATTCATTCATTGATTCATGCATTCATTCATTCATTCATTCAATTATTTATTTATTCAATCACATAGAAATGCCAACAGGACGGGCCCAAAATTAGTATCCTCGAAGTTATATAAATTATTATCAAATATTTCAAATAAATCCGAATAATCATTATTGAACAATCTGAAAGTGAAAACTACAAACTGCAAACTTTCAAATCCCAATTTATAAATATCATCATTATAAATAGAAAAAAATACGAACAAATAAACAGACAATAATTAAACACAATAACAATCAATACCCTAAATGTTGCATAGAGAAGAATTTGGTTCTACTCTGAGACCAAGAGAAAACGTCAAGCTCTGTTCCACTTTGGAGCAAATTGAGTGCCTTCATGCAACGATTGATAGGTGCATTTTGCGATCACTTTGTCTTCCTGAAGGGTATGTGAAACAGTTCTGAGTATCTGAGAATTCTGATAGGAACGTTGTAAAGAATACTCGATAATAAATCGGAACAACCGATGCAGCTATTAACTATCCTTCTTTTATCAAGTGAATATATTTTGAAATGTTCTCTAGCCCTCTGTATACTCATATCTCCGTCCATATTAAAATAAGTTTTTTCCTATATATTTGATGAACCGATTCTGAATTCCCTCGAGTTCATCAATATATACATTATACTGAGGGTTCCACACGACACGCGCAAAACAAAGTCTAGACAATACATATGCATTATACACAGATATGCTTGAACGAATATTCACAAAATATACACAGGTTCTGATGACATAGCCAAAAAATTTAAAGCATGCATTGGCCATAGATTCAACGTGATCACTGAACATCAGTTTCGAATCATAGACTACTCCCAAATCTTTAATCATTTGTATTTTGGGTAAGTTGTTAACCTGCAGTTATCAAACATAATCAATTGCATTAACTTTTCTTGTGAAATTAACTAAACTACACTTGGAGTAATTCAGGAACAATTCACGACTCTATTAAAATCGCTCTGGATATTCTGACAATCCTTATAATCAGTTATCTCAAGAAAAACTTTGAGGTCGTCTGGATAAAGTAAAAACCTTCTAAATTTAAAGCAACTCTTAATCTTATTCACATATACTATAAACTGAAGAGGACCTAAATGAGAGCCTTGCGGCATGCCAGATGACATAAAAAATAACTGCGATGAATAGCCAGCAACCTCAACAATCACTGATTTATTTCTCAGGTATGATTCCACCCATCTCAGCAACTTTTCCTCAATACCAGCTTCACGAAGCACCCGCAACATTATGACTACACTTGTCGAACGCCTTATTAAAGTCTCTATGAACGGAATCCACTTGTCCCCCGTTATCAAGGACATTTTGTAGGTACTCCGAGTAGCCAACAAGGTTAGACTCCAACGTTCTGCCTCAGATGAACCCGTGCTGCACCGGTATTATTATTTGTTTGACTAGATGCAGCAGATACTTGTTTACTTAAGATTCAAACAATTTAGAGATGATGAATAACAAACTGATTGGACGATAATTCTGTACCTCATCTCTGCGTCCACTCTTGAATATAAGTTTTATAATAGCGGTTTTCCACCTTCATGGAAAATGACCGGACTTCAGAGATTGATTGAACAGGAGCAGAAGGGGTGCTCAAAAGGAAGTGGCACAATTCTTGCAGAAAGTAGAAGGAATGTTATTACTGTCGATACCAGAAAGTCTTTTCATAACCTTAGCCTCTTCAAACTGGATCGTTCTTAAGATATTTCTATTCAACACATCAACATATTCCAGTGAATCCCACGTGAAATGTTCTAGTTCGAAGACACCCATGAAATGGCGTTTGAACAAATCACATATTTCTGGTTCAGTTTCAGCAATCTTGCCATTTAGAGTAATTCTTCTTGGTACATTAGTAGAGGACTTTTTCTTTATAGAGGTTGAGGTCATTGATGTTCGTGAACTGCTCTCATTTCTCGTGTATTTTATTCTTTTCTTTTATTGTCTGAATGGTCGGAAACGAAAAATAAAATTAATAATTTTCCCTCCTGAGATGCTTTGGTAAAAATTTATCAACTATGCAATCGATATGCCGGTAAAAAATATCAACATTTTCATCGAGAGAGCCTCCATTGAACTCCTGATCCCAAGGCACTGCGCGAATGGCCTCGTTTATACGAGTGTAATTGGCCTTTCTGAAGTTTCAATTGAAATGACGAATATTATGGTGTTGGATACCACTAGTTTCAGCTATATAAGAATTCTAAGGTAGGATGAGCTGCATCTTCTGCCACCAGAGGGCTTGAGCTCCAGCACAGCTCAGATACTTTATTTTTCTTACAGAATATAAGGTCAAGAATTCGGTTTTTGTATCTACAATATTGTTGAATTGCATAAAGCCATGTAGAGCAAAGTTATCCAGTAAACCTGAAACCTTCTGTTCAACATTAAAAGGATCAAAATAACACTCGCTTTGAATAGGAGTGCACACGACAGTGGAAAAATTGAAATCACTGCAAATCAGATAAGTATTGTTATCACTTTCATTCAAAATGTCAATTTTTGAGTTTAAGCAAGCCACCGATAATTTACTCTCAGGGGGCAAACATACACAACAGATAAATATTTTTTCATGTTCTAAGTTTACCCTCACCCAGATATCCTCATCATCACTTTCCATCTCTTAACAGCGATGAGGCTACCTCCACCATCGGACATTTCACTAGATGCTGTATATCTGTCGCGGCGGTACAAACAGAATTTCTTGCAGTCAATCACTTCTCCATCAAAAATGCTGTCAATGAGCCAAGTCTCTGTTACACTATAATATTCGGATTAGTAAGCCCAACACTACGCTTGAAAGAGTCTAGTTTGATCTACAATCCGCGAACGTTTTGATACATCACATGTAAGGACATACTAATCGGATACTACCTCTATATCTTTGCTTGAACAACGTTAGACCCAAATATCAAATAGAATCGAAATCTTCCAACTTTGTAATATGCTCAATTTTAGAATTATCCGTTTTCTTAGTCAAAATATTAGAATTCTGTATCCAGATGTACTTGCACTTGTTGATTTCTTTGTTCTCTGACCTACCTCAAAAAAGTCTAGGGAACACTTACCAATATTTTTAAAATATGAATTTGATGATTCGAAATTTTAAAAATCTTACGGTTTTGTTAGGATGTATTGTATATAATGTATTCTCAAGAAAACAAAATAAATTTTGACTTCTCCAAAGCACCTATTATTAAGAAAAATTTGAAATTTGAAAATGACGAAATTTGGTAAAACACAAAAAAAATCCTGAACTAATATTTTCGAAACAATATGGAAGCACTTATATTTTTCAGTACCCAGAAGGTCCACCTCTGTTATTAATGACACTTTGGCATCGTCGCGGCATGCTCAATATTAAATTGTCTATTACATTTTGGCCTAAGTCATTCCAAACCCCCTGAACTGCTAATCGAAGCTCCTGTTCATGATGGAAGACGTTTTGACGCAGGAGATTTCTTTTTAGGGTGTCCCACACAAGCTCGATATGACTCGGATCTGGGGAGCAGGATGGCCACGGTAGAATATCGATATCATTCTCTTCAAGAACGTTCAAGACAACTTTTGCACAATGAGGAGGGGCATTATCTTGTTGGAAGAGTGGATTTTGACCCATTGTTTGGAGATACGGTACCACTACAGGTAAAACTATCTCATTTGCGTAATTATTTCCCGTGAGGTTGTTCTGTATGAAAACGAGGTCAGTTCTTCCACCAAGGCGTATACCTCCCCAAAACATCACTGATCCGCCTCCCTGTCTAACAACTTCTCGAGCATGCTGGAGACGGTTTTGCTTTCCAGGTTCCCTCCATATTCGAATTCTTCCCGAATCGGGATATTAACTTAATCTAGATTCATCACTGAAGAGAACTGTGGCCCACCTCTCTTGATCCCAGTTTACGTGTTCTTATCACCAAGCTAAACAAGCAGCGCGAGTTGCATGGGTCAGTTGTGGAACTATTAAAGGACGTCTGGAGTGGAAATGACCTTCGTGCAGTCGATTTCTCACAGTTTAGTTGGAAATTTGTACATTATGAACTCGTGATAGTCCTTGAGCTAATTGAGATGCTGTGGTAGTACGATCTCTTCTGGCTTGTAAAACAAAAAATCGGTCTTGGGCGACAGTAGTAATCCTGAAACGACCTGTATGGCGTTCTTCTACGCTACCTGTTTCATTGAAACGTGACCATAAACGGTTTTTGACACTTGGGCTACTTCCCAGAATCCTGGATATTTTCCGTTGTAAGCTCCCAGCTTGGAGCATGCCAGAAACAGAAACAAAGTGCCAACTAACTGATTTCAAACACTGAATACATGAAATGCTTATAAAGCAGGGTCGCATCTGCTGCATTTTTAGTTTTTTATAAAAAAAACTGAAATCTGTTGCAGCACTCTACATAATTTGGTGAAAAATTGAAGCAGGTGTTCATGTCTTAAGAAAAATCATCCATATTGATGGTTCTGTATACGATATATCGATATTCAAAAGTGTTCCCTAGACTTTTTTGAGGTGTTTACATTATCTCTGACCAACTGAGTTGAAAATTTAATTATCCTATTTTTCGGCCTATTTTTATTCTGAGTTTGAACCATGTCATTGGAATCCGTCATTTTATCAGCAATGAGAAATTTCCCACATTCTTTACCATTCCGACAAACTTTTCATTATCCTCCTCAGGTATATCCTGAATTTACACTTTTTTAATCGAGCATTCTGTTCCATTCTGTGCTTCGAACTATGTTTCGACACTTCTGCCTTGAGCTGAATATTTTCATTTTTGATTTGTTCGATTAACTTGAAGTAGTCTTCGAACTTTTCAAGTGTCCTTCAACTTTTCCACCTTCCCCGGTATCATTCTCATCAGCCTTATGCGAACGTGTGCGCGGTCTATAGGATATTGACTTAGCACAACAGACAACACAAATCCACTTGCCACCTGGCAGAGCATTTATTGGTTTCATATGATTCTTCGATAAATCACATGGAAATGACCCGCACAAAATCGGAGCAACAAAGGACATGATACTTAGAGTTTACCGATCGTTTACACGTTTTACAGGACATTGTTCGTTAGATTTTATATCAATAAGAAAATAACAAAAATTTTACACAATTGAAAACCGACACAGTATACTCCTCAACCAACACTTGTCTAACAGAAAAAGCTCGAAAAAATCTGCCCTTCAGTAAAAAAAATATTAAAAGTTACACCATGCTATGTGAAATAGCAATGTTATCCATGTGCGGTATAACCAGAAAAGAACAGCTCTGAAATCAATTGCAAATTGAAGATCTGCATCCATTCACTCAAATCCCAAAATTATAAACTGATCCCGAGATACCTTTAATTTGCCTTTAGCGCGGATACCCTGTATATGGACCGATTACGCACTAAATGTATACCCAGTATGAAATATCACCTTACAAAATTCCTGCGAATTCATATAAAAAAATATGCAATTCTGAAGGCAGCAAGAGTAAAAAAATGAAAAACTTCATATGCAATTAACTCGATTGGTTATTTAGCAAAACAAAAATTGATAAGAATCAAATTTGTTTCCCCGCATAGGGGTAAACGTCACTCCCGAATTGAACTTATCTATCACAATCGACAAATCTTTCGGCCTACTCCACGATCGCTTTTAATTTCAGTTTAACTTTAATCATGTCCCTGTGAACATCTGGTCTTTCGACACAATGCATTCAGAGCTGAACTTCCATTGCCGTTGAATCGTTTTGAATCATTTTAATAGGGTCTGAGCGGATTCAGATTACATACCATTCGGTCCTTTTATTCAAATCAATTTTTATTCACATTTCATGGCATCCAGTCTTCAGTGGGCTTTTATTTATGCGAACGAGGCCAATCGAGTCCATTGCTTTCGAATCCATCGATTTTGTTGATGCTCGGAAATGTTTTCAACCTGCTGTAGGAATAATATGAAGCGAAATTACCAGGAAATCAGGTTTTGACAATTTCGATTCATGCAATAAATCAGAAATGTAAAAGTTTCCTAAAATGGACCACAATAACGTTTCTTTATTATATTGAAGCAATAAAAAAACAACATGAGGTAACAAGGTAGCATTGGTCATCTTATCAACTTTTAAAAAGGTGTAGAAGGTTCTACGACATCTTCAAGAATTTCCTATACAGGGTGGTGTAAATGAATAGGGTGAAAGAAGGTATTTTCGTGATATATGTAAGTTCGTGGTACATATTTCACTTGTCATCACAGCCGTACCTATAGCATTGAGACACAGAAATTCGAACGTCTGATTCCTCAACCCTTCCTCTAGGTAGCGCTTCAAGTTTTAACCGAATCTAGCCGACCGTGCAAACAAAACTCATTTATTTCCTTCACTTTTTCAGTCTGCATCTGATCCATATGCAAGGGGGTTTGTTGATGATTTTTTTCTAATGGAAGGACGTATTTGGAGATGAGCTTTGGCTTTTGAATTCTATGATGATGAATGAATGATGTGAAATTTACTGAAACGTATCTAATTCCTATATATATATATATATATATATATATATATATATATATATATATATATATATATATATATATATATATATATATATATATATATATATATATATATATATATCTAGATGTATAATAAAAAGGTAGATTGCCATTTGAAATAACAAAGTGATAACCCACTTCCGATATAACCGGAAATGGTATCTCTTCGAAAATGTTTCACTTCAATTGGAAATCGCTAGTTATGGCCGCGTTTAATATTACATGGCGATAAAAAAATTGGCACGTGCAATTTGAAAAAATTGAGTTATTGCTGTTTGAAAAAGGCCAAATTGAAAAAATCATACAAAAAACAAGGCAATAAACATTCGACATCTGTAGATTGCTTAAAAATTTCCTTGATCCCTCTTCTATCCACCCAAGCAAAAATTGTGTCTGTAGTGCAAAAGATCTAAAAGCTACAATTTTTTTAAATGTTCCTCAAAAATCGAGTCTATATAAAAAATAATTAAATCTGTCAAAAGGTCAAAAGATTTGACAGATAAGTGCCAACAACTTGGGTATATTATGCCTTGCTCAAATGTCGGTTCTAGATGTATAATAAAAAAGGTATATTGCCATTTGAAATAACAAAGTGATGACCCTTTTCCGGTATAACCGGAAATTGTTTCACTTCAATTGGAAATCGCTAGTTATGGCCGCGTATAAAATTTCAGCTTGATAATTGATAATTGGAACTTTAAAAGTTTTAATTAATATCATTGGAAATATCCTTAATTTTCTACTAAAAATTTTATGTTTATGAATATTTAATATCGTATGAACAGGCCAAACACAAAAAAGTTATTTTTACAAGGTAAATTTGACAATACTTAAAATCAAATAAAGTTCTTGAAATTACTTCATCCGACATCGACTCAATGATACAATTCTAATGCTCTGCTATCATTTTCAAGTAAAGTTGCTTATCCTCAAGGAAATATAATAATTTTAGATATTGATAAACATCAGTGTAGAGAACGCACAATTGTGCGTTCTCTATATATCTCTCTATATATCTCTATATATCTACATCAGTACCCTTACGATTCCAGAAAGGACGTATCTCGTACAAATAAACTAGAGTCCCCCCTCTATGGGGGGACACGAATAAAAACAAACAGATGTGAAAACGTTAAAAATTCCAACAGTTGAGGAACATCTATCGCCGGTCCGTGAACCACATCAACGGTACAAAACGAGCGAAATAATCCCGTTGGAAATGGTGCTCTGGGTCCCTTTTTCCAGGATATATATCAGAATATATATTCCGGTAAATATGTGATGAGATAAATATTTTCCGCGATAAACTTCGCGAGGAGTCTACATATGTGAACTTGAGACGAGAAGAATTATTCAAAAAACCTTAGATCAATGAATAACCCTTGCTGAAAAGAGAATAATAATCAGAGAACTACATGGTTATTATAATCCAATACTTGCACGAGAGCTGGATGAATAGCGTTCTGTAATAGTTCCAAATAAATTTGACCAGTATTATTACATGGTATAAAAAAAGGGCCCAGGATGTGATTTCCATAAATACCCGCCCAATCATTAAATTTTGGGAATGCTGAGTCTGCTCTTCTTGAAATAATCTTGGATTTTCTTCTGACCCATACCGACAGTTATGCCTGTGTACAGAGCCGTTAAGGTAAATATTGTTATGTGGTTTGGATTATTGTTAATAATTTCACTGACCACTTCACAAAACATAAGTCGGCGATCAAAATCATCCTCATTGAGTTCCTGAAGCAATCGTATCTCGAAAGGATGAAACTTATGTTTTCTTTAAATTCTCTTGATTGTTGTGAGTGAAACACCAGACACATTGGACAATTTCCTAGTACTAAGGGTCGGATCCATCGCTACGTGACCTAAGATAGCCACTTCCTTCGCTTCGTCTCCTTCATACACCCTATTTTTGTTGCCGACTGAACCAGTAGCGTCAAATTTAGCAACCAGTTGCACAACTTAAGCAGTGGATACATTGTTTTTCAGGATGTCGTTCGTTAAATAGAGCCGCTATTAATCGCGCATAGTCGTTATTTCTGAAAAATAATTTTATCGTTTCCATCCTTTCTCCTACGGAATACACCATTCTTATCCTATTACAAATTTACAATCGGTTTGGCACAGTTTCAACGTTCCCTGAGATTCAAGATAGACTAACGAGCGACTAAGGTAAATCAAACAAATGGTATGTTTATATTCTCGAACGAAAATTGGAAGTGAATGGTTCCCATTTTCAGCACTTAATAAACTAATCACAAAAGTAAGTAGTCTTCCACTTTTTCACTTTTTTAGCTGCCATTACGTTAACGATGAAAATTTTGAAGCAAAAATTTAGGTTCAGATAGATCTTCAAAATGAGGGATCGCAACACCTTATCCCTATTCACAATCAGGGGGAAAATCGAAGTGTTTCGTCGGACCACCCTGTATATATATATATTTTTTTTTCCTAATTCTCAACCGATTTAGATGATTTGTTCGGCAAGTTATAGATCAACTCTTCTGCTTTGTAGAAATTATGAGAGAAAACAAAAAAATTTGAAAAAAATTTTATACGGGGGCAAAATTAAAGTGTTTTTTTTTGTCAAAAATTCGTAACACCCTGTGGAATTTCGTGGTCCGAGTTGAAACGTACAATTTCATGGTCTGTCAAGACACATCTTCCTACAGTAACGCCCTTCTTGTTTCATGCGTTTATCTCTATTTTTGCAAAATATATTTAATTTCAAGTGGAAAATCACCATTTTGCAGAAATTCCATTGAATCAAGAAATTGTCATTAAAATTCGTCTATCAATTTAGAATTTTCTTATTATCACTCAGGCGTGACGAAATTGTCGTTTGCGATTTTTATGTTCGAATTGCATTATATATTGATGACAATTTGGTTAATTTGGTGAAAATTAGGAATTCATAGGAGATAACAGTCGGTAGGTATTAAAATACACAACCGAATTCTGGGACCATTGATAAATCTTTTCATTTACAGATGTGCACACCTTTTTTTATCAAATATGAAATACAACACACGTTTTTCTGTATATGACCACATTTGCACTTGTTTAAAGAATGAGAGTTTTCCTTTCTTTGATTTGATACAAATTCGATCGGTTGCGGTGTTTTGTGATTCTTTTACTGTTTACGATTCGAAACGGTATTTTTCATTCAGAATGAGAGATTTACCACCAACCTCAGTAGTAAGGGCAGTTACATTGATCGAGGAAGGGCGCGCCTACCGCTCAGTCGGTACCATGTTGGGTGTCTCGACGTCGGTTATCCATCGAATCTACCGACGTTACAGGAAAACTGGATTGTACGTAAGGAGGCGAGGACAAGGAAGAAATCGGGCAACCCGCGCTATACATGACCGTTTCCACATCAATCAAACCATAAGAAATCCTCGTCTTACTGTTGTTCAGGCACGTAACCTTTTACAAGCAGTGGATAACATTAACGTCAGTGTGAGGACAGTCAGAAGACGATTAAATGAAGTTGGTCTGAGATCATACGCGCAAGCAAGAGCACCAAGACTCGATAGAGCCCATCGGGTAGCAATATTGGCATTTGCTAGGGAGCATGTAGCATGGACAATCAATCAGTGGAGACGAGTTTTATTTAGTGATGAGAGCCGATATTGTGTGAATTTCGTGGATGGTAGAGATAGAATATGGAGGCTTCGAGGGGAACGGTACAATCAAGCGAACTTCGCAGGAACTGAGCAATACGGTGGAGGGTCAGTTGTGATATGGGATGGCATATGCTTGGGAGTACGAAAAGAACTGGAGATTATTGGCAATGGATCACTTAATGCCCATCGGTATATAACAGAAATCTTGGAGCCCCATGTTGTGACTTTTGCTCCTTACATAGGGGAAAATTTCCTTTTTATTCCTTTTTATGCACAATAACGCGCGCCCTCATACTGCGCGCATAGTGATAGAATATCTCAATGAAGTTGGGATCACACGAATGGACTGGCCGTCGCGGTCACCGGATTTAAACCCGATCGAACACGTTTGGGACATTCTTGGAAGAAGGGTTCGACAACGGAATCCAGGAAACGTTGAAGAGCTGACATTGGCTTTGGTGGAAGAGTGGGACAACATACCTCAACAGAAGATAGACAACATCATTGGGCTTATGCGAAATCGTATGCGCGCTGTAATAAGAGCTCGGGGGGGTCATACTCGCTACTAGAATCAAATGTTTTTTTTTGTGGGTCATCATGAACATTTTTCTCATAATGTTCATTTCATTTCACGAGTGTATCGCCAGGATACACACCTGCTCTCAATTTTGGACAGGAATGATAATTATTATAGAGTGTCACACAAAAAAATTCAAAAATAAATGTGCAAAATCAACGATTTTTCCAGTGTACTTCGAGTTCTCCCGGAGCGTGAAATTGGCCAGTGAATTTCAAAAATTTTCATTTCGTTACTTTTCCGCTCCCCTAATTTTGATTTTACTTTTTGGCTAACCTCCGATGTTATGCACTTACGCAAGATTAAAAATAAATTCTTGAAATTTGTGACTTTTCGCTTCAAATTGGATATCTCTTGTAAAAATAGAGATAAATGCATAAAACAAGAAGGGCGTTACTGAAGGAAGATGTGTCTTGACAGACCATGATATTGTACGTTTCAACTCGGACCACGAAATTCCACAGGGTGTTACGAATTTTTGACAAAAAAAACACTTTTAGTTTTGCCCCCGTATGAAATTTTTTTTCAATTTTTTTTGTTTTCTCTTATATAATTTCTACAAATCAGAAGAGCTGATCTATAACTTGCCGAAAAAATCATCTAAATCGGTTGAGAAAAATATCGGACTTCGAATTTGGGTAAATTTTCGAGTGTTCCGCTAATTTTGCCTCCGAGTATATATATATATATATATATATATATATATATATATATATATATATATATATATATATATATATATATATATAGGGGTTTTACCCCGACGAGTTGCCCATATATCTGTTCATGCAATCAAACTGATTTCATGAAAAATATAAATCCACCACCCGGTAATTAATACCATTGCCAGGCAATGATTATGATCAAAACATATCCTGGAGTAATTATATATTAGGATAACGTTAAATGTTATGGGAATATATCAATCTACCAGAATATATACATACTATAGCATCATCAGACAATGATATCAATGTACCAACGAGTAGTGTCAGAGGCTTTCTCCCCGGAAAAATCCAGTGTACGGACCTTAGTCAAGTAACACTGAATGTTACATTAATAGTTTCCTTTGTGTGAAGTGGTGAACGATCGAATAGAATACTGCTCTGAATATAAATATGACAAAATTGTCAGTTAATTATATTACATTTATATAAACAAATAAATAAAATATGAAATGAGATTCTGAGCAGTATAAACTAAAGAGAAAACCTATGACTCTACCTCATTATTATTTTCGGAAAGAAACCTACGAAGAATATTACAAGATTTGATGACTGTTATCTTTTGTAACTGTTCAAACAAATTTTTCTTCAGACCCAAAATCTCAATACTTTTGTGAAGATTTCTAGGAATAACGCCTGTTGTAGAAATAATAATCGGTAGAATAAATATTTTCTTCATTTTCCACATTTTTTAATCTCGTCGCCAAGCATCATATATTTAGAAATTTTTTCATTGTATTTATTTTGTATATTATGTGTGTCGGGTATAGCAATATCAATTATATATGTTATTTGATTCTGTTTATCAATAAGAACGATATCTGGTCTATTGTGTTTTACAGCTCTGTTGCACAGAATTGTTTTATCAAAATAAAGTTTATATTTGTCATTTTCACAAATAATCTCAGGTTCATATTTTTGAAATTTTTTTCTTTTGGGAATTAGGTCATGTTTAATTCCTAGATTGAAGTGAATAATATTAGCGACGGCATTATGTCTTTCTAAATAATCTGTTGAAGCAAGGACTGAGCAAGATGATAATATATGAAAAACTGTTTCTGAAGAACAGAAACATCTACGGCAAGAATCATCTATATTTTGTTTGATGATATGTTTTCTATAATTCCTTGTGAAAACAACCTGGTCCTGGATCGCAATTGCCAAGCCTTCTGTTTCAGCAAACAATTCTCCAGATACTAACCATTTATTCGATGCAATTTCATCAATATAATCATTTTTCAATTCTTTAGGGTGCTTTCCGTGTAATTCCTTCTGCATCCAACTTTCTATTTTAGAATTATCATCAAATATATCGAAATCTACCTTTTGCATTGTCAAGTTCAGAGGTGTAAGATTATAATCTGAAGCAACAACAATATCATGTAATTTAGACGTTCTCTGTTTATCATGAAAATGGGAACGTAGATGAAAAATCTGTTTACTATGAAGATTATTCAAATCAATTAATCCACGACCTCCAAGATGTCTAGGTAGTGTAACTCTCTGAATAGCTGACTTTGGGTGGTGCTTATGATATTTACAGAGCATTTTCCTCGTTTGACATTGTAATTCATTTAGATCAGTTTTAGACCATTTAATAATTCCAAAAGAAGATGTAAGAATAGGAACAGCATAGGAGTTGATAGCTCTGAAAAGGTTTTTACTAGTTAAATAACTCTTGATGATAATTCTTAGTCTTTTGTAATATGAACTTCTAATAATTTCTTTAGTGCTGCTATGGTTAATTGTCTTCTCTTGACAAAATCCAAGATATTTATATGTATCTCCTTAATGTATTGGCTCGATTTCGATATTGGAAATCTTTATATAATCAGAGGTGATCTTTCCTTTTTCAATAGAAAGATTTTTACATTTTGGAAGCCCAAATTTCATATGAATATCATTGGAATAGTTGAAAGTAATCTCAAGTAGACTTTTTAAATGAGATCTGGTTCCGGCATATAATTTAATATCATCTAAATAAATTAAGTGACTTAATTTGAATTCAGTTAATAAACTCTTTATTTTGAAGCCGAAACTAGTAGCATTTAATTCATGAGATAATGGATTGAGGCAAAGACAAAACCAAAGAGCACTTAAAGAATCACCTTGAAAATGCCTCTTTTGATTGGAATTACTTCGGATTTTAACGATTGTTTTGAAATATTTAAATGAAGATTGGTTCTCAAATTTTTCATTACGAATTCAAGAAAATGACGAAGTGTCTTATCAATTTTATAAATTTCCAAAATTTCTTGAAGCCATGAATGGGGAGAACTGTCAAAAGCCTTTTGGTAATCAATGAAGGCTGTATGAATATTTCTCTTCTTAGTTTGAGCTTGATTCAAAGCAACAGAATCAATTACAAGTTGCTCTTCAGTACCAAGGTGTTTTTTTCTACATCCTTTTTGATGTTCGGAAAGAATATTATAATTCTCCAAATGTGCATAAATTTTTTTGGGTAATACATGCAGTTAGAATTTTATATATTGTTGGAAGGCAAGTAATTGGTCTATATTGAGACGGATCAATAGTATTATCACTTTTCGGTTTTAAATAAGTAATTCCTTTTGTGAAAAATAAAGGAGTAGCTGAGGGTTCTTTATTATAAATGAAAAATATTCTGCCAATTTTTCATGAACGCAAGAGAATTTCTTGAACCAAAAGTTATGAATACCATCAACACCTGGAGATTTCCAATTTTTGTGTGTTTAATAACTGATGTTATATCTTCGTTTGAAAATTTTTCAAATTGCATGCATTCTATATGAGAAAATCGAGACCTTTCATTTAAAATCCAACTTGCATTGGAATTATGTTGCCTTGGCACTGCCCAAATTGAAGACCAATAATCAGTTAAAATATCAATTTTAGGAACTCCATTTCCAGAAATATTTTCATTTGAACCTGAAATAAATTTGTAAAAATGTTTTTAATTATTTTTGAATAGTTTGTTTTGGAATTTTCTATCTGAATTTATTTTATATTAACGTAGTCTAATAGAGTATACTGAAAGTTTTTGTTTTAAAGTATCGATGTATTCTATCAATTGTCCATTACTTATCTCATTATTTTTATTTGTTTTATTTTTGAGGAATATTTTTCCAATATGTGCCATAAGTTTTTTGATCGATTACCTCTGGAATATTGAGTCAATCTTCCTAAATCACATCTGATAGAAGAAATTTTACCTTCTAACCTTTTTTGCCATGAAGGTTTTTTCTTGATATTATAATTAGATCCAAAATTTTCTAATTTGTATCCAGAATGTTTAACTACTGTAATAGCGGCACAATATATAATCAGATGAAGTGTATAGATATTCATTACTTTAACAAGTTGCTTTGGAAGAATATTCTCATTAAGCACGTTTATACAATCGAAAATTTTCTTTGAATAATGAATTTTAGGAAGTTTAGGTCTTAAAGTTGGGTCAATATAATATATATATATATATATATATATATATATATATATATATATATATATATATATATATATATATATATATATATATATATCAACCATCTTTCTGTCTCCTGTAATGTTCGCAATTTTCATGAAACAGCGTCCAATTTCCCAAAACTACGTATAATCGACTTCAAAGTGCATTCCCCTGGCAATCTTTAACTGATAATTAAAATCAAAGTTGGCGGCAGGAGGGCAGACCGCCAACCACGGGCCACCGGCCATTACCGGCAACAATGAGGTTAGGTGGCAACGATACCGCGCACCGTCCCCAGCGACTAATAAATTAATCAGCGATGCCAGATTCGGGTGCCGAATCGTCGACGCTTTTCCGTAACGGCTTCGTCCAACATAAATCGACTAGGAGAGCCTCTCTGTGTGTTGCTCCCCATAAATATTGATGTATCGAACATTTGGCGAAATCGAGATATTTAGGGAGTTGTGTTGAAATTGACTCGAATGGAAGAGCAGAAATTGATGAATTGGTTGGGGAAAAGCGGACTCCGCCAGCTAACTTGTTTGTATTTCTGTCATCAGTAAAATTTTAAAGTTTTATTTGAAGTAAGTAGATGTTTTCCTATGGTTAACCACAGGGTACATGAAAACATAGATCAAACAACTTAAATCTACCCCAATCACATAAACTGAGTGTTCCATCTCAATCCGGCCAATCTGTATATTTCATATCCCATAGTGATTGGAATACGGGGGATGTATTTTAAGTTTCGAATATAGAGCTAGAATTAAACAATTGAGAGTTATTGAAGACTTTATTGCTTTGCGAAGTAATCTCCGCGAAGATTAATATACTTCTACATTTGTTCGATCTAATTCTGGACGAAGTTATTACGATCGTTTCCTGCTACATCCAAAATGGCCTTTTATAAGGAATCTACAGCTTCTTCGAAAGACTAACTGTGTGTGAACTTGTTTTGCCTTGGTAAAGGATGATTCGCAGTTCGAAGTTGGTTTCTCGTAGTTACTAACGACTTGCGGTGAACAAATGTTTCACTGATTGGCAGTGACTGTTCTGTGATCTTGTGTAGGAATAATAGCTTCATGACCCGTTTTTGAAACAATCGTTGCAAACATCTTTTGGCGACACTCATATCTGATAATACCGTAAGCGCTTTTATACTTTCCAAAGCTGATTTCCGTTGTTATGTTTTCCCAGTAGTGCTGTATATTATAGAAGGCTGGACGCTGACTCAGTATATATATATATATATATATATATATATATATATATATATATATATATATATATATATATATATATATATATATATATATATATATATATATATATATATATATATATATATATATATATATATATATATATATATATATATATATATATATATATATATATATATATATATATATATATATATATATATATATATAATTTGAGACAATACGAATTATTCAAAAATCCGTAGATCAATAAATAATCCCTCCTGACAAGAGCTAGTTCTCAAATCTGCCCGCCATTCACGCAGCCCCAAGCGCTACAATAGTGCAACTAAGCAGGATGCCGAGAAACGAAGCGGCAGACTGCAGTTTCGTCCTTATCAGGAGCTCATCAGTGTCGCATATCGCTTTTCAGCATCCTACCAAGCTACATCGGGGTACGTACATACGTACGAGAGTCGCCCTCTTTGGACCGACTCGGCGAACCCGCTACCGGACTTCGAGAAAGATAGGAACAATAACAAACAGATGTGGAAACGTTAAAAATTCCAAACATTTGGGAGACATCTTTCGCCGTTCCGTTAATCACATCAACGGTAGAAAACGAGCGAAATAATCCCGCTGGAATAGTGCTCTGCTTCCGAAATAAACCTCCCTTCGGTTAATATTTGGTCAAATATTTTCCGCGATTATTCATTGATCTACGGATTTTTGAATAATTCATCTTGTCTCAAATTTACATATATAGACTCCTCGCGAAGCTTATCGCGGAAGATATTTGACCATATATATATATATATATATATATATATATATATATATATATATATATATATATATATATATATATATATATATATATATATACAGGGTGTTTCCGAATAAGATGTCATAAATGAAGGATGCGAATCCTTGAATGATTTGAGCAAGAAAGTTCGAAGAACCAATGGTCAAAAAATGCTTCGTTGCCGAGATACAGGGTGTTAAAGTTGAGAAAATTTTTCGATTTTCTCTCGATAAAACCTAGACTTCTCAAGATTTCGGGCCCAAATTTTCCACATAAGCTATTAAACACAATCTGAATCACCAGGTGAGGCCAAATTTTGGAACAGTATACAGGGTGATACTTTTTCATGGGCCATGTTCCATTTTTACCCTCGGAACTTTTTTTTGGTACGCCACTGGCACTAACAAAAAATAAAACCGAATAGATCATTCAATTCGAAATTTTTTTTTGACTCCTGCATTATCTACTACGTTACTATCACCGTTTCTGAGATATTAATTATTGAAAATAATCCAATAGTTTTCCCATATCGAAGCCATGGAGATATTATCTTAATAACTGATGCCATTTTTCAGGAATTGAGCTAAAATTTACATCAGATATCTCCTTATTGTATGTTTATAACAAAATGAGGCAGAAATTCCTGACAGTATACAGGGTGTTATTTATTTCACGTGCATTTTCCTCTTTTTGCCCCCTGAACTTTTTTGTGGTGCGCTACTGGTATATTCTGAAAACAGAATCAAACAGATTATTCAAAGTGAAAACTTTTCTGTTCCTTGTATTTTTCCGTATCTGCCACCATTGGAAGATCTCTTTTTTGTTGAAGATTCAAGAGCGTCCTAAACTCTGCTGTAATGACTTTAAGTAATAAGATTTCTTGGTGAGTAGTTTCGTCACAATATTTTTTTCCGTAAAACTTCATGAAAATAGGCTCTCACATCATCGCATGTTCCACCAGAGAGGATCAATACTTTTTTCCTTTCGTTTTCTTATTGCCCAAGGATAGCTTTATTGATGAATTGAAATAGATTATCCTCATTTTATACAGAAGTATTATTGAATATTGTATTTTGAAAATATCAGATCTTGATTTTTTCAAATGGAACCTCCTGTATATTATTATTCATGTCAACGCACAAAATATTGTGCCATATTTTTGCAAAAGTAACCTTATCTTCATCTTCGACCATTTTCGTAAAAAAACATTTTACTGAAATAATAAAATCAAAAGTTGCGAAATAATAGTTTATTAGTACATATCATTATACTTGATCAGAGAAATGGAGATATTTTATGGTTGTTGTGTATGAAATACGTAATAGATTGGCTTTTGGTAAGATGATCTACAAGCTGTTGAACTATTTCCATGAGTGTTCGAAATATTGCCCGTCTCTTTGTAGACAAAACTCAATCCTTCTGAGGAAAGACCGTTGAACTCCCGACAACATTTGCGGATTAACTGAGTGAAAGGCGACGACTATTCTCTGCCTCAGATACAACTGTGTTATAGAGGGAATCTGGTTAACGATGCCCTTAATATAATCCCACAAGAAAAAATCTAGACTTGTAAGGTCCGGAGACCTAGCTGGCCATCTAACAGGACCACCACTTCCTATCCATTTATTTTGAAATACATGATTCAAATCTCTCCTAACCTAATGTGAATAATGTGCCGGTGCTCCATCCTGTTGAAACCACAAATCTTGTCCAATATGCTCTGGTTCATCGGCACGTAACATTGGTAGATGATTTTGCAGAAAATCTAAATACATTTCACTATTGAGGTGCCCGTCGAAAAAGTGCGGCCCAATTAGATCCATCTACTATAGTGGCCCATACATTCAAGGACCAACGATGCTGGTGCTATATTTGTCTCATGAGGTGTGGATTTTCCGTGGCGTAATAATGAAAGTTGTGCCTGTTAACAAGCTCATTCTTGTGGAAAGTTACCTAGTCCGAGAAGAGAACTCTGCTAAACATATTTGCTAACTTTGTCACTTGCCCAATTGCAAAAATTGATTCGATTTTCATAGTCTTGATTGTTCAGTTCCTGGTGCAGCTGTACATGATATTCATGAAATTCATTCACTTTCTTCAGCTGTAGCAGTTTTTGGTTTTTCATGTGTTTTGTAAGCGATATTAACGTTTCGATAAATCTAATTAAAAGATTCAAAGGATCTTGCATCAGGATGCCTCTCATCAGAAAACCTTTGTGCATAAACTCTACTTGCCAACAAAGAATTTCTATCACACTCACGCCGAAATAAAAATCATATCAACCATTTCTTCTTTGTAGAACTTCATGGCAGTCAATTGAGAAAATTGGGTTCAAAACTCACTTATGTTTAATAACGAAACACTGATGAGTTCACCATGTAAAATGCAGAAAATGATATGTCCGGACACCTGACGGAAGGCACAAATAGAAAAACATGTCAACAAATACCTCGATTCACGTTTTAATCATCTTGATTTTATCATTCGTTAAAAGAATTATCTTTTTTAGGTTTCATTTTTTACTACTTGAATCATTACAGAAAAAAAAAACTTCTGAGTGAATAATGATGCATGTTGATGAGTTTGATACGGTTTGTAGAATTTTCATCAAAATTTCCACAAATAATCGAATATTTCTATAATAATCCAAGATAAAGATGAAATTACTTCTGCAAAAATATAGCCAATATTTTATGAGTTGACATCAATAATAAAATACAGGGTGTTCCATTTGAAAGAACCGAGATATGATATTTTGAAATTACAATATTCAATAATTTATTTGAGTCACTCCTGTATAAAATGAAGATAATCTATTTCTAGTTATCAATAAAGCTATCCTTGGGCAATTAGAAAACGAAAAGAAAAAAGTATTCATTCTCTCTGGCCGAAGGAGCATGCGATGATGTGAGACCCTATTTTCATGAATTTTTACGGAAAAAAAATATTGTGACGAAACTACTCATCAAAAAAACTTATTACTTGAAGACATTATAGCAGAGTTTAGGCCGCTCCTGAATCTTGAACAAAAAAGTGGTCTTCCGATTAGAAAAACTACCCTATAAATTTTGAAAGCAAATTCGGACATACTGTTTACTGCGAAATAAATTGCTGAAGAAGTACAGAGCACCGCACCACTGGTGAATCATCTAGTATATATATACACATATATATATATATATATATATATATATATATATATATATATATATATATATATATATATATATATATATATATATATATATATATATATATATATATATATATATATATATATATATGGAATATCTCTGTATTTCTTATGTGCAGAGGGGTCGAATAGTGGTTCTCGTTGAAGAAGGGGTGACACAGAGGATATAGCGGCCACAATGGAGGTACCGCAGGGAGTAATTTCAAAAACCTACGCCCTAGATTCTTACTTTCTTACTACAATACAGTTCGAACACAAATGAAATCTTCAAGAGTGTACGAGCTACAGAGCACTGCGCCATTGGTGAATTACCCAGTATTGTAGTTAGAAAGTAAGAAGAAAGAAATACAGAGATATTCCATATATATATATATATATATATATATATATATATATATATATATATATATATATATATATATATATATATATATATATATATATATATATATATATATATATATATATATATATATATATATATATATATAATACAACACAAATGAAATCTTCAAGAGTGTACGAGCTACAGAGCACTGCGCCATTGGTGAATTATCCAGTATATATATATATATATATATATATATATATATATATATATATATATATATATATATATATATATATATATATATATATATAAATTTTATTTTGATCAAACAATTCAAACAATTTGTAACAGACCTATAAATCACAATCGCATAGATATCTTTCTTACGAATGAACATCAAATAACCTACATTTTTCGTATTGCCGTACTCGATACGAACCATATAAAAATAAATATAATGAAAAAATTTCTAAATATATGATGATGAATGATACATGCGATTGAAAAATGTGGACAATGAAAAGAGTATTTTGCCTATAGCGATTTAAGGTTTGAAGAAAAAAATTTATTTGAACAATTGCATAATATAATTCATCAAATCTTCTTTAGGTTTCTTTCCGAAGCAAAAATGAGGTAGTCATAGGTTTTCTTGTGATTTGCATGAAGAGATATATGGGCAACTCATGGGAGCTGAACCGCCTTGTGTACTTTTAAAATAAACTCTGATGTTCATTCTCACAACACAAGAAATAAATTTCATGAAAGAAAAGATTTCTTTCGACTCGGTAAATCACAGATAGGTTTTGATTTTCATGTTGTTGATTTCTTCTTCATGTTGATGAGTTTTATAATGTCAATTTTTCGTAAATTTTTATTGTCTACCATTTGAAGGTTTCTATTTTACTTGTATTCAAGTTTTTTATCGCGTATGTGTGTTTCAATGTACTTTTATTCTATTTTAATTCAAGTCATTTTTGAATTGATTACATTCATCTTATTACTTTTTGTATATTATCTGAGGTTTTATTTATACAAATTCACTTGTTCTTTTTGACCTTTGATATGTAGTGTAATCAACCTATTGACCTGTGCAAACACATATCATGTCTAAGGCATTAATGAATGAATACTGAATACTGTATATTTGTATTTCTTTATATTTAAATGTAAGGCAAATTTGGAGTTATTGCTGCGTTTACGTATGTATATACGTTCAATTATTACTTTGTGAAATTGAATAGTTATATAAAATTCAGTATAATATAGGTATGCAGAGAAATGAATGTTGTTAATATTTCGATAATAGTATGCATTATTATTATTATTAATTTGAAAGACTGAGTTGATCATATCATATCTGGAAAAATGCAAGAATAATTTTTTCTTGACCAAAAATTTTGCTAAATACAATATTCACAACACCCCGAAGCATTTCCCCTACAACTGAAATCAAAAATATTATGAATTTGAATCTATATCTCCTCGCACACCTTCACCGTTTAAAATAATCCGTCACCATATGGTTCAAAAAATTTATTTCTGAATTCTCATCATTACGCTTACACTTTTTCGTTTCAAGGATAGTCATTCTCAATCAGCTCAATAGTATTGATATAACACCTGTATAACACACGAATGTATTTTTGTTATCTCTTTAATTCATTATGGATGATTCGAAGCAGATATCCAAATATTTGTATACCTTACTCCTACTCATTACTCGAATAAATAGCCACCGTTATAGTTAAACAAAATCTTCAATCACTTAAAGACTTCCTTGCAGCCCTTCGAAGGGCAGGTGTACATGCCGGCGAAGAAATACAAATAAAACTTTAATCTCACGCCGAATCAAATTATGAGGTCCGATTCTATAATTGGTTATATTTCGTAAAGTGCAAATAGATAAAATTATTGGATAGGGCAATATAATTAATGTTAAGTCAGGAAAGGTCCTAATTATCTGTATCTGATATCGCCAAATGTTGTGTAGAACGTAATCTATGACCCGCCATATGCCGCTGATGGTTCAGTGATGAGCATTTCATTTCGGAGAAATATATCGTCTCGTTGTGAAATTTGTAAAAATTAACAGGAACAGACTACGAACGATACTGTTTACCAGATCGGAATGACATATAAACACCTCAAAAAATCTAGAGAACACTTCTGAATATCCATATATCGTATCGAGAACGATATATCAATTGGGATGATTTTTTTTAAGAAATGAACGCCTGTATCAATTTCTCACCAAATTATGTAGAGTGCCTCAACAGATTTCAGTTTTTTTTATAAAAAACTAAGAATGCAGCAGATGCGACGCTGCTTTATAATCATTTCATGTATTCAGTGTTTGAAATCAGTTAGTTGGCACTTTGTGTTGTAAGCTCAAATAAAAGATTCAAGTTTTGTGATTCGACCATGGAAAGACGGCATTTGACTACAGTCGAGATGTTACGAGCCGTTGGCATGCTCCAAGCTGGGAGCTCACAACGGGAAGTATCCAGGGTTCTGGGAAGTAGCCCAAGTGTCATAAACCGTTTATGGTCGCGTTTCAATGAAACGGGTAGCGTAGAAGAACGCCATACAGGTCGTTTCAGGATTACTACTGTCGCCCAAGACCGATTTTTGGTTTTACAAGCCAGAAGAGATCGTACTACCACAGCATCTCAATTAGATTAAGAGGTATCACGAGTTCATAATGTACAAATTTAAGAGTTCCACAACTGACCCATGGAAATCGCGTTGCTCGTTTAGCTTGGTGCCAAGAACACGTAAACTGGGATCAAGAGAGGTGGACCACAGTTCTCTTCAGTGATGAATCTAGATTTAGTTATTATCCCGATTCTGGAAGAATTCGAATATGGAGGAAACCTGGAAAGCAAAACCGTCTCCAGCATGCTCGAGAAGTTGTTAGACAGGGAGGCAGATCAGTGATGTTTTGGGGAGGTATACGCCTTAGTGGAAGAACTGACCTCGTTTTCATACAGAACAACCTCACGGGAAATTCTTACGCAAATGAAATAGTTTTACCTGTAGTGGTACCGTATCTCTAAATAATGGGTCAAAATCCATTCTTCCAACAAGAAAATGTCCCTCCTCATCGTGCAAGAGTTGTCTTGAACGTTCTTGAAGAGAATGATATCGATCTTCTACCGTGGCCATCTCGCTCCACAGAACTGAATCCCATCGAGCATGTGTGGGACACCCTAAAAAGAAATCTCCTGCGTCAAAACGTCTTCCATCATGAACAGGAGCTGCGATTAGCAATTCAGGGGGCTTGGAATGACTTAGGCCAAAATGTAAAAGACAATTTAATACTCAGCATGCCGCAACGATGCCAAAGTGTCATTAATAACAGAGGTGGACCTTCTGGGTACTGAAAAATATAAGCGCTTCCATATCGTTTCGAAAATATTAGTTCAGGATTTTTTTTTGTAGTTTACCAAATTTCGTCATTTTCAAATTTCAATTTTTATTTTATAATAGGTGCTTCGGAGAAGTCAAATTTTATTTTGTTTTCTTGAGAATACATTATATACAATACATCCTAACAAAAACCGAAAGATTTCTATAAATTCGAATCATCAAATTCACATTTTAAAGATATTGGTAAGTGTTCCCTAGACTTTTTTGAGGTGTTTATGTAAAAATTTTTGGTTTAATCAATCATTTCCAACTGAAGTGCTGAAAATAAGCCGTATTAATGCACTTTTTATTCTAACAAAATTATTCAACGGCTTCAATAGATCTACGAGTGATGCAATTGAACAATATTTTAGTGTTTTGAGGAGACGATTTCCCTGCTTGTCTGAAGAGAGAGACATAAAGCTCAGGACCACTCTTCGCGTTATATTTGAGTGCTCAGAGCTACATAACATATGCCCCCTACAGAACGGTGAATATCATGATGACGAAGAAAATAAGATACTCAAAGAAGAAACAGAATTGCATGATGAAAATGCATCAGTTTGCACAGGCTAATAAACAGACAGAGTCGGGATGGAAGAACTTGGATCTAATAACCTTAAGCTGATTGAGCTTATCAAGCTCTCACCCACGAAACTCATTTCCTTTACAAGAGTGGATAGAATTCAGGATAGAGTGTGCCACAGTAGATCACTGGGTATCAATGGCCGGGTTGCTAGGAAGCCCTCACTCATATTGTCTACTCGAAGAAAAACCAGAATAGCATAATGAGGGCAATGAAAATATAGCATTTTGCACAGCCATCATAAACTCAGTTTTTAATCCGGCATGAATCTCCATTGTCCTCAATTTGCAATGAAATTGTAGTACTTCTTCAAACCAAAATGAATGATATTGTTCTATGAAACATTTATTTCAAAAGTTGCTTTTCCTTTACTTTCACCTTTGATCAATTTAAAATACAAAAGAACCAACACATTTCATAAAATCCATTGGAAATATTTCATGTATCTATAGATCTAACTATCACAGATCCTGAAATAGCGCCACTGTTAGAATGGCAGGTTCTAGATTCACTATACGGCAGCAATCATTTTCCAATCAGAACAACGTTCAACATAGAATACAAAAACAATGTTATCAGGAAGATGTGTGATATTGCGCATGCAGATTGGCAATCATTTAAAACATTGACGAAAAAATTAAGAATTTTTCCCGAAACTATTCTATCGATAACATAGTGACGAATTATGGAAGCTGCCTACCATACCGTTGGGAAGAAGCGCATGAATGGAAAAAATGAATTAACACCTAGGTGAAATCCGAAATTTAATCGAGCCTATTCCCTTTGATTGCTGAATCTGGAAAAGGCAAATTATATCAAGCTGAGATAGAGCATAGATCCACAATAATAAATAATAATGATAATAATAATATCTATCTATCTCAATATAGGCCAATCACTTGCCTGCCAACACTCTACAAAATACTCAGCTCATGCATATCCAATCGAATATACCAACACCTTGACGACAACAATATATTAGCAGAGGAGCAGAAAGGATGCAGAAAGAAACACCACGGGTGCAAGGAACAACTCATCATCGATTCTGTGATAATGAAAGAGGCACACGTAGGGCATCGGAATGTTCATTTAGCTTTTCTCGATTATCTGAAGGCATTCGATAGTACCGCCCATTCTTGGCTTGTTGAAGTATTGCAGATATACAAAATTCACCCAGCCCTGGTACAGTTCTTAAAGACAACAATGACACACTGGCGCACGTCTCTGCAGGTCAACATGAACAATAAATCAATTAAAACCGATGAGATACCCATACGTCGTGGAATTTTTCAAGGAGACTCTTTGAGTCCACTATGGTTCTGTTTAGCAATGAACCTATTGTCCTCAATGCTCAATAGAACAGGATACGGATTTAGGATAAAAGCAGAAAGGAATTGTCATACAATCTCCCACCTGCTGTATATGGATGACATCAAATTATATGCTTCCAACAAGAAGCAATTGGATGATTTGCTGAAAACTGTCAGTGAGTTCTCAGCAGATGTTCATATGAAATTTGGGATTGAAAAATGTAAGACCCGGAACATTCAAACAGGGAAAGCCATAGATGGTGAAACACAACTTCCAAACGGTGATATTATACAGTGCATGACAGATGGCGAAACATACAAATATCATGGATACCAACAAGCCAGATTGCTAGACCAGAAACAATCAAAGGAGAAGATTCGTTCAGAATACAGTCAGCGTCTAAAGTCTGTGCTGAAATCGATGTTGAACTCGGGGAATCTAGTCAAGGCAATTAACACATACGCCATTCCAGTGTTGCTTTACTCATTTGGAATAATCAGATGGACTAAGACAGAACTGGATGATATTCAAAGGCAGACCCGAACGATGCTGACAAAGTACAACAATCATCATCCAAAATCATCTGTGATACGAACAACTTTGAAGCGGAAAGAAGGAGGACGCGGATTAATAGATGTTATCAATTTACACACCGAACAGATAAAAGATCTCAGAGAATTCTTCTCTGCAGAAGCTTTCACTTCTGACCTCCATAGAGTGGTATGGTTGGCTGATAGGGGATATACACCACTAAATCTTGCTACCAGAGATGACCTGCTGAATCTACCTTTCCTATCAGATACTGAAAAACAAGAGCAATGGTCCAGAAAGGAATTGCATGGACAACATCACCATGAGATTAATCAACCACACATCGACAAAGAAGCCTCCAACAAATGGTTGATGAAAGGAGTATTATTCGCAGAAACAGAGGGATTAATTATGGCCATTCAAGACCAAGTGATCGCTACAAACAATTACGAAAAATTTATAATGAAGGACGGAACATTACAAACGGATAAGTGCAGAAAATGCAATATGAGATCGGAGACTATACAGCATATCACGTCCGGATGCGAACAACTGGCCAATACGGAGTATCTTCACAGGCATAATCAACAGTTCAACATTATCCACCAAAAACTTGCACATAAGTACGGACTTCTGAACACCTTCCAGCTATATTACAAGTATCAGCCGGCGCCCGTATTGGAAAATGACTATATCAGATTATACTACGATAGGCCTGTTATCACTGACAGAATGGTGACGAATAATAGGCCGGACATAGTGGTGTATGATAAGAGAGCCAGAACAGGATTGCTGGTGGATGTCGCCATACCGAATAATAACAACGTGCTGAACAAGTTCCAGGAAAAAAAGTCCAAATACACAGACCTTGCTATTGAGATCAAGCAGATGTGGCACCTCGAGAAAATAGATATTGTTCCTGTCATCGTATCCTCCACAGGGTTAATACCCAAAACTTTGCATGATAGCCTTAAGAAATTAGAATTGCATAAGAATACCTATATAGAAATGCAAAAAGCTGTAATTCTTAATACATGTAGGATAGTTAGGAAATTTATGTCAAGTTTAATGTAATCGAGCCGATTCCCTTTGATTGCTGAATCTGGGAAAGGTAAATTGTATCCAGATAACGGCTGAGCTAGTGCATAAGTCCACGATAATAAATATCTAGGATACCAACAAGCCAGATTGATAGAGCAAAAACAATCGAAGGAGATGATTCGTTCAGAATACAGTGAGCGTTTGAAGGCTGTGCTGAAATCAATGTTGAGCTCAGAGAATTTAGTCAAGGCAATTTACACCTACACCATTCCAGTGTAGCTTTACTCATTTGGAATAATCAGATAGGCTAAGACAGAACTGGATGATATTCAAAGGCAGACCCGAACGATGCTGAGAAAGTACAACAATCATCATCCAAAATCGTCTGTGATACGAACAACTTCGAAGCGGAAAGAGGGAGGACGTGGTTAATAGATTTTGTCAATTTACACACAGAACAAATAAAAAATCTCAGAGAATTCTTCTCTGCAAAAGCTTTCACTTCTGACCCTTCATAGAGTGGTATCGTTGGCTGATAAGAGATATACACCTCTAAATCTAGCTACCAGAGATGACCTTCTGAATCTACCGTTCCTATCAGATACTGAAAAACAAGAGCAAGGGTCAAGAAAGGAATTGCATGGACGACATCACCATGAGATTAATCAACCACACATCGACAAAGAAGCCTCCAACAAATGGTTGATGAAAGGAGAATTATTCGCAGAAACAGAGGGATTCCTCATGGCCATCCAAGACCAAGTGATCCCTACAAACAACTACAAAGAATGTATTATAAAGGACGGATCATCAAAAACAGATAAGTGCAGAAAATGCCATATAAGATCGGAGATTATACAGCATATTGTCCGGCTGCGAAGACCTGGCCAATACGAACTATCTTCACATGCATAATCAAGTGTGCAACATTATCCATCAGAAACTTGCACACAAGTGAGGACTTCTGAATACCTTCCAGCCATATTACAAGTATCAACCGGCGCCCATACTGACAAATGACTCTATCAGATTATACTACGATAGGCCTGTTATCACTGACAGAATGGTGACGAATAATAGGCCGGACATAGTGGTGTATGATAAGAGAGCCAGAACAGTAATGCTGGTGAATGTCGCCATATCGAATAATAACAACATGCTGAACAAGTTCCAGGAGAAAAAGTCCAAATACACAGACCTTGCTATTGAGATCAAGCAGATGTGGCATCTCGATAAAATAGATATTGTTCCTGTCATCGTATCCTCGACTGGGTTAATACCCAAAACTGTGCATGATAGCCTTAAGAAATTAGAATTGCATAATAATACCTATATAGAAAAAAAAAAGCTGTAATTCTTAATACATGTAGAATAGTGAGAGAATGTATGTCAAGTATTTTGTAATCGAACCTATTCCCTTTGATTGCTGAATCTGGGAAAGGTAAATTATATCCAGCTAATAGCTGAGATAGTGCACACACAAGTCCACAATAATAAATAATAATAATAATTTTATTATCTCATCGAAAAACTTACATGAGACGTCAATCTACATACATACATAGAATCTCAACAAAAACTCAACATAAAGAAAAACGAAAAACAGAAATAATAAAAAATTAAACAATGAAGATTGCTAATTTCATAAAACTATTTGATCACAGATATTCAGAAATTCTTCTATTGAATGGCAGACATTTTTGAGCAGGAAACCTTCAACGGTTCACTTGAATTTTCTTTCGTTTATTTCTCGGACTGCAGCTGGTAACGCGTTATGAAGTTTTATGCCAATATAGTGATAGCTTTTTTCTGTGAGGGAAAGTCTATGATAGGATATCACTAGATCTTCTTTTCGTCGTGTATCATAACAGTGTAAGTTCTTCTGTGTCGTGAGCGAGTCTCTACGATCATGAACATAACACAGTCATGCCAAGACGAAGCAGGAAGAAACCGTAAGTATATAATATTATATTATTATATATAGATTCACCAATGTATCGTATGCTTCAATCTCCTTTCTCCTGTAGTACTGATGTTGACTTTTCCTTCAAAGTAATGTAGTAATGGGCAGTAATGAAAAAATATTAGAATTTTCATTTTCCAATCGAAACTTCGTTACTCCTTTCTACTTATTTTGCCTCTGTGGCACTTGGATATTGCTTGGGAGTTGTGAAATATAAATTGCTGAATAGTTTCTGGATTTGTTCACTACGTTATGTATTCATTTGGGAAATTTACGTGTCTCAACGGCTATGGTCAATGACACGATGAAATTATACATTCATTAATTATATAGAAACAATAGAAAAGTATTGTGAAATAAAATAGAGAGTATCATGTCAAATGAGGTTTTACAAGTTTGTGTTTTTCAGAAATTCGAGAACCCAGATGATTGTTTGAAAATTATAGTAATAATAATAATAAAGTTTATTACAATTGATTTCATACATACAGACTAATAAACAATGAAAAGCAGAGGCTTAATAATTCCGAAGAATGTCTCGCCTGTTCGCCTTTTAGATAGGTATATTTTGTTAAATTTAAATTTATAATAACTTCATTTGCGTGGAATGTTTTTTTTTGCTATTTGAAAGTAAAGTTAGTTTCACAGCGAGTAATTACGAAACAAAAAGTCGCTATGTTTCTTGAATTGTTCGTCACGATAGGTTTATTTTTTTTTTTCACAATCCAGCGTTAGTCAAATCCGGTATTTTAGTCACAATTTAGGGTATTTAAGTCACAATTTGGGTTTTTTTTCTCACATTTTAGATATTTTTTCCTTCTCTTTTTTTTTTCAAGTCACTCCGCGAATTTTCTGAACTCAGTATTTAAACTAGGCACTTTCGTTTATCCGCTGATTAATTAAGTTGTCTATTTCTGTTCTTCTGGCACAAAGAATCCAAAGTTCCACTTTCTTTTTGAAACAATTGTAGTTTTTCAAAATTCACAATTCCACTGGTATGCGCGAACATACTCGTGGTGCCAGATATTTGCTGGATCTTTGTCCTATTCTTTTATTCGAGTGTAGTGTTTTGTAGTCTGAGTCTTTTCCTCCTGTATCATATTTATGATCAATGGGGTTTACATTCATCTTACTCGTAAATACTTGAGTTACTAGTTTCAGCGCCTATAACTGTCTAATGTCAAGCATTCCTGACAAAGCAAAAATTTCTTCACTCGAAAATATGCGCCCTTTACCATACATGATTTTCAGGATCCATTTCTGCAAAATGTTTAGTTGTTCAACATGGCAGTCATACACTCCTCCCCACCCAACATTCCCATATGTAAGATGTACTTGCACGAATGCGTGATATAATATTTTCAGATGGTTTATATTCATTTCACTTTTGTAGTATTTGAAAATGCCCAGTAACCTCCGAAGTTTTGTTGCCACATAACTACAGTGGTGATCCCACCTCATATGTCGGTCAAGCACAATGCCCAAAAATTTTACTGTGCCTGAAGTGGCCTCACTAATGATAGTGTCTTTGTCGATTCAGTGCGCCTTGCTTTGGAAGATTAGATTCGTAAGAGGTGAAAAGTAAGTATACTGATTTTTTTGCATTCAGTGTAAGTTTATGATATTTCAACCGCTTCCCTATTTCCGCGAAATCTTCTTCCGCTATATTTTGTAGATTTTCCCATGTGCTGGCCTCATAAAGTACTGTGGTATCGTCAGCGAAACTCAAAACACTTCCACGAAGTTCCATTTGAAGAAGGTCGTTCACGTATAATATGAATAATAGCATGACATGTCTCTTGAATGTACGTTATGTATTGATTGAACCCAAATTTTGATTTTCTTTCCTTGTGTTGGAATTGATTTTAGTTTTTATTTCAATTTTGAAATTATTACTAATTTTATATTGTTTCTATTAGAATTTATATGCTTCTATGATATTTAGTTTCCACAATTGTTTTACTTTTTGAAAATTTTCCTGGGTAGCGAAACGAGCCATACACTTATTAATAAAGTTAAAATTTGAAAGGCATTGTTTTATCGAATTGAGACAATCAATCGACGATCTTCTTTATCGAACTGAAGATAGAATATCATTTCTTTCGAAATAATTTTAACTTGTTTAGCGAATCGCTCATTTAGAATTTTCGGAAATGAAAATTCTATCCATCATTAACCAACAGAGATTTTTAAATACGAATGAGATATGGTATTTAGCGTAGCAGCTTATATAGTTTCCTAATTTATTGTATACATTATCTGTTTCGATACTGTAGCCCCTCTGGTCAGCAAATCTCTATCTCAAAAATGGTAACCAAACCAGGAGAGGAGAGTATATAATAACGCGGTTTCCGAGTTTTAATAATTACTGCCATTAAAAGTGTAATTAATATGGACCATATATGAAATTGAATACCACGTGTAGAGGAGAATAACAGCAAACTAAAAAGAAATGAATGGAAATTCCTATTTAGTGAAATTGTTCTACAGGTGATTAGATTTGTTAATGTTTATTCATCTCTGTTCATATATTTCCGAGGTTATTTTATTGTTGGTGGTTCATATTCATTAGGCATTTCATTTGCAGTTTTGATTTTGTAGAGAAGTTCATTTGAATATGAAATGAAACATATTTATTTCCTAATACAGTAATTGTAGATAATAATGGTTAACGTAATTTATTAGTGAATCTCAAACGAATTTATTGGTTATTATTGATTCAGGAATCCATTACTAAATAATTTTAGCAAAAGTTTTGATGGCAAAATTTCTTTATTGAGTATGAAACAACAGAAAGGCTTTATTGAGCGTAGAGTTTTGGGCTGCTGATATACGTTGTGCCCAGAAAGTACAAGTCAACAAGAATATCTGTGCGGTTGAGATTCTTGAAAGATGCGCGAAGAACAAACGAGATAGCAACCGGAGGAAGTAAGATGAATAATATGTTCTGCAATGAAATTTCAAATAGCTATCGGCATAAGGGCTTTTTCAGAAAATTATCCCTCTTAGGCATATGGCATTTCAAGGTACTCGATCATTTTAATTTCTATTGCAAAGACAAGAGTCACAGACTCATCACCAGTTAGACTACAGAAAATTTTCGTGGCAGGGGTGTTTCTAACTAAACCTTTATAATAAGTACTATGTTCTTCCTAAGTACCTAGGTTCTTTGTGATACCTCCATGGGTTTACCTGTTTGTCAGTTTAATAATACAAATTCATTAAAAATGGCAAAAACTCTTTTCATCTACATAATTTTTGCAAACAATTCGAATTTGAAATACAAAATGGGTTAAATAACGAAAAATCAAAAATTTTCTATGTTAGATAGTTCTTCTTCAGAACTAGAAGACTTGCTGTTGCTGTCATTATCGTCTGCTTGCGAAGTAATTATTAAATTGTCGATAACGTCATCCGGCGGTTCGTGCTCCACAAAAGATTGTTCAATTTGTTGCATAATGATTCCTACCTATCTGCAGAAAACGAAGAGAAAAACTCACCACACAGCTTGCAACATTTTTCATTGAGAAATCAACATTCCTGTCAGCTACATAAACTTTCATGAAAAATCAGGATGATATGGGGGAAGTCTAAGTCAGGCCCGCCGTAAGCGGGCGTGCAAGGCGTGCAATGCACGCGGGCGGCGCATTCAGGGGGGCGGCAAATCAGACAATCATCGACTAAAATTCAGACATTGTCACCTCACAATACTAAAAAGATTATCCTTATAAAAATAATATGATGAACGGCGCCCAGATATTTTTTTTATATCGTAGCATTACATAGCGCCATCTATTGAAATTCATGAGAACAAAGTTAATCCGTATCGTGCTCTATGCGAAATAGGGAAATCCCACAGATATCAGGGGTAATCCCCTTAAAACTATATACTCATTTCTTTGTTTTTATGTATTTAACACAAATGCGAAAGTGATGTGAGTGAACAACAAACTTCAATTATTTGGTTATAGCCCTAATGTGAGATCCGGAAACGGTCCAGGGTACTTAAAATTAATGATATTCTGTATATTTTTGTGCGAAGTGTGACTATAAAAATAATTTAGAAAATTATTTATATTATCCGTCGGCGCAAAAAATCATAATTATGGTTAGTGTCTTTGTTTAATTAATCAGCATATGGGCGCATTCATATAAACAGCAGGTATTTATGTAAAATTTAAAGGTTATTTTACTGAAAAAACTTAAAGTAAAGATTTATTAAAAAAATGTATTAAAATTAATACAGAGTGTAACAAAAGTAACATAAGTAACGAAAGGGGACATTCCATCTAATCAATAGGAACAACTTTTACTATGGGGTCAACTCTGAAGTTGCTAAAAAATTAGTTATTCCATTACATTTGTGTGCAGTAGGTATGAACATTTTTTTCGCAGTAGTATTGTGATTATTATTGTGATTTAAAGGGTATTTTTCTGTTATACAACTTAAAAGTGAAGATTTATAAAAAAAATATTAAAATTATACCTATACAGGGTGTAACAAAAAACTTAAATCCCGAAAGGAGTCATTCTACATAAATACGAACAACTTTTACTATAGGGTCAACGGTGAAATCGCGAAAAAAATAACTATTCCATACAAAATGTATAGAAAAGCTGATTTTTTTTTGCGATTTCAGTGTTGGCCCCCTAGTAAAGGTTGTTCGCAATAATAGGTGGAATGATCGACCCCCTTTTGGGATTTAAGTTACTTTTGTACAACCGTATACTAAACTTTTTCAAAAAAATTCCAGGAACCGCAAAAAAGGAAAAAAATTTCAGGAGCTCAATTTCGACGGCAAAAACGAGAAAAAGATACAGAGGAAAAAAAACTAGCGGGATCTCTTTAGAAATTTTTTAGCAAACCAGAAAATAGGGACTCTGAATGTCAAGAGAATGTTGACGTAGATGTAGCTTCAACAAGCGCAGCTTTAAATCTAGAAGTTAGGAGGTATCTGAAAAGAAAAATGTTAGTCCTTCAGAAGGAGACTCCAGTGAAACTAAAAAAGGAGAAAGTAGTGCTAAAGAACCTTTAAGCAATTTATCGTCATCAAGTAGCTGTTTAGATTGTGGTGATGATCCCGGTTCGTGGCCCGCCAGTATGACTAATGATATTGTTAATATTTTGGTTAGCCGTGGTGCCGTGCAGCTGTTTAACCACAATTTTCCTGCTAATATCGATGGAAGAAAATTTGCAAACAGTTATTACTCTAGAAATCTTCCTAATGGAGAAAAAATTAACAGAGAATGGCTTGTTTACTCTACGTCAAAAGATTCAGTCTATTGTTTTTGTTGTAAAATATTCAGTAAAACTGTAAGTAGTCTGTCAGCTCCAAGCAGTTTTCCCGATTGGCAACATCTGTCATCTACCTTAAAACGACACGAAACAAGCATTTCCCACAGTGAAAATTTAAAATGTTGGGTCCAACTAAATCATATGTTAAAAAATAAAACTACTGTAAATCAAATGCAACTGAGACTATCAGAATCGGAAAAAAACAATGGTGTGATGTATTGGAAAGGATCGTAGCTGTTATAAAATTTTTATCTCATCAATGTCTGGCGTTTAGGGGCTCGTTCAAAATATTATATGAGCATGATAATGGTAATTTTCTCAAAGCAATAGAAATGATAGCATCCTTTGATTCAGTTATGCGGGAACATATTCACAGAATTCAAGCCTCGAAATTCGATTCAACTCGCATGACTCACTATTTAGGAGATCAGATTCAGAATGAAATCATTGATTTACTCGGCACGACCATAAAAAATTATATCCTGAACAAAGTCAGAGAATCAAAATATTTCTCTATCATATTAGATTGCACACCAGATGTAAGTCACACAGAACAAATTACAGTTATACTAAGGTATGTTGTTTTAAACAGTTAAACTAAAATGTTACAATATGCGATAGTTTTATTGGCATCTGTCCGATAACCAGCTCCACAGGTGAAGGACTATTAAATTTTGTTTTAGATTTATTTTCGCAATTAAACCTTGATATTAAAAACTTATGTGGCCAAGGTTATGACAATGGTTCTAATATGCGTGGAAAACACAATGGATTACAAAAAAATATTGGAAATGAATAATCGTGCATTTTACGTTCCATGCTCGGCGCATAGTCTCAATTTGGTCGTTAACGATGCGGCAAATATAACGCACGACACGGTCAACTTTTCAACTTAATTCAAGAAATTTACGTTTTCTTTTCGTCTTCTACCAAAAGGTGGTCCATAATTTGCAAGCATTTACCTGATTTAAAACTAAAGGCATTAAGTGCCACGCGATGATCTAGCAGAATCGATGCAGTCAAACCTTTACGGTATCACCTCGAAAAAATATTTGACGCTTTACTTGAAATATCAGATAACAATTCGTCGGAATGGGATTGTACAACAACTCACAAAGCACATTCGCTTGCTTTGAATATTCAAAATTATAGATTTATTTGCTTAGTTGTAATTTGGTTTGATATTTTAAACGAAATTAATGCTATTAGCAAAATGATGCGAAACCTCACAATAAATACTCAAATCTGCATAAGTTTGTTAAATAAATTGATTCATAAATTCACCGAATATCGCACAGATGAGCATTTCGAAAGTGTGTTAGAAGAAGCTACCACTGTGGCTCGGGACCTTAATGTAGATGCAGATTTTCCGCCTATAGATACCGTTCGTTCACGAAGAAAACCAACTCAATTTTAGTATGAACAGAGTGATGAAGTCTTACTAGACCCTAAAACAAAATACAAGGTAGATGTTTTTTTTAGGATCCTAGACCAAACCTCAACTTCTTTAAAACGTAGATTCGATGAGTTGGAAACTTTTACCGACGTTTCTGGCTCTTTCACCAATAATAACTTGTTTAGTTACTCCAAAGATGATTTAATGAAACATTGAAAAGATTTGAATGTGAAGCTAAAAGATAGTTCAAGTAGTGACGCAGATATTGACGGTATAGATATGTTTAATGAAATCAATGCTTTAAAGTTGCATTTAACTGAAAACCAGTCTAATGATCCACAAACCCTATTGCAATACATTTTGCTTATGAATTAATGTCAACATTTCCGAATACAGCAATAGCGCTAAGGATACTACTTACATTGCCGGTTTCAGTTGCATCTGGTGAAAGGTCATTTTCAAAGTTAAGAATAATGAAAAACTATTTGAGATCAACTATGCACCAGCAAAGACTAAGTAATTTAGCAATAATTTCAATTGAACATGAGATTCTGAATAGACTAGACACCAAAAAAATTATAGCTGATTTTGCCAACATGAAGGCAAGAAAGGTGCAGTTTCTGTAAAATAACTTAATACCTATACCTACCTACATAATATGTATAAACTGCAACTTTCTTGCCTTAATTTTTTCATTTAATGTCGTATTAGTGTATCTATCTTGTATAAAATAACCTAATATAACATAGTTTTTCACTGTACAGCATTTTTTTTTCACATTTTTATAAACACCTAGGTTTTGTAGTTAGATAGGGGCGGCACGATAGGAATTGCACACCGGCGTTCAAACCGCTAGCGGCGGGCCTGGTCTAAGTACATTGTGGCCCTGATCATTCAGGAGTTTGTCAATACCATACGTTTTATATCTAGGTTTGTGCAATTAAATTAGATTATAAATTTCTGCTTTGAGCATCCCATCTGAGAATGCAACGACGTTGCAGCCACTCTTTCATTTCTTCTTTTCGGAAAGCCATGTTTGAGTGTTTTTCTGTTTGTACATAATGATATGGGGCGTTATCGCTCACTAACACACTTTTTGGTGATAAATGTGGAATGTTTTTTTTTTATTTGAAAAGACAATATTGTCGCATCAACCACTTAGGTTAATAGCGACATTACAAAAATAGTGATTAACTATATACGTTTATATAGATTTGTAGCTTTTCGGTAGGTCAACATAGTTTCACTGTTTGTAGGCTTGAGGATTGATTGAAGTGTCTTCGGAAGGTTGCACTGTAGTCTTTCTCAGTGGAACTTAGGACAGTCCACTAACAAATGTTTCACTGATAAGGTCGTATCATCGCAGGTATCGTACAAAAGGGGGTCTTCACGTTTTATTATGTACGTAATGCATTATCAAACTGATTTGAGCAAAGGTTTCCACGTGAGCCCGATATTGACAAAAACAAATAAAACAGTATGCCCGCAATATAAGGAAAATAACTAATGAGTAAAATCTAAATTATTGATACAAATAGCAAATTGGTATGAATGTTGGATGAGAGTAAATTGAAATTGATTATAACAAGGTTTGAATTTAATGTTAATAAATAATAAATAAAATAACAACAAATTTGCTGTCTCAGTACGAAAAGAGATGAGCATCCAGTCTGTTCTTAAACGCACTGACCGAGACAGCTTCAATGACTTCCGTACCGAAAACACTCGGTTGCACAAAAAATTTTTCCTGGTTGTTGAAATGAACGGTTCTTTCTTCAAATCTAACCGGTGCCCTCGCAAACAAATGTCACTGTTCATGAGGACCATTTCTGGAAATTGGGCGTAGTTGTGTTTTAATACGCGGTAAGTGCTTATTAAATCGCCGCGAAGCCGACGCATTTCAAATGAGGGAAGTCTGGCAAGATTAAGTCTCTCCGCGTAAGTTGGTCTAACGCGCCCGAAGGCGAGCCGAGTGGCTCGACGTTGGACACTTTCGATCAAGTTTTTGTCACTCATGAGTTCAGGACACCACGCAATTCCACAGTATTCGAGCATCGGACGAACGTACATTTTATAGAGCCAAATTGAATCGACGAACTACAGCTTGGAGAACGTCCTTTGCAAGAGATAAAGTCTGCTATTAGCCTTCTTGGTGACAAGAAGGATATGTTCAGACCAAGTCATATTTTGTGTTATAATTAGTCCTAAGTCATTGTGCGATTTAACGCGTTTTAACGGAAAGTCATTGATGAAGTATGAATCTCTTGAATTGTTCTTTCCGACGTGTAAGACGACACATTTATTCACATTCAAAGGTAAAAACCAGTCCTCACTCCATTTGTAGATTGCTTCGAGATCCCTTTGAAGGATGTTATGTTCTATGAGAGGATTACAAAATATCTTGGAGTCGTCCACGTAGAAGACTTTGGTACAATCAATGAGGTGTTGTAAGTCACTTGAGTAGGCTAGAAATAGTATAGGCCCTAATACGGAACCTTGCGGAACTCCACTTAGGACTGGTTTTTCAGAAGACAGAGTTGAAGCCACACTAACGCTAGATCGTCTATCAGATAAAAAGGCATGGATCCATCTGAGCAAGTCTCCGCGAACGCCAAGGTGTTAGTTAGGTTAGTCGCAGTCAAACGGCTTTTGACGAAACCGTGTTGCTCTTTGGAAATAATATTATTCCTCAGGAGAATCGTGAAGAGATCTTCTGCGATGATAGACTCCATAACCTTACATACTATTGGCGTTAAACTGATAGGGCGATAGTTGCTTGGATTGAGCTTACTTCCTTGTTTAAATATCGGAGTGACACACGCGGTTTTCCAGATTGGCGGCAGTACATTTAATCGGAAAGAAGACGACATAATGGGAGCTAAGGGAAACGCTAATCCGTCGGCACAAATTTTCAACAAAAGTGGCGATATATGATCTAAACCTGGTGAGGAGTTATCTTTCAATTTATGTAGTTGTCGCTTCAAGACATCTGAGGAAAATCTTACTTGTTTGAGTGAAATTCAAACTCTGTCCCGATTTATTGTAGGTAATGCATCGTTTGGTGGTTCTCGAAAGAAAACTTCGGAAAAGGTATTTGCTAATATTTCAGAATCGTCTTTACATAGGTCACCATTTTTCTTTTTTAGCCTCTGAATTGACACTTTCGAAGATAGGGAAGAACGAATATATTTGTGGAGTTTTTTCAAATTATTGCTTTCAGATATAGTATCTTCGTATGTCTTTCTTGCCTCATTAATGCATCTTTTCATATTGTTTGCGAAGACTTTATGTGATTGTATATCATTTCCGTTACTGACATTGAATTGCTATCAATCCATGATTTTAAGTTATTTTTAAAAATAATCTTTTGCTTGGTGTGCTTAGTTTGGAGATTTTCAAAAGTGTCGATAAATCTATTCCACATAGTTGTTGGATTTCCGAAGTCACCCAGTGCACTGATCCAGTCAACATTTCCGAACTCATTATTCAAATCGTGAAAATTTACTATGTCCAGAGTTGACCTGCGGATGTTTATCGAAATATGTTCAAGGTTGGCCTGTAAACGGCACGTAATTACTGCATGGTCTGAGATACCTACTACTGGATCTGTGAGTAGATGTTCATCGTTTGTCAGTACTAAGTCTAAGGTTAATGGTACATTATTAATCCGGAATCGAGTTGGCTCAGTTAATAATTGGCGGAAGTTTGAATGCAACAAAAAGTTAAAGAAGGAATTTTTGGAATTACTCGCATCACCAGAAAAGTCTGTTATAGGCCATCTAATTCCTGCAAAGTTAAAATCTCCCATTATGATAGCAGTTTCGAGTGTTGATAAATATTGCAATCTGTCTATGAGCAATACATCATCAGCGAGTTCAGAGTCTCCTGGTCGGTAAATACAGGCCAAGTTGATGCAGAGAGAGTTAAAACTTATTTTTAAACGGACGAGTTCCATATTAGGGACCGAGATATCTAGTTGAGTTATTGCAGAATTAGATGAAACATCGCAAGACAAGTAGATGCATACGCCTCCACCTCTCCCGTCCAAACGTTCACATCTAAAGAGAGTATAACCATCTATATGATAAAGGGAATTAAAATCTTTGTTTGTGATCAGGTTTCAGATAAAAGGATAATTTGAGGTTTGAGTTGGTGTACGGAGCATACGAATTCGTTGAATTTCGAGTTACGTGAAGCGAGGTTGGTGTAGGAAATAAGCCAGTCGACAACTTGAGAATTCACGTCGTTGTTGACGAAAATTAGTTATTTTCGGGACACCGTGTACATATTTAATCGTAAGATTCTGTTAACCGTTGGCTTTTCTTGTCTCGAGCTCTAACCTCCTTGTGAGATTCTATTTGGGTGATTGTATTTTAGTAGTGGCCTTTTTCAGTAGTTCGTTCTTATTTCGTAGAATTCTTTTTGTCTTGCTCATTATTCATTACTACTTTTATCATTCTTGGGTGTTTATTTTTAGATTTTCCTATTCTGAATAGGGTGGTAGGAGCAGAATCACATTCCAAAGTGCGAAGGACCTCATCGACTATTTCAATATCATGTTCTTTTTTGTGCTTAAGTCCCCAGCAAATTCAGGTACTACGCGAATAATGAAATTTTTCGCGCGGTTAATACGACTTACAGCCTCATTAGAAATGTTATCTGCAAACTGAGCGGATGATATATAATGCACTTCTGAGATTGTTGAGTCAATACTCGACAGTTTCTGATCAATAGACAGAGCTTTTTGGTTAATTTCATCCATTTTCACCTGCATATCAGCTTGAAATTGTTGCACCAGTTGTCCGAAATTGGAAAAAGCCTCGATGTTTGAGTTGCATTTATTGCATAGCATCGATATTCCTTTTATTTCTTTTATTTTCTGCCGAGTGACGCGATCTTCATTTCGCAACCCCCAGTACACGCGACGTACATCAGTCCCTTGCAAGCATCACACTGGACGTACTGGTCGCGATCTGCGACTGACTTCGCGCAGTTGGAACAGACAGGCATGGTAGGGACTAAAACAAGTAACTGACCTTGAACTCAGCTGAAGAATTTCCTCCCGAAAAATTATTGAATGAAATCACAGGAATCACCACTGGTCACTTTTACGTGAGAACCTCAAAAAAAGAAGATTAGTGTTCAGATATAATATATATATATATATATATATATATATATATATATATATATATATATATATATATATATATATATATATATATATATATATATATATATATATATATATATATATATATATATATATATATATATATATATATATATATATATAGAGGATCAGTCTCATTTCATGAAAAATATAAATCCACCACCCGGTAATTAATACCATTGCCAGGCAATGATTATAATCAAAACATATCCTGGAATAATTATATATTAGGATAACGTTAAATGTTATGAGAATATATCAATCTACCAGAATAAATACATACTATAGACAGACAATGATATCAATGTACCAAGGAGTAGTGTCAGAGGCTTTCTCCCCTGAAAAATCCAGTGTACGGACCTTAGTCAAGTAACACTGAATGTTACTCATTAATAGTTTCCTTTGTGTGAAGTGGTGAACGATCGAATAAAATACAGGTCTGAATATAAATATGACAAAATTGTCAGTTAATTATATTGCATTTATATAAACAAATAAATAAAATATGAAATGAGATTCTGAGCAGTATAAATTAAAGAAAACCTATGACTCTACCTCATTATTTTTTCGGAAAGAAACCTACGAAGAATATTACAAGATTTGATGACTGTTATCTTTTGTAACTGTTCAAACAAATTTTTCTTCAGACCCAAAATCTCAATACTTTTTGAAGATTCCTAGGAATAACACCTGTTGTGAAAATAATAATCGGTAGAATAAAATTTTTTCATTTTCCACATTTTTTAATCTCGTCGCCAAGCATCATATATTTAGAAATTTTTTCATTGTATTTATTTTGTATATTATGTGTGTCGAGTATAGCAATATCAATTATATATGTTATTTGATTTTGTTTATCAGTAAGAACGATATCTGGTCTATTGTGTTTTACAGCTCTGTTGCAAAGAATTGTTTTATCAAAATAAAGTTTATATTTGTATTTTCACAAATAATCTCAGGTTCATATTTGTAAAATTTTTTTCTTTTGGGAATTAGGACATGTTTAGTTCCTAGATTAAAATGAATAATATTAGCGACGTCATTATGTCTTTTTAAATCATCTGTTGAAGCAAGGACTGAGCAAGATGATAATATATGAAAAACTGTTTCTGAAGAACAGAAACATCTACGGCAAGAATCATCTATATTTTGTTTGATGATGTGTTTTCTATAATTCCTCGTGAAAACAATCTGATCCTGGACCGCAATTGCCAAGCCTTCTGTTTCAGCAAACAATTCTCCAGAAACTAACCATTTATTTGATGCGATTTCATCAATATAATCATTTTTCAATTCTTTAGGGTGCTTTCCGTGTAATTCCTTCTGCATCCAACTTTCTCTTTAGAATTATCATCAAATATATCAAAATCTACCTTTTGCATTGTCAAGTTCAGAGGTGTAAGATTATAATCTGAAGCAACAACAATACCATGTAATTTAGACGTTCTCTGTTTATCATGAAAATGGGAACGTAGATGAAAAATTTGTTTACTATGAAGATTATTCAAATCAGTTAATCCACGACCTCCAAGATGTCTAGGTAGTGAAACTCTCTGAACAGCTGACTTTGGGTGGAGCTTATGATATTTACAAAACATTTTCTTCGTTTGACATTGTATTTCATTTAGATCAGTTGTAGACCATTTAATAATTCCAAAAGAAGATGTAAGAATAGGAACTGCATAGGAGTTGATAGCTCTGAAAAGGTTTTTACTAGTTAAATGACTCTTGATGATAATTCTAAGTCTTTTGTAATATGAACTTCTAATATTTTCTTTAGTGCTGCTATGATTAATTGTCTTCTGTTGATCAAATCCAAGATATTTATATGTATCTTCTTGATGCATTGGCTCGATTTCGATATTGGAAATCTTTATATAATCAGAGGTGATCTTTCCTTTTCAATAGAAAAATTTTTAGATTTTGGAAGCCCAAATTTCATATGAATATCATTTGAATAGTTGAAAGTAATCTCAAGTAGACTTTTCAAATGAGATCTGGTTCCGGCATATAATTTAATATCATCTAAAGAAATTAAGTGACTTAATTAGAATTCAGTTGATAGACTCTTTATTTTGAAGCCGAAACTAGTAGCATTTAATTCATGAGATAATGGATTAAGGCAAAGACAAAACAAAAGAGCACTTAAAGAATCACCTTGAAAAATGCCTCTTTTGATTGGAATTACTTCGGACTTCAACGATTGTTTTGAAATATTTAAATGAAGATTGGTTCTCCAATTTTTCATTACAAATTGAAGAAAAAGACGAAGTGTCTTATCAATTTTATTAATTTCCAAAATTTCTTGAAGCCATGAATAGGAAGAACTATCAAAAGCCTTTTGGTAATCAATGAAGGCTGTATGAATATTTCTTTTCTTAGTTTGAGCTTGATTCAAAGCAACAGAATCAATTACAAGTTTCTCTTTAGTACCAAGGTGTTTTTTTCCACATCCAATTTTTTGTGTAATACATGCAGTTAGAATTTTATATATTGTTGGAAGGGAAGTAATTGGTCATATTGAGACGGATCAATAGTATTAACACTTTTCGGTTTTAAATAAGTAATTCCTTGTGTGAAAAATAAAGGAGTAGCTGAGGGGTTCTTTATTATAAATGAAAAATATTCAGCCAATTTTTCATGAACGCAAGAGAATTTCTTGAACCAAAAGTTATGAATACCATCAAAACCTGGAGATTTCCAATTTTTTGTGTGCTTAATAACTGATGTTATATCTTCGATTGAAAATTTTTCAAATTGCATGCATTCTATTTTAGAAAATCGAGACCTTTCATTTAAAATCCAACTTGCATTGGAATTGTGTTGCCTTGGCACTGCCCAAATTGAAGACCAATAATCAGTTAGAATATCAATTTTAGGAACTCCATTTCCAGAAATATTTTCATTTGAACCTGAGATGACTTTGTAAAAATGTTTTTCATTATTTTGAATATTTTTTTGGAATTTTTAAAGTATCGATGTATTCTATCAGTTGTCCATTACTTATCTCATTATTTTTATGGGTTTTATATTTGAGGAATATTTTTCCAATTGATGCAAATAGAACTACACCTAGGGAGTGCCTAGCACAAGAATTTTGAGTGAAAGGAGGTTATCATTTGGTAGATTAGTACTCCTCAGGGTTCCATTATACCGAGCCCTATTTTCTTGGTCCCAGATGAACTGGATACGCTTCAGTCTGCGAAAAGTTGATGACATTTTTAAATATCGCCTAGGCCAACCAGCAACTCCTCACTTTTGATGGCTAACTATTTTTATTCCATATCAATGAAAAGAGGACTCCTCTATGATCAAGAATTGAAAAAATTAATGTTCATGTGTGATTGGAGCAATGTGTTTTGCTCAGCTCCAAATTTTTAACGTCATCGTGGAGCGAAATGGTTGCTGAACTGCCAAAAGCGATTATACCAGGCGATATAGATATTTACACTATGCAGAGAGTACTGATGTGGAGTGGGTATGCACTAAATGGTGCAGAGGTTTACGACAGAAACAAAACCGATACATAAAGAATTGTAAATTTCTGCCAAGGAATTCCTCTCCTTTTGTATGAACTGCCAAAAGCGAGTACGCAGTATCAGCAGCCACAATGATCGACTGGTCTAAATTGTGAGGTTCAGAAATCTGTGGCCGCTGGGCACCACACTGAGGTACCTTTCTGCAGGATTACCAGAATTTACGGTGCTTCAAAATGTATCTCTTTACGCTAAACTAGGCGAGTCACCCGGTAATCTGTGTGACAAACTAGGATATTTAGTCGGTTTATGAAAAACTCATTGAAAACAAAATGAGAGTTTCTCGGGAATCGAAAGCATGGAACTTAAGCGTAAAATACAATATAAATCAGAACAGACAACAGATAAAGGTCACTAAACTGTGGAAGTGGTGCACGTTGGGAAAGACAATCTGACAGACAAGGAAGACCCACAGGTAAATGAAATGGAGAACCAAGAGACGAATCTATTTAGGAGTAAACAAACTTGCAATCATAATATGGAACTGGCATTCCTGATTTCCCTAAAAATTATGCGATAATCGTGCAGATAAATAGAAGGTAAAACCTTCAAAGTCTGCTGGTGGTAATAAAAAAGATGCTCATAGATCAAGGAGTCCAAAACTGATTGGGTTAAAACATGACTAGCGCTTTCTTCAGAACTCACGAGCTCTGGGCTATTCTTCCATTGAAGAGAAATGGACAAGGTGATTGGAGTGCTTTTTGGCCAAAGAACGGCCCAAGCCATGAAACACGTATTTTGATTGGTGGAGACGACCTTTAGCTATCATAGTGACTATTAATAACTCAACATCATCTGCTGAAAGTTTAACGAATTCGCACTGAATGCATGTTCAGTTTAGATGTAAAGCTGGAGCAAATATTACAAACAATGCAAAAAGGCATTAGATTTTTGTAAATATGTAAATTCGGATACACTTCAAAGAAATGTTAGCTGTTCATTATAAGCCCTATAGTAGTAAATTATACTTCAAAACCTCTTACTCCTCTACTATGATCGTCAGATTGTCTACGTTAGAAATCAGTATAGACTCTACAAACCTTTTGGACAGTCGCTGAGCCAAATACCGACTTTCGGGTCGAATACGCCTCACATTTCTCATACAAATACAACGATGTATTTCTCGGTATGTAGTTCAACATTTTGCGATTTGCCAAAATCAAGGTTGGATGGAAAATTCGCTATACTGGATGGTTAATATCTAAATTGCGAATAACATCGTATTATGACTCGATTATGGGGCAGAATGGAAACTCAGTCCAAGTAAATCAACTCTTCAAATAATAGAGTAGAAGAGTTGTAATCCAATGCTCACTACCCAAACCATATACCTGATTTTCCTCTTGCATACATGATCGTTAACTTAATTGGTTAGAAAGAGAATCAGTCAAGCATAAAGCCCAGTTTTGGAAAAGTTCCTCGAATTTTTCTGAGACTCTTGAACATGCATAAGAACTTGAACATAGATTCATCACGATATTTCTTAAGGACCAGTTTTCGTCTCCCTCAGTGTTTTATATCTTATATTACTTAATGAAACATGAACAAAATTGAAAAAAATTAATGAAACATATTTTCACGAAAGAGATTCAAAAACTATAACAGGTGTTCAATATATCTTCCTATTTGAAGTTCAATGTGTTTTTGATTCATTTCGTTGCAACATATTCGAATCCTTTCAATTAATTCTTCTCGAGTATTAAAGGGAATTCTCTAAACATTAATTTCACCCTCAACCATCTAGTAGACCTTGAAAGCTTCATTAACGAATCTTTCGCACTGAATCTCAAATGCATGGCAGTATTTTTCGACATACATGGAGCTTTCGAAATGACTTGGAGATCCAATATTTCACAAACAATGCAAGATTGGATTATACCAGGACATTGCCTAGCTTTCATCAAGAATTTTTGAGTGAAAGAACCTTCGATGTTAGAATTGGCGGATACACTTCAAACCAAAGTACCCAAGCTAATGGTACTCCTCAGGGTTCCATTATAAGCCCTACGCTTTTCCTTATAGGCCTAAATGGTATACTTCAAAACCTCAATGCTCCCTTGAGAGGACTCCTCTATGCAGATGATCTTGTTGTCTACGTTAGAGGAAATCAGATTCGAACAATGGAAACAACTCTACAAACCTTTTTGGACAGCTTAGAGAATTGGAGCCAAAGTACCGACTTTCAGTTTTCCGCCTTTAAAACGCACTGCTTACTCTTTTCGAAGACAACTACAGTTTACCAACCTAGCCTCACACTTCACGGCCAAATCGTACAAACCACAACATCGGTTAAATTTCTCGGTATGTAGTTCAACAGAAAATTTACTGGGAAGTACACATCAATCAACTAGTATTGAACTGCCAAAAGCGTCTCAATATAATGAAAATAGTCGCCGATATAAATTGGGGAGCAGATGGTTAATATCTTATGCGCCTTTACAAATCTCTCTTCAGATCATGACTCGATTATGGGGCGATCGTGTATAACTCATCTAATGTCCCAACTTTAAATCAACTCACAAACAAACCTAGGAAGGTTAAACCCTCAAATGAAAGGTTCAGAATCATCCTGGCCGATTTCCAATGCTCACTACCCAAACCATACCAAATTACTCACTTCATCAAAGATCCTTGGCTAATTAATGCACCACACTGTATCACCTTTCTGACAAATCACCTGATAAACATAATGTGAGCCCAGATGTCATAAGAGAAAAATTCAACACCCTACTTGAAGAATATAGCGATTACCAGAAAATTTATACGGACGCTTCAAAATGTGCATGTGGAGTGGGTGCTGCAGTCGTGACCACCCAAGGGAATTCCCTCAATAAACTCCTCATACAAACAAAAAAAGTATTCTTTCTGCTGAAATGTATGCCGAACTACAAAGTCTCATCCTCATAAACCACCATCCTCACCATAAAAACTTCATAATAGTCACCGACTCACTCAATTCTATACACTGTTTACGACAGAGATACCCGAATCACCCTATAGCTCAAGAAATCAGAAATCAACTAGATATTGCTGATAACTCGAACATTAAAGTCATATTCATCTGTGCCCCCTCACATATGAGCATCTCAAGAAATGAGGAAGCTGACAAATGGGCACGCCAGGCTGATATTTCAGAGGATGAAAACACCATCAACAGTGTTGTAAGTTCTGACTTGAAAAACTCATTGAGAAACAAAATCGTTACGCAGTGGAAAGATCAGCGGAACCAGTGCGAGTACGCAAAGTGAAACCGTTATTTCATAAATGGTGCGTCTATTTATATATATATATATATATATATATATATATATATATATATATATATATATATATATATATATATATATATATATATATATATATATATATATATATATATATATATATATATATAGCAGTGTTTCCACTGATCTTTCCACTGCGTAACGATTTTGTTTCTCAATGAGTTTTTGAAATGAAATAACGGTTTCACTTTGCGTACTCGCACTGGTTCCACTGATCTTTCCACTGCGTAACGATTTTGTTTTTCAATGAGTTTTTCAAGTCAGAACTTACAACACTGTTGATGGTGTTTTCATTCTCTGAAATATCAGCCTGGCGTGCCCATTTGTCAGCTTCCTCATTTCTTGAGATGCTCATATGTGAGGGGGCCCAGATGAATATGACTTTAATGTTCGAGTTATCAGCAATATCTAGTTGATTTCTGATTTCTTGAGCTATAAGGTGATTCGGGTATCTCTGTCGTAAACAGTGTATAGAATTGAGTGAGTCGGTGACTATTATGAAGTTTTTATGGTGAGGATGGTGGTTTATGAGGATGAGACTTTGTAGTTCGGCATACATTTCGGCAGAAAGAATACTTTTTTTGTTTGTATGAGGAGTTTATTGAGGGAATTCCCTTGGGTGGTCACGACTGCAGCACCCACTCCACATGCACATTTTGAAGCGTCCGTATAAATTTTCTGGTAATCTTTATATTCTTCAAGTAGGGTGTTGAATTTTCTCTTATGACATCTGGGCTCACATTATGTTTATCAGGTGATTTGTCAGAAAGGTGATACAGTGTGGTGCATTAATTAGCCAAGGATCTTTGATTTCCCTGAAGATGTTGTCGAGGCAGAGATAAACAATTTAGGTGAGAAAGTGTATTTTCGGACACTCTTTATAGATATATTTTCCGTCTTCTTCCATAAGACAACGTACATCTTCATCTCAGAGTATATGCTTTCTATAAGTCTCCTCAGGGATCAATTCTTTCGCCAACCTTGTTTCTGTTGCAGATAAACGATCTTCTGTCATCTACAGAGAAACAAATCTCGAGTTTCGCAAACGATTGTACCCTGGTTTCGTCTTTCAGTAGTCTGGGGCCGATTACGGCTACAAAATCTCAGCGTCAGAGGTGTCAACAAACCAATAACTCAAACTCTGACTTACAAAGGATATCTGAGTGGGGTCAGTCGAACTTGGTGAGCTTCAACGCGAGCAAGACGGAAGCAACTACGTCTTCTTTAAAGACCCCAGCTGGAGAACCTCCTCTAACGATGTAAGGACTACAAATTGCATCCAAAGATTCGATGCACCTTCTCGGAATAACGGTCAACTCCGAGTTCTGTTGGCATGAACATGTATTAGCAATAGCTAGGTCTCCATCAGCTAAACTTAGCTTTCTTTTCAGAGCCAAGCGATACTTCACACAATCTCAGCTGTTGCTTCTATATAAGGCGCAGATTCGACCTGCTTTGAAATATTGTTCCCATGTATGGGGATATACGCCCAAACATTCGTTGCGGATATTGGATAGTGTGCAAAAACGTGCTGTGCACCTCAACGACCACCCGGATATAACCCGCGATCTCCAACCGCTGGCTTTCAGAAGGCAAGTTGCTGACCATTCTCTATTCTACATATACTTCCACGAAAGATGCTCCAATGAGTTGACAGTTCTTGTTCCGGGAAAACTTATGTTTTTACGCAACACTAGACTGGCAGAGAGTTCTCATCATATGGGGGTAGATGTAACGACCCCTCAAACCCCTATCTATAAGAATTTCTCTTTTTACAGGGCAGGTGAGCTGTGGAACTCCGCTTCCGTCCAACATTTTCCCAAGATGCTATTATTTGGCCCTCTTCAAGAAGCGAGTAAACAGACACCTCAATTTTTCCAAGGTGCCCACTCATGTAACAGGTTCGCCTATTCGTGGGAAGCGCGCATAAAAAAGGGAAAATAGTCATTCTTTCAATTCAGAATTTAAAATCCTACATTCTGAGAATAGAGGTAAAAAACTCAACATTCTGGAAGTACTTGAAATTAACAGATTTAGGTATTCAGTCGAAAGTGTTAATAATCAGTTAGACATAAATAATTCACCCTTATTGAACTTGTTTCCTGAACACTAGTTAATTCAACAACCGCTTACACCAGTGGTCCCAATATAAAGAAATTACTATTCAATGCCAATTAAAAAAAATATGAATTGAATGAATTCTAACACTCTGGAATATACAGAGTTGAATTCAATGAATTCCCCACAGGTTATGTAGAATAAACAAAACTCCCCTCAGATAACAAATCCGCAATATTTGAACATATTAAATATGTAAATCAGCTAAACAGTTCTTGGGTGAACTCTACTATCAAATAATCAAAGTGAAAATTTGTGAAATTCGTATCATCTTCAGAAGCGCTATCCAGAACTGAAAACTACATGCAATAATTAGCGCAGAAAGCACTTGGAGTTAACTGAGAGGGTAAAAAGAGATTACCAACAGAAAATAATTGGACTTGACAGAGGCTCTCAGGCAAAGATAAGTTAACAGGTAATAAATGAACTGAATGTCGTGGAGCCTCATGAGGTGGCGAACACTCTTGGTTCATTATTAGGGATTCACCACTGGAAACTACAGCGCAAATGGGTTGCACAGGCGAGGCCGCTGACGCGGAATTTAGAAGAAGTTTTTTGGTCGTATTCGGAGTTAGAAATCGAAAAATAATAAAATTCAAAATAAAAAATGAAAAGACTGCTAGACCAGCAGCTTTTCTCAAACGGTCGGTTCTAGTAATGCTTGCAGTATTAACGTTTTTGATAAATAGTTCATTGAGCGCTGGAATATTTCTTTCTGCTCTCAAGCTCAGTCATATCAAGCCAATTCATAAGAAGAATGATAAAAAATATGCTAAAAGTTATCGCCCAATAGCAATGTCGTGTTCGATTTCAAAGCTCTATGAGTATGCCATGTTGGATCGATTGATGAAATATTTAAGAGCTAAAAATATTTTTACCGATAGCCAGTACGGTTTTAGGTTAGCTTAGGTTAGATTAGATGACATGTCGGCCGTGGTACCTGATGAGAAAGCTGCTAACGATCAAGATTTGGCTGAGTGTTTTCGAAAAAATCAGCTGTATTTGAATGTTGGAAAAACGTCCAACGTCCGTTTTCATTCTAATCAGAATGGGGGACCACAATCAATAGATTCCAGCATAAATGGTGAACCCATAAATCGTAGTCAAAATATCTGCTTTTTGGGTGTTCATATTGATGAGCATCTAAAGTAGGCTAATTATTGTGATAGTTCAACAAAAAAGTTGAGTTGCATCTGCTACCAGGTTGGGATGTTGAATCCTACCCTCACGAGCGAACAACTAAAGCTCTTTTAGTTCGAACTTCGAATCACGCTTGTCATACTCGATACGCCTTTGGGGGTCTAGCTCTTCTATGGATAGGGTTTTTGTTGCTCAGAAGCGCATAGTGAAAGTTATGGCCGGAGTTGGGCCACGTTTTTCATGCCGGGGTCTTTTCGCTCCACTCGTAATTTTAACTGTAGTGGTGGGTCTGTATATATTTTCACTTCTCACGTACATCCATGGTTTAAGAAAACAGTTACGCAGAAATGGCTATAGTCATAATTATTATACACGAAGCCGAGTCCTTGTTTCGTTCCCGCCACATAGACTGAATACTACTTCAAATAAATCCGCGGTGTCAGATTTTTCAACGTCCTGCCCACTTCCTTGCAGAATATTGCATCTGATACGGTCTCCAAAAAACAGTTGAAGGACTAACTAATCCATTCAGAGCTTTGCAGCATAGAGGAATATTTAGAACTGAACTTTTCGTGATTCACAGTCATGCCTTCTGCGTATTCTTCGCCCATTCCGATTTAAGATAATTATGATATTTGTAAGTTTTGATTTTCGTGTTTTTTTTTTATAGACTAATTTTTCTGATTTGTCCTGAATATTTTATTGTATTCATAGGACCAAAAATAAATATTATTATTATATTATTATATTATTATTTAACATATTAGATGGTTCAGAAAATCCTCACAAATTCAATGAAGTTATGACAATGAATTTGTTGAAAAGTTTAGAAATTACGAACTTTGTAGAAACCAAAAGTTCTCCACTATTAGTTGTCAACTAGACTTGAATCACTCCCCGCTATTCATCATCTAAAATAGTTAAAGTTAGAGTTTGTGAGCTCTAAGATGACCCCTCAAGGTCATTTGAGCTGCAAATTCGAAATTCAGAACAGCCTAGTAGGCGGTGCTAACTGCAAGCTGAAAGTTATCAGTAGCTAAGTGTCTAATTCTAATTATGAACCTAGAACTACTCACAATATTATTCAGTTGTGAAAGATCTATTGTGAAAATGGTGTTCGATAGTGAATGTAACAAAATCATTATTGATTTAATAACATTTCCATTAACCAGTCCTGTGTATCAAAAGTTGTAGAAATCAGACAAAAGTATTTATAATAATCCTTTTGAATATTCCACTTATCTGATGAAGCCACAATGTGTTGAAGCGCGTCAAAAATTTGTAAATATAATGCAAACTTGAACGGCATTGTTTTATTTGATTAAAAAATTGATATATTTTCGTTACTAGCTGATTTACAAATTTTGTTGTCCACTTAAAATGAAATCCTTCAAATTCATAAACTTAACTAATTAAATATAGCTTTTTTCGAACCTTCTCAAAGCACCTTTTAAAGTACCAATACATCAACGGCCATCGACCGGAATAGACATGAAGGGTCGATTTGGCACGTCACAATTAATTCTAATTAACAAAAAACCCGACCAATTTTTCCGGCGCTTCGAAATACGCGAACCGTAACGAAAGTAATCAATCAGAGGATCGTCCAAATTTCAGAAATTACCGATACCATCTATGGCGAATCCATTTAAATAAATGAATTAGGACCACACAAAAGGCAAGGTCCAATTTACATTTCATCAATTTATCACTCAGTGCGTTTCAGCCCTGCAGCTTGAATATCTTTTGTAAATCAGTATGAACGTTGGCTTTATGAATTTAATGAAAGCATGTTTGTTTGTTTGGAAAGTAAGACAGAAAAGCTAGTAAATAACATTTCAACAGTCCAAAAGTAGCCAAATCCTAGTCGAATTAACCAAAAGAAGGACAAGCGATCCGATATTTTTGGAAATTGTCATTTGCCCATTCTTATATTGATCTTAAAATCATATATATATATATATATATATATATATATATATATATATATATATATATATATATATATATATATATATATATCTCTTCAAAAATAAACAAATTTTTACTGGGGAATCGGGGTTAAGAGGACGGAAAATGTTTGAGGTTAAAACTTATAATTTGCAGAGTGTTTTTAGGCGTTTCGGCACAGATCCATCATCAGAAAACATTCATCTCTGCACAATTATTATCTAAAACACAAATCATAATTTCAGTAAAACACATAATACAATTCTCACGTTACAAGCTATTCACCTTACACGTTCTCTCTTACATCATTATCGTCACTGGTAAAACAATTACAAAAAGCATATATATATATATATATATATATATATATATATATATATACATATATTATTACATAGAAATCGGGGTTAAGAGAACGGAAAGTGTTTAAAGTTTAAAAACTTATAATTTGCGATAACAATTAATATTTGAATATAACTGGTTGCAGCAATCCATTGAAGTGTGTATTCAAATTATCAGATTATTGTAGACATTTATAAATCCGTCTACATCAGCTCTTGAATTCTCTGTCTTAGGTTCTTTTTGGATTTCGATCATTTCTAGAATGTTTCTTTAAATTCGTTGCTTTCGGATACAAGAACTCGTACATCAGCAAAATTAAATTTATGTAGTTATTCAATGCTATGTTTTGCAAGGGCGGTACTTTTTTTATTAGATCTAACGGTATATTCTTTTATGCAAGTATTGTTCAGTATTACCGATATAACACGCTCCATAGTCTTGACAATTAACTTTGTATATACAGTGTGTTTTATTCTCATGTTTCACCCTTGGCCTCAGAGTGGTGAAAACATGTTTGCAGTAGTTGTTAGGTTTGTGTCCAATCTTGATGTTGTAATTTTCCAGGCATTTATCAATTTGTTGTGACAGTCCGGGTGTATAAGGGAGGCCGATGTATTTAAAATATATTTTTTCTTTGTTCCTTTGTTCTGTATTGTATATTTCATGTAATCTTTTCTTTATGAGTGGTTAAAAAAACTAGGTGGAAACGCGTTTCTTTTTAGTATAGAATATTCTGAATAATTCACGCAATTGGTTCACCCATATCTGCAGCAATTGCAAATTTAGTATTGGAAGACCTTGAATGTCAAATACTTTCAAAGATCCCATTCAAAGTGCAGTTTTTCAAACGGTATGTAGATGACTGTATAGCGTGTATTCCTCGCGACAAAATAAACGAAATAACCCAAATCTTCAATTCATATCACAAAAAAAATCAATTTACCAATGAAATCGAAGAAGATAAAATAATCAATTTCCACGACATACAAATAACCCACGACGATACAGGAAAAATATATACAAATTGGTATCAGAAACCAACATGAAGTGGTAGATACCTAAATTTTGAATCAATTATTCCAAACCGATACAAAAAAAGCGTTATCGATAGTCTGGTTGATAGTGCCATCAAACTATCACACCCTAAATTCAGAACAAAAAATATAAAGAAATTGAAGAACATACTAACAAGAAACGCGTTTCCACCTAGTTTTTTTGAACCACTCATAAAGAAAAGAATACATGAAATATACAATACAGAACAAAGGAAAAAAGAAAAAATAGATTTTAACATCAAGATTGGACACAAACCTAACAACTACTGCAAACAATTTTTCACCACTCTAAGGCCACGGGTGAAACATGAGAACAAAACACACTGTATATACAAAGTTAATTGTCAGGACTGTGGAGCGTGCTACATCGGTAATACTGAACAATACTTGCATAAAAGAATATACCAACACGACTACTCTGTTAGATCTAATAAAAAAGTACCGCCCTAGCGAAACATAGCATTGAACAACTACATAAATTTAATTTTGCTGATGTACGAGTCCTTGCATCCGAAAGCAACGACTTTAAAAGAAACATTCTAGAAATGATCGAAATCCAATAAGAACTTAAGACAGTGAATTCAAGAGCTGACGTTGACGGATTTATGAATGTCTACTATAATGTGATAATTTGTATACACCCTTCAATGGATTTCTGCAACCAGTTATATTCAAATATTAATTGTTATCGCAAATTATAAGTTTTAAACTTTCCGTTCTCTTAACCCCGATTTCTATGTAATAATTTGTATATATATATATATATATATATATATATATATATATATATATATATATATATATATATATATATATATATATATATATATATATATATATATATATATATATATATATATATATATATATATATATATATATATATATATATATATATATATATATATATATATATATATATTTCATATTTTATTTATTTGTTTATATAAATGTAATATAATTAACTGACAATTTTGTCATATTTATATTCAGAGCAGTATTCTATTCGATTGTTCACCACTTCACACAAAGGAAACTATTAATGAGTAACATTCAGTGTTACTTGACTAAGGTCCGTACACTGGATTTTTCCGGGAGAAAGCCTCTGACACTACTCGTTGGTACATTGATATCATTGTCTGATGATGCTATAGTATGTATATATTCTGGTAGATTGATATATTCTCATAACATTTAACGTTATCCTAATATATAATTAATCCAGGATATGTATTAATTATAATCATTGCCTGGCAATGGTATTAATTACCGGGTGGTGGATTTATATTTTTCATGAAATCAGTTTGATTGCATGAACAGATATATGGGCAACTCGTCGGGGTAAAACCCCTATATATATATATATATATATATATATATATATATATATATATATATATATATATATAATATTTTTTACATAGGAATATATATATATATATATATATATATATATATATATATATATATATATATATATATATATATATATATATATATATATATACAGTGTGTTCCAACGAAAATTTGACCCCTATAACTCCGAAATGAGTAACATTAGCGAAAAACACCAAGACACGTCGATTTTTGTTTCGAGGGGAGCATTTTTCGAAATAATTCGAAACTTCTCAGATCAACCCCTACCCCAGCAACCCTAACTTTGAAATTCATCATAGGAATAAGGGTCGAGTGGCACCTTACTGAAAAGGTCTGTCAATTCTCCACCTTGATTTGTCATTTTTAGAATTTTAAATTAACATACAGGGTGTCCCAACCCAGGGTGAAGTTGAATTCCTGGAAATCCCAAATACTAAATGAAATAGATTTATTTTGGCATAATGCAAGCGCAGGTTTATGCTCGGTCTAGAAAAACGACTTACACTTGTGAATTTGGAGTTGGTGCAATCAACCCCCTATTTCCAGCATCCCCAACTCAAAAATCATTCGATCGATAATAGGTCAAGTGGCACCTCGTTGGAAAGGTATTTCAATTTTCTCTTCGAATTTGGTATTTTCGAAATTCAGAATCAGCATACAGGGTGTCCCGGAGCAGGAACACTGAAAACCCAAATAACTTTTTGAAACTGGTTCATTTCGGTATAATACGAGAACATGTTTATGTTTGATTCGAGAATAAGACTCTCTTGCGTGAATATGGAATTTTTGCAATCAATCTCTTCCATTCAGCATCCCCAACTCAAAAAATCATACAAGTGATTACAGGTTGAGTGGCAAAGTTCCAGAAAGATTTTTCTATTTTCTGAATCACTGAGGCATTGGTTTCAGTTTGGCAATCGAGGTTTTCTGGCGTGAGGATCAGGATGAGGGATGATGGAGAAACTGATTGGATGCTCATCTAAACAGGAAAACGAGATTTATTGAACTTGTATTCAATTGAAAACAAAAACTAACTTGATTATTACAACAATTGTTCAAAATGACCTCCGCCCACCTCCATACAGTTATACAGACGATTTTCGAACTCTCTTCTCACATTAGCGAAAACTTCAGCAGTCAAAAGTCGGCATTCTGTGATAATCCTCATCCGCAGCTCCTCCAGGTTTTCTGGTCTTGTGGCATAAACTTTAGATTTTAGATGGCCCCACAAAAAAAAATCTAGGGGATTTAAATCTGGTGACCTGGCTGGCCACTCAACAGGTCCTCTTCTACCAATCCACCTTCCTTGGAAATTTTCGTCTAAATATTGGCGCACCCGAGCATCATAATGCGGAGGAGCACCGTCTTGTTGAAAACGCATTTCGTCCTCAGAAAGAGTTGGATCGTTCTGTAAAATTTCTGTCAATCTAGGATGTATGTGTTCCTCTAACAACTGTAGGTAGCCATTTCCATTCAGATTACCCTCAATAAAGAAAGGCCCAACTAGATGATTGCCAAAAATTCCTGCCCAAACGTTCAACTTCTGAGGCCTTTGCGTGTGGGCCTCTCTAAACCAATGAGGATTCTGTGTGTCCCAATATCGACAATTATGTCTATTCACTTCACCACTGAGCATAAAGGTGCTTTCATCAGAAAAACAGATGTTATTCAGAAAATTTTGATTAGCGTTTAGGTTTTCACTTAGATTTTCACAAAACTGTAAACGACGATCTGGATCATCTTCGTTTATTTCATGCACTAATTTCACCTTGTAGGGTGAAATTTGTGATGTTTCACGATTCTATGGACAGTTGTAGCTGATACACCAGTCAGACGAGATAGTTTTCTGATCGAAGTAGTATTCTCCATTTGTAGATGACCCACTACTGCCACTTCCGTTGCCTCATTTCTGACAGGACATGCCACTTCATGTTTTTGTTTGCCACCGAACCCGTAGCTAGGAATTTGTCAACCAAATATTTAACGTACTGGTGACTGACTCCCTTTCTCTTTCAGGATGGTTCCTATCGAATATCCTTGCCGTTTCTTTGGCACAACTGTTATTTCGAAAATACGTCGATACAATTTCGACCCTTTCCTCAGTGGAATAAACCATTTTCAGATTAATTTCAACTGACGAACAACAACAATAATGAGGAACTGATCTGAATAATAATAATATTTCATTGCAAAATGAGAAATAACAGATGACTGCACGCCAGATGGAAATGAAAAAATGTGAACATTTTCAATGCAGAAATCAGCTTTATTTCTTCGTAATTGATGCTGAACACATCGTACCCCAATACTTTTAACAGTTTCGAATTAATTTTAGTTGATAATTTCAAATGACGATATTGAATTTTTCGAAAGCGACATCCTGTATGGAGAGCCGAACTGAATGAAATGCTTTAATCATTCTGGAATTCAAAAACCTTTCTGAAGATATGCCACTTGAATTATTTGTATGATTTTCAAGTTGGGGATGCTGAATGGAAGGGGTTGATTGCAAAAATTCTATAACCACACAAGAAAGTCCTATTCTCGGATCAAACATGTTCTCGTATACCGAAATGAACCAGTTTCATAAAGTTATTTGGATTTTCAATGTTCCTGCTTCGGGACACCCTGTATGATGATTCTGAATTTCGAAAATACCAAATTCGAAGAGAAAATTGCAGTACCTTTCCAACGAGGTGCCACTTGACCTATTATCGATCGAATGATTTTTGAGTTGGGGATGCTGGAAATAGGGAGTTGATTGCACCAACTCCAAATTCACAAGTGTAAGTCGTTTTTCTAGACCGAGCATAAACCTGCGCTTGCATTATGCCAAAATAAATCTATTTCATTTAGTATTTGGGATTTCCAGAATTCAACTTCACCCTTGGTTGGGACACCCTGTATGTTAATTTAAAATTCTAAAAATGACATATCAAGGTGGAGAATTGACAGACCTTTTCAGTAAGGTGCCACTCGACCCTTATTCCCTATGATGAATTTCAAAGTTAGGGTTGCTGGGGGTAGGGGGTTGATCTGAGAAGTTTCGAATTATTTCGAAAAATGCTCCCCCTCGAAACAAAAATCGACGTGTCTTGGTGTTTTTCGCTAATGTTACTCATTTCGGAGTTATAGGGGGGGTCAAATTTTCGTTGGAACACACTGTATATATATATATATATATATATATAGCCATATCTGTACAGCCGGAAGAATGGCTGTACAGATATGGCTGAAAATTGGTTTGGTGGGTTGGTAGTTTAGAGCCGACATTATTGTTTATCCCGTTCGACAGCGTTCTCGTGTGACTTGCTCGTATGGATGACAATTTGATAATATTGAAAAAGTGAAGTGAACTATAAAACGCATTATAACAGTGGTCAACAAATAGATAATTTGCGCATTCAAAAATTGCTATCGGTGGAATGGACAAAGTATGTCAATATTCTCAGGCATTGAAATTTCGGACTGAAGCACCCGGCATGTGCTGTGCATAAGGAAGTTGTGCTGTCACTTCTACCCACTTCGCCGGAACCTTTATTTATCCCTTCTTGCTAGGAATTCATATGATTCGAAATTATTTTTGAGTGAGATACGCAATATATATATATATATATATATATATATATATATATATATATATATATATATATATATATATATATATATATATATATATATATATATATTACAATGTCAAACGAGGAAAATGCTCTGTAAATATCATAAGCACCACCCAAAGTCAGCTGTTCAGAGAGTTACACTACCTAGACATCTTGGAGGTCGTGGATTAACTGATTTGAATAATCTTCATAGTAAACAGATTTTTCATCTACGTTCCCATTTTCATGATAAACAGAGAACGTCTAAATTACATGATATTGTTGTTGCTTCAGATTATAATCTTACACCTCTGAACTTGACAATGCAAAAGGTAGATTTTGATATATTTGATGATAATTCTAAAAGAGAAAGTTGGATGCAGAAGGAATTACACGGAAAGCACCCTAAAGAATTGAAAAATGATCATATTGATGAAATTGCATCGAATAAATGGTTAGTACCTGGAGAATTGTTTGCTGAAACAGAAGGCTTGGCAATTGCGATCCAGGATCAGGTTGTTTTCACGAGGAATTATAGAAAACACATCATCAAACAAAATATAGATGATTCTTGCCGTAGATGTTTCTGTTCTTCAGAAACAGTTTTTCATATATTATCATCTTGCTCAGTCCTTGCTTCAACAGATTATTTAGAAAGACATAATGCCGTCGCTAATATTATTCTCTTTAATCTAGGTATTAAACATGACCTAATTCCCAAAAGAAAGAAATTTCACAAATACGAACCTGAGATTATTTGTGAAAATGACAAATATAAACTTTATTTTGATAAAACAATTCTTTGCAACAGAGCTGTAAAACACAATAGACCAGATATCGTTCTTAATAATAAACAGAATCAAATAACATATATAATTGATATTGCTATACCCGACACACATAATATACAAAATAAATACAATGAAAAAATTTCTAAATATATGATGCTTGGCGACGAGATTAAAAAATGTGGAAAATGAAGAAAATATTTATTCTACCGATTATTATTTCTACAACAGGAGTTATTCTAGAAATCTTCACAAAAGTATTGAGATTTTGGGCCTGAAGAAAATTTGTTTGAACAGTTACAAAAGATAACAGTCATCAAATCTTGTAATATTCTTCGTAGGTTTCTTTCCGAAAATAATAATGAGGTAGAGTCATAGGTTTTCTCTTTAGTTTATACTGCTCAGAATCTCATTTCATATTTTATTTATTTGTTTATACAAATGTAATATAATTAACTGACAATTTTGCCATATTTATATTCAGAGCAGTATTCTACTCGATCGTTCACCACTTCACACAAAGGAAACTATTAATGAGTAACATTCAGTGTTACTTGACTAAGGTCCGTACACTGGATTTTCCGGGAGAAAGCCTCTGACACTACTCGTTGGTACATTGATATCATTGTCTGATGATGCAATAGTATGTATATATTCTGGTAGATTGATATATTCTCATAACATTTAACGTTATCCTAATATATAATTACTCCAGGATATGTTTTGATTATAATCATTGCCTGGCAATGGTATTAATTACCGGGTGGTGGATTTATATTTTTCATGAAATCAGTTTGATTGCATGAACAGATATATGGGCAACTCGTCGGGGTAAAACCCCTATATATATATATATATATATATATATATATATATATATATATATATATATATATATATATATATATATATATATACACTACCAGGAAATGCTTTTAATCAAACATATCCTGGAATTATTATATTTTAAGATAACGTTATATGCTATGAAAATACATCAATCTACAAGAATATATACAAGCTATAGCATTATCAGCCAATGACATCAATGTACCAACGAGTAGTGTCAGAGGCTTTCTCCTCGGAAAAATCCAGTGTATGGACCTTAGTCAAGTAACACTGAATGTTGTTCATTCATAGTTTTCTTTGTGTGAAGTGATGAAAAATCGAATATAATACTACTCTGAATACAAATGATAAAATATGAAATAAGATTCTGAGTAGTATAAACTAAACAGAAAACCTATGACTCCACCTCATTCTTTCTTTCGGAAAGAAACCTACGAAGAATAATACAAGATATTTTGACTGTTATCTTTTGTAACTGTTCAAATAAAGTTTTCTCAGACCAAAAATCTCAAAATTTTTATGAAAATTCCTAGGAATAACACCTGCTGTAGAAATAATAATCGCTAGGATAAATATGCTGCTAAACGAGCAGCGCGATTTCCATGGCTCAGTTGTGGAACTCTTAAAAGACGTCTGGAGTGCAGTCGATTTCTCACAGTTTGGTCGGAAATTTGTACATTATGAACTCGTGATAGCTCTTGATCTAATTGAAATGCTGTTGTAGTACGATTTCTTCTGGCTTGTAAAACCAAAAATCGGTCTTCGACGACTGTAGTAATCCTGACACGACCTGTATGGCGTTCTTTTACGCTACCTTCTTCATTGAAACCCGATCATAAACGTTTTATGACACTCGGGCTACTTCCCAGAATCCTGGATACTTCCCGTTGTGAGGTCCCAGCTTGGAGCATGCCAGCTCGTAACATCTCTTCTCTAGTCAAATGACGTCTTTCCATGGTCGAATCACAAAGCTTGAATCTTTTATTTGTGCTTACAACAGAAACAAAGTGCCAACTTACTGATTTCAAACATTGAATACATGAAACGATTATAAAGCAGCGTCGCATCTGCTGCATTTTTAATTTTTTATAAAAAAAAACTAAAATCTGAAATCTCTACACAATTTGGTGAGAAATTGATGCAGGTGTTAATTTTTTAAAAAAAAACATCCATTCTGATCGTTCTGGATACGATATATCGATATTCAGAAGTATTCCCTAGACTTTTTTGAGGTGTTTATATAAAAAGGTAGCATGACTCTGAAACAAAATCCCCCCCTTATTTTCGCAACTACTGGGTAAATGTAATGAATTCATGGGTAGAATAATTCCTTTTCTGCAAAGTATAGCAAGATGCCTTAAAAGTACAAGAATTGCCAACAGAATAGTGAAAAAAAATCTGTACTTCAACGCTCTATATGTAGGACTTTTGAACATATATTTATGGGCACTTTATTTGTGTTTTCTAATATAAACTCCCAGACGGAATTAATTATTACATATCTGAAGCACCCTGTATATCACTTTTGTGAACCCGTAACAAGCAAGTCCTAGAAAAACAATGTATACAAACAATTTTGTATCAAGTTTTGATACTTTCAATTTTGTATAAAAAGTATGTTTCTTTAGGAGTTACAATTCTTAAAAACCGATTTTTTACTGTAATTTGGTTTCAAGCAGAAATGAGCTACAATTACATCACTTCTGTGAGCCTTCAACACAGACGCACACACCTCCTTGATTTCGGTGTTTTCCGCTAGATGAATTTAATGACAGAATAATCGAAAAGCAAGCCGTCAGGGGTTGATTTCTCTTGAATGATCAGATCCACAAACCTGCATAAGTCCTTAGGTATGTGAACAATATCTCAAACAACCCCCAATAATCAAGAAACAATGAAAACCTAAAACCGATTTTCACAGCTGGAGTTAAGTTCATATTTGGCATTTCTCGCCATGACAGATTATCCTAATGGATTGGCGAGAGTAAATTGAATCCATTTCAAACACACCTATCTAGGCAAAAATTTTTGTGGAGGAAATTTTCAATTACGTTTAAACTTTTCTAGCAGGAACAATTCTTTTCTTCCTGAGAGTTCCCGCTCCGATTCCTGGCGGTTTCTAAGATCCTTCGCCGCTTGATTTGAACTTAAAGTCCCATAACAATGGAATTTGCGCTTTTCATACTTTTTTCGTTGGGCTCCCCTTATGTAACTCGAACACGAATCCGGTATCATTGGAAAAAGAAAACGCCGATCGAAAAAATGTCCTCTCTCAGTGAATCGAACCCCGATTCCTTTTTCTTTTGCCCATTCAGATATACCACTCACTTTCTTATGCCTTCAATATCATAAACAACCATTTTTTTAAGAAAATGTTACCAGATTAAATATTTTGAATTTGGTATTTTTCTGAGAAGTCATTTTTTCCAGGATACAAGCGAAACCTGTTAAGAAAGACGTTCAATTTAGTGATTATATGCCATATAATCAAACTTTTACAAAATCTATTTCAATTGGCGTAATGCTTAAAAAGATTTGAAATTTTAGGGATTCAAACAAATCACCTTCAGAATTTTCATTCAGTTGCTAACGTAATTAATCAGGCTTTCCTGGAAAATGTAATAATACAAATTTTGCAGCCAAAACTCGCCCATATTTAGCAGATTAACATAACATGAACATTCTGATGCATATCCAGGCTTAGGTTGATTAATTGAACCATTAAATTTGCGAACTAACTTTAATTATTAAAGCCCGGGTATTTAGCAGAATACCCTAGAATGCCATAAAATTCCTTTTAACATAACTCTTATTTATATTGTCTTCATTCATGTTTTAATGTTCATTATGCTAATTCTGATGATCCATCATTCTAATCTATTTATCTGGAAAATCCCCGAATATCTGATATTGCTCAAATTTTTATATAAGCAAATCAAATAATTCAAAGTTATTTCTACATGAACCTTGCTCTGTACAGGGTGTTAAATAATAGTATGTCACAACTTGAGGGGGTAACTCTACGTGCAATTTCAAGAAAAAAGTTCATATAAACAAGGTCCGCTAAAGCTTCGTTACGGAGCTACAGGATGTTGAAATTTCCTGAAAAAATTGGTTTTGTCTTCAAAACTCCTGCAGTTTTTTGGATATTCAGCCAAAATATGGCAAGCAAATTATTTTTTACAGCCTCCATCATTAGACGTCCTAAATTTTAAGTAGAATCTACGAAGTGTTCTCTTTTCCGGAGCCATGTCTTTTTTGCACTCTCAAACTCTTTTCCAGTGCGCCACTGATCAGCGTACAATCAATTTTCGTCATATACGTTCAATTTGGAAACTTTTTTGACACCTGTAAATTTTTCGCAACTCCGACCGTTCCCGAGACAAAAATTATTAAACGATTGTATGCATTCCCTGAATTAAAAGCTATTCTAATTGAAAAAATGCCTAGAAGGATTTGATTTTTTTCATTTATTTATATATTTTGGCAGTTGCTAGAGTTGAACCAGTGTCTGCTCGAATTGTTTATTAAATTAACGATCAGCTTTAAGACTTTTGAAGTTAATGGCCAATTTTAGTAACGCTGAATTAGCTGATATCCATTACATGTACGGTACGGTCTGGCTGACGGAAACAGAAGCTAGGCGATTATATTAGATGCGCTTTCCAAATCGAGTAACACCAGACAGGCGAACATTTTCAAATATCCACAAAGGTGGAGGGAAACTGGTACTTTTACTGCAAATAATCATCTAAAAGGTACAACTCAAATTATGAGAACTACAGATATTGAGGAAGCAGTTTTGAATTGTATTGATTTGAATATTCATGTGAGTACAAAAAGAATTGGAAATTAGTTGAATATCTCACATGTTCTAGTTTGGAGGATTATCCATGACTTTTTACTGTACCCGTTTCATATTCAACGCGTCCAAACTCTATCTCCTCGAGATTTTCCTATAAGACTGAATTTCTGCCGATGGTTATTAGATAAAAGTACAGAAAACGCTCATTTTGATAGTGAAATAATGTTCACAGGCGAAGCGAACTTTTCGAGAACTACTATCACAAATTTTCACAATATTCATTATTGGTCTGAGGAAAACCCCAATTTGATTGAAGAATCTCATCATCAAGAACAATTCTCACTAAATGGTCGGAATAATAGGAAATTGTTTGATTTGTCCATTTTTTTTGCCTAGCAGGCTATACGGTCTCGCTTATCGGCAATTTCTTGAGGAGGAGTTACCTTTATTGCACGAGGATGTGCCACTTTTTACACATTTTAGTGGAGAAGCTAGGGAATTCTTGAATAATACATTCAATACGATGGATAGGTCGGGGTGGGCCAGAACCATAGCATCCTAGGTCTCCAGACTTAAATAGCTCAGACTTTTTCTTATGGGATATCTCACAAATTTAGCTTATACCACTCCAGTGAACACTGTAGAAGGGTTGAGAAATCGAATAATAACCTCTTGTGACATGATAAGAATTACCCCAGGCATATTTCAAAGAGTGCGTGATAATATGCGAAGAAGAACAGGGGCCTGTATTCTTGCAGGTGGAGGACGCTTCTAGCAAGTTTTTCAGTTTTTAATTGTTCTTTTTTTAGTTTTATATTGAATAAGTATAAGTTGAGTCTCAGAAGACGAGCTATCAAAATAAAAGCAAAATTTGTGCATACCTATCGAGTATTTATATTATTTTTTAATTAAGCGAATAACAAACAATTCAGATTATTCAAATTCGATAATTAATAATACTTTTTGAGGAAGTCTTCCAGACTCCCGCCTCAAATGCAAGAAAACACCAGAAATCTTTAACTTTTATTACAAGGAAAGAAACACAGCTCATTTCTAATATAAAAACATAACAAATATCTTAAAAGTAGACCAACAGACCAACAATAGAAAATATAAAATGGAAAAATTAAATTTTTAAGCGCCAATGAAATCACACACTATATATTCTACGGTCAAAACTTAACAAACGCAATTTTTTTATTTTGATCCTAAAACCGTTTTGAAAAAACATTCAATTATCTAATAAAACAACTCGAAACGGTAGGAAAATCGAATTAAAAAATAGTGCACTGCAATTCTTTTATGCACGTTATCTCCCCTAGCAACAATTGATGCAGCATTATCTTGGACATTGCAGACATATGGACTTTTTACATTTGATGCAAGTGGAATAGGTTTTCCTTCTCATTCGAAAAAGGCAAAGACAACAATTTTTTCGGTTGTCGATACGGAATTCTGGTGGCTTTTCTTCCGGAATCTACAAAATTTGACGTATAAGTGATTTTATTTCCCTATTTACAAAAGGATTTTCGAGTCTATTACTCATATGGTGTTCGACCAGCTGTCCCGCCAATTTCTTAACAAAATCAAATCGTTTCATGTCATTTCCATCAAAGGAAGAGTATATTACATATGCGTTCACGCTGCACATGTCCAATATTTCATAAAAATTACCATTGTCCATCTTCTAGTGCGACGACTACAAGTGTATTTTGCCCATTTGTCATCCAATGCATCTACACTTCCTTCTGTTGAATTATAAAAGGCAATTATTTCAGGTTTTCCTGTTGTGGCATCAGATGCTCAGCGTAATGCATGGTGGACAAAAGAATAACTGCCTTATTTTTTTTTGGGGACATGTGAAATAAGTGTCCTTATTTTAGTAAAGCCGTAGATGGTCTCACCCTGTGCTTGGTCTCTTCTTGGTAGAAACTCTTGAGGAATTTCTCTCTTATTTTTCTCAGGTGTTCCTATATGTGCTATATTATGTCTTTGTAAATGTTCTGCTAGTTCTACCGACGAAAACCAATTATCTGCAGTGAAATTCCTATTCGAATCATATATTGGTTTGGCTAATCTGATAACTGATTGAGTTGGTTTCCTCAATTTTTTCTCTTCACTAATTAATTCTACGCTATCAGTATTTTTACCGGCATAAATATAGGCATCATGCAAATAATGAGTTTTGGCATCAGTTAATGTCATTATTTTTTTGCCGTATTTCTCAGGCTTAGAGGGAATGTACATCTTGAATCTACACCTGCCCTTAAACCCAACTAGCATTTCATCTACACATGCCGTGGCTCAAACTGTATTTACCAAAAATATCTGTTGAAAAAAAAAGCTTACAGCTCAACCATACTACGCGGTTTTTTCATTGAAAAAAACCTATGAGATCTTATATAAAGTCGAGTCGTTTTTTTGATTAGTATCTAAGGTAAATCCAATTGTACGACTTTGTCTAATCTAACCCAACAACATTTATGAGAAACTTATCACAACCGTAGTGCTTTTTACTCTTATTCTCATTATCATTTTTCTGCTGTGTGACTACCAATTCGTGGTATTTAAACACCTCAAAAAATTTAGGGAACACTTCTGAATATCGATATATCGTATCCAGAACGATCAATATGGATGATTTTTTTTAAGGAATGAACACCTGTATCAATTTCTCACCAAATTATGTAGAGTGCCGCTACAGATTTCAGTTTTAAACTAAAAATGCAGCAGATGCATCGCTGCTTTATAGTCATTTCATGTATTCAGTGATTGAAATTCAGTTAGTTGGCACTTTGTTTCTGTTGTAAGCACAAATAAAAGATTCAAGTTTTGTGATTCGACCATGAAAAGACGACATTTGACTATAGAAGAGATGTTACGAGCCGTTGGCATGCTCTATGCTGGGAGCTCACAACGGGAAGTAAACAGGGTTCTAGGAAGTAGCCCAAGTGTCATAAACCATTTATGGTCGCGTTTCAATGAAACAGGTAGCGTAAAAGATTGCCATACAGGTCGTTTCAGGATTACTACAGTCGCCCAAGACCGATTTTTGGTTTTACATGCCAGAAGAGATCGTACTTCCACAGCATCTCAATTAACTCAAGAGCTATCACGAGTTCATAATGTACAAATTTCCAACCAAACTGTGAGAAATCGACTGCACGAAGGTCAACTCCACTCCAGACGTCCTTTAAGAGTTACACAACTGACCCATGGAAATCGCGCTGCTCGTTTAGCTTGGTGCCAAGAACACGTAAACTGGGATCTAGAGAGGTGGGCCACAGTTCTCTTCAGTGATGAATCTAGATTTAGTTATTATCCCGACTCGGGAAGAATTCAAATATGGAGGGAACCTGGAAAGCAAAACCGTCTCCAGCATGCTCGAGAAGTTGTTAGACAGGGAGGCGGATCAGTGATGTTTTGGGGAGGTATACGCCTTGGAGGAAGAACTAACCTCGTTCTCATACAGAACAACCTCACGGGAAATTCTCACGCAAATGAGATAGTTTTACCTGTAGTGGTACCGTATCTCCAAACAATGGGTCAAAATCCACTCTTCCAACAAGATAATGTCCCTCCTCATCGTGCAAGAGTTGTCTTGAACGTTCTTGAAAAGAATGATATCGATCTTCTACCGTGGCCATCCTGCTTCCCAGATCTGAATCCCATCGAGCATGTGTGGGACACCCTAAAAAAAATCTCCTGCGTCAAAACGTTTTCCATCATGAACAGGAGCTTCGATTAGCAGTTCAGGAGGCTTGGAATGACTTAGGCCAAAATGTAATAGACCATTTAATATTGAGCATGCCGCGACGATGCCAAAGTGTCATTAATAACAGAGGTGGTCCTTCTGGGTACTGAAAAATATAAGTGCTTCCATATCGTTTCGAAAATATTAGTTCAGGATTTTTTTTGTGTTTTACTAAATTTCGTCGTTTTCAAATTTCAATTTTTTTAGGTGCTTTGGAGAAGTCAAATATTATTTTGTTTTCTTGCGAATACATTATATACAATACATCCTAACAAAACCGAAAGATTTCTATAAATTTGAATCATCAAATTCATATTTTAAAGATATTGGTAAGTGTTCCTTTTTGAGGTGTTTATTATAGAAAAATAATTCGTCTAGTTCTCTATAAATGTTAAAGGGTATTTATTTAGGTAACAATTAATGACAAAGTTGTTGAATGTTTCTTAGATGCCTATTAAAATAAGTAAAATAAATTTTATTTGATATCTGGCAATTTTCTTGCAGTTAAAGGACTTTCCTAGACGAGTATAATAAAAAATCTAATACGATTGAGGACAAACTTTTCAATTAGAAATAAACTGCAATATGACAATCGTTGGAATAATAGAAAATAGTCGGTTTATTGTAATCACTAAGCTCATCAGTTAAATGTCGCATTTCAGATGAATGAAATGCATCTACATATCTAACAGCGATCAAACCACTCCTTAAAACTACGATTTGAATAAAAAACGTGTTAAATTGTGATGAAGAACTCTAGGAATTTTAAGTTGACACCAACTTATGTATAAATGCGACCCTAAACTATGTTAATGAAGGTTATCTACTGTAATTAATTAAAGGAACAAAACTATTATTTAATTTCGTATATAGTCGCGTCCGTTGGTATCTGTTGCACTTCAGTGGGCAAGAGTTCATAGTTTCGGCGTTTTTTTGAATTCTGAAGAGATAAGCGCCAGTTGGTTAATATCACTTAAAACTGCAACCCCATTTTTAATGTTTTGGATCCTCTGATAGTTCACATCCCTACGCATAACGCGTTTTGGAGTTCTAAATCTAATGTGTGATGCAATGATAATTCTGTGAATATGATAGTAAGGAAAAAATTAACAGAGCTTCCTGATCTTTTTATGAAGAAAATACAATACCCCAAACTTATATCGGCTAACTTGTTCAGTTTGCGAATTGTGCAAGATACAACTTTTTCAACATAATGAAATATTTTTCATTATTTGTAACGCTTTCGACGATACTATGCCCTATTGGTTGAAACCCTATGGATAATTTAGAGACTACAAAGTTTGAGTCCCATCTTATTTCGTCAAATAATCGAAAAAAACTTTTCAAATATCTTAGGTCAACTATGTGTACTAAAGTAGCGGCCCCTAATCTGAAAGATAACAGTAGTAACTTATGCAGTCTCGTCGAGGTTGCCAAACTTTACCCAGAAATTTTAACGAATTGTGCGACATTGAGTTCACTCCTTCTTTAGTAAAAGAGCATCTCACTACACTGGATACATCTGCTCCCGGCCCCGACGGCATCACAGCTCGCCTACTCAAAGACTGCCTCCTCATTGTCTGTTCCTTTATCTAGAATCTTTTTTGAATCCATTACTTCCGGTTCTTTTCTATCGGCTTAGCTGACCGCTCAAGTTATCCCCATCTTTAAAAAAGACATGAATTCTGAAAATTATCGTCCAATTAGTCTCGTCCCTATTGCTGCGAAAATTTGCTAAATGATAATTCTGCAAAAAGTATTCAAGTTTGCACAACTGAATCAGATTATTCCTGAAGATCAACATGGTTTCATTCCTGGATGTTCGGTCATTACAAATTTGTTGAAATGTGTCGACATCTGACGTGGATGGATGAGCTCACTCTGATCGATGTCGTGTATTTGGATTTCTTGCGAGCCTTTGATCGTGTCCCGCACACACGGCTTCTATACAAGCTCCAACATTTGGGCATTCGGGGCAGGCTACTGTTTTGGGTGGAGAGATTTTTATCCAGTAGGAGCTTTCGTGTTAGAATGGGTACTTCTCTTTCATCTACGAAATCGGTTTTGAGTGGAGTCCCTCAGGGTTCAGTTCTCGGACTCACTTTATTCGTCTTATATACCTCTGATCTTCCATCTGTTCTATATTCACAATGCTTTTTGCCGACGACACTAAGATTTTAAACAATCCAACTACGAATGCACGATCCATCCAGGAATATTTAGACACTATCTCGAGATGGTCCGATGACTGGTTGTTACCATTGAATCTCGTGTCGTGTACTTCATCTAGGCAAGAACAACCCCCGACACGTGTACTCACTTTCAGGCCAAAATATAACCAGCTACATTTATCAATCTGATTTGGGCGTGATAATTTCACATGACCTTTCGTGGTCAGAGCATATTCTCCATACCATCGCGAAAGCCAAGCGCATCCTCTTTCTGTTGCGGAGGTCATTTTCCGGATGCGTTCTTGCAGCGTGTTCTATATTGTATAAAACCTATGTACGTCCTATTCTTGAATTTGGTGGACCAGTTTGGTGCCCTATGCTTATTCGCGACATGTAGGCTCTTGAAAATATCCAGCGACAGGCTACACGAATTCCTTATCCGTATGATGTCCTACGTCAAGGTTATAGCGAGCGGTTGAATCTGCTCAACATTCCCTCATTAGCCGATCTTCGCTCTCTAGGAGACCTAATAAAAGCTTATCATGTTCTCCATTCGCTATACGGCGTTGATCTCGGAGATCTTTTTCACCTTAATTTGGACCAGAGCCTTCATGGCGATTATCTGTGAGTTTTAAGCATTCATGTCGGGAGCACTTTATTTTGAATCGAGTGTTTGGTTTATGAAACGGTCTACCCGAGGCTATAGTTAACGCGCCGGGGGTGAATACCTTCAAGAATGCATTGGATGCTTGGAGTGATGATGTAGTAAACTGACTATGTTTTTATCATCCTATTTCTTTTGTTTCGGATTGGTTCGGTCTGATCGCTTTTTTTCAAAATGTTTCTGTTCCTGTTATAATCAAGTAGCACACTGTTAAATTAAATTGCGTATTAGGTTAATATTTCATCTGTTACACACCTCATATTTTGTATGAATTTTTTTCTTTAGTGTAAGTGAATTTATAGGTTCACACCTAAACTCTTCTGAATACAATAATAATTATAATAATGATAATAAATAATAATAAAATAATAAAGCCTCAGGGGCTCAGGAATATTGTTTCTGAGTACGGGCCTAGCGAACCCGAGTTACCCTAGCTGAACCTGGCAGTAGGTATAAAATGCAACTTATCCAATGATATTATACAATCTAAGGAGTAAACGGGTGAATCGACATTGTACCGACATAACCTCTTGTCGCGTTCAAGAATTAGGAAGAGGGTCTTGTTCGGAAAGTGAGTCACAGTCTCCCTTGGTTAGCGACGGAAGCAGCGTGATATCGAGTAGGGATACTGCAACAAAAAACCTAGTGGGAAATAACATCAACACCTCCCAACCGACTCTTGATATTTCAACGGTGGCGCAAGCCATTATGCCTACGACCACGAGAGCCGGACTCCCTAGGAAACGCATGAAGTGGACCCCAGAAATGAATTCCTTCTTTATGCGTTCCTATTACAAGATTACAAACTTGGAATCGGAAATGACAGCATACAGATACGCGTTACATCTTGCGTTCGTAGAAAAATATCCTGAATTACAGCACATATCCGAGCAGAGAATTTCGGATCAACGAAGAACAATTTTTAAAAACAGGCAACTTTCTTTAGAAACGCTGCAAAGCATACGAGAAGACGTCATAATGGAACTCAGAAGTGAAAATGATACTGATAACGGTATACCTGCTGGAGTCAATGAAAGTGTTACAGATAACATCGAAGCCACGGAAACGAATATTAACATGGGACGCCCTCCTGAGCCAAATCAGTAGAACGAATATATGTATTTAGCAAGATCAGAACTAAACAGAGCAATAACTGAATTCAGTGGGAGTAACCCAACTAAAAGACCTAAATTGCCCAAACTCAAGACGAACAAGAACACCAATATCATCCTAGCAAGCGTAAACTCAGTGTTTGAAGAATATACTGACCTGAACACCTTGGAGATGAATCACACTTTGATTTACTCTGGAGCAGTAGCGGTTCTTCGACTTCACAAACAACAAATCTCCACAACTCTAATTCAAGCTGAGCCAAAAAGCGTCAAAAAACCACCATGGCAAAAACGACTGGAGAAGGATATTGATAATATAAGAGCAGAAATCGGTCTCCTCACAGAATTCCTGAGAAACAGAAAACCCTCAAGGCGCTTGAAATCACATATACGTAAAATTTATAGAAATATTGGTACGAACACAAAACACTCTGATCACAAACAACACATCGACGTGTATATAGACACTTTGAAACAGAAACTCCAATCAAAAGCAAAGGGGTTTTCAAGATACATCAAGTGTACTGAAAGGAAACACCAAAACCAAAGGTTCCTCCAAAACGCGGCCAATTTTCATAAGGGAAATAACAAAACTGCGACCAACAATAACAGAGAAGTACCTGACGCACAGTGCATGACCGACTATTGGTCATCACTATGGTCGAACCCCAAAGAACACAATAGAGATGCGGAATGGATCACGAATGAAAAAGAACGCCTTGATATTAAACATATGGACTTCGAAGGAATAACGGAGGAAGAAATCACAACAGTAGTTAGAGCGACCATCAATGGGAAAGCCACAGGTATCGATAATATCCACAACTACAAGAAGTTTGATAAGCTCCATGGAGCCCTAGCGAAACAGCTCGCGTATGTTCTTCAACATCCCAAGAAAACACCCACTTTCCAAACGCAAGGCTTAACATATATGCTACCTAAGAGCGATAGAACACAGGATCCGACTCAATATAGGCCAATCACTTGCCTGCCAACACTCTACAAAATACTCACCTCATGCATATCCAATCGAATATACCTACACCTTGACGACAACAATATATTAGCAGAGGAGCAGAAAGAAACACCACGGGTGCAAGGAACAACTCATCATCGATTCTGTGATAATGAAACAGGCACACGTAGGGCATCGGAATGTTAATTCAGCTTTTCTCGATTATCTGAAGGCATTCGATAGTACCGCCCATTCTTGGCTTGTTGAAGTGTTGCAGTTATACAAAATTCACCCAGCCCTGGTAGAATTCTTGAAGACAACAATGACACACTGGCGCATGTCTCTGCAGGTCAACATGAACAATAAGTCAATTAAAACCGACGAGATACCCATACGTCGTGGAATTTTTCAAGGAAACTCTTTGAGTCCACTATGGTTCTGTTTAGCTATGAACTCATTGTCCTCAATGCTCAATAGAACAGGATACGGATTTAGGATGAAAACAGATAGGAATTATTATACAGTCTCCCACCTGCTGTATATGAATGACATCAAGTTATATGCTTCGAACAAGAAGCAATTGGATGATTTTCTGAAAACTGTCAGTGAGTTCTCGGCAGATGTTCATATGAAATTCGGGATTGAAAAAAGTAAGACCCTGAACATTCAAAGGGGGGAAGTCATACATGGTGAAACACAACTTCCAAACGGTGATATTATACAGTGCATGAGGGATGGCGCAACATACAAATATCTGGGATACCAACAAGCCAGATTGCTAGACCAAAAACACTCAAAGGAGAAGATTCGTTCAGAATACAGTCAGCGTCTGAAGACTGTGCTGAAATCAATGTTGAACTCGGGGAATCTAGTCAAGGCAATTAACACCTACGCCATTCCAGTGTTGCTTTACTCATTTGGAATAATCAGATGGACTAAGACAGAACTGGATGATATTCAAAGGCAGACCCGAACGATGCTAACAAAGTACAACAACCATAATCCAAAATCATCTGTGATACGAACAACACTGAAGCGGAAAAAATGAGGACGCGGATTAATTTACACACCGAACAGATAAAAAATCTCAGAGAATTCTTCTCAGCAAAAGCTCTCACTTCTGACCTACATAGAGTGGTATCGTTGGCTGATAAGGGATATACACCTCTAAATCTTGCTACCAAAGATGACCTGTTGAATCAACCGTTCCTATCAGATACTGAAAAACAAAAGCATGGTCGACATTACCATGAGATTAATCAACCACACATCGACAAAGAAGCCTCCAACAAATGGTTGATGAAAGGAGAATTATTCGCAGAAACAAAGGGAATCCTTATGGCCCTCCAAGACCAAGTGATCGCTACAAACAACTACAAAAAATTTATTATGAAGGACGGAACATTACAAACAGATAGGTGCAGAAAATGCCATATAAGATCAGAGACTATACAGCATATTACGCCCGGATGCGAACAATACGGACTATCTTCACAGGCATAATCAAGTGTGCAACATTATCCATCAGAAACTTGCGCACAAGTACGGACTTCTGAATACCTTCCAGCCATATTACAAGTATCAACCGGCGCCCGTATTGGAAAATGACTCTACCAGATTATACTACGATAGGCCTGTTATCACTGACAGAATGGTGACGAATAATAGGCCGGACATAGTGGTGTATGATAAGAGAGCCAGAACAGCAATGCTGATGGATGTCGCCATACCGAATAATAATAACGTGCTGAATAAGTTCCAGGAGAAAAGGTCCAAATACACAGACCTTGCTATTGAGATCAAGCAGATGTGGCACCTCGAGAAAATAGATATTGTTCCTGTCATCGTATCCTCCACTGGGTTGATACCCAAAACTTTGCATGGTAGCCTTAAGAGATTAGAACTGCATATATATATATATATATATATATATATATATATATATATATATATATATATATATATATATATATATATATATATATATATATATATATATATTGAGATACTGATAATTTTCAGGAACAATTCGGTTTTAATGTTTTGCTAGGTGTGATTGGTACGAGAATAATTGGTTCCGTGATTTTTCATGGGCCGTTGACTGGCACTAGATACTTACAATTTTCAGAATGAGATTGAGGGATATTTGGAAAATCTCTGCCTTAAATCATTGTGTGGTTGTTGATTGAATGTGCTCAAATATTGGAAATTTCTTGTCTGAAGATATATGTTCTTTGGACTAGTCTTCAGATTTTCTACCAGTTTGACCTACCTAAGGGGATGACATTCGTTACTTTCGATTTTGTAAATAAATGATTGTTTCAGAGTGTCTGTTTTCTGTTCTGCAGTAAAAAGTAATTTGCTATGATTTGGCTTTACTTTTTAATGCAAAACAGTATCACCACGAAATGAATATGTTCCCAACATCAATATCATTAATTCGTTTTAACCCTACACATCATAGGCATATCCAATATCGTGGGCTTCAAGCGAAATCTCACAAAGTCAAAAAACAGCAAGTTGAGTAGGAGGCGATTAAACATTTCCATTATATTGGGTGCCTCATAACTGAATAATGATTTGACTTATTCCGTTTGTTTTTTCAATATGATGATGTTAGGTATGTTGGTTAGAATTTAGCCTAACAGTGAAGTTAATAGTGAACATATTTTAGAAAAAACATTCGAAAATACAATGATCTGAGCAGTGTGTTTTGCATATTCAAAATTTTCTTACACAGCTGACATAATGAATAAGGGTTCCGTAGTTCAAGGAAACAATCAGTTATCAGTTATAAGAAAAAATTAATTATTCCATTGTTTTATTACATACAAAACAGTATTCAACAATAGTCAAATAATAATCAATCATTCCGAATCACTATCGTCGATTCCCGGCCCTTGAACAGCGTCCCTCACAAAATTTGAGGTTGGTAGTGATTGATACCAACCATGAAATTCCTCTGGAATCGTACGTTTCTGACACAATTTTGAAAGATCATCCTTTTTTTGTTAACTTGTTAATTTGCTATTTTCGATATCCTCGCGAATTGACAACCTAGCCCTTCCTAGAATATCAATTTTTATATAGTCTCTCTAATTATATACATATATATATATATATATATATATATATAGGTATTCAACAAGCTCAAAAAACAGTTGAAGTTAGGGAGTTCTTTGGGGCGAAGCTGTTTACCCGGGTCAAGCGAGTGCTTCAATCGGGGTTGAGCTCAAAACCTTTGGTAACTGCACTCAACACATGGGCGGTTCCGAGCATCACCTACTCTTTCGGAGTGGTTGACTGGTCAGTGACGGAATTGCGCAAGCTCGATCAAATAATTAGAACCATGCTCACAAGGTACGGCATGCATCATACGCATAGCTCAGTAAGCCGGCTTTATCTACCAAGGGGTGAGGTTGGTAGAGGTCTCAACAACATAGAAAATAGTCATGCTCAAAACCTGATAAACCTGAGGGGATACTTCGCTGGGAAGAACTGACCTTTTTAGAGTTCCATCCGACGGCTAGATGATTTGACTCCACTCCAACTGGCTAGGGCTGAAATCAAATTCACAAGCCGTACCTCAGGTGAACTACAAGAGGAATTGATATCGAAGGCACTCCATGGACGATATCCGAAAAGTCTGAAAGGTGACAATGTAAATAAAAAGGAATCACTTACTTACCTGATTGCGGGATACTTACACCCGGAGACTAAAGGAAGACTACTAGCCATTCAAGATCAAGTCGTGCCAACCAGATCATACTAGAAGCACATAGCGGGGCTTGCTGTTCCCTCGGATCTCTGTCGTCGTTGCTCACGTCATCCTGAGTCAATACAGCATGTCACTTCATCTTGCTCGATTCTTGCGCCCAAAGAGTATCTCAACCGACGTAACGCGATGGGTAAGATCTATCACCAACATATCGCATTGAACCTCAGACTCGGAAAGGTGAAAGTGAAAAATCACTTGTACATGCCGGAAACGATAATGGAAGATCAACATTATAAATTTTACAGGGACAACCCTATTATCACTGACCGTCCAGTGCCACATAATAGGCCAGATATTGCTGTTTTCTTCAAAACAGAAAAGAAAGCCAGCGGACGACAATATGAGTGGAGCATACACCGAAAAAGTCGAGAAGTACCTTGACTTGGCCTTCGAGATAAAGGAAATATACGGATTGCAATCTGTCATAGTTATGCCACTTATAATATCTGTCAACGGCCTGGTCGAAATCCATCTCGCAGAGAACACCAAGAAATTGAGGTTGGACACTTCCATCATTTCCGCAGCTCAGAGGGACGTCATACTCGGCACAACCCATATTGTTCGGAGATTCCTCAATATGGGGTGATTCAATTATTTGGCGTTCATCTTGGCGAGTAATCGCCCGGTGAACACTCAATGCCTACCTGCAACTGCGGTGATAAAATATATATATATATATATATATATATATATATATATATATATATATATATATATATATATATATATATATATATATATATATATATATATATATATATATAGGTGCTTCAACGAAAACTAAACAGAGGCAATATCTACCAAGATATTCATTTCTAATCAAAACGCAAGAACCGGTCAATTTTTGTTTCATGGGGGCCTCTTTTGGGGTACAATACTTGCCTGAAATATCAATCCCCCCCCTAAGCGGGGGTTGCAATTCTTGAACATTTTTTGAATACGGAAGATGGGTCGAGTGATGACTCAAAAGAAAGGTGATATCTTTGTCTACATCGCCTTGAACAAATTTCCATTTTTTATTTGAAAACTGTGAGAGATACAGGGTGAGCAACTGAAAGATAGGGAAGACTATTTCCCTGAGACTATTCAAGTTTCAGTGAATTAAAATGGAACAGATCCATGCTGATCAATGGCAGTCATCATAAAGTGACATCCTCATCTCGAATTTCAACCTCTAGAGCAGGGGTGACCATCCTTGAAAATTTGGAAGAGGGAAGATGGGTCGAGTGATACCTCGAAAGAAAGGTATTATCTTTGCCTGCATCCCTGTGAACGAATTTTTTATTTTTGATTCAAAACTGTAGAAGATACAGAGTGAGCTACTTAAAAATAAAGGAGACTATCTATCGCCCTGAGCTATTCAAGTATTAGTGCAAAAAAATGGAACAGATTCATTCCAGTTCAAAGGCTGTCATCTTTGATCTAAATGAATCTATTCCAGTTTTTCGCACTAATATTCCCATAGTCTTGGGGCGATAGTCTTCTCTATTTTTCAGTGGCTCACTAGCAATAGCTTGTCTTTTTATATTGTGTTAGTGTCGTGTGTACATATAGAGTACCAAAGATTATTCTGCTTAGAAGCTTCAATTCTCATCTTGCACTCCATGATTTACAGACGAAGACAAGGGTGAAAGGAAGGGATTTGGGACAGTGATCTGTAACAATGGAAGAAAAAAACCAGCTGAAAATTATTTCAGCAATCATACCTGACTCTGATATATCTAAACACACTTAAATTTAAGAAAAGATTTTACATAGCAAGCACAGCCATAAAAAGACTAAGGAGATAATCAAAAATTACATAACCTGCGATATTTCCTCTTTTGCGGAGATGTTCTTCCGTCGCAGTGTGGGTCTCCTGAAACATAATCACTTCCTTGTTCTTGCTTGCCAATTTTGAAGCAAAATCTCGCCGAATCCCTTCAATATTCAAACTCAAAAAAATAATTCCCTCTCTATTTGACCGAGAGACCCCGATGGCCAGGTTCGGTCTTCTAAGTGATGCCGATTATGATCTATAGAGGTTCTAGAATCATTATGAACTCAATAATTTAGGTTGACATCTCCCATATATTATTTCTTCGTGGTTCTTGTTCAATTTAAAGAAAAATTTGCGAAAAAATTTTGACAGTCGTTTTAAAAATATAAATCGATGGTTCTTCTTTCTTCAATCGGAAGCGTTTGACCTTAAGCCAGTTAACTTTCATGTTATGGATGTCGGTAATTCTATTTCCTATTACCTTTGTAGAAAGCTCTTGCAAATCCAGAAAGTCAGTAATTCATTGACTTGATATGGATCTTCAACTTTGTTTCTGTTCCGTTTAGATCCTGATTTTCTGAAAATGTTCAGCCAATCGTGTACTGTATATTCAGAAGTCATTTTTTTCTCTTTCTCTATCGCACCATGAAATGAATCCACTTCCATGTAGGAAGCATTCGCAATTCTGCTGAGATCTAATAATATACAGGGTTAGGCAAAAGCACCGGAACGGCTAATTATCTCGGTTATTTACCGAGCGATTGTTTTGAAAATTGGTATTCCTACATTGTGAAGCATAAAGAATTCAGTGCAAATATTTTGTGCTCGATAAAGTTTCCGGTGTAGTCGAAAATGACCACAACATGAGAATCTCAAAGAGAACACCCTATATGATTATTAATTTTTAGATTCAGAGGAAAAAACTTCCTCAGAAACAATCAGTAAAAATGCTTTTCCTCCAATGTCGTGTTCATAAAAAAATCAAAATGACAGTAATCATATTACCTAAATTACTCTTGAGTTCATAATCAACATGACAGGTTGACAATTATTGTCAAGTATTTGTTGAAGTTTTTATTTTGCAAGAACGAGAAAATTTTTTTTATTGAAACTATATCAAGTCTTGAAAATGAATTCCATTCACCTCCTGACAATAACCTAATCGATCACTGAAATTTCTAAGAGAATTTTGCAGAAATTGATTTCATCTGTTATGCGACGCCTTAACTCATCTAGATTGGCAGGTCGTTCTCTATAAACTCGGCATTTCAAGTGTCCCCATAAAAAAAAGTCCAGAGGCGATAAATCAGGTGACCGCGGGGGCCACTCAATAGGACCTCTTCTCCGATCCATCTTTCTGATCTCCATTTAAATTTCCTCCTATAAAAATGGACCAATTATGTGGTCACCGATAATACCGGCCCAAATATCCAATTTTTGTGGATGTTGTGTATGATCCTCTCTAATCCAATGTGGGTTAGGTTAGGTCTCTCGACGAAATACGGCAATTATGCCTATTTACTGTACTGTTGAGGCAGAACGTAGCTTCATCCGAGAAAACGATTCAATTCAAAAAATTTGGATTCGCCATAATCATTTCCCTCATGGTCTCTGAAAATCTACGGTAAGGATCGTCTTCAGTAAGCTCATGGACGAAATGGATTTTATATGGTTTCATTTTTTCTGTTTTCAGTACTCTACAAACTGACCTCTGAGAAATATAATGATTTAAAGCTAGTTCATTCGTAGAAACCTGAGGATTTTCCTCAATTGTTAGTAAAATGTCCAACTTTGTTTCTTCGTCAGTGGCAGATTTAGGGCGTCCTGCTTTGGGAATATCTTTCACTTGCCGACTTGCTTCATATCGTTGGATAGTTTTGCATACTGTAGATTTACTAATTTGATGATCTGGGTGAACAGCATTGAACAAACTGCGAACTTCTTGGTAAGATCGTTGTCTGTCATCATATCCACGCATCATCATAACCTCGATCCATTCTGCTTCACTGAGTTTGAATACCATTATTAGGAATTGAAGTACAAAAATCTAAACTTCAATAAATACTTGACATTATTTGTCAACCTTTCCCGTTGATTATCAAAGCATAAGTAATTTGATTTGGGTGATATAGTTTTTATTATTTCAATCTTTCATGAACTCGACATTGAAAGGAAATGTTCTTTGTTGATTGTTTCTGAAAAATTTTTTCTCTGAATCTAAAAATGAATGAACATATAGGGTGTTCTAGTTGAAATTCACATTTTTTGGTCATTTCCGGCTAAACCAGAAACACTAGCTAGCACAAAATATCAACACTGAATTCTTTATGTTTAGCAATGTAAGAATACCAATTTTCAAAAAATCGCTTGGTACAAAACTGAGATAATTAACCTTTCCGGTACTTTTTCCTAACCCTGTATAATAGAAGTGCTGCAACATTTTGTTCCTGTTTTGTCCTCCACAAGTATCCGAGTCGAGGGTTACTCTTTTTACATCAGCGGGTAAAGTTTCAAACCATGTTTTCAGGCAACATCCGATTTCGGAACTTCCCTTCTTCCCATTAAGTTGTGTTCATGCAAAACAATACACTCTGTTCGCAAGAGCCAACTAATAAACTGTAAAATCGAACATATTAATTTTTCTACTATAATACATACTGGACACTTCCGATTAAGGTATTTGTGAAACCGTTTGATCGTCAAATGTTGCTGTTACAAAAGTTGGGTCTTCCGAAGCAACTCTTTTGTCAATCTCTTTACTTTCAGCTGCATCGTTTTTTTGTTAAATATGGCTGCGGTAATCTTCTTTGTTTGCATTATTTTCTTCTTCTTTGGCAGAATGGTATCGGAAGTACGTTTGGCACTGATCTTTTTTTGGTTTAAAAAGCGACAGATTATAAGTGGTACAAAAATTTTTTCTGTAAATTGAGTGGGAAACAGGATTGTTATTGTTTTCTTCACGAAATTGAAGATAAAGCTCATACATTTTCGAATCTGAATGTAACATGTTCGTTGATTTTTGGCTGTAGTGACTCTCCATTGTCGGAAAACTCTCAATGTAATTTTTACCAATTCCTACTTCTACATCCTTTGTTTTATTTTTCAGCATGTGGTTTTTTGGTTATCTTTCCCTTCGAATGATCCGAAACTGTTCCTACTTTCGAGATCCGTGTTTATTGTTGATACTCAAAGTTCTCATGAAAAACTGTTGGCAGACTTTTATTTTATTCTTGTCTTTAGAGGAAAAATATTTTTCAGCATTTCCTCTTTGAAAACTATCTTCTCTTTTTCTAGGTCTGCGAGATTTGGGAGAAGACACCTCAACGGTACTGAGAATGAAATCCATTTTACGTTCAACGTATTTGAGTGCCCAATACTCTTTGCAAATTTTAATGCGAGCTTCTTCAGAAAATTGCCTACTGCATTAAAATTTGCATTTTTCGCAAGAGATCATTCTTGTTAGTTTCGGAAAACTGACTTTACCCTTTTTTGTTGTGTACCTCAAACATTGGCTCATTGTTTTTCTTATTCAATTCTTTTTCCATGTTTCTGGTCTTCCCTTTCTCCATAGTGTATTTTACTTTGGTTGGTCACTTTCTTCTGCTGTTTCTGTATCATTTACATTATCTTGTACCTGGCATACCTCCTTTTTTCTGAAATTTCTGTCAAGAGTGGAGTCTGAGTCTTCTGATTCCGGTTCATAGAGTTCGTCCGAATTTTCATCTCAGTCGATCTTTCAGAACCAGGTGATGTGCATTGATCTAAAACAGAAACAAACTATTCAATCAATAGCTGGGCGGAAAAATTATTTCGAAATCACCATTTTTCGAGTTGTTCACGAACAGTTCACCATCTTCTGAATGTCGTTAAGCAGTGGCAAGATCATTACTTCTTCTCCTAGGAAAAATTGAATAAGAATATAAACAGGATGTTGAAAAGTTGTTCTCCGAAAATTTTGAGACTCACCTTTTTCGAAAATAGGAATATTGTGTAATTGCATTAAAGATTCGGATTCCAGATGCATGATTTCTAGAGAAACGACAGAAATTGGAGCTGGACTTTGAACAGACGGAGATGCCGGTAAAAGTTCAGTATCAGAGACAGTTCCCTTATTGGCTTATCACTATTTATCTCACTCTTATAATATTCGTAAATACCTGAAGGTTCTTCTATGAAATTCAAGAGTGGACCGTCTGAATGAGATTCTTCAAAATAATAGTTTCGTAAGTTTAGGATAAGATTGATTGAAAGAAGTTCATTTACATGAGTTCTCAGTAGTGGAAAATTCATTCAACCCAAGTTGTAATATTAATTTTGGTCTTGAAGAATACGTCATTTTACTGCTCAAACACAACACACAATACCTTAAATTATTTCGAGGTTAATTGAAAATATTTTGTCTTGCCGTAAATGTCGGTTGAATAAACGACAGAATAAAAGTATCTAAGTCAGGTAGGTGACAATATTGCGTCAAGACAAAACTCACTAAGTCGTTTCAGATGGTAACTAGTTTATAGATTAAAATCGCCTAATAACATGAACGCCTAATATACTAAATACCCAATCTACTAAAAGCCTAATAAACTGAATCCCTTCCATATCAAAACATATGGAACTCTTCATTTTCACTGGCATTGATATTTAATTGCTCTTCATGTTATATTGAATCCCCTGATATATTATTTGGCACAATCTTATGGTAAGGAAGGCTGCTTCGAGTTATAGATACTGGCTTATGTTCAATAAGAATTATAACACTATTCACTACTTGCCATTCAAAGAGATACATTCAATTTCAGAATCTCAACTTCTCTCTAACTGAGCTTTTATAGGATAAAATTAGAGGGGTCAAACATATATTCAACAACGAATCGTTTAATCACACTTTAGGCATAGAAATTCAATTACCGAGAGTTCTTATATTTATTCAAATGAACTATTATTATATAATTCTTCGAGCATGGGAAAAAATCGTCAGAAAATTATTCTGCCTGTTATCAGCAGCACAAGGGAAATAAGTAAAACAGATAATCGAGAAGGATAAGATTATTTCCAAATTCGAGCTGGACTGTTTCATATCAGATATTTCAACTTCAAGATTTCATCAACATTTCATAATACTTGAAATGAACACAGTCTCAAAGAGAGTGTAAATTTTTCTTAGAAAATTATGTTCATTCTAAAAGTACTCGAAAGTATAACACATTTCAATGACAAAACGACACATAGAAGATCGCCCTCGTACATGGCATTCTCTGATATAATTTGAACTAGATATATATAAACACCTCAAAAAGTCTAGGAACACTTACCCATATCTATAAATTATGAATTTGATGATTCGAATTTATAGAAATCTTTCGGTTTTTGTGAGGATGTATTGTATATAATGTATTCTCAAGAAAACAAAATAATATTTGACTTCTCCAAAGCACCTATTATAAAATGAAAGTTGAAATTTGAAGATGACGAAATTTGGTAAAACACAAAAAAAATCCTGAACTAATATTTTCGAAACGATATGGAAGCACTTATATTTTTCAGTACTCAGAAGGTCCACCTCTGTTATTAATGACACTTCGGCATCTTGCGGCATGCTCAATATTAAATTGTCTATTACATTTTGGCCTAAGTCATTCCAAACCCCCTGAACTGCTAATCGAACTCCTGTTCATGATGGAAGACGTTTTGACACAGGAGATTTCTTTTCAGGGTGTCCCACACATGCTCGATGGGATTCAGATCTGGGGAGCAAGATGGCCACGGTAGAAGATCGATATCATTCTCTTCAAGAACGTTCAAGACAACTTTTACACGATGAGGAGAGGCATTATCTTGACGGAAGAGTGGATTTTGACCCATTGTTTGGAAATACGTTACCACTACAGGTAAAACTTTCTCATTTGCGTAAGAATTTCCCGTGAGGTTGTTCTGTATGAAAACGAGGTCAGTTCTTCCACCAAGGCGTATACCTCCCCAAAACATCACTGATCCGCCTCCCTGTCTAACAACTTCTCGAGCATGCTGGAGAAGGTTTTGCTTTCCAGGTTCCCTCCATATTCGAATTCTTCCCGAATCGGAATAATAACTAAATCAAGATTCATCACTGAAGAGAACTGTGGCCCACCTCTCTTGATCACAGTTCACGTGTTCTTGGCACCAAGCTAAACGAGCAGCGCGATTTCCATGGATCAGTTGTGGAACTCTTAAAGGACGTCTGGAGTGGAGTTTACCTTGGTGCAGTCGATTTCTCACAGTTTGGTTCGAAATTTGTACAAAACTTGAATCTTTTATTTGTGCAAAAGAAACAAAGTGCCAACTAACTGATTTCAAACACTGAATACATGAAATGATTATAAAGCAGCGTCGCATCTGCTGCAGTTTTAGATTTTTATAAAAAAAACTGAAATCTGTTGCGGCACTCTACATAATTTGGTAAGAAATTGATGTAGGTGATCATTTCTTAAAAAAAATCATCCATATTGATCGTTCTGGATACGATATATCGATATTCAGAAGTGTTCCCTAGACTTTTTTGAGGTGTTTATAATATTAAGATTCCGCCAGAAACTGTTACTAGTTTGAAATCCTCAAGGTACTCCATAACAGTCTTCTCAGAAAAAAATCTTGGAAATTACAGCATTCTGTAGAATTTAGTTCATTCCATTTTCAATTGTCAATGTATACTCAATCCAAACTAATTGGAACTCAACAAACCGAACACCGGCAAATTGTTCGGGAGTTAAAATTATTTGACAATTACGTCAGCTGATTCATAAAATCTAAAATTTTTTGATTGCGCCTTTACTGACATTCTTTCAGAATTGATAGTTTTCTTGAAATTTATTTAAAAGTTTGCAGATCAACCCTATCCTTTATATACCTGAAAACTCAAATCACATTCATGTTCGAATTGATAGATTTTTCGATATAATTCGAACTGACAATATATATAATATTAGGCTTTCGAAACGCATCTACGAATATTTTTGAAACAATGTGAGAAAAAGTATCTATGTTACTATATTTGCCAATTTATCGATATTGATATTTGAAAGAATGGTGTAAAAATATATCTTCCTCAATACAAAAGTTTCAGTACAACACTTCGTTTCTATAATTATAAATTTGGCAACTTATTTAAAGCAATCACTTCTTTTGGGGTATGTGTTTTATAATTGTAAACTGAGAAAATTGAAATATTAAAGAGAAGCATAAAGTAATACACCTGAAGCATAAAATTCAATTCTTTTCTTATTTTTCTGAATTCATTATGATAGGTATGGAATAAACACTCAACATATTACTGAATTCAATTTAACTTCAGAGTCATATAAACTTTTCTACTTGTTTATGAAAACTCGAAAAATAGAACAGAATACACTGTTTTTATGAGGCTTACTTGTACAGTATGTATGTGTCTTGATTATTTGAAGCAAGATATATTATATATAAACTATATTTTGTCTTTCGATTTAGATTTCCTTGATTTGTAAACTCGAATCAACATGATTTCCTCAAACATATTAAATTTCCATTTACATTTGAATTTGAATAATTGGAGAGTATGCTTCCTCATGGACGAACTGAAACAAGAACCAATATAGTGAACACAGATATCTAGTTTGAAATATTTTATTTATTCTTGCTCCCGACTTTTATGTTCATTTGAATTCAGAAACAACAACAGATATCTACTTCCATAACAGGTAAAATTTAGCTAGTATGAAATCATTTAAACTCCCTCGTACATCACCAAATTTATAATTATGAATTTTTGTATCTTACAATAGTTATAACAACAGATAGATAATGTATACATGATATGTTATGAATACCTTTCAATATGAATATCATTCCAAATGTCTGGAGGAATATCCTGTCAGTACAAATATACACTGAGAAGGATATTCTATAACTTTTGTTTAATTTCAATTCAGAAACAATATCCTACATTCGTTTCTTAAACTGGTGAAACTTAGCTCAGTTAAGAGTCATTTCAGTACCCCTCGTAGATGATTAAATTCATGACCATGTTGGGAATAACTTTCGATATGAATGTATTTTCGTTAACAAAATGAATTCCATTTTGAGAGAAATACATACTGGAGAGCTTTTTACCTGTCAATAGCGTCTTGAAAACTATCCCATTCTATAATGAAGATAAGCTTGATTTATTTCATACAGAGTCCTAATTATGATAGTTTCAATATTCCAAGAATCCTAAAAAGAATTTTATTGGTTAGATTGCTTTACTCAAATTCAGAAAAAATAACACACATCATTATGAATTTTCTGTGTTTTATTGCAAACAGGACAACTGATAGATAATAGATTCATGGCGTGTAGTGAATAACTTTCAATATTCCAATATAAATACATTTACGAAAACAGAATGAAGTTCTTTTGGAAAGATATTTATACACAAAAGTTTTACCTCTCAATAGCGTCTTGAATCTCATTACTTTCTCTAGGATAGTCTTGACTTATTTTATACCGAATACTCACTATTATGAGTTCAACATTCCAGCGCCTCAGAATTACAATATCAGTTAGAGTTACCTCAAATTGTAAACGTTAAATGGAAAAATTGAATGAGAGATTATTTCTACGGAATGCTAACCAAATAATCATCAAAATGGACAATAGAAACATTAAATTACTTACCTTTGAAACTTCAAGTTTCTACAATAAAAATATCGTTATCATATTGTGATATTCCGAATAAATACATTTTTCTAACAGAACGAACGTTATTGTTATTGATATTCCTCATACTAACTTTCCACAAACTACGGCTCATAAGGAGACTGAGGGGACAATTCCATGTTTCAGATTCTTTCTTCGAAAATATAGCTCTCTAAACTGGTCCCATATTGAAAAATTGAGTCGTAAAATGGCGATCTCTTTTCACGAATTGATTGCCGAGATATGTACGAATCTTTTGGTACCCAAATTAAACCTCTCGGTAATCACATATAAGTAGGACAGATGAAAGAAAACCCGCAATTTTGACAGCGCGAATATTGTTGATCTCGTCAATTTTTTGTCGTCAAAGTTTGGTGAAACTGAGTGGCAGGAATAAATTTAAACCGAGATCGATTTCTGGAGGAGATGACTTTGAAAGTTTATTTATCGATTGAAACTTGGATTTTGGAAAGAATTACGTACAATTTCTAATAGGGAAAATATCGAAATATATATTCACGGAGGATTTCGAGTGAAATCCGATCTAGAAGTACGTTTTTGAAGGGCTCGAAAACGCCGATTTTGCAAGGCTAAAGTAGATAGCGCCACGGCACTCTATATGGCCTATACGTCTTTTTTGTCGTTTTCGGCGGTCGCTCCAAAAGGACCAACTTTGGAGGCGGATTTCTCCGGAACGTTTGAGAACATCAAAATGAGACTACGTTATGGGAACAGAAGACTTCTCGGGGAATGTTTCTTCCAAGGAAACCGTCGCTCTATATCCGGCCGTTAAGGCTTACACTCCACCAACCAATTTGGTCCATCTTTCGAGGGAAAAATGGAGTGATTTTCGAAATCCTCTCGGAGACGCGGTTTTTCGAATTTTTGGACAAGGTAGAAAGCGTAATCCTCGTTCGGAAGGATGGAATTTTGTTTTTCGGCGGAATTTTCGCCCGATTTCACCTGGTGCGTTCCCGGCGCGCTTTCTACACCTTTTTTCGTCGGACCTTAGCGTCGCGCCCGGACGTCGCTTGGACTCGAACGCGGAGTCGTCGGACGAAGAAAACCCCGATGTATTCGAGAAAATTGTCCGCTATGCGAAAACAAATTTTTCCGTTGAAAAAATCGCCCCCCGATTTCCCAAGCTCTCTCCCGCCGAATACCGCCATTTGTCTATGCCCATTCCTTACGTTTTTAGTATAGTTAAACTAGTGAGCCCATTGAGATCGCCTTTTATATCCAAATAGCCAATATACTAAACGCCTAATATACTGAATGCCTTTTCATATCCAACTCTATCTATACTGAATGCCTTATTATATTCACTTCATTATTCATATTTTTACTTGATAGTTCTTTATGTTACATGGAAATCTCTCATATTTTACCTCAGTCATCCTTAGGGTAACGCAGCTTCCAGTATTGGTTTATGGATACTGACTCATCATTTCAACACTATTCACTACTATCCCAATTCAAACGGAAACATTAAATTTGAAAATCCCAAATTTTCTAGCCGTCGGAGATTTTCGGAATGAGGAAAATAGAGCGAAAATTTGCGAAAGCCGGCCGATAGCACTTCTTTTGATGGAAGATTTTTCCGTTTTCCCGTGGTTTTATGAGAATCTACCAATTGCGGCGCAAAATGCGAAACTCTAGGCTTTTTCGTTGTCCAGGTTTCGTAGCTATTGAAGGCGATAGAAATATTTTTATAGCTACAAAAGTCCATAGAAATTATCCCCTCCATCCCCGAGATTTTGGAGACGTATTTTATTTCCGCTTTCTCGGAACTTTTTCCCGGAATTTTCGCTCGATCGACCTCTCCGATCGCCATGCGAAAGATCCGAGTTATCGATTCCGAAAAAATCTTGCCGTTTCGACGTTCCGTTCGCCCAGGGCGACGTTTCGGGGAAATTCTTCCTCAGACGTTTCTCTACCGGAAAAAAAATATTCGCGGGGGCCTACGGACCCCGTCCGTTTTTACCCGCCCGGTTCAAACTCCAACCGTTCAAACTAATCTAACCTCCACTTTCCTCGAAATAAGCCTTACTGCTTAAGTATTATATGGATTGAACAAGTGCATTATTAAGTAAAAGCAAAACTCATGAAGGGACTCAATGAGTTTTGCCACGAACGAATTCTGATATAGTGACTCAATGAGATAATGTTGATGGGAAATACTTGAAATGAGGCTTACAAATGACTTAGTGAGAGATACTTGGAGAAGAGTGGGCAAAGTCAATAGATCAGAAAATTGTTGCCGATTTAAAAAAACATATTGTCTTTTTGCATTCGGATTCAGGTCCAACGATTTAAAAGGCAAATGAAAGATTGATTCCATATAGAATTGAAAACTCCACAGTAACAGCAGTAATAAGAGATGATGCATTATCATGCATGAATTGGAAGTTTTCTCCAATTGCTGAAGCATATATGATATTATATATTGATTAATGAAGCAGTTTACATTTGTAACAAATATTATATGTATGAATTTTAATTTTTGCTTTGCTTCTTCATGTTAATTTCAACTTTGTCAAATCTCCCCCCATTAATGTGCACATTAGTCTTAAAAAGAAATTCAAAAACTCTTCATACAAGTACCCTGTATAATCTATTATAGATACGATTTGACACCCAGACCACTCTGTTTCCATGAACCGTTATTAAAAACTATATAAAACAAATAATGCATTAAAACCCACTATTATAGCCATGTTAGAGGCGTCCATACATTAAAATTTAACATTTACGTTTGATTTACGCTAAGGGGCCATGGATACGTCCAAATTAACAGCTGATGCTAATAAAATATTTAATAAATATTAATGCCGTCATTATGTGGTTCGAAAATTGATTGGCCCTCAAATTAGAAAAGAATTAAACATGTTAGAAGGCAATTTGTTACACATAATTCTATTTGTGTCCTGGATTCTCAGAAGTTGTTCTTTCGATTTTTATTGTTATTCTCTGTAATATGCCGTGAAAAATTATAACGTCTTCGTTGGGTCGACCAATTTTGATATTTTAGTAGAGGAGCTATGTGAAATTTTTCGAGTTATTTGAAAATTTTCGAAATGAATCATGTACCAATATCTCGGTTGGTTTTGAAGTTATGTAAAAATAGTTTTTTGAATATGAACCAAAGACAAATTAAATGTTTCATTCCTTTTCAAAATTATATCATATGTGCATTCAATTTTTCAATGTGAGACATGTTCTCATATAAAACCGAAAATTGTGTACCACATGTAACTGAAACTAGTCCACTGAACTTTTTTTCTATTTGGAATATTTTGATGAGATTTGGGAATCAGATGGAAGACAACACTGTAGCGTGCTTAATGGTCGCTACTACTTTAACTGAATAACCTTTGGATTAACACAGTGCAAGTCACTTTGATTCTATGACCATTCATTCCGTGAAGAATCACCTCTGCCATTGGTGACTATCGATGAATGACAACTGAGAGAACACCGGAGTTCATTCATTTCTTCTGAAGTCTTCGTTGAAACCACTCGAAATTAATTCTTCTTCTTCTTATTCTTTCAAATAGACCTATTGGTCTGTTGCTTGCCGAAGCCGTCTCGGGATGGTTTCTTGCGAGGTGGACTGCCAGCTTTCCTCCACTTTTTTGGGGGTCTTCCTGGTGGGCGCTTTCCATGTAGCTCCCATCATTATGCACGGTAATCTGTTTTCGTGCATTCTTCGCACGTGCGCATACCATTCTCTTCGTCTTTGTCTGCCCCATCAGACTATGTCTACTATGCCGCATTGAGCTCGTAGGTCAGTGTTTCTTATCCTGTCCAGTCTGGTCTTTCCGAGAATAGTTATTAGGGTTTTCATTTCGGCCGCGCGTAGCATACTTTTAGTTTTGTTTGTGTCTTCGCGTGCTTCTATGCCGTAAGTCATGATAGGTCTGATGCAAGTCTTATAGATCTTCACCTTACTATCTTTTCCCATGTGCTGGTTTGACCATATCAGATCTCTAAGACACCCTGACAGAGCTGCTGCTTTAGTTATGAGACTTCTTACTTCCTTCGCCAGATCGTGGTAGCTGCAGTTGTCCATGCCTAGATATTTAAAGACATTGACTTGCTCGATTGACTTGTCTTCCATAACCACTTTACACCTGACAGGTTCTCTGGAGAATGTCATGGCTTTGGTTTTTGATATTGAAATTACCATGTTGAGTTGTTGGCTGACTTGATAGAATTTAATCTCTGAAGATCGTTCTCCGTTTCTGCTATAATAGCTGCGTCGTCAGCATGGCAGAGCACAGATATTTTAGAGTGGCCCATTCTGTATCCCAAATTAATTAATCATAATTATTTGTGAATTGTTTAATAACCCTTTAAAACAAAATGGTTTAAGTAATTATCCATTGTCATCCGCTTTATTTCTTTATCTCGCACAACTAAGTAATTATTTTCATCCTTAAATTCATAATCTCAACATATGCATAGATTTATGAATATCCATCCTCGAATATCTTATATTCTCTTTAGGTTACATTTACTTACAGCATAAATCTATGGTTTCTATGTTCTTAATTCTTAATTTTCATATAGAAATATTTTACTGCTTTGTTCATTTTCTTTCAGCATTACTCAACATCGCTCTTTTATTATTTTTTAATCCTTCATATCCGTCTTATATTTTTTTTTGCTTATTAATTTCATTCATTACTTGCTGACCTCTTTCCGGCATTATTTGAATGGCCTAGAAAATGAGTGATATTTTTCTTTTATCATGATATCTAGATTTTCTTTTTATAATCGATTTGAAAGTCTGGTGTGTTCAATCCCAATTTCATTTTCTTATCATATGTATATCTATATGTTTATTTAGGCTATTTTTCATGTTTAATTTGTTAAAATCATTCAAAATTCAAATAAATTTAGGATTTTAAATTCCGAATTTGAAGAGTGACCATTTTCCCTAAGATGATTTGAACAATTTCAATCAGTTTTTCCGTTGATGAAACTGCGTTTATGTTCAGAGATTCTAACATTAAAATGCAATTGCAATCTGCGCAATCCAATCTATAAACACCTGATTTATTATCTTTATTAATTGCAAATTTATACTTCCTGATAAATGAACCTAAATTTGTTAATGTTCTGAACTCTATATTTAAATTTGAATTTTAAGAAGGGATTTCACATTATTGATAATAGCTTTACAACATATATATCCAATCGGTGAACACCAAGACAAGGAATTCAATAGTTTAACATATGTAGGCAATATTAGCAATAATGTGAGATCCCATCTTAAAATTCAAATTTAAATATAGCGTTCAAAACATCAACATATTTAGGTTCATTTATCAGAAATTATAAATCTCCAATTAATAAAAAAATAAATCAGGTGTTTATAGAGGGATTGTGCAGATTGCAATTGTTTTTATATAGATAGAATAGGAAGAAATTTTAATGTTAGAATCTCTGAACATAAACGCAGTTTCATCAATGAAAAACCGATCCAAATTATTCAAATCATCTTCAAGAAATTGGTCATTCTTTCAATTCATAATTTAAGATCCTACATTCTGAGAATAGAAGTATAAAACTCAACCTTCTGGAAGTATTTAAAATTAACAGATTTAGGTATTCACTGGAAATTCTTAATGACCAGGTAGACATAAGTAACTCACCCTTATTAAATTTATTTCCTAACCATTAGTTCAAGTACGGATAGCTCTGAGTGGATTGCCTCTTTACAATATATAAAAGTTTGTTAGAATTATGTAGTATTAATTCGCTCTTGATAAAGATACTTTGTATCGGTACGCGTCGAGCATTTAATAATATATTTCAGTAGAAATCAACTATTACTTGTATTTGTGTTGTAGAATTTATTCACATTTTCTGGATTGAAAAAGGTAGCTCTACATAGTGAAGTATTCTCAGGTTTTCTTAGGATAATGTAACTTTCCTCTTGGGAAAACTTCGAAGGCACTCTTAAGTTGCCGTCTCATTAGTTTGGCAGACATCGGAAGATTTTTCATTGGCTTTGGCATACTAAAAAGCTTGTTCTCAATTTCGCACCGTGGTTAAGCCGTATCACATTTTTTGTTTTGGGATAATCAGGGAGCATATTTTTCTTTTCAAGAGAAAATAGCTATTTATGCCGTTATTGGTATTGTGGTGGTTTTGATTTAGGGATCCTAGATATTTCACAGAGGTTGAATAGGATTTCGAAATTTCATGAGCTGTTTTTACCAATTTTATGGATTTATTTATAGCTAAAACTTCTTGAACTGCTCCATTTATGTTATCTGCTGTGGGTTAATTCACTTCTTTTTCATGGAATCCGTAATCTGCAATATGAATACACCCAAGAAAATTTCCGTGATGTGAAATATGAAAAAGTAGAGATAAAGCTTTAAAGGAATATTGGAATGTACCATGAAAGGAATGTTCTATTCAATGTGTCGCTACGAGTCCGTTTCAAGGCAATCGCCATATTGGTTTTCTAAATCACACTTTCTGTACTTCAAGAATCTTTGAAACCCTTTTCGAGTAATGATTGTTGATCTTATGAAGTAAATAAACACAGGAACAGCAAGTGGCGCTCAAAGCAGAAGATTAATAAAGGTGTTTGCGCAACAGTGAAAAACAAGTGTTGTCAACAGTCTATAAAAGTTGGATTTGTACAGATATATTTTAAACGAAACTATACAGAATAACTGTTTGAATACCCGTCAATTTCATTGATACTCTTCTTCCCTACTTCGGTTGTGCATATTCCCATACAATGGTTATAACTCTATTTATATCAAGAAAGAGAATCTTTTCGTTATTGGACCTAATTAAATTTGTTTGACAAAAATCAAACATATTAATATATTGGAGATTAATTAAATTATGTCTATTCATTAGTCGAATAAAAATTTTGATCTGGGAAAGTCGCTTATACGTAGTTATTGTGAATGTCTCATATCGCACCTTGTAATTCAAATGAATAAAAGAGTCACAATATTTCATCGTAATTCGTAGACTCTATTACGGATAATCAAATTTCCTGGGATATGAATATACCTCATCAATTTAATGAGCAGATAGCGATCGATTTTCGATTGATTCCTCGATAAGATGTGTTATATAATTATGTAATTATTCCGCATGTTAGGAAAAGATTGCCATTCGATAACGATAATGTTCATTTCCGAAAAAATTACTGAATACACTCAAGGAACAATGAGGTAATTAGAAACTCCCGCAGAATGTATGCAATCAAAGTCAACATCGTATTCTACTAATATCCTCCAGACATGCAACATTAAAATTCCGCAACTGGAAATAATATTGCATAACGAAGCGAAAAACAAGCTAACAGTGGCGGATCATTTACAGAATGATTTATTATAGTTAAAACCGATCCTGCATAAATATTTCCAATATTTTGGTTAACACTACTAGTTAATATTTTAAATAATTCGTAAACTATTATGGTTCATTAATAGACTGGCTGCAATGCGTAATATTCCAAAATATGGGGAGCCTTGCGTTTCCATTTCTTTTTTTTTTAAACGTTACTCTGGGCATATCTCTTATTTCGACATCTGTACACTGAAGAGCTTAGATCGCACTGAAAAAGACAAAATCTTCATCGTTTCATTGATAATTCACACTCCACTGTTCTGTTGAAGCTGCTTTCGAAGATGCCTAGCAGAAGCGAACCGTTGTCTCTACGAAGTATTTCTTAAATAACGGACATCTTGCCCAAATCGCCTTTCATGACTACCAACCTCCTTATACCTGCGGATCATTCTTGACACAGTTGAATAAGACACCCTAAGCTTTTGGCCTATTCTTGTAAAGTCCAACGTAGGTCATATGCCACCACTGCTTCAGCATATTCTGAGGGATTTAAATTTCGTTATTCAGAATGCATTACTTTCGAAAATTAAGATTTGCAAGAACAGACTTACTCGCAAAATTTGATCAGCAACTTTTTTCCTTTTTTTATACGCGCTTCCCATGTATAGGTGAACCTGTTACACCACATGAGTGGGCGCCTGGGAAGAATTGAGCTGTCTGTTTACTCGCTTCTGAAAGAGGGCCAAATTGTAGAATGTTAGGAAGATGTTGGACGGAAGTGAGTTCCAAAGCTCACCGGCCCTATAAACGAAGGAATTCTTATAGAGAGAGGCTCGAGGGATCGTTAAGTGTACCACCATATGATGAGAACTCCTTGCCAGCCCAGTGTTGCGGCAAAACATGAGTTTTCCCGGAACAAGATCATTTCGCTCCTTGGAGCATCTTCCGTGTATCTTCCGAAGTATCTGTAAAACAGTGAAAGGTCAGCAACTTGTCTTCTGAGAGCCAGACCACCCGGAGATCGCGGGTGATCTCCGGGTGGTCGATGAAGCGCACAACCCGCACTATCCAACATCCGCAACGTATATTTGGGTCCAGATCCCCATACGTGGAAACAATATTCCAAAGCAGGTCGAATCTGCGCCCTTAATATAAGCAAGTGTAGCTGATGCCGACTTATCTAGTGCTGATACATGTTCATGCCAGCTAAATCCAGAGTTGACCGTTAATCCGAGAAGGTGCATAGAATCTTTGGATGCAATTTGTTGGCCTTGCATCATTAGAGTAGATTCTCCAGCATGCACCTTTCTACAAAACGAAGTTTCTTACGTCTTGCTCGCGTTGAAGCTCACCAGGTTCAACTGACCACACTCAGATATCCTCTGTAAGTCAGAGTTTAAGTAAATAATTTGTTGATATCTCTGGCACTGAACTTTCGCAGCTGTAATCGGCCGCAGACTACTGAAAGACGAAACCAGGGTACAATCGTATGCAAAACCGAAGAAATTGTTGTCTGTAGATGACAGAAGATCGTTTATCTTCAACAGAAATAAGGTTGGCGAAAGAATGGATCCCTGAGGTACTGCTGCTTGCAACCGGAAACAATCAGATGGTATATCGTCGACCACAACTTGTATTGATCTATTTGAAAGAAAGCTACTTATCCAACCCCGCAATCTTTCGGTAAGCCCATATGCAGCAAGTTTATTCAACAAGGCTGCATGCCAAACCATATCGAAGGATTTAGAGATGTCGATGGGTATTGCTCTAGATTCCCCATGCTTTTCCATTGTTGATCATTACTTGCGAAAACCATACTGGTGGTCGTTAATAATTCCCTGCAACTCTAGATATTTGATGAGTTCATCGTTTATGACTCTCTCCATCACTTTGGACATAATTGGAAGAAGTGCAACAGGGTGGCTTTCATAAGAAATCTGAAACAGACGGTTAAGAATGAGTGCCAGTTCGGGAGCACACTTTCCCAGGACGATTGGCGGTATTTCATCTAGACCAACTGCCTTCTTGCAGTTCAGCTGCTCGAGAGCCCGTCTCACAATGCGGACTCTGAACTTGATTTTTGCCATGGAAGAATTTGTAGGTGGAATGTTTGGTGCTATTGCGTTAGATGTGAATTCTGAATTCCTTGAGAACAAGAGAGCGAAAAGATTGGCTTTCTCTTTCAGAGATGATGCTATACTTCTGTCTCCTCTAACAAGATGCGGAAACGCAGATTTGCAAAAATTGGCACTGACAGTCTTCACCATCGACCAGAATTGTCTAGTCCCGCTTGCCTGTTCAAGAAGTTTATTATTTACCCCTTCGTTGAAATTGGCCTTTGCTCTTGCAGTTATCAGGTTGCATACGTTCTGTATTCGTACGAAGGTTGTTCTTGTTTCCTCTGTTGGATTCATCTTCCGTGGCTTGTAGGCTCTGCTCTTGTCTGTAGAGGCTCTTTCGCAGTCTTTGGTGAACCATGGCTTTTGTGCTATTGTTCTTCTCATGGCATGAGGGACGAAGAGATCAATTCCTGCATGAATGATTTCTGTAACAGATTCAGTGCACACATTCATATCAAGATCTGAAAGGCAAACATCACTGAATGGGAAGCACGAAAACAATTCAGGCAGCTCATTTTGTAGTTGATATCAGTTTTTTTACAGGAAAGGAAATGCTTTATTAGGATGTTAACTGCCAAGTTGAAAGTAGTCCAAAGAACTTCTTTTTTTGTATAAAGTTGCTCTAAGGCCTCGACCATACATACTGATAGCAATGGATGAGTTTTAAAACAATTTTTTCTTTAAAACAATCATTTTTCCGACGTAAAAGTTACACATTCGAAAATTTATTCTTAATTTTCAGATGCTTCATATTTTATTGGTTTCTAATTCGAAAATGAAAAAGTCTTTTCTAATTAAAATGGGAACTGTATAACTTACTGTATTTATTCTTCTACGATATTGAAAGTTCCTCGCATCATTACTTCTGCTACTTCCAACCAGCTTTTTTCTTTCAGTATTCTTTTTCGTAGGTTTCGGAAGTTTTATCTTATAACGATATTCCTTCTTAAACTACTGAGATCAATTCGTCGGTATTTAGGTAAACCAAATATATAATATTTACACTAATTAGAACACACAACCCAGATAATTAGATGAACTATCAAATATAAATTTTATTTCAATATCCAGTAAATAAATATGCGAACACTTTCCCGATAATGTGTCACTTGTCAGAAAAGATTGTTTGAAATTGATGATTAAAAATATTACTCTTCCCGAAGAAACTATTTGATAGGTAGTGTACAGGATGGACCGAATTCTATGTTTCAGTGCGACAGCTATGTGATATATTGTAGAAAAATGATCCCCCATCTGTCGAGCTTGATTTTCGAGAAAACTTCATTCGTTAAAAAGGGTTTAGGTAGCTTTTTCAATTTTCGAGTCATTCAGGTATTCTATATTTTATATATATATATATATATATATATATATATATATATATATATATATATATATATATATATATATATATATATATATATATATATATATATATATATATATATATATATATATATATATATATATATATATATAAATTTTTCATCGGAAAAACTTTATGATCTAAAAATAAACACAGAATTGAATAAAAGGAATCTTTGATGCACACAGATGAACCTCTTTCACCATAGAATTATGAATATCTTCTATGTTCGAGTGAATAGATATGAATTTTCGATTATTTTTAAAATGGCATTAATTGATGCATGTGATATATATTTGGAAAGAAAAGAATAATCCTCTCTATTGATACCAAAATCACTAATAGTTCCCATCTGAAAGAACTTGCTTTGTGACTGAGAAACCGATTGACAAAGGAAATTTTCTAATACGTCCCTCCAGTGTGCTCAAGAAAGGCCAGTAGAATGTAAAAATAAATATATATATATATATATATATATATATATATATATATATATATATATATATATATATATATATATATATATATATATATATATATATATATATATATATATATATATATATATATATATATATATATATATATATATATATATATATATATATATATATATATATATATATATATATATATATATATATATATATATATATATATATATATATATATATATATATATATATATATATATATATATATATATATATATATATATATATATATATATATATATATATATATATATATATATATATATATATATATATATATATATATATATATATATATATATATATATATATATATATTTCTCAGTTACAAAGCAAATTTGTTTTTTCTTTCAGATGGGAACTATTAGTGATTCTGGTATCAATAGAGAAGATTATTCTTTTCTTTCCAAATATATATCACATGCATCAATTAATGCCATTTTCAAAAATAATCGAAAATTCATATCGATTCACTCGGAACATAGAAGATATTCATAATTCTATGGTGAAAGAGGTTCATCTGTGTGCATCAAAGATTCCTTTTATTCAATTCTGTGTTTATTTCTTAGATCATAGAGTTTTTCCGATGAAAAATCTGATTTTGGACCTGAAAAAGAATATATCTTGACTGAACGTAATAACACAATAAATTGAATCAATAAATAAATTATCTTATGAATTCGAAAGCATTTCCATTATTCAAAGTGCAGAAGTTTCAACGCCTGGCAACACTTCTGCATGCGTTTCCTATATGAATGTTACTCACATTCTGCAAACAAATCCTGAAATTTAGTTTTAGCTTACTATGTTATTCGTCTTTTCTTCATACAATAATTTTCAACATGCCCCCAGAAAAAGATAACAAGGCAGTCAGGTCTGGCCATTCCGTAGGTCTAGAGGACCTGTTCCTATCTAGTGATCACCGAAATTCCACTCCATCAGTTGGAATATGGTTCGTTTCTGGTGTGGCGAGGCACTCTCATGATGAAAATGTATATTTCCTCTTTGCCCTAATGGCAATTCGTCTAAATATCCTTCCACCATGGTAAATTTCGCCATCAATGTTGTCGACCACATTGAAACACTTGGTATTGAATATTCAACTGCCGATGGGGATTGACATCTGAACAGCAATACTCATTGTGCTTATTGTTAATTCCGTTACTTGCGATGCGAACTTCATCGGTCCATAAAACGCGTCGATAAAATTATGGGTTTTCTTCTATTTCCTGAAGGTAACAGTGACTGAAATTAAGTTGTCGCCACCAGGCTGGAGGAAGTGCGATTTTCTCATTCTGTATGAAATTTCAGGTTAGACAGCAACTGCTTCAAAAACATCGACGATAGTATCTTCTCTGTCTTCAATTTCATATGTTTCGCTCCGTTGTGCTTTGAAAAAAAACCACAAGCAATCAAATTGTCCTTCAGACTTCTGAAGGTAGACTTATGTGGCTGATTTCTCACAGGAAATCTATTGACATATAATTCGTCCGCAGCATCCGAATCATATCTATTCTGTTCATAACATTCCAACATCATATACTTTTCATAATTTTGGAATTGAAGAGCCATAATGATTGAGTTATCAGTAGAATTTTCGAAGTAGGTAGGGAAGATCGACATAAACACATGAGATAAAAATTATTTTCACAGAATATAGAAATTGTTTAAGACACAGAATTGAACGAATCCACGTCAATGAGATTGAATAGATGAAGTGGTTTCATAAAAAAAGAGAAATTTATGTTCCAAGGGTCAACTCCATTGTTTTAACACAGAAATGAATGAATGCGATCTTTGCGCATATAGACAAACCTCCTACCATAGAATCGTGAATATCTGCGATATTCCAACTTGATAGATATGAATTTTCGATTTTTCTATGAAACAAGCTGACATTGAAGAAATCAATGAGGCATGTGATATATATTTTGAAAGAAATAAATAAGCATATCTATTTATATCAACATTATTTACAATGCGTATTTGAAAGAAAAAGTTTGCTTCATAACTCAGCAACCGATCGGAAAAAAAATGTTCGTATACGTCCCTGCATTCTACAAAAAAGGGCCTGTAGAAAGGGAAAACTTTTTCCAACTAATTTCAATTCCAGATATCGTCGCATGTTGAAATCCCGAAAATTTCGGAATAGCTCGAAAACTAGAAGAGATAGATGAAATCCGTTTTCAACAATGCGTTTTTCTTGAAAATCCAGCTCGATGGAGGGGGGATCATTTTTCTCTATTCACAATATATCACACAGCTGCCACACTAAAACATCGAATTTGGTACACGCTGTCAAAATACCGACAATTATGAATCGTTTAACAATATCGAAAATTCCTGAATATCTGCTCCGAATATTATAGGTAAAGTATAAATGAAGCCGTTCCTTTATCGGTCATAAATCCCGTTCATAGAAGCAACAAGAAAAATGGATAGGGAATTATTTGAAACATCATGTAGAAATTTGTTTGATGGAATTATGTAATGAAATAACAATACAGAGAGATAGTTCCGTTGACAAAAACGGAATATGTGGTTCCTCCCATTTGATTCTGTGTTGTGACTTCTTCTGTTCACTGTTGCAAATGCAACATGTTGCCCCCAATATTTCCAACCGCAACGGATGATGTGTGGTCGCCCCCATTAGTTATCATTGGTTGCGGTTCGTCTAGACGATTTCTCCGATAGTGCAACTGAAGAATCATACGTTGCTAGTGCTATGTGTGGTAGCAGGCTAGAACAGCTAAAAAATAATAAAGTTTATGGAAACTAAAAGTTTGTTTTCTTTTCAAGTTAAGCCTATGAACTGAATATAATATATAATATTATATATGTACAGGGTGTCCCACGTTGGGTGGCTCATTAGACGTTTGTGGAGAACTATTAAAATTATCGATCGAAACCCTATTTCAATAATTTTGTCACCTAAATGGCACTTCCAGTTATACCGGAAGAGCATACCAACTTTGTTATTCAATATAGAATACCCTGTATATTGATGACAGGTTTGATAACACTTGTTATTCCAATTACAAAAACTCCTAACACATAAGTCTAGCTCGTTTCGTTCATAAAATATCCTAGTTTACTTCAAAAAAGGTTTTTGAAGATGATGGGCCAAAATAACCTGCTCATATGTTTCCATCTCAAAAAATTCGATTTTGATGAAGTATACTATGGAGTCTGGCCGCCATAGACGATTCAGTAGTTTAGACAACTTAAGATTTCTCTAAATATTTCGTAAATAAAAGTGCGGTCAATTTAGACAATCGAGATGAAATAAAATTTCTGTGGAGATCTTGGTTTTACCATTGAAAATAAAGTGTCGAACGTCCCCATCGATCCCATGTGTGCTAAGAAAATCACTCGGGGTTTAATGTCCAAATTTAAGTTTATGAGTTTTCTTAAGAACTGTAACCTTCATCAAAAAATTACATTGGACCAAAGTTGTAGATCTCAAATTTATCTAAAAAAGTCATCAAGCATCATTTCTTAAAACTAAACAAGATTCAACATTAGCTAACCATCACATCCAAAGCGGCCACCCTTTTCCTAGTTTGGATAAATTAAAAGCTCTTCACAATGCCCCAAAGGGTAGAAATCCCAAAATTTCGATTAATTCAAGTGAAAAACCCCTCCTCAATAGTTTTTTTCAGATCTAAATAACGACTTATTCATATATATTTCATGTCACTTCTTACTTTTCATACTGTCCTATGATGAATTACAGTTCGAAATCGCGGTAACAGTGATCTACTAATTTCATTTATTTGTTGGTAGTAATACCATAGTAGAAATTCCATTAGATTTTGTGTTGTGACTTCTTCTGTTCACTGTTGCAAATGCAACATTTTTGCCCCCAATATTTCCAACCGCAACGGATGATGTGTGGTCGCCCCCATTAGTTATCATTGGTTGCGGTTCGTCTAGACGACTTCTCCGATAGTGCAACTGAAGAATCATACGTTGCTAGTGCTATGTGTGGTAGCAGGCTAAAGCCGCTAAGAAATAATAAAGTTTATGGAAAAAATTTCAAAGTTTGTTGTTTGTGGAGAACTCTTTAAATTATCGTTCGAAACCCTATTTCAATAATTTTGTCGCCTGACTGGCACTTCCAGTTATACCGGAAGGACATACCAACTTTGTTATTCAAAATAGAACACCCTGTATATTGATGACAGGTTCGATAACACTTGTTATTCCAATTACAAAAACACCTAACACATAAGTCTAGCTTGTTTCGTTCATGAAATATCCTAGTTTACTTCAAAAAAGATTTTTGAAGATGATGGGCCAAAATAACCTGCTCATATGTTTCCATCTCAAAAAATTCGATTTTGATGAAGTATATAATGGAGATAGGCCGCCATAGACGATTCAGTAGTTTAGACAACTTAAGTTTTCTCTGAATATTTCGTAAATAAAAGTGCGGTCAATTTAGACAATTGAGATGAAATAAAATTTCTGTGGAGATCTTGGTTTTACCATTGAAAATAAAGCGTCAAACGTCCCCATCGATCCCATGTGTGCTAAGAAAGTTACTCGGGGTTTGATTTCCAAATTTAAGGTTTTTGGGTTTTCTTAAAAACTGTAACCTTCATCAAAAAATTACAGTGGACCAAAGTTGTAGATCTCAAATTTATCTAAATAAGTCATCAAACATCATTTTTTAAAACTAAACAAGATTCAACATTAGCTAACCATCACATCCAAAACGGCCACACTTTTCCTAGTTTGGATAAATTAAAGGCTCTTCACAATGCCCCAAATGGTAAAAAACTCAATTACCAACAAGCAGTTGGAATTTTGAAATCACTTTTTAATAACAACTTGAACATAATAAACAACGAGACTGAGCTATATAAATCCCAAACTTTCAATGAATTCGAATGAAATATCCCTTTTCAATAGTTTTTCCAGCTCTAAATAACGACTAATTCATATATATTTCATGTCACTTCTTACTTTTCATACTGTCCCATGAAGAACTACAGTTGGAAATCGCGGTAACAGTGATCTATTAAATTCATTTATTTGTTGGTAGTAATACCATAGTAAGAAATTCCATTTATGTTTCAATCATGCGATTCCATATTTTCCCATTAAAAGCTAGAAATAACGCAATTGTAATTTCACATAACACTACTGATAATAAAATTGAAGATAAACAAATAGACAACGTATATTACTCCCAAAACTTAACTAATAATACAGGGTGTTACATAATAGTATGTCACAACTTGAGGGGGTAAATCTACGTGCAATTTTAATAATAAAATTCACATAAACATAGGTCCGCGATAGCTTAGTTACGGAGCTACAGGGTGTTGAAATTTCCGGAAAAATTGGATTTTTCTTGAAAACTCCTGTAGTTTTTGAGTTATTCAGCCCAAATTTGGAATGCAAGCTATTTTTTACAGCCTCCATCTTTACACGTCCTAAATTATAACTAGAATCTACGAGGTGTTTTCCTTTCCGAAGCCATATCTGCTTTTGCCCTTTCAAACTATTTGCAGTGCGCCACTTATCAGCGTACAATCAATTTTCGTCATTTTCGTTCAATTTCGAAACTTTTTTGACACCTATAATTTTTTCGTATCTCCGACCGTTCTCGAGCAAAAGTTATTGAACGATTGTATGCATTCGCCGAACTGAAAGCACTTCTAATTAAAAAAATGACTAGTAGGCTTTCATTTTTTTCATTTATTTATTTATTTTGACAGTTGCTAAAGTTAAACCAGTGTCTGCTCGAATTGTTTATTAAATTAGCTATTAGTTTCAAGACTGTTGAAACTATTGCTGTAGGCAAAAATGGCTGATTTTACTAACGCCGAATTGGCTGATATCCATTACATGTACGGTCTGGCTGATGGAAACACAACAGAAGCTAGGCGATTATATCAAGTGCGCTTTCCAAAACGAGTAACACCAGACAGGCGAACATTTTCAAATATCGACAGAAGGTTGAGGGAAACTGGTACTTTTACTGCAACTAATTATTTAAACGGTGCAACTCAAACTATGAGAACTCCAGATATTGAGAAAGCAGTTTTGAATGGTATTGATTTGAATCCTCAACAAGAAAAATTGAAAATCAGTTGAATATTTCACATGTTCATTCTCACTAAACGTTTGGGTCGGAATAATTGGAAATTATTTGATTGGGCCATTTTTTTTTGCCTAACAGACTAAACGGTTCCGCTTATCGCCGATTTCTTGAGGAGGAGGAGTTACCTTTATTGCTCGAGGATGTGACAATTTTGGTGAGAAACATAATGTAAAGTTTAGTTTATACCACTCTAGTGAGCACTGTAGAAGAATTGAGAAATCGAATAATAACCTCTTGCGACACAAGAAGAAATACCCCAGGAATATTTCAAAGCGTGCGTGATAATATGCGAAGAAGGACAGAGGCCTGTATTCTTGCAGGTGGAGGACACTTCCAGCAATTTATTTAGTTTTTAATTATTCTTTCTTTTTAGATTGACATTGAATAAGTATAAGTTGAGTCTCAGAGGACGAGCTCTCAAAATAAAAGCAAATTTTAAGCATACCTTTCGAGTATTTCTATTAGTTTTTTTTATTGAGCGAATAACATACAATTCAAATAATTCAAATTCAATAATTTCTCACTGGAAAACGGTTGGAAATACTAAAAAATTACAATTGTCAAAAAAGTTTCTGAATTGAACGAAGATGACCAAAATTGATTGTACTCTGATCAATGGCGTACTGCAAAAACTTTGAAGGGGCAAAAGGGGACAAGGCCTCGGAAAAGAGAACACCTTCAGTTGAAATCTAGGACGTGTAATGATGGAGGCTATGAAAAATAACTTGCATTCCAAATTTACGCTGAATATCTCAAAAACCGCAGGAGTTTTGAAGAAAAACCAATTTTTTCCAGAAATTTCAACACCCTGTAGCTCCGTAACGAATCTTTTGCGGACCTATAATTATATAAACTTATTTTCTCAAAATTGCACGTAGATTCTTCCCCTCGAGTTGTGACATACTATTATGTAACACCCTGTATAGACTAGTATGACCAAAAAAATGTTATTCTATATCCGATTCAAGCTCTGTTACATATGATTCGTCGTAGCAGCAATTCCTTCGAAATCGTTTCTCCACGCTCCTGACCGCACAGCAGAGGGCGCTCATGTCAAAAACCCCATAATTTGGTAACATCCGCTAAACAGTGTCCATTTAAATGCACATTAGTTGAATTTCGTACACGCGACCAAATTTCCGGTGTGGGGGCTTTTCTAATTAAGTAGATGATTTTTGTTTGCTTAGATAATCATTTAATAGTCCCCTTCGCTCGTATTAGCTTAACATGCCTAGTTGGGTTCCCTTTTATCATCGATAACATCTTGATCGTATCGGAGGACTTATACGCGCGCCCTTTTTGAGAATCGCTCGACTGTTTCTGTCCGATTAGACTCGATTGCGTTCGTTTTCGAGAGTGTTGTTGAGATGTCAAATCAAAAACTATTTCAATGGGATAGTAACAATCAGCGGGAATAGGGGTGAAATAAATGAGATGTTAGAAAGTTAACGATATAAATTCCCACAATGTTTACTGTTCTAAATTTACTTTGTTGATAATTTAGAATGAATAGAATTCTCGTTATATTTTAATGGATATTTTTACTTCCTTTTTCATAATAGATTTGTAAATAGCTTCAAACTGATTGTGTTATACATTTTCTCAAACATGTACCGGAAATTGGTCAATGAAACATAAAATATTTATTTTTCATCCAAATTTATTGTATCGCCTTCAAAGTAGGCCGCTTCCGAAATAATATATTTAGGACAACGAAAAATTCAATCATAGAAATATGTTTCAAACGCTTTCTTCGGAATCGACTTCAATTCTCGCCGTGAATTCTCTTTTATATCTTTTAGCGATTCAAAAAGGGTACTTCGGAGTGGTAATATGAATTTTGGATAAAGAAAAATACGGCCGGAGACATATCTGGTGAATAAGGTGGTTTTTCGATGGTATTTGTTGAGTTTTTCGGCCAGAAATTCATTCACAATGATAGCCTTGTGAACAAAACTAAAACATCGTGCCTATGGCTATGCCGTAGAGTCTTCGGAAAGACCTGGGGGCTACAGACAAAAAAAACCTACTGGTTATACACAGCAGTTATGAGACTCATTGTCACATATGCATCGTTCCTATGGTGGACGAAAGCATTAGATATAACTACGCAAAACAAGCTGCAAGCGGCTAACGTACGTGAGCATAACAGGTGCAATGAGAAGCACCCCGACTACTGCCTTGGGGATAATCGTAAATCTCCCTCCTCTTCATTTAAAATTGAAGAAAGAGGCGTTGATGGTGGCATTACGGCTCCAAGACACAAAAAAATTATTACCTGGTGATCTGAAGGGACACCTGGGAATTCTGGGTTACATAGCTCCAGAAATCTAATCACAACCATCGGATATAATGCCGCTTAAGTTTGATTTTCACACACCCTTCGAAGTGGCCATAGAAGACCGCACCATCGTAACGGGAAAAATAAATCAATTAGACCAAAAATCCTCCATTTGGTACACGGACATATCAAAAACGATTGATGGAACAGGAGTACGCATATATGGACCCAAGTACTCGTCATCAGTGCCTCTGGGCTCTACTTCCACAATCATGCAAGCAGAAACACTTGCTGCAAACCTTTGCTGTCAGGAGGGACTACGAAGGAAACTCAAAGGTGCAAAGATTTACATTTAAACGGACAGTCAGGCAGTGATTAAAGCTCAAAACTCTTACAGTTATCAGAGCCTCTATCTCTGGGAATGCCGTCAATCCTTGAAGCAACTTGCTGAGGGGACCAAACTTTCCTGTGGTGGGTGCCTGGCAACGAAGGCATACACGGAAATGAAGCCGCTAACGAACTGGCCAGATCAGCTGCTGCAATCCCACCCATCGGACCTGAACCGTTCTGCGGTGTCAGTAAGCCGCACAGATGACAGGAACTGGAACGATGGGAAGAATCTAGCAAAAAAGAATACTGGAGGAAAATTCCTGGCCAAAAGCAAGCGAAAAAGTTCATTGACTATTCGCCAAAGGAGACAAAACTGCTTCTCGATCTCTCTAGGGACGAGCTGAGGAGTATAACAGGCCTCGTTACTGGACACTTCTCACTAAGATACCATTTCAGTGAAATGGGCAAATGGGAAATGGCAACATGTAGAACATATTATACACAGTTGCATCGCAATTGTCCGTCAAAGACATATATACCTCTGTAGCTACAAGCTAGAGCCGAACGAAGTAAAAGCGAAAGCTCCCAGGGAGATTCTTAACTTTGAAAGGGATTTAGACCTACAGGAAAATGAATAAGAAGGGTTACGAACAAAATACCAACTTGGTCGCAGTTCCGAAAGGCTTGCAAAGCCAAACGACCCCCACCAATGTAATGTAATGTGATGTAGCCTTGTTAAATGATGCCTTATCTTGGTGCAAAATCCAAGAGTTTTCTTTCCACAGATCTCACCTCTTTTCGACGAATTTGCTTCTTTCGAACGCCGCATAACACTAAGGTAATATTCTCTTTTGACAATCTGAACTTCTGGCAAGGATTTCGAGTGTACAACACCACTATAATAGAAGGAAACAGTCAACATTAACCTGTCTTTTGATCGACTTTGAAGTAGTTTTTCGCTTTCGGTTCAGTTGGAAGGCGCCATTCCGAAGCTTGTTGACGGGTTCGCATGTCAAACTCATAACCCCATGTCTCATCACCAGTTACAATGCGCTTTATGAATGTGAGGGCAGAATTGACTCGTTCTAGCATATCTTCAGCGACCTTTAGGAGATTCAATTTTCGAAGAAAATTCAGGTCCTTTGGTACTAGTCGAGCGGCAACGCGTTTCATACTCAGACAATCGTTTAAAATGGTACGAATTTTTTTAATTCTCATCAAGCATGCATGAAACGTCCCAACTCATTGATATAACAAAAACAACATACAACATAAAAAGTTATATCACAATTTATCACAGTTTATCACATATCATCAAGAATTCTTCGATCGAATAACAAACATTCGCCAATACAAAACGTTTAACGGTCTGCTTGAAGTTTTTTTGATTTGACTCGCGGATTGATAGTGGTATCGCATTATACAAGTTTCTGTCGATGTATCGGTAGATTTATTTAGGTGAGAGTAAGTCTATGGTAGGGTTTTACTATGTCATCTTTTCGACACGTATTGTAATAGTGGCCGTTCTTATGTGCCGTGTAAGAATTTCTGCGATGATGAACAAAATACTGGCATGCCAGGATGAAGCAGGATGGAATTGTAAGTATGTTATATTCTAAAAAAAGATCCCGACAGCTGTGCCGTTCACTAACACCGGCTATGGTTCCAATGGCTTCTTTTTGCTTTAGGAAAATTTCCGTAGCATCGGTCGCTGCAACCCAAAGAAGAAGGCCATATACACTACGAAATTTAGCAAGGTAGGTGAGTATTGCTGCTTTTCCCCCCACTATTTGATTTATTCTCCGTATAGCATACACCGCAGACGACAACTTCTCCTCCAAATTTGCAATATGACAAACCCATGACAGTGTAACGTCAAGATGAAATCCGAGTAGTTTTCTCGGTTCGTTTCCTTTGTCAAGTCTTCTATTTGTGACTATTAGTTCCTGTGTCTTTTCCATGTTCAGACAATATTTATTTGCTTCGAGCAACTTCTGAGCTTTTTTCATCGAAATTTCAGATTTGATATTCAGGTGTTTTCTATCTAGATCTTTGTCTATAAGGGTTGTATTGTCTGCGAATATGCACACTTTTTCGGAGCTTACATTTGAATATAAATAATGTATGTATAAAAGAAACAGAATGGGTCCCAGAATCGAACCCTGGGGTACTCCAGTACTGACTTCCTCCCGAGAGCTTAAGCAGTTTCCTATCTCGACTGATTGAAACCTTTCCTCTAGATACGATCTGAGAATAGCACGTACAACACCTCTGAACCCATATTTCTCGATTTTGAGAAGATGAATATTGCAGTCCTTGCCCAGATCACAGCAATTAACGCTTGCTTCCTCTTTGCCTTCCAAAACCTCCATCAGAAAGTCAATTATATCTATTTATGCCGTAGGGGTGGATCTTTTTTTTCTAAAACCGTGTTGAGAGTCGTTTACTTCTTCGTTTTTTCCATAAATTCTATCATTTGATTTTTCAGTAGTGTTTCAAGAATCTTAGAAAAGGTGGGAAAAATAGATATGGGCCGGTAATTTCCGATGTTTTCTTTATTTCTTTTCTTGTGGATGGGAATAACCTTTGCCAATTTCAAGCACTGTGGAAAACAGCTTGAGTGAAACATAAATTTATGACGCCACTGAATAGTTTAGCTAGTATATGTACTATCTTTTTGAGGAGGGCTACGTTCATTCCATAAAAATCGCATGTGATCTTATTTTTCAAACTTGCGACCGCATTAATTACCTCTTCTGGAGTAGTTGCACAGAGAAACATTGAATTTGTACTCGACGACCGACGCCCCTCTACTGCTTCACTCGTACGATCTACACCATCATCGAGCGCCGACCCGATGGTCACAAAGTATCGATTCATCATTGTAGCATCTGTAGAAATTATTTCTCTTTTTCAATGCGATCCCTTGATATTTTCATTTATTATTGATTCGTGAGACAGAAAATTCATTGCCTATCTCTCTCAAATTCAAATGAAGATTTTGAATTACCATTTCCTTCACTTTATCGATGGTAGCTTCAATTGAAGATGTTATTGGCCGACCAGAGTGAGATAAATCTTCCATCACATCTCGCCGCTGTTGAATGACTGTACCATTCATATGCATGTGTTTTTGATTAAGCCAATTCACCGTAAGCCTTCTGTAACATTTTCAGCCAATGGCCATACGGAATACCATTTGCAATACAAAATCTGATACATATACTTTGTTCGATATTTTTATTCATTGTAACATTACAAAACACACTTAACAAACTTAATGACAGAACGCGTTCAAACTTCACGTGTATATAGAAAACATTTGTGCCAACTTAGTAAAAACCAAAATTCTCGTTCTCAGCAGATTCTTTAAATAATCAATTCCCAGAACTTTATTGAAATGATGTACTTGCTCAATATCATAATTATATTTCGATTGGAGATACAAGTACCGGTTGAATGAAATACAGTGACAGTGCCTTCACAATGGTACAAGTTCCTTGAACATTGAGCAAAAATTTTTAGATTGAGGAGTTTGTTACTTGATGAAAATTGATATTATACTGATAAACTCATTGTCAAGAAAGGAATTGCATGGACAAAATCACCATGAGATTATTCAACCACACATCGACGAAGAAGCTTCCAATAAATGGTTGATGAAAATAGAACTATTCGCGGAAACAAAAGGATTCATTATGGCCATTCAAGACCAAGTCATCGCTACAAACAACTGAAAAAAAGTTATAATTAAGGACGAAACATTACAAACATAAGTGCAAAAAATGCCACATAAGATCGGAGACTATAAAGCATATTACGTCCGGATGCGAACAACTGGCCAATACCGACTATCTTCACAGGCATAATCAAGTATGTAACATTATCCACCAGAAACTTGCACACAAGTACGGACTTCTGAATGCTTCCTAGCCATATTACAAGTATAAACCGGCGCCTGTATTGGAAAATGACTCTATGAGATTATACTAAGAGAGGCCTGTTATCACTTACAGAATAGTGCTGAACAAGTTCCAGGAGAAAAAGTCCAAATACCTTGCTATTGAGATCAAGCAGATGTGGCACCTCGATAAAATAGATATTGTTTCTGTCATCGTATCCTCGACTGTGTTAATACCCGAAACTTTGCATGATAGCCTTAAGAAATAAGAATTGCATAAGAATACCTATATAGAAATGCAAAAAGCTGAATTTATTAATACATGTAGGCTAGTTAGGAAATTTATGTCAAGTATATTGTAATCGAGCCTATTCCCTTTGATTGCTGAATCTAGGAAAGGTAAATTATATCCAGCTAACAGCTGAGATAGTGCATAGACCACGAAAATAATAATAAAGTTTGTTTGTATAACATAATGTTCTATGTGAAAATAATTACATAACATTTTGTGCCTACATACTTATGATGCTAAATAAACAATAGATAGCAGAGGCTAGGCACTCAAAATGAGTGTTTCGCTTGTACACTCCTATTAATTTCAAAAATATACTCTTCAATGCCCGAGCAGGTTCAAATACCATAACTAAATTAAACAATTCATTTAAATAGCTGCAAAATTGTCACTTCAATGTAAACAACCAATCAGTTCCACTTCTGTCACGTCCGGGTGAAAAAAACAAAAAAATGTCACAATCAGGAAAAAGTCACAATCAAGAAGGAGTCACAATCCGGAAGAAGTCACAATCAATCAGGAAGAAGTCGCGATCAGGAAAAAATCACAATTAGATACACAATTCGGGTTAATTTTCACTGATACCAAGGTTTTTTAGTTTTTTTTATAACACTCTTTCTCAGTTCGATACTTGGTTTACTAGTTTTTCGAAATATTCTCGACCAGTGCTAAGAGTCCAGATGGTTACTTCCTTTTTGAAAACCTGTTATCTTTTAATGTCTCTTAAAGGTTTAGGCAGTTGTGAATACAACTTGGGAGCCAAATATGCACTATTTCTCTGTCCTATTCTTTTTTCTGTGCGCAGCGTCTTGTATCCCCCATACATTCATACATACATATTCTCGTCGGGTATGTGTGATCTATCGGATGAATGGTGATTTTTTCCTATACATATTCAGAAGTATAATGTGCCTCATAAATACACTAGACCCTGCTCGAAAAAATTCAAACAGGGTTGCTTCATTTAAGAATTGAAAAGATTGAAGGATTTAGGTCATATTGATTACATAGTAACTTTCCGGAGTTTTTCTGTTTATTGATTTCCAATGCTTTCCATAGGATTTTTCAGTTTCGATCTATTATTTTCATTATGTAAGATATCAAAATTATCATTGAAAGTTGTGTTTGTACTTTCGCACGTTCTGAAACATTATCGAAAAAATATGGTTTATGTTGAAAAAAAAATTAGTTTACCTTATAGCACGAGAACCGTTGGGTGAAGGGAGGCCATTTTTTCTATTTACCATGTTTCACATGGTTTCCCATCAAATCGTAGGACGTCCAGTAGCCCTGTACATTTAAAAGGATGACGTGCCTCATATATTACATTGATAAGCAGCTACTTCGCTAAATAGGAAGAATTTTTCAGTGTATCATTAATGATTGAAACCCTCTGTATATCCGAAACTATTCATAGCAGATTCCCATTATGGAGCATTACAAAGCACAAAGAAATAGGTTTTTCGAGATGAAAATGGGGTTCTAGTCGATGGCATATATTGAAAACAAAACAAAATATAATAATTAACTTGTCCGAGCATTTTTCCAGAAACTAAAGGAAAAATCATGTATTTCACTCCATACTTCATAGTCGCACTGTGTAAAATCCAATATTCGAATAACATATGTCACTTTTCTTTATCTACAATTTCTTCTGATGGGCCATGGTCAGCCCAAGTTTCATATTCTCACAGAATTTGAAACCACAGAAATCTTCAAATTCTTTCAGTTCACGTGAATCCGACATTCTTTTTAAATCAGAATTGAAGTATATTTGATGCTTTTGTTAACAGCGATGGGAACACAATACAAATAACAGAAATCGTATTAAACTCTCAACCTGAATAACCAGTAATTTTACACCCTGTTTGTGACAAACACCAGATGAAAACGGATAAGCGTCATATTTAATTCAATAAAAAACTGCACTATTATGTCATTTGACCTTAGGATTGCTCTGAAGGGTCCTTTATTGAATCGCCCTCTATCGATATAATACAATAAATTTTAGAAGTGCAGTGTTTCTCTTCAACACCGTTTATTGTTGTGCTGAGGCATCTTTTCACTAAGTAGATATATATACTGCCCCACACTATTTTTGTTATATATTATGATTAGTAGAAAAATTTACGTTAAAATCAATTCGTTTTCCGTATTTTCTGTTCTATGTGAAAATGATTTATTCTAACTACATATAAGATATACAAAGTATATATAATACTTTTTATATGTTGTTCAAAGTTGATGGTGAGTAGTGTATCCAAAACGCCAACCAAGTGCTCGTAACATAACGCCACAAGCCTTAAAACCAGCTTTCTTTCAAAGTAAGAGACACGTCACCCTTCGATACTCAAATTTCAACCCTATATTAGGTTCACAATTCGCTCGATAAAATCCTAATTTAGTTTCTTTGTTTACTAAAATTTTCACAAGGAAGTAGATGTAGAAGGCTTGAAAATAATCGTGTAGATCTCGTCGGCAGCTCAAGAATAGTGAATAGTCCAGCCGAAAGGTAATGAAAGATTGGGTTGATATGAACAAATTTTGTTGAGTATGAAATCTAAAAAGCTCAAATAAGAATTTGCAGGTTTGTTCGAAGTTTTTGTGTAGTTATACAGAAGAAATATATTTTTAACGATTTTTGTGAATATCTCTACATGTAAAGTTAAATATTCACGTTGTTTGTTATAAAATTGATAACTTGATTGAGGAGGTCGTTACTTGGTGAAAATCGATATACATATTTTCAATGAAATAAAATTATGATATAAGGATTTTCACTATATTAGCAAAACTATAGCTCAATCAAATAATCGAAAGAAGCTGAGACAAGTAATTTGGTCATTTGTTATTTCAAGTAAGATGTGCGACCAACACACAAAATATCTGGTTCCTATCCAATTGTTTGAAGAACGAAGTATTTCCGGAATATATAAAACTGAAGACACCTAATATCAGCCCGAAACGGAGTACTACAAGGCAAGAAGAAATGGTTGAAGTCAGACATCAAGTTTCAATACAGCCAACGTGACAACTACAACATCTTTTTAGAGGTAATCCATTCGGAGTTGTTTCATAGATTGCATTCAGTAGAATTTGACATTTTAGATTCAGTAACAAGATTCAAAGTTCATTCATTCACAAAAAGTATAAAATTCAGTTGAGAAAATTAAATAAATGATTGAGTAATACACCTGAAACTTCAAAAATCAAGTCCAAATTATCCGATCACCAATTTTAAGATAGGTTCAGTAATCTTTTAGATGCTAATTTTTTCGTGGATGAAGTTTCACTTCTAGAAAAGGGTTTTAAACACAATTTAGAGTCAAATAACGCTCGTCTCCATTTCGATCTGCTAGGAATTGAAATCGAAATAGTCCTAAATTATTAATCGCAAGCCAAACACCTGAACCACACTTCAGCGTTACTATTTCAAAAAGAGTTTAATAGTTTTCAACCTAAGAAAATCGAAAATACAACTTCAAAGTGCATTAAATCTAAGTCCGCATCTGAAGATATCATTTACACCAAAGGAGACAAAAATTTCATTGAATCAGACAGTTTTTCATTGACAACCCGCAATCACCAAAACTTTACTCCCTCGTCAAACTTCATAAAACAGGGCATCCCATTAGACCAGTAGCTTCATATTTTCAAGCTCCAGCTGCAAAACTTTCACGCTTTTCCACAAACGTCATTCAACAGTACGCTAATTTTAAACCTAAATTCTCAATAAAAAACTCTTCAGTCCTAATAAATGAAATTCAGCATACCATACTACCGCCGAACGCTAAACTAATGTCATGGGATGTAGTAAATCTCTTCCCTAGTGTTCCACCTAGTGATTCAGTGAAACATATCAACAGCTCTCTTCAAATAAATAAAGTCAATCCGGTAATTACATCAGAAATCTTACACCTTTTAGAAATTTGTTCTGAACAAAATTGTTTCAACTTCAATGGAGTATTATATAAAAGTAAAAATGGTTTGATCATGGGTAATCCTCTGAGCCTTCTACTCGCTGAAATTTTCATGGATAATATTGAAAAAGTATCCAAGGATATCACTTATTCAAATACTTCATTGGTTGGTTTAGATATGTCGACAATATCATTTGTTGTTTCACTGGCACAAACACACAATTAGAATCATTCAGAACATTCATTAAAAAGATTCACGATAGTATTAAATTCACGTTAGAGATAGAAACAGAAAACTCCATTAATTTTCTGGATTTATCTATTACTAAAATTAACGCAAACATGATTTTTCTATTTTTATAAGCCATCGCATACAGATATTACTATTCACAGCTCATCTACACATCCTTATCCACATAAATTAGCTGATTACAATGGTATGGTACATAGACTTATTAATATCCCAATGTCACAAAATAATTTTATAAAAGAGCAAAATATAATTAAACGAAAAGCAGTCAATAACGGTTACAGTCCTAGTATGGTTGAGAACATGATTTCACGCAAAAAATTTCAAAAAGCAATCCAGGAAGTATTTCCGAGTATAAAAAGTTCTAACACAAAATACAACAGCTTAACTTATATTGGTAATTCTAGTCTGAAATTGAAATCATTCCTCTTGCATTATAATTTCAATATAGCATTCCGAACTGATAATTCTTTAGGCCGACATATCAAAAGCTGCAAATCTAAGATTGGTAAAGATAATAAATACGGTGTTTATAAACCGTCTTGCAGGAATTGTAATAAAATTTATACTGGTAGAACTTTCAGAAATCTCAAAGTCAGATTATCCGCGCACAAACGTAGTTTTAATTATCATAAATCAGATTCCCATTATTCTCACTTTCTCGAAGAAAACCATAACTTTCATGATAATTTCAAAATTTTACACAATGAAAATAATAGACAAAAACTCGATCTATGGGAAATTTTAGAGATTAACAAGGAAAAGAATTCAGGTAGGTTACTTAATAGTCAATTGGATCCAAATCCTTGTCCAATACTCAATCTTTTCAATTCTTAACCTTGTACTTGTACCTAATGTAATAATAAGTAGGAAATAAGACTAATATATAAGGAATAACTCTGTTCATTAGTTTGTTTCTATCTGATGAAGCCACAGTGTGGTGAAACTGTACATAGTTTTGTTAATACAGTGAAAATCTAAATACCATAGTTTTATTTCATTGAAAAAATTGATAATATTTTATGTATTGAAATTTTTGTATGAAGAAGATATTAAAAGATATCTAGATGCAAATCTGAAAGTTTCATTTTAAATCTTAATTTTTTGTATATAACTGGATCCTATTGCATTTTACGTGGAATATCCCAAATGAGTTTGCATGAACAGTAAATAATCTTCATTTCAAAGTATCAAACTTTGCAATACAGTCAAAAAGAGCAAGGCAATCCATGCTTGAACGTGGACATTTCGATATTGTAGTTTCTGCTACATCTTCAGTTGCGAAAAAGGTCTTCAGATCAAAGTCATGTATAACAATCTAGCAAAATATGAAGACAAATAAAAATTTGTTCAAAGATTTTCAATGTAATTTGCATAATATGTAAATTTTTTCTGTAAAATTGTGAGAACAATATTAATGTACAGTGCGTTCCAATGAAAACGAACTCCTTTGAATATCTCTGCTATAGTCGATTTGGTAAAGCCGTAATTTAACAAATCTTTAGGTGACAGGATAGCCATAGGCGTCCCATAGACTTCTTCTTACATATTATAATCCGGAGTACCTAGGTATAAAATTGGCAATTCAAACATGTAACAAAATTGTCCATCTCCAAACAAACATTCAGCTGTTTCAGGAAATGCACAGAAAAATCAAACCAGTCGAGTTTTTCATAATGGTTCGTTTTCATTGAAACGCAATGTATATTTTCAAGCATATCTTGAAAACCGTTTGGCTCAAACGTGAAGATGCACAATTATTTGGTTCGTAAAGTAATAGCCTACATTAATATATACAGAGTGTTACATAATAGTATGTCACAACTTGAGGGGGTAAACATACATGCAATTTTAGAAAAAAAGTTCATATGAACATTGGTCCGCAAAAGTTTCGTTATGGAGCTACAGGGTGTTGAATTTCCGCAAAAATCGGTTTTTTCTCCAAAACTCCTGCTGTTTTTGAGGTAATCAGCCCAAATTTGGAATGCAAGCTATTTTCAAAGCCCTCATCATTGCACGTCCTAAATTTCAACTAGAATCTACAAGGTGTTTTCTTTTCCGGACCATGTCTTATTTTGCCCTTTCAAACTTTATTGCAGTACGCCACTGATCAGCGTACAATCAATTTTCGTCATCTTCGTTCAATTTAGAAACTTTTTTGGCACCTGTAATTTTTTCGTATCTCCAACAGTTCTCGGGCAAAAAATTATTAAACGATTGTATGCATTCGCTGAATTGAAACCACTTCTAATCAAAAAAATGACCAGTAGGCTTTGTTTTTTTTAAATTATTTATTCAATTTGACAGTTGCTACAATTGAACCAGTGTCTGTTCGAATTGTTTATTAAATTAACGATTAGTTATAGGAATCTTGAAGTTATTGCTCTAAGAAAAAATAGCTAATTTTACTAACGCCGAATTGGCTGATATCCATTATTTGTACGGTCTGGTTGACGGAAACACAATAGAAGCGAAGCGATTAAATCAGACGCGTTTTCCAAATCGAGTAACACCAGACAGGCGAACATTTTCAAATATCTGCAGAAGGTTGAGGGAAATTGGTACTTTTACTGAACATAATCATTCAAAAGGTGCAACTCAAACTATGACAACTCCAGATACTGAGGAAGTAGTTTTGAATTGTATTGATTTGAATTCTCATGTGAATACAAGAAAAATTGGAAATCAGTGGAATATTTCACATGTTCTAGTTTGGAGGATTCTCCACGATTTTTTATTGTACCCGTTTCATATTCAACGCGTCGAAACTACTTCCTCGATATTGTCCTTCAAGACTGAATTTCTGCCAATGGTTCTTAGATAAAATTGGAGAAAATGCTCATTTTGATAGTGAAATATTGTTCACAGGCGAAGCTAACTTTTCGAGAACTGCTATCACAAATTTTCACAATAATCATTATTGGGCTGAGGATTCCCCCATTTAAATGAAGAATCTCATCATCAAGAACAATTCTCACTAAATGTCTGGGTCGGAATAATTGGAAATTATTTGATTGGATCATTTTTCTGCCTAACAGACTAAACGGTCCAGCTTATCGGCAATTTCTTGAGGAAGAGTTACCTTTATTGCTCGATGATGTGCCACCTTAGGTGAGAAACATAATGTGGTTCATGCATGATGGGGCAACAGCACATTTCACCTGAGAAACTAGCGAATTCTTGAATAATACATTCAACAACCGATGGATATGTCGGGGTGGGCCAGAACCATGGCCTCCTAGCTCCCCAGACTTGAATAGTTTACCTTTTTTTTATGGAAATATCTCAAAAGTTTAGTTTATACCACCGCGGTGAACACTGAAGAAGAATTGAGAGATCGAATAACAACCTCTTGTGACACGATAAGAAATATTTCAAAGAGTGCTTGATAATATGCGAAGAAGGACAGAGAGAGGCCTGAATTCTTGCAGGTGGAGGACACTTCCAGCAATTTATTTAGTTTTCAATCGTTCTTCATTTTAGTTTGATATTGAATAAGTATAAGTTGAGTCTCAGAAGACGAGCTATCAAAATTGAAGCAAATTCTGGGCATACCTATCGAGTATTTCTATTATTTTTTTATTAAGCGAATAACATACAATTCAAATAATTCAAATTCAATAATAAAAGAAAACCAATTTTGGAATTGGATAATCTCAGGTGTAATATTCAATAATATCGAAGAGAAAGGAACTCTGTCTGAATTCCTGAACTTGTTGAGGACAGACAGATTAAAAAAAATCATACTAGGGAAATTCAAAATTTCCCAAAAAATATCTACAGGTTAAGAAAATATAAATATTTTTCTGAATCTGATTCAAATAAAGGCTGTTATATTTATGGTAAATTATAAATAGAAGTAGACTTAGATATTATAAGGATATAAGAAAATGTAAAATATATGAATAAAGGTAAAAAACAGAATTGAAATATCTCAAAAGGATGAATTCTAATAATCCTTCGAAATTTCCAAAATCCTGAGTTAATATTCAAAATATGCGGGCGATTCTAACTAATTTGGGTTGTGTATATAATGTATACAAACGAAGGATATGTATGTAAATCCTAATTAAAATTGATGAATATGTAAATGTCTTTTTTCAAATTTTGAATGTCAGAAATTTTATCCCAAATTTTTCGTGAATAATCAGTATACATCTGTTTCTACATAATGTTTCTGCTTTTGTAGTTTACCTGGTCCTTTAAGCCTCTTCTTATCAGAAATGTGTTGTGCTTGATCACTGAAGATCTTCACAGGACATAAGTGATTGTGTTTTCAAATTGGCAAGATATAAAAACATAAGCTGCGGCAAAGCATTAGTATCGGAAAAAGACAGTTTTTCCGACATATCCCGAAAAGTAATGGAACAACTCAGGAATATTATTGTGCTAACCACACTTATTGATCCTACAAACAGTATGTCACAAGTATTAAGTTATTTTTTTTGAGTTTAGTGTAAGAACACCAGACCTACGCACAGGTATTACCTCTGTAGGATTACTTATGTAATATGCAACTTCTAGAAATAAATTGAATTGAATGAAATGAAATTGAATTTGATTCACACATTCAGGGCCTCGCAACCATATGTGCAAAGTGTGCAATGCACACGGGCGCCATCCTTTAGGGGCGCCAAAACCCAGGGTCAAAAAAAAATATTAAAATAAAAGTTGAGAAATTAAATAGGATTAGGTATAAATACAAACGAAATTTTATTAGTATATCATCCAGTTACTGCCGATTCCTATGTTGCGAGAACATGTCAGGCGACAGTTTCTTGATTTATCCTGTTCAGACATGATTAAATCCTGGAGCGCTTTTAAAGCGATTTTTAAATCAGTTAGTTTACTGGACCGTGCAACAAGTGAATGAAAACATGTAATCCTATTAATTTTTACATATAAAGTTATTTTTATTTTGTCAAGTGTGGTGTTGCGTAATGTTTTGTTTACTACTTTTTTTCAAATTAAGTGCCGAATACCTGCTGACTGCAATTTCAACGGCTTGATTTTTTATAAAATGGTAAATGTTCCCTACTTTATACTATTAACTTTAACCCAATATAGGATACTGGTTATAATTTTTTTTTTTTTAGCCAAATATCTTTTTATTAATTGAAATGTCATGTACGAGTTTAAAAAAGTAACTGGTTTTATCCATAACTCGCTCCGTTTTTATGCTATTGATCTTTTTAAAACACCATTTCGTACGGTTTTTTAAGGACTATAAGATTACATTAGTTTAATATCTTTTTTGCCTTTATTTTCGAAAGGATTTGAGCTGAAAGGGCTCGAACAAATCGCTTTTTACTCAAATATGCAAACTTTAATCGGCCATATCTTACTTAATAATAATCTTCCCTATAAAGGGTTAAAAACTATTGGCTACTTAGTTAACTTTTTAGGAATATTTCCTACCCCACCCACATGGTGCTTATTATTGTGGTTACTCTAGAAGTTAATTCCTAATTTCCATGAGTACTAATTATTTATTTGTTTTTTCATGACAAAAGAAAGAGACCATCAGGTGCGAAGTTTCGCGAGCAAAATAAACTGATACTACAAGAAAGGGAAAAATGGTAGGATCTTTAAAGCATTTCTTGCGAGATTCCACGGATACTATCGATGTTGGTGAAATCTCAAGATTCTAAATCCGTAATATCAATAACCGTGAGTGGACCATCTGAAATTTCAACAGTAACATCAGGTCCTGCAACAAGTGGCAGCGGTTGTAGCAGCAAAACAGCTTCTACTGATGCAGAGTCCATGAAGCGATGACACCATCCTCGTCTACAGCACTTGAACAATCCAGTTTAGGTAATTCAGATTGTGTAAAAAGTTCGGTAATGTCAGCTACCGAAATACCTGCTGTAAATGACACTTTCGATGAAGGCTGTAATGAGGATAGTATCGATATAATTCCGTCCGACCCCGGTTTGTGGCCCGAAGTAATAACCAATGAGATGGCTAGAATAATGGTTAAACGTGGTCCGCCATTGATAGACATCAGTTTTAGCTTTCCTAGTAATAAAGATAAGAGAAAATTTTCGTGCAAATACTTTGAAAGAAATCTAGCAAATGGAGAAAAAGTCGAAAGTGCTTAGCTTATTTACTCTATTTCTAAAGATTCTGTATTTTGTTTTTGTTGAAAGTTGTTTTGTAAATGTAAAACTCCTAACGCTTTTTGTGATACAAATGGAGTATCTGATTGGCGACACTTGTCTTTGATAATTAGGAGACACGAAACGTCAATTTTACACAACAGTTTTATAAACACTTGCGTAAATTTAAATAAAATATTTAAGACATCTATGAATGTCAATGCTCATCATCTGTGGATTTTAGAAACGGAAAAAAAATATTAGCGATACGTGTTGGAAAGAATTATTGCGATTGTTAAGTATTTATCTACACAATGCTTAGTATTTCAAGGTTCTTCTCGATTGCTTTTCGAACATGATAATGGAAATTTTCTAAAAGCTGTTGAGATGAATGGCTCTTTCGATTCAGTGATGAGACAGCACTTTATCCGAGTGTATAAGCTCCAAAAAAAATCTGTTAAAATGAATCATTATTTAGGCGTGCAAATACAGAATGAAATGATTGAATTATTGTCGTCCAAAGTAGGAAATAATATTTTAGAAATGGTTCGCAGTTCAAAATATTTTTCAATAATATTTGATTGTACGCCAGAAACTGGCTATACTGAGCAAATTACTGTTGTCCTTAACACCACTTCAAAAAAGGTAGAAATTAAGGAAAGTTTTATTGCGTTTAGTCCAATACTGGACTCTACAGGAGAAGGGATACATACATTTGTGATAGAAAATTAAATTTACAATTAAGACACATTAGGGGACAAGGTTATGATAATGGGACAGATATGAAGGGAGAAAATGTTGGGCTTCAAAAACGCTTTCTTGATGCGAGTCCGAAAGCCATTTTTGTACCTTTTGCGGCTCATACTTTGAACTTAACAGTAAATGACGCTTCGAAGGTGTCAGGTGCTACACTAAACTTTTTTAATCTTGTGCAAGAGTTATATAATTTTTTTCGTCATCCACAAAAAGGTGGTATGTTTTAAGAAAAAATGTCCCCGGGTTAAGTTTAAAGCCTCTGAGTGAGACAAGATGGTCTAGCAGAATTGCCGCAATAAAGACCCTTAATGTTTATTCAATTAAGATTTGCGAAAGTCTCCTAGAAGTGGCTGGAGATAATTCCTTTCACATTGATGCAAGACATAAAGCGAGTTTCCTCTTAACGTCTGTACAAAATTTGCAATTTATTTGTGGAATTATTATTTGGCATGATGTTTTATTTCATATGAATACTAACAGCAAACAAATGCAAAGTGCTACAATTAATATTAAAGTATGTCAAACCTACCTAAAAATTTTAGATCATCACTTCCAGCAATATAGATCTGACCAATAATTTCAAGAAATTCTTGTGCAAGCGAAAGAAGTAGCATCCTCTCTCGAAATTGAAAAAGATTTTCCACCATTACCAACGGTTAGGAGGAAATTTATACCAAAACTGTTCGACTATGAACACCGAGATGAGACCCCTCATGATCCAAAAACCGCCTTTAAAATTAATTTTTTCTTAAAAATTATAGATCAAACTATAAACTCTCTAAAAAACCGATTTGACTTATTGAATGAGTATGATAATATTTTCGGATTTTTTAGCGACATATTCAAATTAAGTGACAGCTATCTTTCAAACATTGTTCTATTCTTGAAGAGCGACTGACAGATCAGGATAATAAGGACATAGACTCCAATGATGTGTTTAACAAATTTGAAACGTTAAAGTTGTTTTCATTACCTGATGATACTGACCCCTTGAGTATTTTACAATATATATTTGAAAACAATTTAATCTCCACCTTTCCAAACGTAAGCATTTCACTAAGAATTCTTTTGACATTGCCTGTATCTGTAGCTTCTGGCGAGCTATCTTTTTCAAAGTTAAAAATCATAAAAATTTATTTAAGATCAGCAATGATTCAAGAAACATTGTCTGGGCTAACAATATTAGCAATTGAACAAGAAATTTTTGACGGTATAAATTTTAGCGATGTAATTAATGAATTTGCAACAGCAAAATCTCGGAAAATATCGCTACTACAATAGCTATCTTTTATTTTTCTATTGCACCTAGACCTAGCTATCATTTTTGATTTTAAAACGAAGTTCCCTAGGTATTTGTTATTAGAAATATCTGAATATTTTTTGCAATATCTAAGTATAAGTAGAAAGTAGTACTATATGTGTAAACATTAGGCAATATTTCTGTTATTTGTTCCTAAAAAAAGTGTGATTCTTAGGTTTAGGTTATTTTCTAGTATTTATAAACAACGAGTCAACATTACTTAAGTAAATGTTTTAAAATGGGTGTAAACAAGAATTCATTTTGTTCTGTTTGTTTCATTTTGATATTTTAGTCTACTTATAAATATGACTTCTAAAGTTCAGTTGCTTTACTTCAAGCACCTACGTACATCCTACCTTTAAAAATAAATAAAAAAACATGATCCAAAATGCCTTAAGGGGCGCCAAAATCCTTTTATGCACACAAGCGCCAGTGGCCCTCAAGGGGGCCCTGCACACATTCATTGATATGAATATGTCGAAAGAGCCAACAGCCTCGAATTTTTCTAGCTCACATTATCGCCTTTTTTGTGGGTAGAGATCGAAAAATGCGGAAGTATTAACGTTTGAAATTATACTCCACGTATTATATCACAAATTAATTCAACTGTAGAACGGCCCCCATGTTTGTATCAACACCCGTAAATTTTGCATTGTCGGGAGACATAACACAGACAAAAAGTGCACGAATATGGAAACGCAATTTTGGTACGAATAAAAGGTCATACATCTTCATATCAGAAATAAAAGCAATTCCATTTTTTCTAGTAACCAATCACAATTTCCGCATTTCCAAAACCTAATTGATCATGATGATAAAAATGCGAAAACCCCTGTGTTAGTAGCTGCTCGGAAAAATCATATCGGCTAAAATAATAGCCTAGGCGTGTAATATTGTTATGAAAAACCGTAAATATATCAATGTAGGTATCCAATATCTACTCCCAACTACGTATAGTAGGAACAGAGTTGTGTCAGCCAGTAAAACGTAGTTTATGATTTGAAACACGACGGTCCAGATGTCTATGATGTTGTAAATCGTCCTCGATGCGCCGTAAATCGTGATGGATTATCTAGATGTCATGCAGGGCCAAAACACGCCGCAGCAGGCTCTAAAACATTGACGTTACCACCTATCTCTAAATCCTACTGATATTTCTGCAAACACATCTAGTCGACGCGAAACACGCCCATGCACACGATGGATTACGATTTTTTCTGGGAAAAAGGAGCGCCTCTATTTTTTTAGATTACATGAAAAAGCTATATCAACTCGTAAATATGAAGTATTATTCCGTTATTACGGATCACGGTTGTCACGCTTGTCAGACAAAAAGATACAAAGGTATACATTGACAAAAGAGAAGATTCTGTACAAAATTTTTATGATAAGAACTAGTTTTAAGGTTTTCATTCGCTAAATCTTTCATTGGTGTACCAAAATCTTTCTATTTGAATTAAAACAACATTTTTCATTGGGAAAGTCGTGACTTGATGAAAATTGATTGAGTAAAACTTCACTAGTCGGGGCAGATATCGTTCCGGCGCTTGCCTGGACTATCAAATGCCCGAATTTGTTTCATTTTCAAAATAGAAACAACCCAAAATCTGTTAAAGCCGAGTTTATTATAAAAATATCGAAAAGTTGAAAAAAAAATAGTTTCTATTATAAAACAGAATCAAATTATTGAATTTCCATTCATTATAATCATCCCTCATAGAAAATATAGAATTTGAATATAAGCTAGTGTACCTAAACAACATGCTATTACTTATGACGTTTAAAATATCCATCGATTTTACTCTGAACCTTTCTCGATGCTGCCATCTGAACTGATTTTTTCTTGAGCCTTTTCAGGAGAGATGCGTCTTCTATAGGAACTGATAATCAGGAAAATGCATTGACAGTATCTGTATGTCTCACTTTTACCATATTATTTAAACCATCCTCTGAGTCATAAGATTTCTCTACGTTTTCAATATTCCTTCCTAAAGCATCCTGTACAAGCTCTTCTTCAGTCAAATCGATAACAAACTCTTTGTCTCCCACAGCCCAGTTGGTAATGTTCTCAATGGTTAAGTCAGTTTCTGGATCGATGACCCTTAATAATTCGGCAATATTTTTCAAATCATTTTCACTGATTGGACGAAGTTTCTTCTGAATCTCTGAGAGTGGAATATTTTCATCATCTGATTCTTCAACTTATGTAGTGTCATGCCACAATGCTGTACAACTTTTTCTCATATTTGGTGAAGTAATGGCTTTCAAAGATTGGACAAGATTGTTCATCTTTCAAATTATACTGCTTCAAAATGGAAGTTATTTCTTCACCTTCATGCGAAATGATATGATTAAGAAGGCATTTTCTGATCCATAGGATGGAGAACGGCAGTACAGTTGAATGGCGAAAACATAACTCTGAAGTTTGGATCAGTATTAACCTCTTCCTCTGGTGGGGCGATTGTGCATTGTCTACCAACAATAGAGCTTTAGAGGGCTTGTTAATTTTAGTTAAAAATTCTTCACCTCGGGGATGAAATGTTTTAAACCATTCATTAAATAATGGTCTGGTCATCCACCCTTTGGTAGATGCTTTGTAGACAACTGGTAGTGAATTTTTATTTTTAAATGCTCGCGGATTTGCCGCTTTTCCCAAGACTAGTAAAGGTAATTGGTGAGTTCCAGCCACGTTGCAGCATGGCATGAATGTTAAGCATTCTTTTGACACTTTTCGACGTGGTACTGATTTTTCCCCTTGATGAACCAAAGTTGTGTCTGGTAAACATCTCCAAAAAATAGCCGATCCATCAGCATTATACACCTGTTCTTCGCTTAATTCCATCTGTTCAGCAACCGATAGAAATTTTCTCTTAATGGTTACACAGCGGAAACATCACTGGAAAGTTTTTCACCACAAACCTTCAAGAAACGAATTCCATGTCTGAACTTGAATTTATCTAACCATCCCGAACTTGCCAGAAAACCTCTTTTTCCTGTGATTTCTCCATAAAACTGTTTGGCGTTTGCTCTCAATATGTTTGACGAAATTGGAACGTGTGCGTTGCTTTGTTGAAGAAACCAGTTATACAATGGGATTTCAACATCAGGATTCTCAGCTTCTCTAATAATTTTTCTTTTTCCTACAAAAATACATTGGATAGAATAAATTCGAGAAAAGTTTAAAATAATATTCCTACTAGGGATGCACCGAGGGCCCGGTTGGGGCCAGCCGAGCTCTCGGCCGTGATACTCGGCTCGCAGTAATTTTGTTTGGCCGAGAACTCGGTACTCGGCTTTTGGAATAGTGAACTTTGCTGCTATTCGACGAGTACTCATCGAATCATCAATAAAATCTATTATTTTTGATTTCTCTGCCAGTGTGAGCGTATTATGATTTCTCTTGGTTGGAGCCATTATGCACACCACCACTCTTAGATAGTACAAGAACATAGATACATGTATAGACATGAAAATTATTATTTTTTTGTATATCAGCCAGCGTCTACGTGCCCGGATTATAGAGACGAAATTCTCAAAGTACCCGAATGAGTCGCGTGCCCGAGTTACTGGAGTGCCCTATATAGCCAGTGTCCGGACTAGTGAATTTGTACTGTATACTTTTTCTAAAACACAAATGGAATTTTCATTATCAACTGAATTTATAGATTTCTGTAACTGCGATTTCAAACTCTTGTTCATTGTAAGACATTATAAGAATCAAGTACAAAGTAACATGAAATACATTCTGTTACCGGGACTTGAATATTTAAAAGTTTTGCGTAAAACAATTCTCGATATTTTTGTTGTTGCTAAGTTAGCATAACTATTTTATATACCGACGCTGAGTTTGAACGTGATTTGTCATTTATCTTGTTCACAGTGCTCGGTTTTGTCAGTTCTCACAAGTTCGACTTGCGATTTTTACAATGATTAAAAATATCTAACAGAGAATTTGCCTCCTATTTGATACTGCAAATGGAATTTCGTATTCCGAATCGCTGAAAATAATACAGAAGGCTCACGATGAATTGACTTCATCAAAAACACGTGCATATGAGTGGTACAGTGCATTCAACTGCGGCCGTGATGTAGTGAAAAATTTGCCTCGTTCTCGGTTATCTACATCATCAACTGACGAATTAATTATTACCATTTTGAACGATTGGTTAGGCATGAAACGCGTTGCCATTCGATTATTTCCAAAAGACCTGATTTTTTTTTCGAAAATTGAATCGCTTAAAGGTCGCTGAAGATATGCTAGAACGATTGAACTCCGACGCCACATTCATAAAAAGAATTGTAACTGGTGATGAGACAAGGCTTTTGGAGTTTTACATGCAAACCAGTCAACAAGCTTCGAAATGGTGCCTTCAAACTTAACCGAAACCGAAAAACCAACGTCAAAGTCGATCAAAAGTTAAAGTAATGTTTGATTTAAGCAGTGCTATGCACTCGGAATTCTTGTCAAAAGGTAAGACGGTAAATAAAGAATATTACCTGAGCGTTATGCGATGTTTGAGACAGCAAATTCATCGAAAAATGCCAGATTACCATTTCCTTCACTTTATTGATATTTACTTCTTCACCTGGATTTGATAGTTTATCGTCTAATATTCTCAAAAAATGTTCATCAAGTCTGGCTCTTTCCTCATCCATTACTTTTGAAGAATCGTTTCGATCAGGAGCCTTCCCTAGTGACTGGCTTATCGCATCAGTCCCATTCACAAAAAAGGAGATAAACTTTCTGCCGATAACTATCGACCGATCAGCCCCGTTTCCATTGCTGCTAAGCTTTGCGAGAAAATTATCCTTGATCAAATGTTGGATTTTGTTTCCATCAATAAGCTTATACCTGAGCAGCAACACGGTTTTCTTCCTAGGCGTTCTGTGATAACGAATTTACTCAAATGTATAAATGATAATGGATAATATGATACCTATCGATGTTGTTTACCTAGATTTTTCGAAAGCCTTCGAAAGAGTACCACACGAGCGCTTATTGTTCAAACTGAAAAACTTAGGAATTCAGGGACCTCTTCTCGCATAAATAGGAGCATTTGTTAGTGGCAGGATATATTTTGTCAAAATTAAAAATTCCAAATCTTCGGTCGAATCGGTTACAATCGGCGTTCCTCAGGTCTCTGCTCTGGGACCTCTTTTATTTCTGCTATATACATCTGATCTTCCATCACTTCTTTCTTCCACTTGCTCTATCTTCGCGGATGATACCAAGATCTACAATATTCCTTCCCTTAGTTCGAACACTCTTCAACAAGATCTAGACTTTTTATCGCTATAGTGTTCTGACATATTGGTAAAAACAACCCACACTTGAAATATCCCCTGAATGGAAAGAATCTCGACAGCACCCGAAAGCAGCTTGATGTTGGCGTAACTGTTACAGATGACTTAACGTAGTCTGAACATATGCGGAATGTGTTCACCAAAGCTTCCCGTCTCACCTACCTACTCGAAAGATTTTTTAGCCGTTGTGAACCAAAAACTTATGTACGACCTATAATGGAATTCGCTGGGCTGGTTTGGTCTCCTGTTTTGAGGAGTGATGTGGATCTACTGGAGTCAATCCAAAGAAGAGTGACAAGACTTCCCTATGGCTGCTTGAGACCATCTTATACAGAGAAACTAATTATTTTCGGTATCCCATCTTCTGAGAACCGTCGTCTCCGGGAGTCCTCATAATTACTTTCCGATCATTGTGATCTCTGTTCACCTGCGACCTCTCAAATATCTTTCCACTGAATTAGAATAGACACCTTAGAGGTAACAACTTTGAACTGCATGAGGAAAATTTCAAAACTACTCAGCGCCAGAGCTTTCTTCCGAACCGGGTATGCTCCAGATGGAACTCGTTGCTACACAATGTCGTTGAAGCTTCTACGACGAGTGGTTAACCGATTAATAACAAACCCTTTAATAATATTTCATATTGAATCTCATATATTTTTGTTTTCTTTTTCTTATCTAGCAAAAACAATTTGTATTCATTAATTCATTAAGTTAACTATTAGTTATTTTGGTTTCATGCGCCAACACTTCCAATATTGTTTTGATTTGTATAACTGTTAGAATAGTCACCATTGTTTTTTTTTATTTTGTATTTGAGTCATAATAAGCAAATTTGCCTTGACTCTCAATAATTGTTTAATGATAAAAATAATAATAACTACAGTTGAAGATGTTGATAGCCAACCAGAGCTAGGCAAATCTTCCACTACATCTTGAGCGCAGTACTTTTACGTTGAAATGATAATAAGCCCCCATTCACAACACCGTTAGCACTACCTATATGCGTTATTATTATTAGTTGTCCTTTTCCTGACGGAGCCTGAAATCCTATAGACAATCCTTGGGGAAAGACTTGTTGACAATCGTTTATGTTTTTATCATTCCAAGTTTTCTGAACCGTGTACCCTTGGTTAACCATGCAGATGAAAATTTTTCTTACTTTGAGTACGATATTTTCTGATTGCTCTCAAATAATTCCTCCTCTAGCTTTCTGATCACAGAGCGCAACTACTATCTACTGATTTTCCAGGTGAGAAATTTGTGCAAAAAGTTGGATGTGGACCTCTGTCTGAATATATATATATATATATATATATATATATATATATATATATATATATATATATATATATATATATATATATACCGGTGTAACTGGAAACAGGCTCGCCCTATAACTTTTTTCCTGTCCAATATATTCAATGAAATTTTCTGAGCTTAATTAAAAATTTATTTCAACTTGAACGGCACTGACAGTTTATCTGAAACGTTTCCGGTTTCAAAGGAAATTATCCAAAGTTTCGATTTTCAAATGGCTCACCCTGTATATTTTTCGAGAAATCGAATCAAAATCTCTTTGTCTATACATTCAGCATATTTTAAGACGAATTTGCCGAGTTTTTAATTTTTTTTGATAAATTTGTTTTCAAGTCAAGGTGGCTATAACGACAAAAAAACTGCGTGATTTATCGACCGAAATCGAATACATTTGGATTCATCACTGAAACTGTAGAATTCCTTCTGTTATTGGCTTCGTTACATTCCAAACATTGTTTCTTTAAAAAAATCTTATTTCCGCAAGTATAATAGAGGCTCATTAGCACTATAATACGCAAAATATTATTACGAATATTTTGATAGCAAATTGATAATTTTTTGTTGAAAATTTTCATTCGTAATCCTGGAGATAGTATAAGACTCGTTTGTCAACTCATTATCTGAAGTGCTTTGAAAATGCATTGAAATTCTATCACAGATTGATCACAGATCATAGAATTTTTTGTTTTCAATTTTAAATGAGAGATAAGATTGTGTTACATCTGAATCAGTGAGTTGGTATAAATTGTTCAGAGTTTTTGAATTTTCACTGCAGAAAAATAGACGAAATGCTGTACACACAGAATGAAAAAGTAGATATGCTACTCATTTATGGCGAATGCCGAAAAAACTCAACAGCATCAGCAATTTTATACGCTGAACGCTATCCAGAACGGCAACATCCTTCAAGGCACTATTTTCCAAAACTGGAAGTGAAGTTTCGTCAGCAACCGGTTGTTGCAGATAATCAAAATTTCATAGTAAGCGAAAATTCTGAAATTGATGTATTAGCGAACATTAATTTGAATTGTACGCATCTACCAGAGAAATCGCACAAGAAATAGGGATAAGTCATCAGAGTGTTTGGAGAATTCTTAAGAAGCATAAATTTCGCTCGTTCAAATACAATCTTCATCAACACCTTTATGAAAATGATAATGGCTGAAGATTAGAATATTGCAACCAGTTTCTTCAAAAGATGGAAATGGATCCAAGGTATCCTTATATTTTATATTCAGATGAATCCCGATTTACTAACAATGGAATGTTCAATAGAAACAATACGCGCTATTGGGCCCACGAAAACGGGCATTTAGTACGTGAGGGTAATTTCCAGGAGCGATTTGGGTTTAATGTATGGATGGCAATGGTAGGGCGACATCTCATAGGTCCAATCATTTTTGATGGACCATTAACAAGGGAAAGATATTTAGGATTTTTACGAAACGAAATAAGCGATCTGATTGATGGTTTACCACTGGCTGTTGCTAATAACTTAATTTTCCAACAAGATGGAGCACCAGCGCACAACTGCAGGAAAGTTGTTCAATACCTAAATAATAATTTAAATGAAAAGTGGATAGGCACCAACGGCGCGACAAGATGGCCAGCTCGATCGCCCGACTTGTCCCCATTAGATTTTATTTTGTGGGCCCATGTGAAAAATCGTGTTTATAGAACTGCTTCAGAAAATCGAGAGGATTTAGAGAATAGAGTTCGGGGAGCAATGAATGAAATTTTTCCAAATCAAATGGATAATGTAGTACGGGCTACCATTCGCCGCAATAAGCTGTGTCAGGCACAGAATGGGAGTCTCTTCGAAAACCTGTTGTGAAGTTATGCTCAATTGATTTGCTGACATTCCATCTATGGTCCATTTGTGTATTTTGCGTTATTTATGTGTTTTGTTAAATTTCTATTCATCTGGAATGTACGATGATGAGTATGTGGGCCATGCCAAAATAAAGCTAAGGTTTTGCGTTTATGCTTTGTGTGCATTACAATTTTAGAACCAGCTGAGTCGTCATAGCCACCTAGACTTGAGAACAAATTTATCAAGAATGATATAAAAATTCGGTAAATACATCTTTAAATAAGCTGAATGTATAGACAAAGAGTTTCATTCGATTTCATTGAAAATATACAGGGTGGGCTGTTTTATTAAATTGAAACTTTGGCTCATTTTCGGTCTAACCGGAAGCGTTTCAGATAAACTCACAGTGCCATTCAACTTGAAGTAAATTTTTAATCAATTTCAAAAATTTCATTGAAAAATATTGGATAGGAAAAAAGTTTTATGGGTGAGCCTCTTTCCAGTTACACCCGGTATATATATATATATATATATATATATATATATATATATATATATATATATATATATATATATATATATATATATATATATATATATATATATATATATATATATATATATATACTGGTGTAACTCTCCCTAAAACATTTTTCCTATCCAATATTATGTATGTATTAGGTATATTGGTTATTTGTCAATCATAGTTCCTATTGTATCAGCTTCTTCCGGTCCTTCATGTTTTCTGCCGCCTCTTTCCATGTTATTCCTCTGTTCTTCAACAATTTTCCTATTTCCCCATCCCAAGTATTTTTCGGTCTTCCTCTTTTTCTTTTGAATGTACTTCCTGCCTCCCATACTCGTCTTACTCGTGCAGTGTCTTTCATTCTTTTCGGATGTCCATGTTATGGAATGGCTAAATTATTGCCACATTGGGTTTTACTTATAAAGAAGAACGGTTTATACTATATACATATAATTAATTCACTATACCAATATGATAATTTGTACATGTAAGTATGCTATTGTATTCTTGATAGTTATAGTAAGTTACTACAATATTGGTTGGTTAAGATGTTATTGTGCTGAGTGTTGAAGAGATAATGCCAGTTTTCTCGGTCATTCTGTCCAAGATAGAATGTGTTATGACCTGTTCACTAGGGTGGAGCGAAAATATATGAAATTTTAAAAAATATTTTTTTTTCAACGGCATAGCGATGAAAATTTGCTTTGTTATATACAAAACAAACATAGAAAATATCACACAATTATCTTAACCTTCTGAGGTGCCCCAGCAGGAATGAAAAACAAGCGAAAAACATTTTTTTATGTTTTAATTATTTATTACAAGAAATATCCAGAAACATTAAAAATACAGTTTAAATATTAAATTGATTATTTTAGTTAAAACTAGGCATACGTTGACGAGATAGTAATCTTGCTCAAATAAAACCATCTTGTTTGTTTTTCCCACAAACTGCACGCGATGCTTCTGTCACCAACTTAATGCAGAGCTCTACGGCTTGGGTGTGGCATGGAAAATCTTTGATATCCTGACATGTGCCGAGACCATTTTTTACAATTTCTTTCAAGGCTTCATAAGACAAATTTGAAGTTAGAGGTGGCTCAGTTATGTCACAATCACGCCACAAAATATTGTCAGCATAGTCTTTAGCATCGAAATTGAACACCGGCACCTTGAATTTTCGAAGTCCTCGAGTATTCTGTGGTCATGCTTTTATAATTCTTCGATGCCAGATCTCGGATATCCTCTCTGTCATCGACAAGCATGGCAATGATGATATTTTTGGGATGACCGAAATATCCATTTACTTGGATTTCTTTGTTAATGATAGCCTTCATATCGGAGTTCAAATAGCGACTAAGATTAATAGTTTGCCCAAGGTGCTTAGCCCCGTCGATGCACGAGGAATTACATTTTATTGTAAACCACATCGGTCGATAAACTTTCATTACGTACGTGGCTAATACCACTAATTTTTCTTCGGGGTCAGTTTTTGTGGCATACAACCTTAAAATTCGATTAGATGTTGTTAGCCATCTAGAATGGTTAAGGAGTCCAGGTTCTATATTAGCTAAATCAGAAGTAAATATACCAGTACTGATAGCGGTCATTATATCGTATAGATACCTTTGGTCGGTACTCAGCTCTGTCCTAGTAATTTCAGGTAATATTGTGGGTATAACGGAGAATGCGACTATCAGCATTGTTTGACAATTTTGTAATTAAGATCCAATGGTACCTGAAAAGTATTTCGGCCCTGTAGTTTTTCCATCTAACTCTAATAACAAATGTCGCAGTGGTAATTCATTAGAATGCAACTGGTAGATAAACCACTGTAATGGTCTGTTTAGCTCATCTTGGATCAGACGAATAACGCCACCTTAAAAACCTTTATTGACTACTGTTTCATCGCAGCCAACAACAGCTATTTTTTATCAGCTTTACTGACTTTAGATTTCAAGTGAGATATTAAAGTGTCTTCAATGAAGTGACATGCCCAAAATAGGTGCTTCCTGGTTCTGATAAAATGACATAATGATCTTTTATCTGTCGTTTTCTGTAAAATTTCCCTTCTTTCCCAATACGAATCAAAGTCTATCCTTCCTGCAATGAAAATGTAAGCCGAGAAGCATTTTATTGCAGTCCGTTTCCTGTAAAGTTAATATGACCTTAGTTCTTTCACGGCGCAACTTTGAACGATCAATGACACGACTTGGATCGTTTGGGGAAATGATGCCTACATCTTTTAAGACAGAAGAAGCTATAATAGCAGCGGCTCTATCGGATATTCCAGGACGATCACAGTCAAGGGCTACTGATGGTAAGTTTAACCTCTTTTTTTTCTGAGATGGTGAACCTTTTAGTTTGACCTGTTCTGAGTTTTCATGGTAAGGAGTAGAAGATTATACGGGTAAGCTAGCGCATGAACTGCTGCTTTCGATTGAAGAATCATCGGTCGAAGAACGGGAACAACAAGGTTTGTCAAAATAGTTTACCTCTCTGTTCCGCGATAAACTTTTTCCTTTTCTTTCTTGTTTCTTCTTGTTTTTCACAGTTGCAATCACATCGATACCGCCTAACATCATTTTTCTGTCTGTTCTTTGATCAATTAAGAAACTCCTCCTTGGGAACACGACTACCTTTTACACAGTTACAATTACATATAACTTTGCATTTGCAACTGCTAATATCAAACAGTCTATGAAACTCTGATATAAATATATTAATCTTTTCTTGGTATTTAACATTACTTTGACAGCCAAGATATGGTTTCATTAAGCTTCTTTATTTGTCGTGGTAGGTACGAATCAGTTGTAAAACTCTTTTTACACACACTAACAGTAGGCAGCGACGATTTTTGCCATATTTTTATAACTTCGTGAGCCAATCTTTCAGATATTTCATGAACTGTTGGCTCCTTTGTTGTTCTATCAGGCTTCTACTCATGTTTTATGAACAGATAATTCTTCATAACATCGTTATAAGTTGGTAATTGCGATGCTGGTGACTTTTGCGGCAAACCAAAGACAGGACAGCTCGTTGTTTTTCGTGTTTTAACTTGAGACATATTTCTGCAAACAATACAAATAATAAATACTCTAATATTACAGTCAGGAATTAAACTACAAGCATAAAATAAGAAAAACACTACTTACAATATACGTCACAAACCCAGTTAGAGATAAACTAATACAATTTAAGCGCGGGAAATTACTAAATGTCACTCCATCAGTGTTTGGGTAAGAAGGCGCGGGAAAGGGGTATTTCGCCGAAATACCCTTCCCCCGCGTCCCGGTACCTCAGAGTCACAACACGCATGTTTCTACTAATAACTGTCGCTCAGGAGTTTTATAAAATGTTTGCGATGAAATTTTGATAAAACTCATAATTTGCCTAAATTTTCAGAACTTTATGACGATGGGGGCACCTTGAAACATAGCATAAGCCAACTGATTTTTTTGTGCTTAATGTGGACCTAAAATAGCAATAGGTATACCGAAGCGATAAAACAAAAAAAATTAAATCGCTCTACCCTACTGTTCACATCTAGTTAGGGCGTATAAACCCAGCTTCGATATGAACCGGGGTGAAACCCAAGGTTTTGTGGTAACAGTTCCCGCCATCCGAATTGCGTCTGTTCGATGAACTCTGATACTGGTGTTAAGTCCAATTACTTATGTCTGCATTTTTTACCTTAACCATTATGGTAACTCCTTTACCTTCTGAAGTACTTCATTTGAGTCGCCTGTAATCTGCTTTTTTCCTGTTTACCAAGCACGCATAACTCACATCCTAATGTTAAGATTGGTCTATATATACTTCGAAAAACCGTCATTTTAGTTTGCTTTGAGATTTTCTGTTGATGAACCCTTTTTTCATTGCGTAATATACTTTGTTTGTCTCCTCTATTCTTCAATTCAGTTCTGAATTTTTTGTGCCACTTTCATCTATTATAGTTCCTATAAATTTGTACTTTTTCACTTGTTCTATTGTTTCATTTTCAATCTTGATACTTATGTCTTTCGGTTCTCTCGATATCGTCAATACTTTCGTCTTATTTTTATTCATCACCATGCCGTTTTTCTGCAAGGTCATCTTCCATACGTTAAGATTGTCTTGCAAATCTTCCTCACTCATCCGCGAAAATACACTCAGAGATGTTCACACTTTCGAGTTTCCTGTTATTGTATTGACTCGATTCCTTCTTAAGTTTGTCGGAGGATTTCTTCCATGAATGTTATAAAGAGCAGAGGAAACAATCCTCCTCCTTGTCGTACTCCCTCTTAGATCTCATATTCTTTATGATCGCACAATTTTCCGTTTTCTTCCCATATTATCTTCATCTCTATTTTGTCGAATGCTTTCCCAAGGTCTATAAATGCTAGTTATAATGTTCTGTCGCTAGCCAATGTTCTCTGATGATTTCTTTCAAAGTAAAAATGTGGTCTTGTGCTCTCTTGCCTCCTCTGAATCCGCTTTGTGATTTTAGTAATGTAATTTCGATAATAGTCCTCAATCTCGTTTCGAATATTTTTTTCTATAATTTCACCACTGTGCTCAGAAGTGTTATTCCTCTATAATTACTGCAGTTTTTGCTATCTCCGTCTTTGTATATAGGTAATATCAACCCCACCCTCCAATCATCGGACATCCGTTCTTCTTTACAAACTTTATTAACTATAGTCAGCAAAAGTTCTACTCCATCGTCTCCTATGTTTCTGATCATCTCACTTTTGTCTTCTCCTGGTGCTTTTCCATTTTTTATCCGAACCCTGCCTGAGTTCCACATATTTTTCCTATAAAAACAAACGTTGCAAGCGAACATCGGGAGCACCCATGAGATCTTCTTTGTCTCCACTATTGCTTATTTATTTATGGCAAATTTCGAGAAACAAGCACAACAATTCCATCTGAAACCCAAAATATGGCTGAGGTACGTCGACTACATCTTTATGGTGAAGAATCCCTAAACGCGTTCCGCTCACCTGAGTTCAGTCCATCCGAACATAACATTCACAATTGAAAAAAAATCAAACAGGCAGTTGCCATATCTGGATCTCCTTTTAACAAAGTCACAAAGCCGACAATTACAATTCTCAGTATACAGAAAATCAACCCGCACAAATAGATACTTACATGCCTCATCACATCATCATCCAGCTCAATTAAAATCAGAGATCAAAACGCCCATAAGCAGATCAGTAGCACTCACAGATGACAGCCACAGAGAAGAAGTTATCTACATGATAACAGACAACTTGTCGAAACGTCGCCAAAATCAAAATAGACCACGGAATAAAAAGCGTAACACACCAAATCATAGATACTTCCGTGAAAATTTAAAATTTAATATATGAAGGGATATCCACCGTGACTGTCCGTTAAAAACTTTTTAGTTTCCAATTACAATATCAAGCTGAAATATTATACGCGGCAATAACTAGCGATTTCCATTTGGAGTGAAATATTTTTGAAGTGATACCATTTCCTGTTATACCGGAAGTGGGTCATCGCTTTGTTATTTCAAATGGCAATCTACCTTTTTTATTATACATCTAGAACCGACATTTGAGCAAGGCATAAAATACCCAAGTTGTTGGCACTTATTTGTCAAAACTTTTGACAGATTTAATTATTTTTGTTATGAACCCGATTTTTGAGGAACATGTAAAAAAATTGTAGCTCGTAGATCTTTTGCACTAAAGACACAATTTATACTTGGGTGGAAAGAAGAAGGATCAAGAAATTTTCTAGCAATCTACACATGTCAAATGTTTATTGCGTTGTTTGGTATGATTTTTTCAGGTTGGCCTTTTTCAAACAGCAATAACTCAATTTTTTGTATTGTATTGTAGAAAATTGCTTCTAATGCTTCGAAATTTATTTTACTCATAGACGGTAAATTTGGAAATTGGTTATTGAATTGCCTGAAATTTCTACCCACTACTTTTTGACATTCTAAAATGAATTGAAAAAATATTAAATCTATTTTCGTTTGAATAACCAGTGGTTTTATTCCAAATGTGTTGTATTTTTTGGATACTTTCAATCTGAAATAACGACAATTCTTGTTGAAATATCAAATTCGAATGAATGAAGTGACAAGTACATTAATTTTAGGCACCTGTCAGGTGAGCGTAGCCAGTTCAGCTACTTGATTCAAATATTTCAAAGCATTCTCTTTTAGTTCTTGAAAAATCATCAAAATTCAATATATTCCCAAATTGTTTCGGAACTATAAGAGATGGGTATAGTACATGCTTATACAATTCCATCTGAAATTTGACGCTACATCTGATGGCGAAATAAAAATTGGCACGTACCATTTGAAAAAATTGAGTAATTGCTGTTTGAAAAAGGCCAAATTGAAAAAATCATACAAAACAAGGCAATAAACATTTGACATGTGTAGATTGCTTAAAAAGTTCCTTGATCCTTCTTCTATCCACCCAAGCAAAAATTGTGTCTGTAGTGCAAAAGATCTACGAGCTATAATTTTTCTAAATGTTCCTCAAAAATCGAGTTTATAAAAATAATTAAATCTGTCAAAAGTTTTGACTGATAATTGCCAACAGCTTGGGTATTTTATGCCTTGCTCAAATGTCGGTTCTAGATGTATAATAAAAAGGTAGATTGCCATTTGAAATAACAAAGTGATGACCCACTTCCGGTATAACCGAAAATGGTCTCACTTCAAAACTATTTCACTCCAATTGGAAATCGCTAGTTATGGCCGTGTATAAAATTTCAGCATGATATTGTATTTGGAACTCAAAAAGTTTTTAACGGACGGTCCCGGTTGGTATCCCTGTATATCTATAAATTTGACATGTGCATATAATTGGCTACTGGATGTTTAATGCATGAATAAATGAATCTGAATCTGAATCCAGCAAACGATTTCTTCTATATCTATGAGAACTGACTTCCTGTTTTGCTTTTCCCTTGAGAATTCAACTGATGCAAAACTTTATGCCGCAATTTGTGTTTTGATATTGAAGACAAGTCCTAATCTCCCACTAGCACAGCCTGTGTTTTTTCCACAGTGGAAATTTCTTTCCGAAAATAAGAAGAATGCACAGTTTTTCGAAAAGTATTCCTAAAGTCTTCATCAATAACCATTCGGGGCCTTCCTGGAGAAGTTTTTGGAGGTTACTTCATAAATCCATTTTCAGGTTTTGTTTCCTTGAGAAGCTTGTATATTGTGGACTGTCGAATTCCTGTCATCTCAGAACACATTTTGAAATTTTCATCGATTAAAGGTGAATGGCCTTGATGCCTTAAGGCATCGTATACATTTAATATAATTAATTTTCCACTTTGGGAAAGTGGTACATTTTTAGCATATTTTACTGGGGTAAAATTAGGAAACTTCTTCATTATTTGTGGAATGAACAAATCACTTTCACCATTTACTAACTGATGCATTCAAATGATAAAACTTCATCAAGAACTCTTCTGATTATGTACCCATGTAATAATTACCTTTATAGGGTTTGAATTCGGAGAATATACTTAATAATACACTTTACCCCTATCCGAGTGGATTCTATGACCATCCTGTCACCCAAAAATTTATTACTCTACCAAATCGACTATAATTTGTAACATTTCTAACAATTTCTACAACTGAAATTCTATTCTCAATTTCATTCTTATCCTCTAATTGCAAATGGTGATTTGTAAGCTGGGTATTAAAAAAAATCATTCAGTACTTCACTCTTCAGTGAACTAAATCGAGTTATAATGGCAAAAGTTCCCATAGGCAAACAACTCGAAATTATTAATTCGAACTCTACTCCAATCCAATAGCAGAACCTCTCGAGCTTAACGCCCGATTATTCGGTTTATTGGACACCCGCGGTTTTAACAATACACCCCTCTATATAATTACCACACTTTGAAAACTGCAAAATTATAAGTTACCGATCCAAGTATTGAAAATCTAGTGTGCGTGTGTGTGGCAATTGTCATAAGAATTGAATGGTTTTATTGTATTGAAGTGTTTTCTATTTGATACAGGGGCGGGCATTTCGTCGGTTTGGAGCGGGAAGGTTCTTTATAAATAAAATTTAATCCTGAAATTACATACTTCCTGTTTTTTAGCACTCGCTGCGAAAGGGCGTCTTTTCTGTTCGTTAATCACATCAGGGGATATGTTTCCCCAACGTGTTTCTATAATTGAAAGTTTTGTCTCTGCCTTTAATTTCATTGGTGAAATCGTTATAATATACTACATGAATACACTGCGCCAATAAATCAACGCAAATATCGAAAAATCAAATTTATTCAGAAGAATAATAAATAAATAAAATAATAATAATAAAACTAATAATGAAAAATGTAAGACCATAGGAAAAATTAAAGTTAATAGGAGATATTTCTACCCCTTCCAAGAAATACTGCCTCACATCTACTATTCATACTCAAAATCAATTACCTTAAAGCATTCTGATTGATTTCGATCCGTCTTTTCCTCATTCACTAAAGCTGGCTAGTTTTCCGGCTTATTAATCTCGTATTGTGAATGTTCCAGATATTCGAAGGGATTGACATCTGTACTTCGTGCAGCTCACTCCATTTAAGTGATTTCGTGATCTTGAAGATAATTCCTAACGATATAAAGATGGTGAGATCTGGCGTTATCAAGCATAAACAAAAAGTTTTCACCATTGTTTGCCGCAAATGATACAATGCCACAATATCTATAACGTTCCTCTGACTATTCAGGATTCCTTTATTAACGATGACAAGATCAGTGCGGGCGTTCAAAGAAATTTCTCCTTGCACCTTTATTGAGCCTCCACCAAAACAATAGATAGTTAAAATAAGCACTATGCATATCTCTCATTTCGACGTCTATGGGATTGACGTTGTCAAGGAGCTGGTTTTCAATCCATCTTTCATAATCATCTTCAAACAAGGCCACACAGTAGTGGTACAGTTCAGTAGGATGTCATCAATAGGACCATTGGACTGCATTAAAGTAATGAATATTTATACACTTCATCTGATTATATATTGTGCCGCTATTACAGTAGTTAAACATTCTGGATACAAATTAGAAAATTTTGGATCTAATTATAATATCAAGAAAAAACCTTCATGGCAAAAATGGTTAGAAGGTAAAATTTCTTCTATCAGATGTGATTTAGGAAGATCAAAATTCCAGAGGTAATCGTTCAAAAAACTTATGGCACATATTGGAAAAATATTCCTCAAATATAAAACCCATAAAAATAATGAGATAAGTAATGGACAACTGATAGAATACATCGATACTTTGAAACAAAAACTTTCACTATACTCCATTAGACTACGTGAATATAAGATAAATTCAGATAGAAAAATTCCAAAACAAACTATTCAAAAATAATGAAAAACATTTTTACAAATTTATTTCAGGTTCAATGAAAATATTTCTGGAAATGGAGTTCCTAAAATTGATATTCTAACTGATTATTGGTCTTCAATTTGGGCAGTGCCAAGGCAATACAATTCCAATGCAAGTTGGATTTTAAATGAAAGGTCTCGATTTTCTAAAATAGAATGCATGCAATTTGAAAAATTTTCAAACGAAGATATAACATCAGTTATTAAACACACAAAAACTTGGAAATCTCCAGGTGTTGATGGTATTCATAACTTTTGGTTCAAGAAATTCTCTTGCGTTCATGAAAAATTGGCTGAATATTTTTCATTTATAATAAAGAACCCCTCAGCTACTCCTTTATTTTTCACACAAGGAATTACTTATTCAAAACCGAAAAGTGATAATACTATTGATCCGTCTCAATATAGACCAATTACTTGCCTTCCAACAATATATATCATTCTAACTGCATGTGTTACCCAAAAAATTTATGCACATTTGGAGAATTATAATATTCTTTCCGAACAACAAAAAAGATGTAGACAAAACACCTTGGTACTAAAGAGCAACTTGTAATTGATTCTGTTGCTTTGAATCAAGCTCAAACTAAGAAGAGAAATATTCATACAGCCTTCATTGATTACCAAAAGGCTTTTGATAGTTCTCCCCATTCATGGCTTCAAGAAATTTTGGAAATTTATAAAATTGATAAGACACTTCGTCTTTTTCTTGAATTTGTAATGAAAAATTGGAGAACCAATCTTCATTTAAATATTTCAAAACAATCGTGAAAATCCGAAGTAATTCCAATCAAAAGAGGCATTTTTCTAGGTGATTCTTTAAGTGCTCTTTGGTTTTGTCTTTGCCTTAATCCATTATCTCATGAATTAAATGCTACTAGTTTCGGCTTCAAAATAAAGAGTCTATCAATGAATTCAAATTAAGTCACTTAATTTATTTTGATGATATTAAATTATATACCGGAACCAGATCTCATTTAAAAAGTCTACTTGAGATTACTTTAAACTATTCCAATGATATTCATATGAAATTTGGGCTTCCAAAATGTAAAAATCTTTCTTTTAAAAAGGAAAGATCACCTCTGATTATATAAAGATTTCCAATATCGAAATCGAGCCAATGCATCAAGGAAATACATATAAATATCTTGGATTTTGTCAAGAGAAGACAATTATTCATAGCAGAATATATTAGAAGTTCATATTACAAAAGACTTAGGATTATCATCAAGAGTCATTTAACTAGTAAAAACCTTTTCAGAGCTATCAACTCCTATGCAGTTCCTATTCTTACATCTTCTTTTGGAATTATTAAATGGTCTAAAACTGATCTAAATGAATTACAATGTCAAACGAGGAAAATGCTTTGTTAATATCATAAGCACCACCCAAAGTCAGCTGTTTAGAGAGTTACACTACCTAGACATCTTGGAGGTCGTGGATTAACTGATTTGAATAATCTTCATAGTAAACAGATTTTTCATCTACGTTCCCATTTTCATGATAAACAGAGAACGTCTAAATTACATGATATTGTTGTTGCTTCAGATTATAATCTCACACCTCTGAACTTGACAATGCAAAAGGTAGATTTTGATATATTTGATGATAATTCTAAAAGAGAAAGTTGGATGCAGAAGGAATTACACGGAAAGCACCCTAAATAATTGAAAATTGATTATATTGATGAAATCGCATCAAATAAATGGTTAGTATCTGGAGAATTGTTTGCTGAAACAGAAGGCTTGGCAATTGCGATCCAGAATCAGGTTGTTTTCACGAGGAATTATAGAAAACACATCATCAAACAAAATATAGATGATTCTTGCCGTCGATGTTTCTGTTCTTCAGAAACAGTTTTTCATATATTATCAGCTTGCTCAGTCCTTGCTTCAACAGATTATTAAGAAAGACATAATGCCGTCGCTAATATTATTCATTTTAATCTAGGAATTCAACATGACCTAATTCCCAAAAGAAAAAAGTTTTACAAATATGAACCTGAGATTATTTGTGAAAATGACAAATATAAACTTTATTTTGATGAAACAATTCTTTGCAACAGAGCTGTAAAACACAATAGACCAGATATCATTCTTAATGATGAACAAAATCAAATAACATATATAATTGATATTGCTATACCCGACACACATAATATACAAAATAAATACAATGAAAAAATTTCTAAATATATGATGCTTGGCGACGAGATTAAAAAATGTGGAAAATGAAAAAATACTTATTCTACCGATTATTATTTCCACAACAGGTGTTATTCCTAGAAATCTTCACAAAAGTATTAAGATTTTGGGTCTGAAGAAAAATTTGTTTGAACTGTTACAAAAGATAACAGTCATCAAATCTTGTAATATTCTTCGTAGGTTTCTTCCCGAAAATAATAATGAGGTAGAGTCATAGGTTTTCTCTTCAGTTTATACTGCTCAGAATCTCATTTCATATTTTATTTATTTGTTTATACAAATATAATAAAAAAAACTGACAATTTTGTCATATTTATATTCAGAGCAGTATTCTATTCGATCGTTCACCACTTCACACAAAGGAAACTATTAATGAGTAACATTCAGTGTTACTTGACTAAGGTCCGTACACTGGATTTTTCCGGGGAGAAAGCCTCTGACACTACTCGTTGGTACATTGATATCATTGTCTGATGATGGTATAGTATGTATATATTCTGGTAGATTGATATATTCTCATAACATTTAACGTTATCCTAATATATAATTATTCCAGGATATGTTTTGATTATAATCATTGCCTGGCAATGGTATTAATTACCGGGTGGTGGATTTATATTTTTCATTAAATCAGTTTGATTGCATGAACAGATATATGGGCAACTCGTCGGGGTGAAACCCCTATATATATATATATATATATATATATATATATATATATATATATATATATATATATATATATATATATATATATATATATATATATATATAATTTTTTTTCCTGGTTCTTCACCATTATGGGTATTACTTGAACTGCCGAAAGATTTCTCTTCAAGGTAGCTTCACGAGCATGTTAAAAATTTTCTGACCATCCTCGTTGTCTGTAGTATCACCTCCTTCTGGGCAATAGATAAAGTATCACTTTTAAGCCCAAGGCGTTGGGTATTTTGAGGGAGATGTGATTACACCAGTCCGTTACTCGACATAACGAGCTGGATGACGGCGATCGACTTGAGTTTATGGATTTCCTTCATTTCCACGGCAAGATACTGGTACTTACTCAGCTTCTCCGCGTACGCTTTGAATAGGTTATCGTCAACTGTTGTCGTTACATCAATCAGCAGTGCATATTGTATGTGTTTATCCACAAGAACAATATCAGGACTATTATGTGCCATAGGCCTGTCCGTGATAACTGTCGATTCCCAGTATAATTGGAAGGTCTCATTCTCCAGGAAGGTTTTCGGGCGGTATTTATATGGCTCGACAGCATCCTGTACCAGTTTGACGGAAGTTGCAATTGCCTGATAGTGAACCCCTGCCATGGAATTATGCCTCTCGGTGTAATCTTTAGATGCCTTCATTGTACACGAAGATGTTACGTGTTGAATCGTTTCTAGGCCACGATGGGATTTATGGCATTGATCTGTGGAGACAACCTGATCCTGTATGGCGATCAATCTACCCTCCGTTGCAGGAAAGAGGTATCCTGAGCGCAGGTAAGTAACCGATTATACCTTATTCACAGAGCTGTTTTCAGGTTACCCGGGTATCTTCCGTGCAAAGCTTTCTTCCTTTTTGGAGAGTTGCAGCGCTGAGACGTCTAGGTTTACGACTTTCTTTCTGTTTCTCCTCAGCCATTTCCAGGTTCAGCAGTCCTCTGCCCCCGTGTGCCTTTCCATATAGAGTCTAGAAACTCTGAAATAGTTCTTCATTTCCGATACCCTGATGTCAAGAGCCTGTTGCATACCCAGGTATTTGTGAGTCTAATCAAGTGTGGGTACGACTGTGCCATTCATGAGAGCTACCCCTTCGGATCTCTCTTCAATCTTACCTCCCCCTACATTGATCACGGCATATTTTTCTAGCCCCATCCCTATCCGGATAGCATCGCTAAAAGATGCCACTCTTTCCAGTTGTCCCCGCATCTGATCCGCAGCAGCTGTATAAAGTTTGAGATCATCTATATACAATTGATGAATAATGGATATGTTCCTGTCTTTATTGATCACGTAACCGTTTTTATTGTTACTCAACATACAGCTAAGCGGATTCAGCGCTAGGCAAAACCACAGAGGGCTTAACGTGCCCCCCTGAAAAATGCCTCGTTTGATTCTAAGCTCCTCTGAGTCGGCCAAGTTATTTCTTCCTAATTTCAGCGATGTTCTCCAGTTTCGCATGAGGTGTTCCAAAAGTGCGATAACCCGGTGGGACACCCCATACAGTTCGAGAACCCCGAGTAGCCATTTTTAATAATCTATCCATGCTACTGATAAATTGCGCATTTTTTCGTGCCTGTTTAATAACAATATTATCAATCACTGACAATTCCTTACAGCCTCATACCTCTTTGCGACACCCATTCTGTTCCGGCGCGAGGATATGGACTGTTTTAACATGCGTGTTGGTGGAGGAGGCGATTATGCCTGTGAGGATCTTGTACACGGTAAGCATAAAGGTGATCCACCGATCTTTTTTAGGACCTGGAGTAATTTCTCCCTTTGGTATCATATGAGCTACTCCCATTGTGAAAAAATGGGGTATTATTGATGGATAAGGCAGAGCCTGTTGGAAAAGTGGAGCTAACCTGGGGTGAAAAGAGTAAAAGTTTTTCCACCAGTAGTTATAGAGCTTGTCTGGGCCTGGAGCAGCCCAGTTATTGGAACTTTTCTGTACCCTTTTGATGTCATCTGCTGTAATTTGTATTTCTCGCATTTCATACCTAGGTGTCCTTGCCTCAACTTATTTGATCCAATGAGCATTGTCATCATGTACAACCTCGTGAGACCATATGTCACTCCAAAATTCGTGCATCTCTTTATAGCTCGGGGGGTTTTCATCTACTGTATGTGGTGACTTTTCTTTAAGGTCTCGGAAGAATTGCTTCTGATTCCTATAGTAGTGGTTGTTGCCTCTGAAGCGTTTCGATCTTTCATTATACCATCTAGTGGAGTTACCTAATGCCTTTATTTTTTATTTCAGACCATCCAGTAGCGCCGACACCTTATCTCTGAAGCTTGGATCTTTAGCTGTTATATATATATATATATATATATATATATATATATATATATATATATATATATATATATATATATATATATATATATCTTTTCGAAAAAAGAAAACAAGAATATCGAGATATGTTATTCGTTTATGGCTTCGCGAATGGAACTTCCCGTGCAGCGGTGCAGGAGTATGCATTGCGTTTTCCAAACAGACAGCAACCTTGCAGAAAGACATTTGTTGAAGTGTTTATGCGCTCCGGTGAAACTGGTGCATTCAGTGGTTTAAAAATAAGAGAATGTGGTGAAAATGCTTAGCAATGGAGACAAGCACCTGCAATATTGCAAGTTGTTCGCGAGGACCCTACAACAAGTACTCGGAGAATTGGTGCTACATTGAGACTTCATCATTCCACGGTTCATAGAGTTCTCAAGCGAAATAATTTACATCCTTACCATTTGATTAAAGTTCAAGACCCATTGCCAATGGATAGTGAGTTGAGGTTGCAATTTTGTAGGTGGTACATGAATAAATTACAGGATTGGGGATGAGATAAAATTCTATGTACGGTTGATGCAACTTTTAGCAAAGTTGGTATGATAAATTTGAGAAATTCCCATATATGAGATACAGAAAATCCTCATGACACTATTGTGTCACACTCTCAGAGAGTAAATGTGAGGTTGGAGTTGAGGAGGGGTCAGTCAATTCAAACGATTTTTTAAATCTATTAAGTAACGAAATAATGAACGTTCTGGAAGAAATGCCTATGGCTACTCGACATCACCTTTGGTTTCAAATGGACGGCCTGGCTCATAATACTAGAATGGTCCAGGACTGGATGGATAAGAGATTTGGAGAGAAATGAATAGATCGATTCGGTCCTGTGAGATGGCCAGCCAGAAGCCCTGATCTTACGCCGCTTGATTTCCATAAGTGGGGCTCATTAAAGACTAATGTTTATAAAATTCCTGGTAATACTCGAGAAGAATTAATTGAAATGATTCGAATCTGTTGCAACGAAATGAGTCAAAAACACATTAAACTTGGAAGAGTAGTTGATAATTCAAGAAAAAGATGTGTTAAGTGCATTCAAGAAAGAGAAAGAGTTATATGTTTTTATTACTCTTACCTCAAAACTTGAAATACTATTTGAAAGCCAGTTGAATTAAGTAGTTTTACCAAAAAAAACAGCTACTAATTCATCAATTTTCAGTGGAACAAGTAACAAGAAAATACCATTAAATTTGTTAATTTCACAATTTTTTCCATTTTACATCACCCGGTATACAAAATTTTATTACCATTAGTACTCATCTGTCTTACAGCAAATTCAATGCTCCTTCCGAAGGTATGGTTAGATTTGATGTAGCTGTAAGAGTAACAAAGATATTTTTATAGAGAGAAGCAGAAAATTCCGTAAAATCAAGAAGTGTTAAATAACTCGATAATCAACTTTCCGAAATAATGTTATGGGACATTTTGCAAATGACTTGTACTATTATTTACTGTAGTTTGTCACCTTTTATAGTAGACACCCTGTATATAGTTAATACTCTCTGTCAAAACATGATATTTTTCAAGTATAAAATTAAACTTTAAAACGAATAAGCTTCATGAACACAGAATTGCATAAAAGGATCTTTGATGCACACAGATAAACCTCTTGTTCATAGTATTGTGAATATCTGCTATGTTTCGAGTGGTAGGATATAAATTTTTGATTTTATCTTTGAATATGGCACTAGAATTTATATAGCATATGATATATATTTGGAAAAACAATAATCCTCTTTTTTGATATGAAAATCACCTATAGTTTGTATTCGAAAAATACACGATTGGTTCATAGATCACAAATGAATATCTCGAAAACATCTCTGCATTCTACTCATAAAAAGTCCTGTAGGTTGTAACAATAATGTTTGCCCAACTTCGATGGGATTCGAGATAACCCAACATGTCCAAATCTTGAAAAAGTCACAATTCCCAAATAACTCGAGAACTAAAACGATAGCTGAAATCCGTTTGCACTAATAAGTTTCTCTGATAATTCGAGCACGAGAGATATACAATATATCACATAACTACCCTAACATCGAATTTGGTCCACCCTGTGCATGTAATTGTTGCTCTCCAACGAATAGAGATGAGATGGTGACAGTCTGGTCTGGTGTTGTGCATGGTTGAGCAATATTGTCGAGGTCAAAAGAAACTGAGTCTATATATATATATATATATATATATATATATATATATATATATATATATATATATATATATATATATATATATATATATGTGTAAATTTTGAATTTTCACGGAAGTATCTATGATTTGATGTGTTACGGTTTTAATCCGTAGTCCGTGATTTTGGCGACGTTTCGACAAGTTATCCCTTCTCATATTCAGGCGTTCGGTAGACGATGTCTCGAGCGTAGCTGATAGCGGTTTGTCGGTAGTTCTTCTTCTATACTATACTCTATACAATGCGGAGATTGTGACGAGATATACATCGGCCAAACTAATAGACGAATGGAAGGAAGAATAGATGAACATAAAAGAGCACTAAAAAAAAATCCATCTCATCCGCCAGTTATCTACATAAATTACATACAGGTCATACAATAGATTTCAATAACTCAAAACAAATCAGCACCACACAACAATGTAAGAAACGTATCATCAGAGAAGCAGTGAAAATTGAAAAAAGAGGAACAATGAACAAAAGAGACGAAACCCTCAACCTATTAAAGGCTTGGAAAGTAATTTTACCACCTTCCGCAATAAACTTCGCGAGAAGTCTACATATGTAAACTTGAGATAAGAAGAATTATTCAAAAATCCGTAGATCAATGAATAATCCTTCCTGACAAAAGCTAGTTTATATATGTAGACTCCTCGCGAAGTTTATCGCGGAAGATATTTGTCATATCAAATTTTTACCGACGGGAGGTTTTATCTCGGAAACAGAGGCTCAGAGCACTATTTCAACGGGATTATTTAGCTCGTTTTCTACATCTGTTTGTTATAGTTCGTATCTTTCTCGAAGTCCGGTAGCGGGTTCAACGTGTCGGTCCATAGAGGGCGACTATAGTACGTATGTACGAGAAGCGTCCTTTCTGGAATCGATAAGGTACCCCGATGTAGCTTGATAGGATGTTGAGAAGAGATATGCGACAATGATGAGCTCCTAATAAGGGCGAAACTGCAGTCTGCCGCTTCGTTTCTCGGCGTCCTGCTTAGTTGCACTATTGTGGCTCTTGAGGGCTGCGTGCATGGCAGGCTGATTTGGGAACTAGCTCTTGTCAGGAAGGATTATTCATTGATCTAGGGATTTTTGAATAATTCTTCTTATCTCAAGTTATATATATATATATATATATATATATATATATATATATATATATATATATATATATATATAGTATACCACTGATATGCACGTGCTTTTGATAATTGATAAGGTCGATTCGCTATAAGAATTCGGTAACATTTTTAGCTTTCGGCACACGAAATTTCAAAATACTGAATTTGAGACAAATTCTTAGTTCAATATTTTTATCCATTGTAATAATCGCACACTTCTGAGAACTGGCAAAATCGAGAACTGTAAACAAATTAAATGACAGATTGCGTTAAAATTCCTCGTCCACATAGAAAACAGTTGTGCCAACTTAGCAACAACGAAAATTTTGACAATCGTTTCAAGCAGATTTTTCAAATAATCAATTTCTGGTACTTTTTTGACATAATGTATATTGCTCTATTCGTTGTTCGTGAGGAAGGTCCTCTGCCATAGATTGTGGGAATTATCACCTTCTTGGTCTTTTGACCTTATTTCCCTTTTTACTTTATTATTTTTATCTGTTTCCATTCTTCGGTTGCTTTGTATTACTTTTATTAACAATTTCGACTTCTTTTTTACTTTCAATTGTACGTCCGTTCATTAATTTTATTTTATTCGCACTTCCCAGAAATAGGCGAACCTATTACACCACATGAGTAGGCGCCTTCGAAGAATTGAGGTGTCTGTTTACTCGCTTCTTGAAGATGCCAAATTGTAGGATGTTGGGGAGATGTTGGACGGCAACGAGTTTCACAGCGCACCAGCTTTGCAAACGCATGAATTCTTATAGAGAGAGGTTCAAGGGGTCTTTAAATGTACCGCCATATAATGAGAACTCCTTGCCAGCCTAGTGTTGTGGCCAAACGTGAGTTTTCCCAGAACAATGTCTTTCAGCTCCTTGGAGCATCTTTCGTGGAAGTATCTGTAAAACAGAGAAAGGTCAGCAACTTGTCTTCTGAGAGCCAGCGGCTGGAGATCGCGGGTGATCTCCGGGGGGTCGATGAGGCGCACAGCCCGTTTTTGCACACTATCCAACATCCGCAACGAATGTTTGGGCTTAGATCTCCAGACATGGAAATAATATTTCAAAGTAGGTCGAATTTGCGCCTTATAAAGAAGCAACAGCTGCGATGACGTGAAGTATCGCTTGCTCTGAAAAAAAAAACTAAGTTTAGCTGATGCCGGCTTAGCTATTGCTGATACATGTTCATGCCAACAAAACCCGGAGTTGACCGTTATTCCGAGAAGATGCATCGAAACTTTGGATGCAATTTGTTGGCCTTGCATCTCTAGAGAAGGTTCTCAAGATGAGATCTTTCTAGAAAACGTAGTTGCTTGCGTCTTACTCGCGTTGAAGCTCACCAGGTTCAACTGACCCCACTCGGATATCCTCTGTATATCAGAGTTTAAGTAATTAATTTGTTGACATCTCTGACGCAGAGATTCCGCAGCTGTAATTGGCCGTAGACTACTGAAAGCCGTAACCAGGGTACAATCGTCTACAAAACCGAAGATCTCGTTCTCTGTAGACAACAGAAGATCGTTTATCTGCAACAGAAGCAAGGTTGACGAAAAAATGGACCCCTGAAGTACTCCTGCTTGCAACCGGAAACAATCAGATGTTATACCCTCGACCAAAACTTGTATTGATCTATTTGAAAGAAAGCTACTTACCCAACCCCGCAATTTTTCCGAAAGCTCATATGCAGCAAGGCTTTAGAGATGTCGAGGGCTATTGCTCTAAATTCCCCATGCTTTTTCATCGTTGATGTACAAACATGAGTGACGTAGGCGATCAAATCTCCTGTCGATCTTTGCAGGCGAAAACCATACTGACGATGGTTTATAATTCCCTGCAATTCAAGATATTTGTTGAGTTCATCATTTAAGACTCTCTCTATCACTTTCAACATAATGGGAAGAAGTGTAACAAGGTGGTAGTTTTGGGGTAAGAACTTCTTTCCTTTTTTTGGGATCGGTTGAATTCTTGCTATTTTCCAGCTGCTCGGAAGAGTCTGACTTTCATAGGAAATCTGAAACAGACGGTTAAGAATAGGTGCCAGTTCGGGGGCACACTTTCTCAGGACGATTGGCGGTGTTTCGTCTAGACCAACTTCTTTCTTGCAGTTCAGCTGCTCGAGAGCCCGTCTCACAGTGCGGACTCTGAACTTGATTTCTGCCATGGAAGAATTTGAGGGTGGGATGTTCACTGGTATTGCATTAGATGAATGATGTGTCTTTATTCGTAGTCCTATTATCATCGTTATTGTTTTTTCTATATTTATTTTCATGGTGATGTAAAGTTCAATCATTGAAATATTCAGATTGCTTTGTAAGTTTTCGTCCGAGTTCGCTATTAATGCCATGTCATCTATGTCCTTTCAATTGTTTGGATTTTCCAGTGTACTAGTACCATCGTTCTCATTTTCGGTTCGACCTTTTCAATTTCATCATACAAAACTATCGCAAATAATGGTGGGTTATGAACACAAACTTGTTTCAGACCGACTGTTGTTTCGAAGGGTTTGGATTCTTCGTTGGTAGGCCTTACAACGTTTTTTATTGTATTGTATTAACTCCTTTGAATTTCTATTACTTTTTGATCTATTACATATTTTTCTATACTTTTTCATACATCTTCCGTCTCACCCTGTCAAGTACTTCTTCTGAGCCGATAACAGTAATGTGAATTTCCTTGTTTTTATTAATGAACTTCTCTATGGTTTGTCTACTTACAAATATGGCGTCCTGTACACTTCAAACTTTTTTATATACCTACTGTGTTTCTTCTTATTGATTGTCCGTTTGTTGTTTTATTCTTGTCTCAATTATTCTAGCGAGTATTTTCACTGACGAGCTGATCAATGTTATTTCCCTATAATTTTGGCACTTTCTCGTGTCCCTTGTTTTGTATAAAGGTAAGAGGATTCCATTCTTTTGGTACCTTCTTCTCTCTCAAAATTTTGTTTATGAATCTATAGAGCTTTGTTGTTCCTTCTCCCATATTTCTTAACATTTCTGATGTTATTTCGTCAATTCCAGCAGCTTTTCTTAACTTTTGCTTTTCAATGGCTTCAACTTTTTTGCTTTTTGTTTTTTTTTTTTTCTGTTAGTATTATTCCATCCTTTGACTTCATATTGTGGTAATTATTTTATCATACCATGGAAATGTTATTGGTTATTTCTAATGATTTTCTGTCATGCGTCCAAATTTTATCTGAGATTCTTGTTTAACTCCTTTTCCTTAATTTTAACTAGCTATCTTTTCTCTTTATGTTTTTTCGTATTCTCGTAGTATTTTTGTATTAAAGTAGTTTCTCCATATTATCTTTTCGCCTTCAAGGCTTTTCTTTATGTAGATTTACCTCCAGTTTGTTCTTTTGTACTGATATTAACTGTTTTTCTTTTATCGCAAGCTTTTTCTGATGTTAACAAAATGTTATCTTTCATTAGTTTCTATTGACCTCCGAGGCTTCCTTCATATAAGTACTTCCCTTCATACGTCTTCCTCATAGTTTTTTGATATTTTTGTTTAATTGTTACCTCGTTGAGCTTATGGCTATGAATTCTACTTCCAATTTTATTTCTTTCTTCATCTCTACTTTCTCTCACTCCCAGTGTCCATTTCATTTTCACTAGGTAGTAAAAAAATTTTGAAATCATGAATCAAAAACAATTGCAAGCAAGAACATGAGCAAGAAAAGATATCGCCTTTTATACTTACCTAACTTTAGATCTATCTAGTGCTCTAGATCTCCGTTGATTAACCTTGTATCGAATTTTGCCTAAAAATCTTCAACTTGGAAAATACTATCCAATTATTTATTTTAATTAATATCTCGAAAACAATGACAAACCCGAAAACGATACCTTTAAGAAATCAAAATATTTTCAAATTGGATGGTACATCCGATTTCATTTTCGATATGCATCAGTGCATTATTAGAGAAAACAAATGTCTTCCGCGATGTTCCTTCTCGTGGAGTCTTCATATGTAAACTTAAGACAGGAAGAATTATTCAAAATCTGTAGATCAATGAATAATCCTTCCTGGCAAGAGCTAGTTCTCAAATCTGGCCACCATGCATGCACCCATTAAGAGCCATAATAGTGCAATTAAGCAGGATACCGAAAAACGAAGGGGTAAACTGCAGTTCCGCTCTTATTTGGAACTCATCAGTGTCGCCTGTCAGTCCGACTGTCACTACGGAATGAAAAATATACAAGATTACTTCTTCGAGATGGAACACCCTGTATAATAGAAATGAGTGTCTTAATTCGTAGGGTATAATAGCAAGCTCAGCATCAAACAATTTCAGTATAAATAACACTGGAGTCGATCATTTTGCGATATGGAAACGTAATTTTACTGTTTATGAAGTTCGTGTCCGTTTCAGGGAGAGATTGGTTAGGGAGAGGTATGAGCATTAGGAAATATCCACAGAAAAGTTTCGTTATCACAAAACTGTCTGCTATTCAGGGTCGTGTTAGCTGGAAAGATCCATGCACCGAGGTGCCACAGTATGTTTCAAATATGTCGTCTCTTATTTTGGTACAGAATAATCACTTGTACTGTCTAATTTGATTTTGATTTGTTAGTGAAACAAACAAAATAGCATCAAAGTAGCTAGTGATTTTCATGGAAGTGAATCAACTTTATCTATAAAAATTTCAGAAAATAATTTTTCTGGCTGCTGAAGGTGACTGATATAATGAATGCGAAGGCTTTTTGTATCCATTCTCATGAATTTCGTTATGGTAATGATGCAAATGTACAAAATGTGCATTATCTCAATCAAAAAGAATGTGTTTTTCGCCTTATTTTTTCTTTTCAGTGCGAAAAACCCATTGTTCAACATCGCCAAACATCCTTTGAAGTTCTCACACGTACACGTTTATTGTCAAGTGTCAGCAGTCTCTTTGCTCATCTTGCGGAAGACTTTTTCATATCTGAATGAGAAGTTAAAATGTTCTGCACTCGTTGAGTTTAGACGCCCACAACTCAGTTATCGCTCGCACATTGTCTGTCAGAGTATTTATAACGATATCGTTGACTTATTCCACAAATTGAGATGCTGTAATCATTTTGAACAACCGTTGAATTAAGCTGTCCGATATTTCATGACTTATAGGGAAAATTCAGGGACGAGTGCTGAAATGAATGCTTGCACTGTTCCACTGTATTTTTTGATCTCGTAGTGGTTGGAAAAATTTGCCGAATAACATCGACTAATTTTATTTGGGGGACAAAGAGGTCGAGCGATACTTCATGTGAAAGCTTCTTTACAACGTGTATATGAAAAGCAATTTTGACGAACCTTTTTCGTAGAAAATCTTTTTCTTATCTCAAACTAGCCAGTCTAAATACACTGCGCCAAGAAACTAACTAGCAAAATTGAAAATTCTAATCATTCAGAAGAGGTTTAGAAAGATTGAAGAATTAGTGTTCCATTAATCCACCAGCACTAAGGAATGCTTGAAAACAAACAAAATGAGAATGTTACTCAAAGAATTTAAAATAAAACTTGTAACGTGCTAACTCCACTTTACATGCTGCTTCTATCGTTCTTCGTTCTTCGTTCTTCGTTCTTCATTTCCTAACTATCATTTTCTTTGCTTCGATCAAGCTATATCGTGATCTCATATTCATATATCAAGTGGTGGCCTTTTTTTATTGAATCTGATAACGTTTTAGTTCAGTTTTGTTCCTTTTTCTGCCTCGTGATTTGATTTTTCATCTTGTTATTGATTTCAAAGATGAATGAAGAGTTTCAAAGGTCGAATGAAATTTTGGGTCGTGTCACTTTATCTTTCTGTTCTATTGCGTATCGTTAATTTTTTCTTGGGGTTTTAATGATCTGCTAGGCTTTATAATTGGTTATATTTTTGCGGGTATGAGCGAATGTGATATGTTGTGTGAAGGATCTCCTGAATGAGAATGAATGAAGAAGGACATTTGTGGAAGAATGATTGTGTGGCCAAATATGGAACTGAAAACTTCCAATAAAAAATGAACTATGGGCTTGCTTCGCGCTACGGCTCTGCTAAGGTAACCAATATTGTTTGCTATTGGTTTATTGTCTTTCCCTCGATTATTAACTTCTCGTTTACCGCAAGATATTTACCTTATCTTGATTGATTCCTAATTTTATTATTGCTTTTTCAATTTTGATTACTCGGTTGGACTAGGCCATTATCGTTTATTTTTTCTTCAGAGAGTAATTTTCAACTGAAGGGTTATTTTGAGGTTGTTTTCATTTTTTTTTTTTTTTGAGAAGCACCCTTTGTTTAGATCTGCATCTCTGAGCAAAACGATATTTGCTCAGAGATGCACATCGTTATGCCGTGTGGAGCGGTTTTTCAAAGTACTGACAATCCGTTTCTATATTTAGAAAACATTTTATGAAAATCATGAGAAAATAGAAGATACAAGCTACCTTTTTATCACTTCTTGTATGGAAATATAAGGTGATTACATATTTGATTTTTCTTGAGTAGTAGGTTATACGTCATATTAATCCTCTAACCATGGAATATTCGACAATGTCATACCGTTTTACCGATAATTACCGTTTTCGTATTATCTTTTGTAAGATGTTAGCTCACTAGCGCCTCGGTTTTTTTCTTACCTTTTTCAGATAATGTCGCGCTAGGTTGCTGGTATGCGGAGGAGCTTTATCTTGCTTAAAAGTGAAAATCTCACCTTGAGCATCTCTCCAGAGTCTCACTATGGGCTCCAGAACTAGGCCCACGTAATTTCTAGCCGTTACCTTCGCAGGAAACGAAATCTGTTTTGCCTCCCAGCATAATGCCACCACAAAACATCACACTGCCCCCTTGGTATTTTGGATTTTGTCTTGCTGTTCGGAGTCTAGCTTGTCCTCCACGACCGCTTAAAACCCAAATCCGGCGGTCATCTGATCGAACACCAATTCTGGTCTCATCCGAAAGGAGAACATTTCGCCAATTCAATGCCTTTGGAGTATGGGGTGCGACGCACTAGGGTCTCTTCTTGTAATTTGCCACAAAAAGCAATCTTTCTTGTTCTTCAGAAGTGATATTCCTACGAGTTCTTCTAGGCCTTTTTTGCAGAGATTGTTGCTCCACGTATCGGGCGTAGGTTTTTGAAATCACTCTTTGTGATACCCCCATTGTGGCCGCTATATCCCTCTGTGTCACCCCTTCTTCAACGAGAGCAATTATTCGATCCCTTTGCATATCAGACAACCCAACGTAAGGCATTTTTAATTATGATTATAGGCTTTTTTTAAATTCTGAAATTTACAATTTCAAATCTTAGTGACGACTGAGTACAATATCCCGAACATGTGGTGATAATTCAACATTTCTTATCATACTATCCAGTTTTTTTACAACAGAAAACTTCATTTCTCACAAGTAGTCGAAGGTCCATGGTTAAAAACAATCAATAATATGAAATACCGAGTGATTCCATATAAATTTGGGTGTGTGTATATGTATTGGCGCAGTCCAACAAACAGAGGCCACTTACCAGTGTTACTGGGAAACCATGAAAACAAAGGGTGCATCAAATACAAGACTTCAAGAAGCCATACTAGTTCTACTATCTACCGCAACGGTAAGTGGCCGCTATATCTGTTCGTAAGGGGGCCGCCAATACTAATACATATCTTGATGCGCTCCAACGGATTCAGATAAATAAGATGAATAGGTGTTGTTAATGGTTGTAAAATACTAATGAGGATAAACGAGACCGAAACTGTAGTCTATTACTTCTATTCATGACTTCCGACTGGACTTTACCACTACTGTGTGGCCCTGGTAGATGGTGACTATGAAGGGTGGAACGGAAAACCAGAAAAACATTTTACGGAAGGTTGAATATTATTCACTGAATCAAAGTTTTTCATGTGTTCTCACATATAGCGATAAATTTCGTATGCTATCATTGTTGAGGTATTATCAGGAATAAATTATTAATATATTTAACAAATACAAGTAGAAGATGATTTCTACTAATATATATTCTTAAATTCTTGACGCGTTTCGATACACAGTATCTTGATCAAGAGCGAATGAATACTACAAATATATCTTACTAACAAATTTTTTTTATATATACTAAAGAGGCAATCCACTCAGAGCTATCCGTACTTGAACTGATGTTTAGGAAATAAATTTAATAAGGGTGAGTTATTTATTTCTACCTGACCATTAAGAATTTCCGGTGAATTCCTAAATCTGTTTATTTCAAATGCTTTCAGAAGGTTGAGTTTTATACCTCTCTTCTCAGAATGTAGGATCTTAAATTATGAATTGAAAGAGTGACCATTTTCCCTAAGATGATTTGAATAATTTGAATCGGTTTTTCCATTGATGAAACTGCGTTTATGTTCAGAGATTCTAACATTAAAATTTCTATCTGTTCTACCTACATAAAAACAATTGCAATCTGCACAATGCAATCTATAAACACCTGATTTATTTTCTTTATTAATTGGAGATTTATAATTCCTGATAATCAAACCTAAATTTGTTGATGTTTTGAACGCTATATTTAAATTTGAATTTTGAGATGGGATTTCACATTATTGCTAATATTGCCTATATATGTTAAACTATTGAATTTTTGTCTTGGTGTTCGCTGATTGGATATATATGTTGTAAAGCTAATTTTTCTTTTTTCTTATGTAGTATGCTGCTAACTAAATTTGCATCATAACCATTATTTATTACGATCTGTTTTATCAAATTCAATTCTTTGAAATAATTATTATTAGACATCTGTGTGTTCAAAAGGGATATCTGTATGAGAAGGCTTATGATAAATTGAAAACTGGTGTTCCTTATTTGACCTTGTTATTGTTAGGTCTAGGAAATTGATCGAATTGTTCTGTGTTTATGAATAGTTTTTTCTATGTTATCCAAAAAACTAATCATAAACACCCGCTTAGTAAACATTTTCTATATTGGTATCGATATGTCGATGACATTAATGTGTGTTTCACAGGAACCAAAAGACAGTTCACTGTATTCGAAAATTTCATCAACAACCTGCACCCAAAAATGAAATTCACTTCTGAGATAGAGCAGAATAATTCGATCAATTTCCTAGACCTAACAGTAACAAGGTCAAATAATAAACACCAGTTTTCAGTTTATCATAAGCCTTCTCATACAGATATCAGAATTCATTATACATCGGCACATCCTTACCAACATAAAGTTGCAGCATTGAACAGCTATATACATAGACTCTTGAACACACCGATGTCTAATGATCATTATTTCAAAAAATTGAATTTGATAAAACAGATCGCAATAAATTATGGTTATGATGCAAATTTAGTTAGCAGCATACTACATAAGAAAAAACATAAATTAGCTTTACAACATATATATCCAATCGGTGAACACCAAGACAAAAATTCAATAGTTTAACATATAAAGGCAATATCAGCAATAATGTGAAACCCTTCTTAAAAATTCAAATTTAATTATAGCCTTCAAACCATCAACAAATTTAGGTTCATTTATCAGAATTATAAATCTCCAATTAATAAAGAAAATAAATCAGGTGTTTATAGATTGGATTGTGCAAATTGCTATTGTTTTTATATAAGTAGAACAGGAATAAATTTTAATGTTAGAATCTCTGAACATAAACGCAGTTTCATCAATGAAAAAACCGATTCAAATTATTCAAATCATCTTAGGGAAAATGGTCATTCTTTCAATTCAGAATTTAAAATCCTACATTCTGAGAAGAGAAGTATAAAACTCAACCTTCTGGAAGCACTTGAAATTAACAGATTTAGGTATTCACCAGAAATTCTTAATGATCAGGTACACATAAATAACTCACCCTTATTAAATTTATTTCCTAAACATTAGTTCAAGTACGGATAGCTCGGAGTGGATTGCCTCTTTAATATATAAAAAAAAAATTTGTTAGTAAGATATATTTGTAGTATTCATTCGCTCTTGATGAAGATACTGTGTATCGAAACGCATCGAGCATTTAATAATATATTTTAGTAGAAATCAAAGTTTACTTGTATTTGTGAAAATGGATTTCTATCACGTAAAAGCCTCGTCAATTGTATATATTTAAGTCCAATTAGGTGGTCTCTCAAAATTGCTATCCAAGCATCTAGTTTTTTCGGATATTGAGTGTGGATTTCTCAAAATACTTAAGGATCTGTGTCGCTCCAAAATCTAAGGTTATTCCGTTTAACCTGTCCATAAAGTAAAAAAATGTACCTTCGTCAGAAGAGCAAAGGTTGTATACAAGAAGTGAGGGTTATTTTTAATACGATCAGCCATAATTTCGCAAAACTGGATACAAATCATCCTCGCTTAATTCATGAAATGAAAATCTTTCCTAATGTCCTTAACCAGTTGATAACAATAGTGATCTTCACTTCAGAAGATCTTCGAGTGTGTAATATTATTCGCAACAATCTTAGTATTTTCGAGTATATTCGGCAGCCGAGCGAATGCTTTTTTTTTTGCAAGTGATGCTACAAGAGATTAGATTTGGCCGGATATTTTTCTATGTTCGTTTTTGAATACTTAAGTGCAGGCAATTCAACGAGAACTGGGCGACAAAATCACGATTTTGTCGAGCAGGTCAAGTTGAACTACCGAAAAGTAAGTATGAGAAAACGAGCCTAGAAAAATATCCTGCTAAATCTGAGCTCGTGTGGTATTTGCTGAGAAAATTCCGCGAATGACAAAACGTACAAAATGAACTTCATTGAGAAATGCACACAAGCTCAACGAGAAAATCATAAAGCATTCATTACAAACATGTTCAGTTATTATTGGAATGAGCAGTTATTGAAAATGCAATTAATATATACAATGTTTTCACTCTGAGTCGATTTTATATGGGACGATGCCTGATGAAGTATGGAAGATTCAGCATTCGCAGAAGTTTTTCGAAGATTTGAAATAAGATTCAAATAATGCTCATTGTTCAGTTTCAGGTAGGGCTTAATAGAGCTTGCGTAGACTGTCCAGTTAGTTTGAGCAATTCTTGTTCACTGACACCTGCCTCAGATAGATTCGAAACAGCACTGGATCTATGAGAATTATTTGTGATCTTTTTATTTTTCGTATCCATTCCAAATTTCTCTGCTGAAATTTTTGTCCATTTGGATATTTCATGTATTCCCAAAGGCATATTTTTGTACCAACCCATAGAAGTACTGGTTTTACAGAATTGATTGGGAGCTAGAAATGATCTATCACTTGTAATATGATCGGGTCTTTTCGACAATATCTTATGAAACAACCTAACAGGACATAAATCTGGATTTTCCTTATTTTTTAATAGCCATTTACTATCGCAGCATTTTTTTTTGAGCCGCCTTGGCAAGTTTTCGAGAATACTGGGTTATATTCAATACGACCAGTCACTTCTCCGTTATTAAATTTTTCCTCTTTGAAAAAGTGTAGCTTGCAAGTTGCTGCCCCACCGCCACGCCATGCCAATTCATAAGCAAGAATATGGAAAAATTTTCTCAACAAACCTATCAGGGCATTTTCTTCCCAGTACAGAGCCATGCTATCAATTTCAGTTCTTGTTAATGCAACAGAACTTTCTTTGCGCTTTTCCACATCCCCTTGTAACATCTTCCTTTCAGAATTGCGAGCTTCACGAGCCTTTCTAAATGCTGAATCGGGAAAGGGGTTGAAAATCATGTTGAATTTTTCGAAATACATATTCTGCATCATTTTCGCAGTTGTATTCCACATTGTTTTGACAACGTCTTCTTTGTAATCTTGTCCATTCATTTGTTTCATATTGAAACCCCAATCCATAAGGATTTCTGTAATATCTTCAATAGAATGCTGTTTATCCAAATCGAACGTTCGTTCCTTGCAGAATATACTGAATTAATTCCAAATTGAGCTATGCGTTTTTCTTGTATTTTTGGGGAAAGAATATTGTATAGAACTATTTATTTCTGCTTCACTGGTGCTTCCAAAACAAGACATTTTAATTTATATCGGCAGAAACTTAACAGCAGTACCAAAATAGCTGTTTTTGACAGTTTTAAAACCGTGCTAATTGTTGTGAATGTTGCGTTGCTATGGAAACGCAAGGATTCTCTATGGGCAAATTTATACACTAATATCCTACCCACCTTTTCTACTTCTATGCATTTTATTCGATATCAAACTCGAATTTCTGTGTTTATAAACGTGGATTTTGACACATGAGTGGAATTGTCTCAAATATACAACTTTCATGTATATATTTATTACAATGATATTACTTCTATTAAAATAATGAAAAACATCCAGCACTCTGTATCTTTTGAAGGACACATTCTTGTATAAACTTTTGCCTTGAAATTAAACGATAAATCGCATTCACTTTACTTCGGATACACTCTGTACAGAGTATATGAAACAAAACAAATTTTGTGTAATTCTTTATTTTATACATACAGAAAAAACCTGTCCAGTCAATGTAGATCTTCAAAAATTCTTCAAATGTACTAAATTATTTTATAGAAATTGAAACAGTTTTCCAATTTCTCCATAATTCAATTCAACGGATTCAATCCGGTTTAATCTTGAGAGTCGTATTGGAAAATTGATAGTCAACAATGAATTTCCAGCAAAACACGTGATTATTGTGGAGAAGCGTCGACGAATATTCTATTACGTTGCGCCGCTTTTCCTCTTTTCAAGGTTTCTCAGGGTCCGATGAAAAGAAACCAATTGGAGTGAGATTTTCATCAAATATATGTTTGATCCCCATCAATAAAATTGAAGGGAAAAGGAAATTCGTTCGTCTAAAAAATTTCAACAGGAACGGCTTACTTTAGTTAAAATGTAAACTACGTACTTCTAAAGATGCAGATTTTTCAACGTAGTTATATTGTCGAGCTTATTACGTTGTTCAGAAGAAAGAACAAGAATTAAAACCAATTCAAGAAAATTAAACTATTTTTGATGGAATTTTTTTCTATTTGTTTCAGAAAATAATTTAACCATTGAAGACATAACTACATTAAAAATGTTATGTAACAAAATTAATTTAAGGAACGGTCAGAAAATTTAGAAAGATTGAAGATGAAATAAATTTAAGATTAAGCGTAACAAAAATGACTTTGACTGGTTAAGCCCAGAGAAAAATGAGCAGTGAAACTCTAATTCAATAATTGTCACTGAAAACTTGGAAGAAAAGTCACGGAAGTTTCGCTCAGATATTCAATAACATATTATAATTATGGTTAACAACGTTAACAAGAGGGATATTTGTTCTGAAACCTATGTTCAAATTAAAAAATGAGAAGAATAACTTTAAATTCAGACTGGGTGTACCAATATAAGTTAATATATTATATTTTCGATTAGTCTCTTTAACAATATAGACAGCGTCAAGGATTGACTGTTGAAATTGTTCACGAGAAAGCATACTTTGAATCATACTAGGACTATACGAGGTATGTCAATTGAGTTAGCGGAAGTTGGCGATGCTGCGGCGATTGGTAATTCTGTAGCGTTTGCATTGGTTTCATTCGAAACAGAATTCATTTCTGCGTCAGCCTGTGCAAGTTTCGTGTTGATCGGTTGTATACTTCTTGTTTTATTGTCCTTTGAACATCGAACAGTTTCGACCCACCGTCGTGAAGATGAGTGATGAAATAACTGATCAAAGAATAGTGATTAAATTTTAAGTGAAACGCAGCCAAACTTCCGTGGAAATTATCAAACATTTAACCGACGTGTATAAGGAAGACTGTCTAAAAAACAGCTATCTTCGATTGGGCAAAGCGTTTCAGGAGCGGTGGAGTGTCAGTGGAGGATGATCTGCACGAGGGAGCTCCCTGCACCTCTCCAAACGCACAAAACCTCGATCCGCTGCGCTCGCGAGTGCTCGGAGATCGTCGAGTAAGCCTTAGAATGTTGAAAGACGAGTTGGGCATCAACATGGAGTCGATACGGCAGATGCTACACGAAGATCTGGAGATGCGTAGGCTGTCTGCGAAAATATGACGGAGTTTTGGAAGTCCAAAGCATCACGACGGCGGTTCTGTGGGACCTATCTTCAGGGGGCTGAGGGAGTGCTTCCAACAGTGGGTTCAACGGTGGCGCCGGTGCATCGAACTCGAGGAAGACTATTGCGAAGGAATCTAAGGTGTTTTCAAGTATTTATGAAGTTTCCGAACCGTCCGGGCACTTTACCGCGAACTTAATTGGCACACCTTGTATATTGACCTCTATTTATTTTATAATATGGAGCTTTTTCAAGAAATTATTTTCTGATATTTATCGCAGTGAGTTTATGTATCATACTGTTATAAGCAGCTATTTTACGTTGAATGTGTGGAATAATTGTAGATGGTAATGTCTATATGGGATAGTTCATGGAAATAAGAATAATCATGTTTGTGGTCAATTTTGGTTATAGTTCAATCTGAAAAGTTAATGAAATTCTCAATTTCCATTTCCAAAGTGAACTAGTTGGGAGAATTGAATTTATGAAGGTACTAAAGGAATCTAATTGTTTATATGTATCTGTAAAACAACGAATTATGTATTCCATATATCGAAACTGATATATAAAGTGTTTCGACAGCGAATTATTATGAATTATTTTCTCAATGTTATCATTAAAAATTTCTGCTACTAAGGGACTGAGAGAATTACCCATTATTAAGCCGTTTGTCAGTATGGTGAAAATTCAAAACCATTATTTTATTTAATTTAAAAAAATAGAATTTTTAGAGTGTAAATACTTCTCTTAAAAATGAAGTATTCAGTGAAATCACAATTGCCAATTACTATTGATCAACTTAAATTAACATTGTTTGCCAATTATATTAAGTTTGTGGAATGGAACCTTTAGCGTTGTATAACACTAAAACTATCAAGAAAGTATATATGTAATTCTCGCTCAACACTTGGTAAAACAATGAATAAATGATTTGTTTATCACTTGGCAGAGGTTTCACAGATATTTATTAAAATACTCAACATATGTTTCAGGTTGTTAGCTCATTATTAAGAGTAATACAATACTAAATTCAAAATAAGTGATTTCACCTATGTATAACAGCATTCACAACAGGAGGTAAATTGAAGTCTAGTTGGTCGTTGCAAATTAGCTGGTTTTTCCTATGAGCGGACGTAATTTTACTAATCCCTAAGATGTCCATCCTATTTCCTTTATTACCTATTGAGTTGTTCGTCCAAATCCAAATCCAAATACAGAAGATATCATCTACATATCTTTTCCATATGGCACAGACAGACAACTCAATAGTTTCTCACAGTTTTTAAATTCTTTTCATCGATAGATTCAATTCACAATGGAAAATGAAAATAATGAAATATCTTTGAACTTCTTGGACTTGTCGATTAGTAGGGCTCATGCCTCTCTCACCTTTATAATATACAGAATACCAACCTACTCGTATACCCTGATACATAACAATACTTCCCAATCGCAGAGTATGAAATTGAGTGCCTTTCATTCATATGTGCTTTCTATTCCCTTGTCAGCGGTCGATTTTGAGAATGAAGTTCAACTTTTTAAATCAATCGCTAAGAACAACAGCAATAAACCAAAATTAATTGATACCTCAATAAGACAGAAACGACATAAACTTTTATTGCAGTGTATTTATCCGTTGCATACTGAGAAATTTAACAGAAAATTTCCAATCAACTATATTCCTAATATTAGCAACAAAATATGTTACACATTACACAGAAATAATATTAACACCATCAGCAGTAATAAAAAGAATTTGGGTTCATTGTTAGTTAATAATAAAGATAAAACAAAATTATTGCTGACTCCCCATCTTCCAACTTCTACTTAAAGAACCGCCGTTGCAAGCTACGTGCACAGATGGAATTCGCAATTTTTGTTTGCAACGCCCATCATTTCCTCCGTGTTTGAATCTTTTGAACACAAAACTTGTTGATGTATAATGCAATGGAATGAAAAAAATTAAGGGAAATCTCATTAGCTCGACACAATGCTACAAACCCATTTTTGTTTCCAGTCATTTCTGGTGCTCCATCGGTTGTAATGCACACTAATTTATATATTGGTAGCTTATGGTATTTTACAAAATTGAAGGAAATGTCATATATATCTTCGCCACGGGTCTTCCTCTTCAGATGAATGATTGTCAAAAACTCTTCCTTAGCCAACATGTCATTGAATACCATCCAAATAAAAATACACAGCTGGGCAGTGTCTGTCATATCGGTGGATTCGTCGAACTGTAAAGAAAAGTATGTACATTTCATGATATCATTTTTTAGTTTATCTGCCTTATGTCCTGACTCATGACTTCAATACGCCTTGTGACAGTCGGACGGGTTAACCGAAGTTATCTAATATCAGACATGATTTCTGTTTTATTTTCAAAATCTCCAAATAAGCTCTCACCCGCTTCTATAAATGCTTCCTTCACAACCGATCCATCTTGTGATTGTGTGTGTGATTGTTTGGCTGGTCTTGTGAACATGGTTTGTTCTTTTTTCAAACAAGATATCAAATCACGTGCTTTTCGTTTTCCTAATTCACTCTGTGGCGGAAAATCCTCTTCATAGTTTTTATGAACCGTTTTATGATGTTCTAACTTACCATGCTTAGGTATTACAACTGATACACGACAAATAAGGCAAATGCACTTATCGTTCACCATACAAAAGAAAACATTTTCCTCCCAATCGTTATTAAAATGATACGTTTTATATTTCTTCGCTGCACTCATTTTGTACTATTTAATAATAAACTTTGTATCGACGTAGTATAGCCATCAAGTTACAATTCAGAATGACTCCAATTCCTGCAGGCCCAACATTTATGTCGGCCTGAACGAAAATCTCAAATGTTCCCGTCAAACGCGCCGCCCGAAATTTCTAGAAAAGCGGCAAGACTGAAAAATGCGGCTTTCCTTTGACAAGTACCGCGCGTTCCTTTGATGAAGCCTCCTTTCGCCTCTAGCAGAGTGTTATTTTATTACATAATAAGTTTTTGTAGTTTAGTTACCTACTTTTTAAAATGTTTTTTCTTCCCGAGATCGACTCAAAAAACACTCGATCGACCGTTTGAGCTCCCCAGCACTAGACGCATAGTGTGTGCCTTCTTCAGGCAAATATCTGCAGGTCAGTACGTTCGCCTGCAGGCGGTTAGGTTAGATGATAGTATATTTAGTTCGGCTATATTGGTCTTACGTTCGCCTGTTGAGGCTATGGCCGGCAAGCAGTCGTATAGTGTATGGAGCCCATTAGGTATAAATTGCATTGTAATAGGCTAAAACCCAAATCATATGTCGAATATATTTTTATTCATTATATTTTGTGGAATTTAAGCCAATTGTTCCTTCCTCAATTGCTTAAATATTTGGTAAAAATGTTTCACCAGGTGATTAGCAAACTTCTATATCCATTTTATTATTTTGTTAGGAATGCAATACTTCTGGAGATATGGCAAAATCGAGCCTACGCCAACCCTGTATTATTTTTACATCCAACTATTCGATCTTGTTGGACTTGAAGTAATTATATATAGAAACTGAAGCACATTGCATCCTGCTTAGTTATTGAAAAACTTCGATAGCAATGGCGTCAGGTGTATCGCGAGTCATTTACCGGTGCGAGGAAGCTATGGAAACTCAACAATTAGGTATCTAATTTTTATTATTTCAATATGAAATATTATTATCTTTCAATAGTTCATATCACTAACTATCCACTTCGCTATTCTAAGCTTTCGCTGTATCGAGTCATAGAGCGGACAGCGGACGTCATGACGTAACGTCATACCTAGTCAGGACCGGATTCTACAATTCGGAGTGGAAACCAAATTTTCATTTCTGAAGAATAATAGAACTTTTCCGAAGTAATTTTTTAGGTCCCATTCAGACTGAGTTATCGTCGTTCACGAGCACTGGATTCAAACGAGGGTTTGTACAATGCTCGGGATGTATATTGATTTATGCTACTCTGCCAGAGCTGAACCTAGTCTCTACCGATGTTAATGCAGAATTGTATCTACATTTCCTACCAACACATCTTCTTTATATCCATTCAGACTGAGTCAGAGTCTTTCTCGAGCACTAGATTCAAATAAGCATTTGTACGGACGCATTTATTCATATCACACTGTACCCGAGCGGAACCGAATCTCTGCCGATGCTTGACCAGAACTATTTTTACATTTCCTGCTTACCTAACATGACAAGTTTCTATAATTTTTTTGCTATAGGCCCTCCCTTTGGAAATATAGGCCTTAAAGAACACCCCTGGAAATCTGTTTTTCATAAATAACTTTTAAAGTACTTTACATAATTTAATAAATTACGAATGATGTCCAGTAGGAGGACCGCTTGAAATAGTATTCTTGCAATAATTTTAGCTTCTTTGTTTTACCAGGGCCGGACTAAGTGTAGCACTGTAATGCTTATTCTTTCAGCACCCTGTATGATGAAGACCTCAAAAAAATGTTTTCTGATAACTGGAACCTCTACAAAAAAGGAATACTCGTTTACTATTGATATAATGAACCATTTTTGAGAAACAAAATAAACGAAAAAAGGTTTCATCTTTAATAAACTATTGAAAACAAAAGATCAAGTCAGTGCATTTTTGAAATTATCATAATGTTTTATCGCTAATAGATCAATTGATGTTTATATCACTTCAATACCTATTAATTTACTGATTTTCGAATTTCGTGATAAATTTTATTGTGCACTTATTCGAAATATGGAATACACTTTTATTGAGTATGCAGATATAGTAGGGGAGCCCAGAGGGCTAAATGAGTTTTTACTCCAGCTCTTTGAAGACCTATTGGATTATAAAGATTAGATGTTAAACAGAAAATAAGTTTATATGATGTATACCTTTTTAGTGGTGGGGGAAATTTCTGTGAATTTGCAAAAATGTAAAAAAAGATAGTTATAAAAAAATCCTCAAGCGTGTCAGTGTTCGTTAACGTAAACGGTCTACGAACTCCTGTTTACAAAGAGATATTAGTCTGACAGATTTCTCGTTGAGGATAGCTGTATTAAACGATAGAAGTTAAGAAAAATATGTTTTTCTCGGGCTCGTCAGAAATTCAAAAGAAACGTTAAATAAACTACAAAAAGTATACTGTTATAAAGACTGACGATTTGGAGGTGACCAAAGGTTTATGGCCAATATTTAAAAGTGCAAAAAAAAATCGTGATATCGAAATACTCGAGCGCGTCAGAATTTCATACAGGTGGTGCAGCTCAATATTCTAGAGGTGTGAGCTCTTAATCTGATGAGTTTGTAAAGGAATTTTTTTAATCTGACAATTAAAAATAAAATTAATTTTTTTTTTAATTTTTATTGTAAATTTTTTTATATAAAGAATTGAAAGTAGAGAATATTAATAAATAAAAAATATAATTATATTTTTATAATTAATTTTCATCGTCTGTTGAATCTTCGTCGAACTGGAAATTCAAGTCTGATTGATCATTTTCATCCATATCTTGCGTATCTGTAACAACAAATAGTTATGATCTTAACAATCTATTCTTTATTTAATAACATTATCACAGCAATATAAACTTACCAGATTCAGAAGTATTTCCTAAAATCTCAGGTGTGACGACAATATCCTCGCACGCTTCTGGCAGCTGATTCCCCGTAAACCACACCATCTCCAATTTCCTTCTTCATTTTTCCAACCAAAGTCTGTCGGTGACATCTCACTAGCAATACGAAAATGTGCATTTCTCCACAAACATGCAATATATTTTGTTCTTAATAAGTGTTGTCGTAGCTCAGATTGACATGGTGGTAGATTGCAAGCATCGTAATTACGCACATTTAATGAGAAAGGTTGTGCAGTATCAGTAACTTTATAAGTTTTGTTAAATAGTTCTATTCTTGCTCGATTAACATCTGCAACTTTTTTTAGACCATATAAGTGGCAAACGAACGATTCCATCGTCAAAAACAATTCTTCAGTCGTGTACGCTTCTGATCCTAAATTAGCAAAAGCTTTTTGAAAGCTTTCAGAACTCATCATAATATCGAACGGTTTTTTTTACCTCGCCTCTTGTGCACAAAATACACATTTCTTTTTATCTTCATTATCACCACTCATTTTCGTAAAACACAATTAAATTCACTACATTTATTTCATAAAATACAATAAACAAACTAGATCGTTGTAAACAGATAAACACGGACGCGTTGTTGTGATCAGCTGTAACAGCAACATGGCGGCAAAGAGCAGTGTGGGGCAGTGCAAGAGAGTAAGACATAGAAAAAGAGTGAGAAAGGTTGAGAGGCGTGGAGCGGGAAATACACAACTCCCAGTAGTTGTACATATTATACTCTAATGATAATTTTAGGTATTTAGGCTCACGAAAATCGGCAGAATATGTCATGCCTATAATTTTTAAACAATTTTCTTTAAAATGAAAGAAACGAAATTTGCGCTCGAAAATTTTAAGGTAGCAATTTTTTTTTGCAACTTTGTAACTGGCTCAATTTTTTATGTCACGCTCAAATTGTCAGATTAATAAAGGGATTTCATTTTCTGCATGTAATTAACTTGGAACGTTTAAATCTGACGCGCTCGAGTTTATTTGAGGATCGATTTTTTTTTACTATTCTGATCGACTGCCCTAGACGCTCTCCACTATATTGAGAGACCATACTAGGTAGAAGTACTCAACAGAGTACGAAGATCCTCCCCTAATATTAAACTGCTAAGCTCAAGACACATACAAAATCCCCGCTTGGGCTCCCCTACTAATATGCATATTTTGTATGATCTTGCCTCTTGCAATACTTTAGAAGCTAGAAGATTGTATCATGAAGGATTTCCTTATCGTACTATTCCAAATCAAAAGACATTTCAACGAGTCGACCAACGTCTAAGGGAGGACTGTGGGTTATTTTAGTTAAAAAGGCAATATTGATTTGTTATCGACTTTGTTCATCATTGTAGGAAAGTTTGGGAAAAAAGTACTAATTCTGGTGTGAAAAGCACATTGCGTACGGTGCATTTGAAGGAAAACATTTTGAATGTTGTAAATGACAATCCTTAAACGATAACTCGCAAATTAGCATTTCAATTTAATACGTCGAAAACAACATTACATGAACTTTTTTGAGAGCAGCTGTTATACCCGCATCATTTGAAAAAACGCGATAGATGATTCCTGAAGATTTGCCTCGTAGAAAGCAGTTCTCAAAGTGGCTAGTGGATCAGCAACGAAATAATGCAAACTTCATTAGCACTATTCTCTTCACAGATGAAGCAGGTTTCACAAAAATGGTATTACAAATTTACACAACTCACACGTATCGACTCATGAAAATCCTCATGCCACCATTGTTGCATATCATCAACATCAGTTCGAACAAATTAACATCTGGGCTGGGGTCATTGGAATTTTTTTTGATTAGACCATTTGTATTGCCGGCGCTATTGAATGAAGAACACTTCGTGCATGATGGGGCACCATCTTATTTTAGCATTGCTGTGCGAGAGCACCTAGATAACGTCTATTCAAACCGTTGGATAGGTAGAGATGGGCCTATTGCCTGGCCTCCTAGATCTCCCGACCTGACTCCGATAGATTTTTACCTATGTGGAAACCTCAAAATCTTGGTATACACCACGCTGGTGAATAATAGGGAGGAGCTTCTACGGACAATAACGTTTCATTGTGATGAGCCAAAAAACAATACGGGGTTATGGTGGCGCGTACAGCAGTCCTGTATCCGTCATACCCCCGTGTGTATTAGAATTAACTGAGCCAATGTTGAACCTACTTATGAAGTTTTCGATTAATTGTTTTAAATTAGGTCTTAAAGTTACTGACTCGATTTTTGTTTTCAATAGTTTATTAAAAGTGAAACATTTCTTCGTTTATTTTTTCTTCGAAAATGGTTCATTTTATCGATGGTAAACAAGTATTACTTTTTTTTAGTAAAATTTCAAGCTATCACAAAATATTTTTTTAGGTCTTTATCATACAGGGTGTTAAAAGAATAAGCATTACAGTGTTACACTTAGTCTGCCCCTACTAAACCAAATAAGCTGAAATTAATGCAAGGATACTATTTCAAGGGGTCCTTACTACTGGACATCATTCTTAATTTTTATTATATTATGTGAGGTACTTTAAAAGTTATTCGAGAAAAACCAATTTCCAGGGGCGTTCTTTAGGGGCTCATATTTTGCCTATAGCAAAAAAATTATAGGAACTTGTCATGTTCTTTTTTCATGTTCTATCTGAATCCAAGAGATTTCCCACATTTTCCCGGACACTCTGTTGAGTTTGCAGTTGTTAACTTAGCGGTAGCACTTCCGGTTATACCGGTCATCGATTACAACTTTTCTATTCTGCTTATTCCAATGACATGGTGTACTTTTTAATTTTTGTTAGTAAAGGACATCCTTTTTGAAACATCTTTTATTTAAATTTGTCCTATATCAAATTATACACCATTTAGCTTTTTCTCAATCAAAAATTTCGGAATTCTTATTGAGTCATCTTTTTTACCCATAAAAATTTACTCCGATTTGGACAAGATTATAACTTTCTTTCAGTTCACCGAGAAAAGAGTTATTTCTTCCTATGGTATTTTATATACAGAGTGCCAAAAAATCACTAGTTAACTCAATAAAACTGATTTGTCTAAAAAACATTTTTTTCAAATACGAGTATCTGTTTTGTTTAACTTTACTAGAACCGTATTTTAAGGTAGTATTCATTGGTACTAGGTTTCCCGTCTGCCGAAAATGGCTCGTTTTCATTTTATTCGTAATTTTATCGAAAACCTGAAGTTCTTAGGAAAATCAAATCATTGACCGTGGAACATAGAAACAGACAGAGTGGATTTAATTCCGATCCCAGTTTTTCTGTTTCACAATTTTCTGTGTACGTCTCTATGAATTTTGGCCCCACTTTGACGTTTGGAAATAAGTTAAAAGTAGCAATTACACTATTTTTGATTGTGTATAGTTTTATTGTTACCAATCGAAGATATAATGAATTTATTCATCATTCATGTTCATTGTCAACAAATAATAAGTCGAATTATCAGAAAACATTTCATAAAATTAGTTTTATTACCAACGATGAAGACATAGCAGTTGCAATCTTGGTTTACTTTTATCCAATCCCTATAGGTCTGTAAGTTCAGCTTTTGTAGATTTGGTATAGCACGTACATCAATTAATAAAATTTTTGAACTAATATTACTTCAACGCCTACAAATCCTCACTAATACTATCGATAAATCCAGGAGACGCGGTTAGGATTCATTAATTAATATAATTTAATCTGCAAAAAGTTAATTGTTGACATTCAAGAGAACCCATACTTCTTACGAAACATGACATGGACCAGTGAGTTCAAATTTCGGAGAGAAAGTATAAAACTTTCTGTGCCGTCGACAACGCACATCAAACACGGGAACGAAATTTCCTACATCGCTTCAGCTTTCATGTATTCAGTTTATTATACAAAAACCAATGTCAATATTCAATATATGAGAAAATTTAAATGGTGTGAATATTCAGAGCTTTTAACTACATTCCTGAACAATCTCCCGTCAATTTCAGGTGTATCATGTAGGTACCGATACTGAATTCTTTGGAAAAATCATGAATGCCTTTCATCTATGCGTTCTACAATTCCACGCGAAACTGTGGAAATCAAACGTGTTAGAGAGAATCTTGAGATCCTGACCACGGTGTTTAAAGCTACACAGTCCCATGAAGTATTTCATGCTTATAAGCATTGTAAAGATTTGCTAGGGCGAACAATCGATGAAGTTAAGAGAAAACGAAATGAAGAAAAAATACGATCCGCAGATAACAAAACGAAGGCTATATGGACAATCGTTAAGAATGAGAGAACTAAGCCGAAGTCAGAAAAGCACTCAAGTCTCACAGCCAATACGCAAGTAAAGGTGAAAAAATAAACAACGACATGGTTCACTGTGAATGATAGAGCACTAGAACTGCTGAAACGAACTGTATTAAGAAATTGCCACATTAGTAATTTTGAATCAACCACGGAGTTTTGAAGTATTGAACATTATCTCCAATCTGAAAAGTAAAAACACTCAGGATATCTATGGTATGACGACTAACTTCATCGAGGCAATTGGAAAAGAGATCGCTCAACCAACAAACAATCAACAAATGTATAACAGAGGGTATTTTTCCTGAACCGCTGAAGATAGGAGAAGCCATTCCAGTTTTCAAAAAGGGTGATCCAGAGGATCCAAATAAATAAAGGCAAATCTCCATTTTGCCAGGTTTGTCCAAGATTCTAGAAGAACTAATCAAAACAAGATTCCTCGCCCACTTTGAAGAGAATGAACTATTAGGAGAGCTCCAGCATGGGTTAAGAAGAAGCAGATCAACATCAACTGCCCTTCTTGGATTAATGAAGCAGATAATTGACTCATTAGACAAAAAAGCGATTTCTGAGGTTGTCTCGAGAGATTTCACGAAAGCATTCGACTCTATCCTTCACGAGTTATTGATTAAAAAGCATGAAGTATATCGAGTGACTGACAATACTTCACAAATGGTGTTTTCCTATTTAAAAGGAAGAACTCAGCGTGTTTGGTGGAAGGGTAGTTTCTCGAAGGAGGACACTGAATATTTTGGTGTGCCGCAGGGGTTCATTCTGGAACCTTTGATGTTCAACATATTAATCAATGAAATGAATATAAATTTAAATAATAATAACGATATATATGCTGAAACGTTCCTGTTTGCAGACAACACATTCATTAGGGCATCGAACCCAAATTCCCTGAGTCAATTAAGGAAGGATATACTCGGCAGATCTGATGATTGGTTCAAGAGTAACTCACTCCAAGTGAATGACAGTAAGACTCAATCCATCACCTTTGGAACAAATAGCGACCGAGGATCCACTGTGAAATTTCTGGGAGTACACTTAGACCCTAGATTATCATGGGAGAAGCACATTAAGGCGACTAGGAGGAAATTGTCTCAGGCAATTTTTTCATTAAAGACAGTAAAGAGAGTGTGTACTTATGAAGCAGCATTAACAACGTACTCCGCAAATTTCCACTCTATACTTTCATACGGTATACTTCTTTGGGCAGTCTCAACGCATGCTGCTGATTTTCTACCGCAACAAAAGAGAGCAATAAGTGTCCTCGTTGGTATGACACCGACAGATACCTGCAGAGATGCTTTCAAAAAACTGTAACCCTACCTGCAATTTATATCTGTGAGTGCACTTTTTATGTACATACCAACAAAGAAAAATGCGGTATCAACGGAAAATTTTATGAAATTACACCCGAAGGAGATACTACTTCAGTATCCCCCTTCATAACAGGGCAATGTTGCAGCGAGGAGTCGACATTTGGGAGCCTAAGCTGTATAACCATTTGCCTGAGAGGATGAAGATTACAACAGCTAGAGGATTCAGGAGGGAAGTTACACAGCTACTCTTAAATGAAACAGTTTATAGTATAAAAGAATTTATGGAAATCTCATATTGATATGTATGTTAAATTTTTTCATCTTTTTTTTGACATGACATGAAAATAATTGATGTCTTCAATATATTTCACTTTCATCTCCTTTTGAGGAATTTTACAGAAAGAGTTCTCACTGATGCCAAATTTCTGGACTAAGCAGATCGGGATTATCGTTATCAGGATAAAATTCTTCTCATATATGGACCCATGCATTACTATTGGAAGTGATCAACTGTGAAATACCAAAATTCAATGTTGATTTTCTATCAGCCATTATAGACAATGTTGAGTATTACTTAAGTAAAATCCAACTGCTGAACTTGAGCGGAGAAAGCCTCTGTCGGTACGGTTGCAATAATTAATTGTACATAGCATTAATATAAATAATTTATTCTTCTTGTCAAAATTACATGAGCGGCCAAAAGTAAATATGCACACACACGAGAGACACATCTATTCGCCAACATGCACCATTCGCGAACATGCACCATTGTTGATAAGAAACATACATTGAAAAAGTGAATAGACATATACCACGTGAATAGCACTCCAAAGTAAACAAAACAATAGAATTTAAAAACATTCACGAATCTTCATTGAACTGGCTGGTTGATCACATTCATTTTATCACAGATGTCGAGGAATTCATTGATTGAATAGCATTTCACAGTTTTTTTGAAAACTTTCACATTCACTTTTCGGACTGCCATTGAAAGTGAATTATAAGACTTTATCCCTATGTATTTGAAACTTTTTTGCGCGAGGGTCAATCTATGTTGAGGAATCACTAAATTATGAATATTGTTGTTGGCCTGAGAACTGAACGAAGTACGATGCTCGTGAATGTAGCATAGATATGACATGATGAAGTAAGAAGGTATGGTGAGTATTTGATACTTTGACAAAGGATTTTTGCAGCTTTAAAGAGAGATATCGAGTGGTCCAACTCTAGCCAATGCCCCCACGGCTCTTTTTTATTTCATAAATATATCTGGTGCATCTGTTGCTGCTCCCCACAGCAGTATGCTATGTGTTGCCACCGAGTGGAATTTGGCGTGATAAGTTAGCTTTGCAGCCTTCTCGCTAACAGACATCCTTATCCTACTCATTGCTTATATTGCTGGGGATAAGCGTTTTTCTGTCTCCTCAATATGCGTTGACCATGACAGAGAGCTATCTACGTTGAAACCAAGAAGTTTTATGCACGTATTGTACTGTATATCTTCTTTTGTTGTAACTATGAGTGTTTGTGTCTTCTGAAGATTTAGTTCGAGCGCAACCAAACCAATCCTGAGCATTCTACAAGGAACGATCTGATTTAATTTCTGATTCTTGTCTGTTGGAGTCCTTATTCAGAATAGTTGTATCATCCGCAAATATAGTTATGCAATCCGAGTTGACATTAAGTGGTGGATCGTTAATATAAAGTATGAAAAGTACTAGACCCTTGGGGTACGCCTGTTTTAACTTCCTCCAAAGAGCATAAGCAGTTGTTCCACTCGACCGACTGAAACCTGTCTTCGAGGTATGACTTAAAAATTTCATTTATTTTGCCTCTGGAACCATATTCTTCCACCTTTAAGAGATGAATTTGCCGATTCATCAAATCGAACGCCTTTCCAAGGTCTGACAGAAGCTTCTTCCCTATTTTCAAGGGCCTCCAGAAGAAAATTTATCGTTTAAATAAGAGCTGTTGTGTTTGATCTTTTTTTTCGAACCCCATGTTGTGAGTCAATTAAGATAGATGTTTTGTGAATATATTCCATAATTCGTGTTTTCAACAGGGCTTCGAGAATCTTCGATAGAGTAGGTAGGATGGAGATAGGGATTTTCGAAGTCTGCCCTGCTACCTTGGCTACCTTTAGACATTTTGGAAATACTCCTCGTTCAAAACATAAGTTTATGAGATGGCCCAAAGGCTCTGATATTGTATGGACGATTTTCTTCAGTAGTGCTACACTCAATCCATACATGTCGCATGTTTTATTTCACAATCTCGCTTGGAGTTGTTCCTCGAAGGAACATTGAGGCGGGACTCGATGTTGAAATTTTTTTCATGGTGTCCTTAGCGGGGTCTAAACTTGCTGCAATGGCTGGTGAGCCAACGTTCGCAAAATATTTGTTCAGCTCAGCTACGTTCAAGTATTGTTCATTTTGAGTGTTTTTTGTTTGATGGTTTCATTTATTACTTGCTAGATTGCCTTTCTCCTATTTGTGCAGTTCGTAATGAACGAGAGATTTTTTCTTGTCTTATTGATCTATCAGTTTCATTTTTATATCTTATTTTGAGCTCACTATACAATCTGAAAGATGGGTCGTCCTTACGGACCATCCATATAGTGTGCGCCACATCAACTTTCAATTTCAGGTGTATTCTGAGCTTTTCTTGTCTTCAGAGTTACTCTAACCCTCTTTTCGGGAATGGTCATATTAAGGTGTTCAATTAACGTATATTGAAAGCATTCGGTTGGTTGGTTTCGAAACCATCAGTCTTTGTGCAAGGTGATCCGATATATGGAAGTTTATTGTTATTTTTTTGTAGTAAGTATCACGCTGGAGGTCTGTAAAGATATTGTCAATGCAAGATTATGAATGTTATGTGACTCTAGAGGGTTCGTCGAATATATTGGAAAGACCGAACGACTCGAACCAATCTATTAGTTTCGTTTTTGCAGGTGATGGCACCCGTAAAGGGTACCCCCCGATAAGATAGGTGAAATGCCCTCAAATTCTTTTTTCCTTGATTACATCATAGGTGGGTCAGAAGAAGAACATTCATCGATATATTAGCCCCCTCACACCTTTCTCCCTCCCCAGCCATCAAAAAACGTGTTATTTTGCCATTTATTTTTTTCCTCGGTTTCTGCTGGCTTAAAAAATCTGAAAAAATTCATAAACAACCTTAGTCATCTTACAAAAATACAGAATTTTTTTGTAATAATTGGGCCCCTAAAAGGGCACCAAAAAAAATTTTATTTTCGACATTTTCATTTCTAAAATTAGCGAAGACCGGTGCAAGTCCAATTTTCTAGGCGTTTGATTTAAGTTCTGAAACAGTATTTCTTTGAATTTTTTCAGATTTTTTCAGATTTTTTCTGAAGGTGTGTCACCTCCAAAAACGCGAAAAATCATTTTTTTTTGCATTTTAATGCGGTAAATTCAACTTTTCACATGTCCAGAAGTGCGGGAATTAAGTTTGTAGTTTATTTCTTCACAATTTCATAAATATAAGAGTTAACTGTTAACTAAAGGATTTTTAACTCAAACATAATTTCTAGAGACCATTTTTTGTCATTTTTGTCAATTATTTCGTTAACGGCCCCTTGGGTGCTGAAAATTAATTTTTTCATATATCTGGGAATGCGAAAAATAATGAAAATAGTTTATTCCTCCACAATTTTAAAAATATAAGAGTCAACTAAAGACGTTTTAACTCAACCAAATTTTTTAGAGACTATATATAGCTATTTCTGACAATTATTTCGCTTTACGACCCTTTGAGTGCTGAAAATTCAACTTTTCACTACTCTGGGCTTGTGGGGAAAAATAACAATAGACTATTTCTCTACTTTTTCATGATTATATGGGCTAACATTAGATTATTTGTTAACTTATTGTTAATTTAATTCACGTTTATCTATGCATCACATTATTTTATGTGAAAATGTAATAAAGAAATCAAAGGAATTGGGATTAAATAATCCGAAAAAATTGAGGAAGAAAGTTTAAAGTATCATAAGTATAAAGATTTTCATTGATAAAAATATAATGATTTTCATTACTATTTGTAATGCTTATGTGTCTGTTAGTGCTATGTGAAGATATGAGTTTGAGTGAAAATGTATAATGAAATAACGAAACTTTATGAACTGTATAAATCATGAATTTAATAATTTACATAATTTTCACTAATGAACTCAGTCTTCTTCGCTATTTTCATCTATTACAGGTATTGTATCTCTGTAAATATATCAGTTGGGTGCTCTGCCGGTTTAATAATTCTCGATTGAAATCTTCTGTACGAAAAGTAATAAACGAGAGAAGCCACATAAGACGAGGTACCTATGGTTTTATTTCCGTTTGCACAATTACAACAGTAACGTCTTATACCGTACAAACAGTTATTATTAGGCTCATAATGTACATAACACCTGTATGTTCTACTATTTACATGCCGTGATTTTACTTCGAATCTAACGATGTGTGGCTGCTCTTTGGCGAAACTCAAAAACAATGTATCGTCTTCTTGCAGCATTTCTACTAAGTAAGAAATTGATTGAAATAATTGGTACAATCCTATAAAAGTAATTGAAGATTGCAATAATTATTAGTAAAAAGTTTTTCATTATAATGAAACGTTTGAAATGATACACACCTGCAAAGATTATTCTCAACTCATCAATGCTCAATTCTGGAAAGTCAAGGAGTTCCAGGTGTACTTTTTCTATTCCAGTTTTTATCTTCCACATAAGTAGACAATGTATTATTCAAATCTTTCGTCACCTTGATTCTTTCAATTATTGCACCTGCACCTTTTTTATCTGAATTCAGACGTTTTCCAAATAAATTGTACAAGAAACAATCAATCTGGCAATTGATTTGAGTACTCTGTAGCAAAGAATTGTGAAGTTGGTTATGAAGAAGCTTGAATTTTCGTCCTACTATGCCGTGCATAGCTTCCACTACCCATCTTACTTTTGGTACTTATCAGGAAGCATTAGACTCCTCTACGGGCAGTTGATTTCTTTTACCTTTAAGGGCTGGCATCAGAACCTTGTATCCTTTGCTTTCTAATTCTGCTACTATATCTCTGAAACCTCTAACTAATATGAAAATATCGCCTATTTTTCCAATAGGCTACTGAGCCCATTTGGTACCTCCAATATTTCTTTCAATATTTGAGCATCATTTTTTGTGGCGTAGGAAAGAACTTCTACGTCTACTACGAAACCATCTGTAGTAGTAATCGTAAATGGTTTGCATAGGGATTGCCCTGAGTACGATTTCTTCTGGTAAATATTGTTAATACTTTTTCCACGGCGTAAGTATGTACCGTCGCATATGAGTGCTAAGCTATCGTCTAAATCTAATAATTGACGTGCAACTGGATATGTACGGTTGACGAAATATTCTCTAGTATTAGCGTGATAACCAAAATATTTTGGTGAAATATTTTTAAAAGATTTTAGCGCGGTATCTATTGTTTTTTGAACTACTTTTTCGTAAATTTCAAGAATAGCTGCGGTTTCAGAAGATCTCATTGAAGTTCATTTTGCTTTCAAGGTGAATTATATTTTACCAAGTGAAACCTGTTGAAGCTTTGCTTCTTTCATCGGATAACCTAAAGTCTTTAACTTTTTCGTGTACATTATTATCTATTTCATCAGTTAGTTTATCTAAAATGAGTCCTAATTCTGAAGTTTCTATTGAGCATTCTGTGGTGGTTCAATGTATATTTATATACAAATATTTCTCCTACGTATAAAAACACGCTTTTTAACAAAACTTGGATTCGAGCATGACATCTTGAATTTCCTTGCGTGATCTGCATAGAAAACAATATGCATGGGTAGAAATAGTTCTAGGAAATGACAAGTTTACTGATTCTTTTGGAAGTTTATCAAGTATTGTCTGAGAAGAGCCTGAAGAAACTGTTGACTGACTGGCTCCTACAAGTCCAAAATCTTCAGAAGAATCGTAACTTTGCAAAACGTGTACTTCAGATAAGCTTTCAGATAAGGATAAACTTTCAATCAGAGAATTATTTAAATCTTGACTTTCATCTTTGGAATCAGAGTTTGCAGGATCATTAGTTGAAACGTTTCTTTATTTTTGTTAATACTTTTTGGCTTTCGGAAAATGGGGCGACATTTACTGCAAATAATATCAGTCTTCAATATTCATTAAAACATTGATGAAATTGTAATGCTCGTTCACGTGTCCCAATTTTCAAATGAAATCCAGAAATCTTGCGTAGAATTTTATTGTATGTTGCGCATCGATCGTCAACAGTTTTATTTTTTTCAACTGGAGGTTCGTCACTTGTACCAGACATTTCTCTTTATCAAAAAAATGATATTTTTTTCTTGAAATCAATTATAATGATAAATTCCAAGTATTATAATTAGTATATTCAAATAATTTGCAAAAATGACTAAAAGTGGTCTCTAAAGAATATGTTTGAGTTAAAAATTCCTTAGTTAACTCTTATAAACACCTCAAAAAAGTCTAGGGAACACTTCTGAATATCGATATATCGTATCCAGAACGATCAATATGGATGATTTTTTTAAAGAAATGAGCACCTGCATCAATTTCTCACCAAATTTTCATAAAAAACTAAAAATGCAGCAGATGCGACGCTGCTTTATGATCATTTCATGTATTCAGTGTTTGAAATCAGTTAGTTGGCACTTTGTTTCTGTTGTAAGCACAAATAAAAGATTCAAGTTTTATGATTCGGCCATGGAAAGACGACATTTGACTAGAGAAGAGATGTTACGAGCCGTTGGCATGCTCCAAGCTGGGAGCTCACAAGTATCCAGGGTTCTGGGAAGTAGCCCAAGTGTCATAAACCGTTTATGGTCACGTTTCAATGAAACAGGTAGCGTAGAAAAACGCCACACAGGTCGTTCCAGGATTACTACAGTCGCCCAAGACCGATTTTTGGTTTTACAAGACAGAAGAGATCGTACTACCACAGCATCTCAATTAGCTCAAGAGCTATCACGAGTTCATAATGTACAAATTTCCGAACAAACTGTGAGAAATCGACTGCACGTAGGTCAACTCCACTCCAGACATCCTTTAAGAGTTCCACAACTGACCCATGGAGGGGTGGATGTGTGAGGAGGCTAATATATCGATGAATGTTCTTCTTTTGACCCACCTATGATGTAATCAAGGAAAAACAGGATTTCGTGTGTGAGTGAGTGAGGGGAATTCCCCTATCTTATCGGGGGGTACCCTTTATGTTGAAATCACCAGCCACCAAGATGTTGAAAGGTGTTGAGCCGAGTGTATTGCTAGCTGAAATCAACGCTAATTCCATTTGTGATGAAGAAGACTTCGATATCCCCTCACGGAGGGCGATAGACTGATAGCAGAATCATCTTAAGTTGCGGAATCTTGGCCGAAGCAATCCGTATTTCTTTCTGGATTGAGTATTCGCTCAGATCATTCATAGGTTCCAACTCTTTCGTAAGTATGTGCGCGCCACCATGTATATGGAGACAGCGTGCGAAGAAGACTGCAACCTCATACTGTGAAAATTTGAAATGTTTCATCTCGTGTGTATGTATTTGTGAGCCAATGTTGCTTGAGAAATGCTATATCACACTTCTGTTTCTGAGTAGACAACTGCGTCAATTTTATTTCTGACACATTGAATATTTTAATTCAGCATGATAATTTTATTGTCTGAGCTTTGCTCGGACGGATGATTTTGGATTTCTGTGAGCTCGAACCAAGCAACGAAGCAAGCAGCTATAAGCTAATCTGTATACTACCGTTCTTGTGCAATATAATGCTCTACGAAAGTCAAGAAAACTTTGCAGAAGGTAAGTTAAGAATATCCGAACACCAATGTGAATTCAGAACAATCCACTCATCTATATACTATTTGGTAAGAATCACAGAGGACATAAAGGATAAACTGATTATTTCAACACCGACAAAACGTGGCACCAAGGACTGATACTAGATGAGAATGGCACGCTTCTCACGAAAGCTCACCAATAATATTTAAAACTATCTCGAGAGCAGAGCACTCTCAGTCTTGATAAACAATACCATACCAGCATTGAAGAAAATAGGAACAGGCGATCCCCAAAGATCAATTCTAGGTCCCCTGCGCTTCAACATATATATGGCATATCCGGAATGAAATACAAAAAAGTAGCTTCAATTCGCAGATTACACGGTAATTCAAATATTAAAGAAAAAACAAGCCATAATGATAATATTATATGAGCACATAAACAAGTTAATGAACTACTACTTTCAGAACTGGAAAAAATTAAATCGGAAGCATTATGCTTGGTAAACAAACGAAACAGCCTGAGAACTGAACCAAAGGACTTTGAAATCCTTGGGAAAGAATTTTAATGGAATAAAGAAGCAAAAAACACTCCCCACAAAAATTGTCACATCACCCTACTTTTACGTCAATACTATATACACTTTTAGGTTGGTCATTAAAGAGTCGCTTGGTAACTTTCAGAAGTGTAAAATAAGAAGATATCATTCAAAAGAGATGAGTTTATGATGGAAAATATCAACAATTTTCGAGTTAATGAAAAATTTAAAAATTCTACCATCTTCAAACTTTCACGAAGAGACCAATCAACTAGCATCGATTGGTTACTAATCATTTTCAAAATCGAGTTTTTCCTCCCCGGGCCCTAATTACTACCAATATACGTCTCGGAAGTCTCTTAAACCAATTTTGGATGTACTCTTGAGTTACTGAGTTCTTCATTTCAGGAAATTGAAAACGCCTGATCGTTATATTTTCTGATCGTCGAGGATGTCCAAGTCAACACCTACAATGATCTGCAATTCGCATTAATATGTTCCGAAAGAAAGATCTTAAATCTGTTACAAGATTAAATGTTTGATATGTTCATTTCAATCTGTATCTTTCAAACTGAGTATTGAAATTTTCATTGTTTCTATTCATAGGATTCAAGTAACAAACACGCATCTATTTTTTCAGATTTATCAGAGTGTCAACTAGTTCACGTTGCTGAAGCAATCTATCACCTCATGCGACAAACGGAAGTCAAATCTGTCAACCTCAGTGGCAATGTAATCAGTAAAATTTCACCAAGATTTGTGCTCAAATTCAGCCTTCTGACACAGCTTGATGTATCTCATAATCAGATCGCATATCTTCCCGATCAGTTCGTCGACATGAAGTTCTTAACTAGTCTGAATATATCCAATAATTCTTTTGTCGATTTACCAGACTGCGTTTTCAGGATTCCTAACTTACAAGAATTAAATGCCAGCAATAATCGAATAGTAGGTAAGTAGAACTTCTCAACGTTGTTATTGTGAGTAAGAGTTCAAATAAAAAAGATTGCATAATATGATATTATTCGAGAAAGATAATTTCCTGAAAATATATCCTTGAATTATTTTACAAGCTTCATTATGCAACTCTAAGCTACGGTTCCAGCGATTAATTTCCGTTAAGAGCGTCAATGTAGACTCAAGAACTGCTAAACTATTCGTTTCTTGACAAAAAGCAGAAACAGGTTAATTTTTGTCTGAAGGGCGACATCCCTTTAACACACGGTGACTTTATTTTACATCAACCCACTAAACAGGGGTGCACAATACTAAATTTTTTGAATAGGGAAGAAAGTTCGAGTGATACGTCATAGAAAAGCTCTTTTGATTCTTAACAAAAATGTGTTATAACTTTTGAGTTTTGACATATTCGGAAGAAGATATAGGCTTGTTTGCCAAAAGACGAGTTATTTTCAGTGATTGCAAAATCTGTTTATTTCGAATGAACATTCACCGAAATACTGTTGTATTTTGGAGAAAAATTACTTTAAGCTGTGGTGCTTCCACTACATGCAAATTCCATCCATATAAAATGAAGATGGTCCAGGAATTGAATGAGGATGACGTTGATCGCAGAGTGCAATTCTGAAATAATAAGTTAGCGAATCGCAAAAAATCCCCACTTTCTCTACAATATTTGCAATATGTACTCTTTTTTGAATGGCACTGTAAATCGTCATAACTGCCGGTTCTGGTCGGACTCTAATCCCAGAATGTTTCGTGGAGTACATACTCAATATCCTGAAAAATCGAGTGTTTGGGTTGGCATCTATGGGAAACGTCTGATTGGGCCATTTTTCTTACCAGGAAGTCTGACGGGAGAAATGTATCTCCAACTACTTGAAGAACTAATCAATCCGGCTATAACTGAAATTTTAAGAAATGATCTTAGCTATTTAGAAAAGGATATTGTGCTTCAGCAGGATGGTGCACCCCATCAATATAGGAAAAAGAAAAACAGTTCAAAGTGTAACGCTATACAAATTCAAACAATTTCAAGGTTTTGCTATGGGTTAATTAATTTTATTAATATAGTCGTATACAGGATATCCGAGTTTCTATATCGAAAACATCAATGAAGAATCGAAACATATATATATATATATATATATATATATATATATATATATATATATATATATATATATATATATATATATATATATATATATATAGGATATCCACCGGACTGTCCGTTAAAAACTTTATTGAGTTTGAGACCTTTGGGCAAGGCATAAAATACCCAAGTTGTTGGCACTTATCTGTCATAACTTTAGACAGATTCAATTATTTTTGTTATAAACTCGTTTTTTGAGGAACATTTAAAAAAATTGTAGGTCGTAGATCTTTTGCACTACAGACACAATTTTTGCTTGGGTGGATAGAAGAAGGATCAAGAAATTTTTTAAGCAATCTACACATGCCAAATGTTTATTGCGTTGTTTTGTATGATTTTTTCAATTTGGCCTTTTTCAAACAGCAATATCTCAATTTTTTCGAATTGCACGTGCCAATTATTATATCGCCATCAGATGAAGCGTCAAATTTCAGATGGAATTGTATCAGCATGTACTATACCCATCTCTTATAGTTCCGAAATAATTTGGGAATATATTGAATTTTGATGATTTTGATGGAACTAACAAAGAATGCTTTGAAATATTTGAATCAAGTAGCTGAACTGGCTACGCTCACCTGACAGGTGCCTAAAATTAATGTACTTGTCACTTTGTTCATTCGAATTTGATATTTCAACGAAAAGTGTCGTTATTTCAGATTGAAAATATTCAAAAAAAAACAACACATTTGTAATAAAACCACTGGTTATTCAGACGAAAATATATTTAAGTTTTTTTGATTCATTATTGAATGTCAAAAAGTAGTGGCTAGAAATTGCAGGAAATTCAATAACCAATTTCCAAATTTACCGTCTATAAGTAAGATAAAATTTCGAAGCATAGAAGCAATTTTCTACAATTCGGATGAATTAAAATTGGAACTAAGCGAAAACCTATCATCGAAGATAATTACATTAATACGAATAAATGATAGCAAACTTCATGGGAGAAAACTAATTTACGATCTGAGTAAATTTTCAATATGGGCCCCATTTTGATCGATACACTTGACAGCTCGTATACAAACATGATGAGTTGCCCTCCTAGTTTCCTCAGGATCAATATTACGAAAAGCATTATGAATGCGCTCTACTAACTCTTCTGTACTTCTTACAGGAATAAGATACACTTCACTCTTGATTTTGCTCCATAAATAAAAATCAAGGGGAGTCAGGTCCGGAGAACGCGGAGGCCATAAATTTGGTCCTTGATTACCCCACCATCTATCCTTGAACATTTCTGTTAGCTTCCAATCTACAGTTCGTATTTTATGTGCTGGTGTACCATCCATTTGGTAATAGGAACCCCTCAGAATGTTAAGAGGTAATCCATCTAAAAAATTTGCTAATGTTCCTCTCAAAATTTTCAGGTGTCTTTGTCCATTAAGATTTTCCTCATAAATGTGATAATCCAACAAATCATTCATTAAAATTGCGAAAACGTTCACGCTGAATTTATTTTGGAAATCAATAACCTCAATGAAATGTGGATTTTCTGTGGCCCAAAAATGTCGATTTCTCCTGTTGGTTATTCCACTTTCATTGAACTGGGCTTCATCAACCCATATAATTTCTTGCAGAATTGTCTCATCTTCTTGAAGCCGAATTAATAAATTTTCACAGAAATTTAGCCGCTTGGGAAGGTCAGTTGGTTTCAATTTTTGTAGTCTGATAAAAGAATACGGGTGAATGTTATGTTTCTTAAGGATCCTTTAAATGGAAATATAACTCAATCCAATATCCATTGATGCTGACTTAATGAACGCATGTGGATTGGCACGAAAATACGCTAGCGTATTAATTTGATTGTCGTTGTCCTCGAGAATTGGTTTTCTTCTAGTTTCTATGTCTTTTGTTCCTCCAAATACAGAAAATTGCTTCTAATCCTTCGAAATCTTGTTTTACTCATAGGCGCCGAATTCGGAAATTGGTTATTGAATTGCCTGCAAGTTCTATCTACCATTTTTTGACATTCGCCATGAATTAAAAAGAGATTAAACATATCCTCGTTTGATATATCAGCCATTTTATTATCAATCTGGTGTTTTCCAAAAATTTTCACTTCAAATTACCAACAATTCTTGTTGAAATATCAGATTCGAATGAACGAAGTGACAAGTACATTAATTTTAGGCACCTGTCAGGTGAGCGTAACCAGTTCGGCTACTTGATTCAAATATTTCAAAGCATTCTTTGTAAGTTCTTGCAAATCATCGAAATTCAATATATTCCCAAATCATTTCGGAACTATAAGGGATGGGTATAGTACATGCTTCCTTGATCCCTCTTCTATCCACCCAAGCAAAAATTGTGTCTGTAGTGCAAAAGATCTACGAGAACAATTATTTTATTATTTTAAAAGTTCCTCAAAAATAGGTTAGGTTAGGTTAGATTTCTCGCTTGTACCTCATATGATAGGTATGGATATGCGAGGGTCTACCAGATATATGTTATTATATAACAAAAATTAAATCTGTCAAAAGTTTTGACAACGTTTTACAAGTGTCCCTAGAAACTCGAACGTGTTTTTATCAACCATAATTTTTCAACCATCTGCGTTCGAGCCAAACTGTTCTAGACATTGAGTAGCGAGGCTAATTATCAAATTTTTTTGTATCTTGAAAAATTTTGATATCTCAAGAAACAATTTCATGATTTCATTTTTTCAACCACCAAGCAAGTCAAAAATATCAATATGTTGGCTTTGGATTCATTTCTGTGGTCTGGCAGGTTATCATTTTATTAGGCTTGACAACCGATTGCTAACACAACAGTGTTCCTCAAGTTCTTAACTAGGTATTTTGCTGATTTTTTATTACTATTTGGCACGGAGATCTACAGTAACTCTTAAATGGTTGATATGATTATGTTGTATGGATTTTGTCAAGGCAATGGACGTGAAGGCGCGAGAGTATATGCTAAAAGATTTCCAGATCGCATAGTACCCAACCACCAAACGTTTGGAAATCTGGATTGGCGCTTCCGCGAGAATGGTTACTTCAAGCCCAGGAATTTGGGTCGAGGACGCCAATGAACAGTAAGGACGGTAGAACGCGAAGAACAAATTTTGGACATGGTTGAGAAAAACCCACAATTAAGCAGGCGGTGTTTGAGTTTGTAGTTGTCGTTCCTAAAACAATGATTCATGATGTCTTGAAGGAACAATTATTTAATCCTTATCACATACAGAAACTTCAGGAATAACTTCCCAACGAGAATCGCCTAACTTTCTGCCGATTTATCCAAGAGAAGAAAACTCAGGATCTCCACGTCAGTAGGACAATTCTCTTACTGACGAATGCACTTTTACTAGGTCTGGCATCACTGACCTTCACAATGAACACGTGTACAGTGTCGAAAATCCACCTGCTTTTACAAGTACATATCATCAGAAACAATTAATGTATGGATTTCAGTAATTGACAATTTCATTATTGGTCCGGTAGTGATTCCAGATCGATTAAACGGAGATGCATATTTGAATTTTTCGCAAAAAACTTTGCCGGATTTGTTAGACGATATTCCAGTATTACTGCGTGCAGAAATGTGGTTTATGCACGACGGTTCACCTCCTCACTTCACATTAGCGGTTCTTACATGCACAGTATGCGAATTTATGGATCGGAAGGGGAGCTGATACTCCTGCAAGTTGGCCACCAAGATCTCCCGACTTGACACCAAGCGACTTCTTTCTTTGGGGTACTTTAAAATCTATAGCTTACTCTTCTCCTATTGACACCGGAGAAGAGTTACATATGAGAATTTTAAATGCGGCCAGCTTCTTCAAAAATGACCCTGAAGTAATGCCAAGGGTTCAATTTAATTTCTTGAGGATGATTAACTCCTGTATTCAGCAAAATGGTGGAATTTTTGAACATTCACTAAAGTTGAATGAAATTTTGGGTGTAAACTAATTAATCGTTATTCTGAAGTGATTTGTTTTTTCTTATTTAGTTTACAACTATCCAACCTATTTTCATATTTTCAAATAGTCATTGTGAAAAACTTATTAAATTTTTTCTTCGAATTTTTCGATTTTTGTGCTACTGAACATTGAATTTCCTATTTGCTTGATCGGATTTAGCAACCTAGAAAATATTTTGTCAACAAGAGGTTGTCGAGCATAATAAAATGAGAATCTGCCAGACAAGAGAAATAAATCCAAAGCCAACATGGTCAATATGTGATATTTTCGACATGCTAGGTGGTTGAAGAAATGAAATCATGAAATTGAAAAACTGTTTTTTGTGAATGAACCTTTCCTGAATTATTTGAAAAATGAGAAAAAAATCACCGAAGAACTGCAGATCAATGTAATAAAACCAGAAGAGTGGATGAAATATTTCCAGAACTTATACCTGGGAGATAATGATAACGGTAACAATGAGGAACGAGAAATCGAACAACAAAACACACTCTACGAAGAAACAGAAAATGACATTATCAGCCTAGAAGAAGTACAACAAGTAATCCATAAATTGAAAAATAGAAAATCACCCGGCCCGGACAACATAAATAACGAACTAATTAAATATGGGGGAGCAGAAATAACAAAAGAAATAACAAAACTATTCCAAAAAATTGAAAACAAGGAGATACCAGAAGGATGGAGAGAGAGCATAACAATACCCATATACAAAAAAGGCGTGAAGACAAACCCAGCAAATTATAGAGGCATCACACTCCTTAACTCTGCATCGAAACTACTCACTAAAATTCTATCGCAAAAGATATATGACAAAGTAGGTGTGTCTGAAGAACAACAGGGATTCCGACCAAATATATCAACAACGGATGCAATTTTTATATTGCGGCAACTGGTGGAGAAGTCCATAGAGTTTGACAAACCGATGTTTATATGTTTTATAGATTTGGAAAAGGCATTCGACAGAATTCGAATGAACGATGTGATCACTATCATTAGAAATAAAAACTTAAGCAATAAATACATAAACATAATCAAAGAATTAAATAACTCTAATAAGAGGAAAGTAAAAACTACACAGAGACTTACAAACGAGATCAAAATTAACGCAGGCATTAGACAAGGTGACAGCCTCAGCCCATGTCTATTTAATTTAATCATGGATGAAATAATAGCAGGTGTTAACCAAATGAACCAAGGCTGTAGGATGGGTAACAAAACTATGAGAATACTGTGCTACGCAGATGATGCTTTACTAATAGCCGAGAATGAGAACGACCTACAACCTACTACAAAAGTTCAAAGTAACAGCAGAAAAATATAACATGGTAATATCAACACAGAAAACCCAATCGATGGTAATAGCGAAAGATCCAATTAGATGCAAACTAGTAGTGAACGACCATATAATAGAGCAAGTTTTACACTTTAAATACCTAAGAGTAGAAGTATCGAGCGATAGGCAACTATTACAAGAAGCAAAACAGCAGACTATAAAAGCATCGAGAATATCTGGCTTCCTGAGAGATGTAATCTGGCGGAATAAGTACATAAGCACAGAAAGCAAAGTCCGAATCTATAAAACCTGTGTGAGACCCGTGATGACATATGCGGTTGAGACAAGAGCTGAGACAACAAAAACAAAACAACTAATGAGAACAACAGAGATGAGAACACTAAGAGCTATAAGAGGTATTACACGCAGAGATAGAATAATGAATGAGGATACGCTAAGGGAGCTAGGTGTCCAGGATGTGGTGAGGTGGACAAGAGCACGTCGACGCCAATGGATAGATCACGTAGACAGAATGGGCCCCGAACGTATGGCGAAGTGGGCAAAAACACAAAAACCCAACACTAGAAGACCCATAGGAAGGCCGAAAAAGCGATGGCATGAGTGCTGGAGCTCCGGTTCGCAGCAGGGGCTGTAACAGAAAAACAGGACATCGTCCTATTTAAAGAAGAAGAAGAAGAGAGAAAAAATCTTTGGATTTGGTGACCTCTATCGGCCAAACGAAAAACTTTTCATATAGGTAAATTGGCCTAAATCGACTTATTTCGAGCTGAAGAGTTTGTGGTATAACGTTATACACGTAATTCACGTGAATTTTATGATGATATGGCTATGTTTTATTCGATAATCGTTTCACTGTCACTCTTGTCCTTATCCTGTATTTGTGTTCCCTTCATCAACTCTATAAATTCTTTTCAGATTTTTGAATTTTATTTTAATATTTTCCGATTTGATATTCAGTATTATTTCAATGTTTTATTGCAATTATTTTCTAATTCAAGCTTCCAAGTTTGGCTTTTCGAGAAGGTGTGAAAAGAGAAGCTTGATTTGACTTGCATTTTGAAAACGAATGCTTGACTCGAGCTCGGCTTGATTTTGAGTCAAGCCGTGAATTGATTTATAATACGTCGAATACTTATCAAAGGATTATCTTCAACAAAATTTATAAAATCCTCCTCATTTTGTATATTCACTTTACGAGGTGTTACATGTTTTGGCGTAAGTGTTCCCGTTTCTCTGAGCCTTCCAAATACTACAGTGTAAACTGTACGAACAATAAAATATGTATAAGAAATTTTTCGATGGTATTATCTAGTAGCTTTTCATGCGTTTCAATCGCGAAAACCATAAACATAGATAATACATATCGGGGTATTCTTCATTATTGAACGGAAACCTTTTTAACTGGAGAAATTTAAGGCTTCAAAACAATAATTATGTATTGAAAAAGATTTTCTGACATTTATCTATCAAAATTAACTCCAATATTCTTGATAATTATTTCTGACGTTTATCCAACAAAAGTAACAACATTCTTGATAAATACTTCTACGATTAGGTTAGACTTAAATGTCACCTAATGTTCTTCTTCTCAAGATGCCTCTTCTAACGAAGATCGGCGATCATCAGGGCAATCTTCACTTTGGAGGGGACTTCGTACTCTTGTTGAACCACTGTCGTAGGTTCATGAGCCAAGATGTTCTTCTTCTACCGGGCGCTCGTCGTCCTTGGATCTTGCCTTGAATGATGAGATAAAGCAGTTTGTATTTTTCACTTTTATAATGTGGCCGAATTATTGGAGTTTCCTCGTCTTCACAGTGGTGAGTAGTTGAACGTCGCTGTTTACTCTTCGGAGAACTTCTGCGTTGGTCACGTTGGCTCGCCATGGTATGAGAAGCATTCGCCGGAACACCCACATCTCGAATACAGCTATTTTATTCTCAAAACATTGAGTATAGTTCATACAGCACAATGGGAAAGACGCAACAGCGAACCATCCGCAGACGCAAGTCGAGACTGGGATCTCTGTTCGTGAGCAGTCTCTTCAACTTCACAAAGACAGGTTTTGCCTGTTCGATTCTCCTTTGTATTTCGGGTTTCATCTCCCATTTGCTGCTTACTAGGCAGCCAAGATATTCAAACTGCGTGCACCGCTTAATTTGTTTCCCATCCGGCTGTAGAGTAGCCGGTACATCATGTATCTTATTAATTCCCATAAACTTCGTCCTCTGGCATTTATTTGAATACCATAATTCCTGCTGGCAACTTTTACTCGGTCTAGTAGCTGTTGTAGGCCTTCTGCCGACGAGCTAATGAGAACTGTGTCATCTGCGTACCTGATGCTGTTGACAAGTATTCCATTCACTGAAATTCCTTCGGTCGCACCTTCCAAAGCCTCAGCCATTATTTTTTCCGAGTAGAGGTTAAAACGTGTAAGCGAAAGCACGCATCTCTGCCTCACTCCTCTAACAATTGGAATGTCTTTCATCTCATCAGAGTCCACGAGAACTGACGCCACTTGATTCCAATACAACCTTGCAATAGCATAAAGATTTCTGTCGTCCACACCAACATCCTTCAATATCCCGATGAGTGGAGTGTGTCTGACCTTGTCAAAGACTTCTTTATAGTCGATAAAACAGGCAAATATGTTGACATTCATATTAAGGCTTCTCTGCACGAGCACCTGCAAGCCAAACAGCGTATCTCTCGTCCCAAATCCGTTACTGAAGCCAAATTGTTCGCTAGAGATGTGTCCATCACCTTGTCTGTATATTCTCTTGAGTATAATCTTGAGATATACTGTAAGGACGTGGCTCATGAGACTAATAGTGCGGTGATCTTTACATTTCCTGGCATTGGGTTTCTTCGGCAGAGTGATGAAATGAGATGTCAACCAATCCGCTGGCAGTTTGCCTTCCCTGTACACTTTCTTGGTGTATGGAAGAGCTGCTGAACGTATTCCTTCTATATTCGCATTTTGTGCTCGATCTCGTTGACAGTGTTGCCAAATTGATCTCATTTCTCTTCCTCGTCTTTTTCTTAGCGACTCTCGAATCTTTTTGTGGATATTAAACGAATCACTTCCTCTTCTCTACGTTGCTTAGCTTCTCTGACTTTTCTCTGAATACATTTGTGCGCATCTCGGTATTTTGCTCGGTCAACCTTCAGTGATTTTCTTCTCTCCTCCATAAGTGTTAAAATTTCGCTTGTCATCCACTCATTGTGCGGCCTTCTTGCTGTTTTCATGCGTTGTTTACTTAATTCATTGATTATTCGTTTCACCTTCTGTACAAGATATGTATTTCATTCCATCTATGATAACACCACAGAATAGCTCTCGTATGTTAAAAGATGCGATTTTTGAACCCAAGAGGATTGAATTTTTGAAACTGAATATCTCCGAATTTCGAAAGATAAGAACCATGTTCTCCTCACTAATTTATTTCCATGTTGCTTCAGGAATCACCTCTAAAAGTTTGTCATTGAGCTTGAGGCACATTACAGGTATAAAATATTGGCAACACGCTCTTGAAAAGAGAAATATTTAAAACTGATTGTTCGTTGATACCATTCATTTCTAATATTTTTCCAATATCTAATTACAGAAGTTAATATGGAACTTCTAGAAACCGCACCGTCGTTGGAAAATGTGGACCTAACTAATAATCCCTTATCGAGAAAATGCCTTGAAGAACTTCAGAAAGTTAAGAAAATGGAAATATTATTATCACCGCTTGTAAAAGAAGACTGGGAAGACTTAACTGTTTAACAAGAATTTCTTTCAGATTTAGAACTGAAGTTCACGTCGATCGATTACTACAGTATTTTCGCAAAGAGGATGTGTCTACTAATACTCTAAAATTTTTATGAATGATGAATGGTGTGATTGTACTCTAACTACTTGTTCAATAAAGATCCTTCTAGTCAATGTATCGCTTTTAATATTTTCATTCAGTTTATATTTTTTCTTCCTCTATTTTCAGTATTGTTGGGTATATAATATACAGGGATACCCACCAGGATAGTCCGTTAAAAACTTTTTGAGTTCCAATCACAATATCAGGCTGAAATTTTATACGCGGCCATAACTAGCGATTTCCAATTGCAGTGAAATATTTTCGAAGTGATACCATTTCCGGTTATACCGGAAGTGGGTCATCACTTTCTTATTTCAAATGGCAATCTACCTTTTTTATTATACATCTAGAACCGACATTTGAGCAAAGCATAAAATACCCAAGTTGTTGGCACTTATCTGTCAAAACTTTTGACAGATTTGTTATAAACTCGATTTTTGAGGAACATTTAAAAAAATTGTAGCTCGTAGAACTTTTGCACTACAGACACAATTTTTGCTTGGGTGCATAGAAGAAGGATCAAGGAATTTTTTAAGCAGTTCACACATGTCAAATGTTTATTGCGTTGTTTTGTATGATTTTTTCAATTTAGCCTGTTTCAAACAGCAATAACTCAATTTTTTCAAATGGCACGTGCCAATTTTTATATCGCCATCGGATGAAGCGTCAAATTTCAGATGGAATTGTATCAGCATGTACTATACCCATCTCTTATAGTTCCGAAATAATTTGGGAATATATTGAATTTTGATGATTTTGATGGAACTAACAAAGAATGCTTTGAAATATTTGAATCAAGTAGCTGAACTGGCTACACTCACCTGACAGGTGCCTAAAATTAATGCACTTGTCACTTCATTCATTCGAATTTGATATTTCAACAAGAATTGTTGGTAATTTGAAGTGAAAATTTTTTAAAAACACCAGATTTATAATGAAATGGCTGATTATTCAAACGAGGATATGTTTAATCTCTTTTTAATTCATGGCGAATGTCAAAAAGTGGTGGATAGAACTTGCAAGCAATTCAATAACCAATTTCCAAATTTGGCGCCTATGAGTAAAACAACATTTCGAAGGATTAGAAGCAAGTTTCTGCAATTTGGAGGAACAAAATACATAGAAACTAGAAGAAAACCAATTATCGAGGACGACGACAATCAAATTAATACGCTAGCGTATTTTCGTGCCAATCCACATGCGTCCATTAAGTCAGCATCAATGGATATTTGATTGAGTTATACTTCCATTCAAAGGATCCTTAAGAAACATATCATGCACCCGTATTCTTTCATCAGACTACAAAAATTAACACCAACTGACCTTCCCAAGCGGCTAAATTTCTGTAAAAATTTATTAATTCGGCTTCAAGAAGATGAGACAATTCTGCAAAAAATTATATGGTCTGATGAAGCCAAGTTCAATGAAAGTGGAATAACCATCAGGAGAAATCGACATTTTTGGGCCACAGAAAATCCACATTTCATTGAGGTTATTGATTTCCAAAATAAATTCAGCGTGAACGTTTTTGCAATTTCAAAGAATGATTTGTTGGCTTATCACATTTATGAGGAAAATTTTAATGAACAAACATACCTGGAAATTTTAAGAGGAACATTAGCAAACTTTTTAGATGGATTACCCCTCAACTTTCTAAGGGATTGCTATTACCAATTGGATGGTACACCAGCACATAAAACACGAGCTGTTGATCGGCAGCTAACAGAAATGTTCGAGGATAGATGGTGGGGTAATCAAGGACCAAATTCATAGCCTCCGCGTTCTCCGGACCTGACGCCCCTTGATTTTTATTTATGGGCAAAATCAAGACTGAACTGTATCTTATTCCTGTAAGAAGTAAAGAAGAGTTACTAGAGCGCATTCATAATGCTTTTCGTGATATTGATCCTCAGGAAACAAAGATAGCAACTCATCATGTTCGTATACGAACTGTCAAGTGTATCGAGCAAAATGGGGCCCATATTGAACAATTATTCAGATCGTAAATTAGTTTTCTCCTATGATGTTTGCTTTCATTTATTCGTATTAATGTAGTTATCTTCGATTATTGGTTTTCGCTTAGTTCCTACAATTTTTATTCATCCGAATTGTGGAAAATTGCTTCTAATGCTTCATAATTTTATTTTACTCATAGACGGTAAATTTGGAAATTGGTTATTGCCTGCAATTTCTACCCACTTCTTTTTGACATTCTAAAATGAATTAAAAAAAGATTAAATATATTTTCGTTTGAATAACCAGTGGTTTTATTCCAAATGTGTTATATTTTTTGGATATTTTCGATCTGAAACGACAATTCTTGTTGAAATATCAAATTCGAATGAACGAAGTGATAAGCACATTAATTTTAGGCACCTGTCCGGTGAGCGTAGCTAGTTCAGCTACTTGATTCAAATATTTCAAAGCATTCTCTGTTAGTTATTGCAAAATCTTCAAAATTCAAAATATTCCAAATTTTTTCGGAACTATAAGAGATGGGTATAGTACATGCTTATACAATTCCATCTGAAATTTGACGCTTCATCTGATGGCGATATAAAAATTGGCACGTGCCATTTGAAAAAATTGAGTTATTGCTGTTTGAAAAAGGCCAAATTGAAAAAATCATACAAAACAACGCAATAAACTTTTGACATGTGTAGATTGCTTAAAAATTTCCTTGATTCTCTTCTGTCCACTCAAGCAAAAATTGTGTCTGTAGTGCAAAAGATCTACGAGCTAAATTTTTTCTTAAATGTTCCTCGAAAATCGAGTTTATAACAAAAATAATCAAATCTGTCAAAAGTTTTGACAGATAAGTGCCAACAACTTGGGTATTTTATGCCTTGCTCAAATGTCGGTTCTAGATGTATAATAAAAAAGGTAGATTGCCATTTGAAATAACAAAGTGATATCGCACTTCCGGTATAACCGGAAATAGTTCGAAAATATTACACTTCAATTGGAGATCGCTGGTTATGGCCGCGTATAAAATTGCAGCTTGATATTGTAATTGGAACTTAAAAAGTTTTTAACGGACGGATCCGGTGGATATCCCTGTATAAAAACACATCCGGTAAATTAAAAAAAATATTAAATCAGAAATTTATCAATCTCACAAAATTCCGCTCCAAACACATTATTTTGAACGCTATGGATCTTGTACAAAAACTTTCTAAGCTCGAAAACACAAAAAATCTCAAATTAGTTTCATTTGATATAAAGAACATGTAACCAAATATTCCAACAGATGAATGCCCTCTGATAATCAGAGAAAAATTTACTTCTAAATTTCAAATAACCTTCTCTTTCTCAAGCGTTCTGAACTTTATTATTTATTATTCAATGCATGAAAACATTGATATCCAAACATTCAATAACATTAGATGATATCAAAATTCTTTATAATTGCGACAAAGAAAAGAAAATGAATATATTGGAATGTTTTAAATGAATAAACTTTTAAAAACCCTAGTGGAATCACCCTTAATGGCCAGCTAGACATTAATCACTCTCCACTACTTAATATCAAATTAGGTTAGTATCCATAGAAGTAAGTTCATTTCCTGTAGTTAACCACTTGAAACCGGTCGTGTTTGTTAAAATAAAATTGTGGAAAGTATAAAATATTATTTATTTCATAAATTCCATAAAATAAATTAATCACCAATATTACTTAATGGTAAAAGTGGCACTTCAAAAAAAAGGCGAAAATACAATCAGTTGTTTGAATGAAGGGCAGTGGACTAAAAACCTGAAAAATAAGCACATATATAACATATATTTGAATGATGATCTACCTACATAGCTGCACATTTATTATTCCAAAACAAATTTGTAATGATAAGGGCTGAACACCCCAACAATTCCCTACGTTTTTCTACGTACAGAAATGTTGAGGTTGTTATCAGGGGTATAATGGAGTACATATATTTTTACTCTCGGCATATTAACCGTGAAATAAACGCAATTTTGGTTCAATCTTCCCCTATGGATCAGAGACGTAACATTTAAATTTTTCGTAGGTGATAGAAGTTGATTCCTACTACATATTTTAATGTACTAATTGAAAGTTAGATTTCGTTGGTTGTTTTTCAAATTCTCTGTTCGGACTGATGTTCTCATAACCAAAATGAGTGGTGTTGGTAGGACGTAATTCTTTGACCATAAAAAAATTCATTATATAGGAACTAAGTTTTCCAAAACTAACAGTCGGGTTACCTCAATTTGAAAAGTTTCTTATTTCACTGTATAAATTAATAATTTCACCTTAGAACAACGATGGGTTGTGTATACAAATAATTCCCCCAAGAATAATATTATATTGCAGTGTATCCTTATTTCTTTCAAATGGTAAACAAAACAAATTCGACTTATACTTACTCACTCTATTTGCAAAGTGTTTCGGAGAACAGTGCCTTCATTTGACAGATACAAAATGATAACTAAACTAAGATTCAACAATGTATGTGTGACCTTCAACATTGAAATAAAAGTGAGTAACGCCAGTTAAGGCAATTCACAGAACTAATATTTAAATGACTCAGCCGAAAACAAATTAGGGGAGTTATTCTCAAAATCTAACTGTTGTTGTTGAAAACCCAATATCTATTGATTTCGAGGGATTCCCAAAAATTATTTTCTAGGTTTTTATTAGATGAATGCAAGATTTCAAAATTTAGGTTGGAATTATGATTTTCCACAATTAAATGGCTCTCGTAAATAGACTTTGTTCTGTCATTGATGAAACTACGATAATGTTCATTGACTCTCTAATATTGAAATGTCTGTAGGTTCTACCAATATACATCTTGCTACAACTACTGCAGCTAAGTCTGTATACACCAGATTCTTTCCTTCATCTACTTTACTTTTATTATTTTTGATGTGTTTGGATTGAATATCATTGTTTCTGAATGAGATGTGTAAGTGCAACTTCTCCTCTAAATATTTTGAATTATATCTAACTTTCCCAACGTATGTGAGGCTACTATATCTGTCTTGATCCTTAAATCAGTGTTTTTCAATATTTTTGTATAGTGACCCCTTTCCAGGATGTAGAATTCTAACGACCCCTTAAGACATAAACAGACAAAACTTCATTAATTTAAATGAGTATGTTTACGATTTTCTCTATTTTGATACCCATCTTCAAGCGGAAAGAAGTAGTTTATGCCTACCCCTACGGGATAAAGGCGCGATTTACATGTATGTACATATGATACATATCTATTAATTATTTATTTGAATTCAAGGTAGACGCGAAAGTGTTAAGAGTAAGAAGCTTCGAGCTTGGTAGGATGCGTGAGGATCTAACTTGAACTTGCCACACCGCATCGTCACGTCGGCATCGCGCCACTCGCACACGAGCACAGAATGTTCTCTTGTTTCAACTCTTTTTCACTTCGCGGCAGGTAAGCGTAGAGTTTAGACGTTAACCCATTAGTGCATAAGGTTGAAAAATGATGAAAGTTCAGTTCTTTTTTATTTTTCTTAGTATTTAGTAGTCATAATAATATAATCAACAAACAAAATACATTTAACTTTCATATGAAAAAAATTGAGCGTCATCCGATAAATCGGATTGTGCGCACAAGTCACTTAAAATGTATGAAAATTTTTGAAACATAATTTGGGATGTAATCCAACTCCACATTTGGTGCAAATGTTTTTGCTCTTACCACCGCAAAATCTGCATAGTCTTTCGGTAGTAATGTATTCTGGTCAGTGATTGAGACCATCGTAACGAATGTCGTTCATTGGATTTTTCATTAGCTTACCTTTTGCTGAAGGTTTACCGTAAGTTTATAGAAGAGACATAGCCATATTCCTCCTAAAAATCAGAAGAGAAGCACAATCCTTTTCTCCTGGACATATTCTTTTCATCAATAACCAGGAATTAGTCACCGATACATCCAATAAGTAGCAGAATATTGGCCACTACCATTTTTTTGACGCATTCTTGTTCTACAATTAGCAACCAATTGATCAATTTTATCGGTGCCACCAATTCCATGGTTATAATTCACAAAAAGGTTTGGTTGGGAAACAGATATTTTTCGTTTACTTCCTTTAGACCATCTCGAACACTTTGTTTCTGCAATGGTATTGAAATTGGTGGCACAAGTAACTACCTTCTTATCCTTCCGTCTGACAAGGCACACTGTGTTTTCACTATCCGTCCTAAAATCATACGTACCCCTCTTCTATTTTTGCATAACAGATTTTTCTGTGAGGAGACCTTTACAAACTCTATTGTCACGGATTGTTCCAGTTGCGCAGTGTCCAGTCGATGTCAAGTACTGAAATAACTGTATTGAAGAGAAGTAGTTGACAAAAAATAACTTATATCCTTGATTCGGCGGAACACTCGCAGAATTTATTGGAGAAAGAACAATATAGCCGCCGATTCCAAATTCTTCACCCTTGGCACTTTCTCCTGTGCATAACTCGAAAGAAACCAAGTAACCATCGCTGTTACAAAGTGCCCAATTCTTTAAACCAAATCTAATTGGTTCTCCTTTTATATATTGTTTGGCAAAATTACGGCCATAATATGGAATCATAGAGTCGTCTATCGATATATGTTCCAGTAATCCACCATGTTCTCGAAAATTCTCATTCAAAGATGTTATGAAAGGTCAGAGTTTATACAAACGATCGTCCTTGTCAATGGCTGAATTATCATTGAAGTGGAAATGCCTAAGAATCAGTTCGAAGCAATATAGTCTCATGCTTTTCTGTAAAATTTGAGAAACGTCATCCAGTGTGGACCAATACAATATTTTATTGGGATATTTGGCATATCCTGAAAATAAAAGACCACTCCTTCATGTATACACTCAAAGGATTGTTCTTTTGGCTTGAGTAAGCATTTGTTTGTATCAAAATTTGTGATAGTAGTTCACTGTTGAAGAAAAGGCTAAAAAAATCTAAGACAGATGTTGCCTGTTTCACATTTTCGGATGGTTGCTTTTCCACACAAGCTACATTCGCATAGAACTCGGGGTGTTTTTTCCTCCATTTCAACGTTGCCGGTTTAGATGTTTTAGTGCTATATCTCTTTGATTTTCGATACGTAGGTATTTTGATAACGGTTCGTCGTCACTCGAGTCATTTTCATGACTAGTGGAGGTACAAGTAACTGGTTCAAGCGATTGTGATGGAAGGTCGTTTTCATTCGAATCATTTTCTTTATTTCTCACATTGAGCACTCAACATTTCCGGTCCTAGGTGGTTCAAATTTCCATCAGGCTGATCACTGCTATCTGAATCACAGCCAGTATATTCCCCATCTTCAAGTGGAACAGCATTTATATCCATTCCATCATAAAAATCATCATTTTCTACGATATCCAACAATTCAGCAAGAGAGACTCTAAAAATGAAAACATTTCTTGGTACCGAAAATTTTGAACCTCAAGGGCTGACTTGTGCATAGCATCCGACAGATCGGATCTCAAGTTTGAACCCATATATTTTCGAAAGAATATATATCTAAGGCTAGTATTTGCAAGAAATATATATTTTCAACTCTTACATGTCTGAATTGATGATCCAAGGGTTTTGGAAAACACAGGAAAATTAGAGAAATCAGAATATACTTCCCCTCCCCCACTTTTTGGATAAACGGTTGCATCCAACGCTGTTCAAACTTTATTATCTCTTTTTTCGTCCACTCAGTCACTTCAAAAAGTCCCCGAACTATTACACGACACGTTCAGTTTGATATTGCACGTGGTAATAATTTTGAATTTATTTGTTGTGCATGTTTGGTTGCCTAATTGATGAATCCGATAAATTGGATTGTATGCACTAATAGGTTAAATATTGTTTATTCACTTGCTTGGCCCAATTGAAAAATGGATAATTTTCTCAAAAGATCGCAACCTTAAACATCTGGTACAGATGTTAGTGGTGAAGGTGAATCAAAACTGAAAAAAAATGGACATTATGACGAGAATCACTTAAAATGTGGGTTCACAGACATAAATAATAAACCTCAATGTGTAATATGCGGCGATGTTTTATCTCGTGGAAGTATGAAACCGTCAAAACTTCTGCGGCACCTCACGACCATGCATCAAAAAGAAGCTGATAAGACGTTGGAATTCTTTGAACCAAGATTGAAAGCTCTGAGTCAGCAGCAAAATACTATGGTCCAGGTAATAAAATAGTGTTGTCTTAGTCTTGTACAAAACAGTAGAGTTGTAAAAACACTCAAGTCAGCTCAAGTGAAGTCCAGGCTATCAATAATCATTGCTATATTTAGTAGGTATTGATGTATTCATGATTTATTCATCCCATAGCTTAGTTTTTTAGTGTTTGCACACTGCTGAAATTAATTACAACTCAATGTTCGTGTGCAAGGCTTGTGCGCTTTTTATTTGTTAGTCATGTGTTGATTTTTATATATTATATTATTTTATTTGTTTTGGGTATCCAGCGTAAGCGACTCAGCATTATTAGCTAGCTATAAAATCGCATATCGAGTTGCTTAGACTCCCTGTCGCACACAATTGCAGAAAATCGTATTATGCCAGCTGCTCTAGATATGGTCGAAATTATGGTCAGCAAGCAGGCGACATACAAGTTTAAAAGCATACCGCTTTCTGATAATACTATTTTAGGTAGAATAAACGATATGGCCAATGATATTCGAGATCAAATAGTCGAAAATTTAAAGAAGAGTCCCCATTTTGCTTTGCAGTTCGACGAATCTACAGATGTTTCCGATTGTGCTCAGCTTATACTATTTGAGCGCTTTGAAGCAAATGATAATTTCACAGAAGAAATTTTGTTTTCTAAAGCACTTAGCTCAAATACTTCTGGCCACTGTTTGTACCTGCACTACGACATTGATTGGAAAAAATGTATCGCTATTTGCAGCGATGGGGCGACAGCTATGACTGGCCAAAAAAGCAGACTCGTTGCGGGATTAAAATCAATATTGCCAAATGCATTCTTCATCGTCAAGCTCTAGCAGTAAAAAATTTACCGTCTGATTTAAATGACGGAGGTGATAAAAATTGTGAATTATATCGAAGGTAAAACCTTACAGACCCGGCTGTTCAGAAGTGTTTATGAAGACATGGATTCGCTTTACTACAATCTACTTTATCACGCAGAGATCATGTGGCTTTCCAAAGGAAAGGTATTGACAAGAGTTCTAGAACTAAAAGCTGAACTGTTTTGTTTTTACAAGAAACTAAATTTGAATATGCTAATGATTTATTTGACCCTATTTGGCAGATCTTTTTAGCGATTTTATCAACTTAAATAAAAGTCTCCAAGGGAGAGCAAAAAATATCTCAACAGCTAAAGATAAAAAGGAAGCATTTCATGTAATAATTCGATTGTGATCATCTTCTCTGCAGAACAATATATTTGAGTCTTTTCCGTGTGTTGAGAAGGTTGATAATAATTCAACAACCCAATCACTTGTAGTAAAGGCTCACATTCCTTTTATGATACAAAGCTAATTTGCAGGAGAAATTATTAACATACTTTCCAGACATGCACTCTGCAGCTGGCAATGGACGTACGTGGATTTTGGTCCCTTTCTTGGATAAGTCAATAGAATTGGCAGATCTCGCTACAAGTCTGAAGGAAAAACTTGTAAATTTAGCTTCTGACGGCGTGCTCAAAATGGAATATCATTCGCAAAGTATTCACGTAGTTTGGATGAAAAGAAAACATCCAAGTATCCAGAGCAGGCAAGGGAAGCTCTAAAATGGTGTGCATTTAAACTAAAAAGAGAAACAGACTGCTACTAGAAAATGGTTTAATCATAAACGTTTCTAAAATAGCACCACGCTTTGAGGATTTTTTGAAAAATAAACAAGCACATCCTTTTCACTGATATTGTATTTTTATTGTAGCGTAGAACCTTGGCATTTCTCTTTCGCCGTCGATCACCCGAATAAGGCGTCGTGACCCCCTTAGGAAGATTGCAAAACACTGCTTCAGATTATGGTTACACCAATTTGTTGCCATAAGTTTTTGCTTTTTGTTAATTTATTCAGTTTAAATATTTAGATTGTAATAAATATTAAGAGATACAGTAGGTTAGATTGCCTCATTGACAAGAATTCGATTTTCTTGCATTTAATACTATTCATGTGATGAAAAAATTGAATGTAGTATAGGTGTGATGTACTTTAAAGAAAATTTTGTGGATAAAACCATCTTCGAAATCTTTCTCAAGAATAATTTTAGTAATAATAATTTAACTGTATCCCTTTTCAAGTCTTTCCTTGTGCTTTAAATACGATGATGGAATACAGAACGCGCATTCACGTTTATATATAACGATTATGAATAAATTTCTAACGAAGACAACAATCTTTCAAATCTCGATACAAAAAATTATTTTTCTTTTTTCATATCGTGAAACCATAGCTTTGAATACGAAACTTTGTTACGCCACTGAACTGTATCAAAGCAGCACGCTATGGATATGAGAAAGGCATATTTTTATTAATTCTCAGGCTATTTCCAAAAGTATCATGGCCAACTCGAATGAATGGCCGTCATAATATTTACTTAATTTAACGACGGTATCATTTGTATCAATTTTTCTCCTGATCGTGTATTCGGTACCTGAATATAGGTCACTCCATAAAACATTATTATAATATGCATCCAGCGTTGAAATCATTATGAGTTTCTTCAATATCCAAAGAGATTTTCAATCGGATTTCATTGACCACATTTATTTTCAATAAAAACTATTCCATAATTTGAAAAGCAGAGAAGAGTACACTGTCGATATATTTCAAAGTTTTACTATTGCAGCTGTATGAAATATTGTGAATACAGGAAAATAACATTGCCGCAAACAGATTCAAGCTAGATTTTTTCGTTTTTGAGATATTTGCAAATTTTGAAAATTTTCTGAACCAGTTAAGTAACAATATCTCCATTGTTTTTGAAGTTATGTTCCTTTCTAAAAGTATATCACATATTCAATCACTAGTGATGTGAACTTCGTCAGTCTGAATTATTTCTCGGAATAATTATCTTCAGATTTTTGCAGAAAGCAATTGCGAAAAACTAGTGGCTGCAATAACTAGGATATTCTCATTTTATAATTCTTACGAGGCTGAATTGATAAGTCCCCGGCCTGGCCAAGAGATGGCGCCACTAGGCCTACTTCGGAGGTGGTTTTCTACAGTATCGTCCTTAGATAGCTTGTAGGTATAGTTTCAGCCCGATCGGCGTGTCAGTTTACATTTGAGAGCACGCTGAACAAGACGCCTCTGTGTTGTTTGTGAAAATAGAATAATTGGAAAAGCATGCTGTCATCAAATACTTTAATTCGAAGGGGTTAACGCCGAAGGAAATTAGAGTAGAGATTGATTCAACACTGGGGACATCCTCCCCATCATATTCAACCGTTAAGCAGTGGGTTTTCGAGTTCAAAATGGGTCGTGTGAACACCTCTGATCGCTCCGTTGAGATCACAACTCAAGATATGATCAAAAAATTCATATAAGAGTGCTGGAAGACAGCAGATCAAGAGTGCGTGAAATAGCTGAGGCCTGTAAGATGACATATGAACGTGTGCAAAATATTTTGCACCAACATTTGAATATGGAAAAGCTCTGTGCAAGATGGGTGCCGCGTTTACTGAAAATTGATTCGAAAACCATTTCGACAACAATAAACAACAGTCTAAACAGTGGATTGGAATAGTGGAACCAACTCCAAAGAAACAAAAACAATTTTATCGGCAAACAAGGTTATGGCTACTGTTTTTTGGGATGCAAGAGGTATTATATAAATTGATTACCTTGAAAAGTTTAAAACTATTACTGGTCAATACTACGCAGACTTATTGCAACAATAGTTCAGCCACGAGGTGCAAAATTAAACGACCTCATTTGTTGAAGGAAACAATTTTGTTTCATCACGATAACGCACCAGCGCATTCTTCACACGTTTCCATGGCTAAAATCTATGATCTGAAGTTCGAATTGATGCCGCAGCCTCCCTACTCTCCAGATCTAGCCCATAGTGACTATTATCTGTTTCCTAACCACAAAACATGACTTGGCAGTAAGAGATTATCGGGCAATGAAGAAGTAATCGAAGCTGTAAATGGGTATTTTGAGTAACTTGACGAATCAGCCTATAGAGATGGCATCACTAGACTAGAACACCGCTATGAGAAATGTATCAGCCTTAAAGGAGATTATGTTGAGAAATAGGAAAAAATTTTTAAAAACGTTGTTTTTCTTGGTCAGGCCGGAAACGTATCAATCCATCTTCGTATATCTATTTTACTTGAGAATACTGAGCGATAAACTTTCAGATACCATTGTTTCAATTGCGATTTGCCTGATATAGATGGTTTGGCAATTACACTTGATATTACATCAATTGTTGCATCTTCTCCGTCAACTACTTTATATTCTTATTTCCTTGGGACGTGGAATGTGCCATTATTCATAATGTTTTCCCTCAATTTCTGAAATATATTTTCAGAAGGTTGTCGCGTCTCAGGAAAACGATCCAAATAAGCAGAAAATCCATCATCATCATAGTTATTTTGAATATAATATTCAATCTATTAAGTTTTTCAATATTTTCGGACGACATGAACAGAAGGTTGTCGCGTCTCAGGAAAACGATCCAAATAAGCAGAAAATCCATCATCATCATAGTTATTTTGAATATAATATTCAATCTATTAAGTTTTTCAATATTTTCGGACGACATGAACACTTCGTTAACACAAACGATACCATATTAACAAAAGAGTTGTAACTTGATCCTAAAACATCGAATAATTTAACTGAATTGTCATTACAAAAATTAATTTTCGAGCTATTTTAATCAGAGCACAGACGAAATTCAAGCTATTTCAACCATTCCTCTTAGTTCTGGAAATAGACATAGAGTTACTAGATAAAATTAGAGAAATGTTATGTTTACGATTTTTTATGAAAACATGAGCTGGATGGGAGAATTGAGTGCACATGTTATACATTCTAGAGAAGGAAAAAATTCAAAGTTGCCTATGGTTCACATTCAAAAAGTCGTAAGTTTGCACTATTACTCGAAAACTGTTAGACAAAAAAAAGGCCGCACGTAGTTCTATGTGAAAAAGTACCTTTAGAATATTAGAATTAACTTCTCTAACAACCGAGATCTCGGCAATTTGCTGAGTCCAAAAATTTACCACACTTATTTCGATTCTACGTGAAACGTACTTGTAGAATGTAAAACCATTTCAGCATATTCAAAAACAAACTAGATATTGGCACTTTACTGATTCCGAAAATTTTCAAAATTTTCAAATAACTAGAAAACGAAAAGAGTTAGCTTGAATCTGATCACGACAATTAATTTCCCATGCGAAAAGGATACGGAATTCTGACCACCCCATGGACCCACGTGCTCTCTTTCTTTCAAAACTGGAACACCACCGAGGCCCTGAACTATTGGACAAGCATCTAGAGACTGAGACAGTTAAAAAGCCTCATTAAGGGACCGCAACCAAAAAAGAGGATATATGAACTATTGTCCCTCGATAAAAAGTTTATTGGGATGACAGTTGGCCTATTGGCGGAACATCAACTCAACAAACACCTACACGTCATGAGACAATCGGAAACCAAACAGTACCGTGGTTGCCAAGAAAATGATGAAACAATGGAACACATACTCTTCGAATGTCCCGCTCATAAGGTGACCAGACTGAACACCTTGGGCGCTGAAACACCCAGCGCCCGTGTGATCCAGGAGGCCAGCTACAACAGTGTTGCAACCTTCATCAAAAAGTTTTTGCAAGACACAAAATAATACAACACGGCAAACATAATGGACCAAACGGCCTGAGTGCTGCCCATGAAGGCGCCGTGCAAGAAGAAGAAGAAGATACAGTGAAGGGGTGATTATTATCCTCTGTTCAGAATATTTCACAGAGTTGCAGTACTAAAACATTGAAATATGGCCACCCTATACTGATCCCTGCTCTTTTAAGTATAAGGTTAACAACAAGGGCCACCAAACAGTTCCTTATAGGACTCCACACACAATAGCACACATTTCACTGAAGAACTTTCCATATACCACCAGACTTTCCTGTCTGAAAAGTAGCTCGGTGTTAATTGCAAGGCAATTTTTCAAAAGAACAGACTATTTAGTAAATTCATTAAAATATTGTGATCTGAAGTATCGATCGTCTTCGCTAAATAAATTAAAATGCACAGACCAACTTTTTCCCCACTGAAGTATTTTTTCTATTAAATCTGCGATGGGTTCCTGTGTAGATTTTTTTCCTGAATCCATACTGTTGGTCATACAGGGTATTCAAAAACGACTAGGCAATAATTAAGGAGAGGTGATTGCTGAAGTCATTTCATGAAAAAAGTTCATATATTTCCGCTAATACTTCGTAACCATTTACAGAGTGTTAAAGTTTAATACAAAGATGAAGATAAATTTGAATTTTTCGTAAACTGTTTGAGATATTGAGATAAAATTTTGAGGGTGTTGAAAACTTTCAAAGACGCATAATTTTCAATGCCAAATAATATTTTGGACCCACCAGTGGCGCGCGTATGGCCACATCGCACATTATTCCCAAGCACGAAACTAGGAGGTTCCAAATTTTTTTAAGAATGAAAATTTATTCTCGAAATTCAAATTTTTTTTCAAGAAAAACTCTCTACTGACATTTTTTTGCACGACGTCCAGTTTGTAAAGTTCTCTAGGAATCCTTGCGATTCCACTGTTAATACCTGTTCTATGCTCAGTTGTAGATACGTTCAAAATGATTAACTTCAGTATCAGTTGAGTGTATCTGTTTTTCAATAATTTTAAATCTATTGGATTTGAATTTCAAATCGGCTATCATGAATCGTTATTCGAAAGCTGAGTTGACCGGCATGCACTTCCTGTATGGACGTGCTGACGGAAATGCGTTAGAAGCTCGGCGATTTTACATTGAAAGATTCCAAACTCCAGCTGGAGTGCAACAGACCAAAAAAAAAGAACGTATGGAAGGAATCCGGAAAAGCGGAAGTATTCGAGAGTTTATAGAGAAAGTTATATGTCGAGAAATGTATATCAAGACTCTAAGAATAACAACTTTCAGAGTGAATACTGCTATGAAGAAGTTCAATAGTGACGCACCTATGACAGACCAAAGAGGTCGAAACCATGGAGGAAAAAACAAACTAAACGAAAATGAAATTGAAGAAGTTGTTGAACATATTAATAGAGTTCCTAAATACAAGTCACATTGTAGACGACACCAAACAAAGTTCGAATTCCTGCCCCCTATAAGGACTTTGCAGAAAATTATAATATGTACTGCCAGGAAACCGAACAACCTGTCAGTATGTCATCTTATAAAAAATTATTTCATACACATTTCAACCTAAAATTCAAGCCATTAAAAAAAATCCTGGAACATATGCGAAAGTCTCAAGATACAAACAGAGAATGAGGCGGATCCAGCTAAAAAAGATGCACTTTTAGAGGAACATGCAACTCATTTAGAAAATGCCCAAAAGTTAAGAAGGCAAGATTTCCAACTAGCGAAAAAGAGTGAAGATCATGAATGGCTCACGTTTGACTTGGAGAAAACATTACCTTTGCCAAGAATCCCTACGAACATCGTTTTTACAAGCGCCAACTTTGGATGTAGAATGCAGGTGTCCACAGCGGAAAGGAAGACATGGGGTACTGTTATGTCTGGGAGGAGGGAGTTGCAGGAATAAGAGCCCAGGAAATAGGGTTCTGCCTTCTCAAACACATACAAACCAAACTTCCACTAAATGCTCTCCAATTTATTTTGTGGAGTGGTTCTTGCGAGGGACAGAACAGAAACATAAAGCTGACTCTCATGTTGCAATCTATACTAGAGAGTTCTGTCAACTTAAGCGATATTACTCTGAAATTTCTGTGTTCAGGACATGGTTTCTTACCTAACGATGCAGATTTTGGTGACATAGAGTCAGCTTTGAAACACCAGCAGAGACTGTACCTATCTTCGGAGTATATACAAATTATGAGAAATTGGCGAAGAAAAAACCACTTGTTGTAACTGAAATGTCATTTGATGACTATTTTAGTGTTCAGAATATCGAAAAGAGGATCGTCAATAGAAGATCATCAGTGGAAAACAAAAAAATCAATTGGCTCAAAATAAGATCCACACGAATCGAAAAAGACAAACCAATTCTTCTTATAGTGCAACCAAATTCATTTGACTCACCTGAAGATATAATCGATCTTCGGAAGAAAACGAGACAGAAGTCGCCCAAGTATCCCCAAGAAAATGGTACTCTATTTTTGGATCTGATTCCTGTATGGCCCAATGGGAAACCTATTGCTGTAGCCAAAATCAAGAACCTTAACGAAATGATGCACCTAATTCCATCAGATTGTCAAATGTTTTACAAAAATTTGAAAATTGATGCCAATATTGAAGATGTTCATGGTCTTAATGTCAATTTACTCGATTTCGAAGTTGAATAAGTATTGTGAATTTTTGGAACAATTTTCTGAATAAAATACTTCCTTTTTTTGAAATTCATTTCACGGCTATGTCTATTTTGAATACTTTTCAATTTTGCATGAAACAAACAACTCACAAATTATATTGAATTACACAAAAATTAATACACCGTAAAAAAAAACATCTTTTTCGCATGATTATTTTGCTAAATATCACTATCTGAATGTCAACAGAAACTTTAACTTCAAATATCCCGGTTTCATGTCTTTGTGGCTTGGTAACTCCGATTTATATCTAATTTCATAATTTCATTTCGGTTTTCTTCTTCGACCAAAGTTAACTTTCTATCCTCCATACCTGAAAAATCAACTCACCTTGTGCAGTGTAGAAAGTTTCAATGTTGCCAATTTCAAAGTCATTACTAGAAATAAAATCATCGTATTTAATATTCTATAATACTTAATGGAGCATTTATCTTCTTCAAAAGTACCAGAAATCTTCAAATTATACCTCGTATAACAGAAATATACATTTTCCTTATTTGTTATTTTGTAATCAAAGACAATTGAGCTTCAATTAGAGCTTGAATTATCTAAAATACCACTGTGTAATGGAGTAATAGCCAACGATAGTTAAAGCAGAATCTTGGGGTTGACAGCCCTCGATCCCCTTGTGACTGCGGAGTCATTTATAATGGACATGATGCACTCTCTAAAAGAAAGATCACTAAGGTCTACTGATTAATCTGTGCTCTCTATTAAAAGCTTCAATAGGCACCCTTAAATTCAGTTCTCCCCTAAATAAGCAGGGGAGTAGGCACCTGCTGTTAGAAACTTGAGATCCTCATCAGATCTCTGGAGATGATAAAAAGACCCATAAAACGTTGGGAATTGTTAATTGATTGACTAATTACATTTATTTCGTTCTATTACAGAAAAGTTAGGAGTTTATAAATTTATTAGGTCGTTATATGAGACATCATTAATGAAATTATCACCTCTGGAAGTTGAACTTTCATAGAAAATACTTTTTATTACTGAAGAATTAAACTAGATTATCTACACATTCTTATGCAATGTTAGATTTCGAATCCACCGAAATACTAATAAACACTTTCTCAATGTAATGAAATATTTTTGCAGCTATTTACACCCATTAAACCTGAATGTATTCATCTGTATCGTCTTTGAAATTGTCACTTTTCAAATATTTAACATAAATTTATATAATATAATAGTTTTAGTCTGACATCACATACTGAATGAACACGTATTATTGTTTTAGTATAGCAGCAAGGAAAATATTATGAAAGAAATGATTTTTACCTCGACAGGTTGCCCGTATACCGGGTGGCTCTCAAAATTCGCGACGAGTAGGCATATTTTACGGCTGATTTTTTTTACGCAGTAATATGTAGTGCTGAAATGAATACAAACTGAAGATATTTTGGACTATACAGGCTGTTCCGTAATAAAGTTACATACCAAAGTTATGATTCTTTGAATAGGACACCCTATATTTTGTTCCATTTTAGGATTTGTGAGAAAGATTGAAGGTGAGTTTGTTTGAGAATCGCTATACCTATCTCAAATAGTTTCCGAAATATTTGACGTTTTCGGAAATTTAAGGACTTTTGAAAGAAAAAACTTTTGTGCCCTTAATAGGGTGTCCCTTATTTTTCGAAGTTTAAATTTTTTAACGCATACGTCTTAGTTTTTGTTCATTTGTACCTAAAACACTAGAAAATACATTTTTACCTTCTTAGGATTATGATAACCCGTGCCTTGCATCGAAACATGTTCATACAAACTGCGCGGGGGTAGCGGCGCGCACTCGGGGTAATTAGTCATTTGTTCCCAGTTATTATCGTAGCGATCACCGATTGTTTATCCTTTGAAGATGGCAGTGAAAGTAAGAAGTGATAACAAAAGTATTTTCTTAGTTGGCGATATAAATTATCAAATAACAGGCGCTAAGTTACCGTCGAACCGTCAAGTTCTCGCAGTACAGTTTTATAATATTCGCGATGTGAAATTAACTGTAAGTGAAAGTGCAAATCTCGTCATTCGCGAGTGAATTATATTCTGGGAAACGGCTAAAATCCCAACTAGAGCTTCACCTAACTGCGTAAAAAAGCTTGTGGAATTTCACACTATATGACAAATGTCAAATTTTTCGAACGACTGTCGAAATTTTTTAGCAAATTTTTCTTGAAATTAAGCAAGTTCCACGAATAAGTAATATATGGGCGATGTCAACCCAAATTATTGGGTCCATAATGATTCTAAAACATCTATAGATCATAATCGGCATCACTTGGAAGACTGAACCTGGCCATCGGGGCCCTCTCGGTCGAACAGAGATGGAATTTGGGGAAATATCGCTGGTTATATATTTTTTTTAATATCTGCTTAGTCCTTTTCATGACCTTGATTGCTATGTAAAATCTTTTCTCAGGTTTGTTTAGACATATAAGAAGTATGATTGTTGAAATATTCTTCTGCTGGTTTTCTTTTCCCTTTGTTACAGATTCCTGTCCCAAACCCCCTTTCTTTCACCCTTGTCTTCGTTTGGAAATCATGGAATGCAAGAGAGAATGAAGCGGCTAAACAGAAAAATCTTTGGTACTCTTTTTGTACACACGACACTAACACACATAAACAGACCAGCTATTGCTAGTGCAATAGCGACAGGGAAACGAGTTTTTTTCCTCAGGTTTTTTCTCTCGTTTATTGAATCATATACAAGATAGTATGGTTCCCCTGTTAAATTTCCTGAGCTCACACTTTTCTTTTTCTGACACACCAAAATTATAGATATAAATAAGCATTTATTGTAAATACAATTCATTCAAATTTTTGTAAATCGTCTCTTTTCAAAAGAATATATATATATATATATATATATATATATATATATATATATATATATATATATATATATATATATATATATATATATATATATATATATACCACACTTGGAGAGAGTTTGGATAAACGACAGTTTAGATAACTTGTTCGATATAGCACACTCTGATGCTTTGCAACTGATGAAGATAAAATATGTTTACAAAAGCACAGAGAACCAGGGCGTCCAGGAAAAAGAAGAAAGATTAAAACAGAGACTGTTAAAAGAAGACAAGAACGAATGCGTTCAGATAGTTTATTGTCATCTCATACTACACAAAATTTTGTTCATACTCAAGAACATTTCAATCAGTCTTCCAACTGAACCTTGAGGAACCCTTGTCTTCAACATCAACGTTGAGCTCTGCAACTACACAAAAAAGAGAAAGAAAGGACTTTATCACGCCCAAGTTAGTTGCAGCTTTAGACAGATGTCAGTTAAGTGTAAGGGATTCTGTCTATATACTTCAGGCAGTGATAGAAGCACTTGGTTTGAGCTGTGATGATTTTTCCATAAACAAATCATCAATTCAACGTATTCTCACACAGAGTAGAAAAGATAGATCGAGATCTATAAAATCAGATTTCATAATATTCCTGAAATGGTGACACTTCACTGGGATGGAAAGCTATTACCTGGGCCAGGCGTGAGAAGTTCAAAAGAAGAACGCCTGCCAATTCTTATTTCATTTGGAGAAAAAGACAACTTCTGGTGGTGTCAAAGTTGGAGAGCACTTCCGGTCAAGAGCAAGTTCAAGCAGTTTCAAACGCGCTTTACGACTGGAACCTCGATGATAAAGTCCAAATAATGTGCTGTGACACAACTGCGTCTAATACCGGATAACGAATGGAGCGTGTGTTTATCTGGAACAAAAACTAGACAGTGAATTACTATCCTTTGCTTGTCGCCATCACGTTTACGAACTGGTTTTGAAATGTGTATTTGAAACAAAAATTCATCAAGTCACGAGCAGTCCTGATATCCCGATGTTCAAAAAGTTCAGAGACAAGGGGAAAAATATTGATCCTTCTTCTATTGAAATTGACACCGACTTCATTAAACAACATTTCAGTAAAACAATAGTACAAGAATTGCTGGAATTTTATAATCAAGAACTACAAAAATCTATTGTGCGTGACGATTATCGGGAGCTGATTGAACTATCTATTGTATTTTTAGGAGATATTGCGAAGAAAATTAAAATCAGACCTCCTGGAGCGATGCACCAAGCAAGGAGGATGGCAAGAGATATTTATACGCTGAAAATATCCTTATTGCAATCGCAATTCAAATTGACGCTAAGGATGAACGAGCACTTCAAGACATTTGTTTATTCATTGCGATTTTATACGAAAAACCATGGCTTCAATGTAGTTTGGCGGTGAAGGCACCAAATCAAGATTTTTGCTTTTCAAAAAGGCTTAAGGAATATGAAACTGTCGACAAATTGATTTCTAAAGCAGCTCTCAGCAAGTTTAGCCAACATCTTTGGTACTTATCGGAAGAAATTGTCGTTCTATCACTCTTTGACGATGAAGTTGATGAACCAACCAAGGCGAACATGATCACAAACTTGCAAAGACAGAGTTTGTCTGATTCTGGGAAGAGGTACATTCCGTCAAAAGAAGATATCTCTCATCATTCGTATGGTAAGTGAAAATGCTGAAGTAAATTAAATTGTTTCATTCAATGTTTTTCACTAAACAAATAATTAATTCTGCTTATTTGTTGTTTCAGAAAAATCGTTAAGTGATTTTGTATCAATCAAGAGCACTAATTTATTTTCACGATTAAGAATCGATAAGAACTTCTTTCAGAAACCAGTTTCTACCTGGGGAGAAGATGTTACGTATTTAGAGGCAAAAAGAAAGCTTCTAGCTTTTAGCGTAGTCAATGATACAGCTGAAAGAGCTGTCAAACTAATGCAAGATTTTCATGGTATAATTACGGCAAAGGAAGAGCAAAAGCAATATTTGATACGCTGCGTGCAAGAACACAGAAATATATCCAGACTGTAGAAAAGACACTGTCAAGAGAAAATATCAGGACTACTTATTTACAATTTTGTGACCTTAAGTTTGTGACTTCATCTTCTTGAAATAAATAAACATCTAAAATAACTTTATTTTTAATTCTGAATTCAAAAAAAGTAATATTAATTGATAAATAATACCATATTATGGTAAGTTAAAGACTGCAAATTCTTGAAACCTTGACACTCTGTCGGCATTGGTTAATGGTGGCGTAGGAAGATAAAATTTTGTATTTGGATAAGTCTAGGTAGATGTAAGAAAGTTAGAAGGTATGCATTCCGATTTTCAAAACAAAATTTTCTCCCATATTAGGGAGACCTTAATATTGATTTAAAAGCTTCAGGTGTAATACTATTGTGATTTTGATGATCTATGTTATACACGGTGTTCGAAAACGATTTTCGAAATTAGGTCTCATTTAAACATTTCCCTGTTTTTTTAATATTAGGTACGCAACTAAGTTCTCGTGGTTTGTCAATAGATGGCTCCAGCAGTAAATACTGGTCGATTCTTACATATCAGGAACGTCTTGAACAAGCTAAGGTATATGGTAAACAAACCACTGTGACACACAAGTGATTTTGTTTTTGCGTCATAAACTTTTAGTTGTGAGAAAATGTGTGACTTTGTGACAAATAATCGTAATTAGCGGGAAGTGATTGATGATTTTCTTCTTTCCTTCGAAGAAAACGTCGGCTGAAGCTCATAGAGAGCTGCGGAGATGCTGCTCTAAGTGAAACAACGAGCCGGGATTGGTTCCGTCGCTTCAAAAACGGTGATTTCGAGTGGACGATCGTCCCCGTGAAGTAAGGCAAAAAATCTGCGAAGATGCTGAATTGGAGGCATTGCTCGATAAGGATCCGTGCCAATAGCAAAATTAGTTTGCCTCAGCCTTATGAGTTACCCGCCAAGCTATTTACAAGCGATTGCATGCGTTGGGAATGATTCAGAAGCAAGGAACTTGGGTTCCTTATGTTTTGAAGCCAAGAGTCGTTGACCGTCGTTTTTCTGCCTGTGAACAACTGCTCCAGCGGCTAAAAAGAAAAGGTTTTCTTTATGGCATCGTAACGGGTGATAAAAAATGGGTTTATTACAGCAATCCAAAGAAAAAAATTTCTGGGGACCGCCCGGTCATGCTTCTACGTCATCGCATCGGCCGAATATTCACGCTGCGAAAGTTATGCTCTGTATTCGATGGGACCAAGTCGATGTTATTTATTATGAGCTGTTGAAACCGAACGAAACCATCACTGGGGCACGGTATTGAACTCAATTGATGCGATTGAGTAAAGCACTGCGCGAAAAACGGCCACAATCCGAGCAGAGACACGAAAAAGTAATTCTACAGCATGAAAACGCTCGGCCTCACGTTGCCAAACCCTGGAAACGCTCAAATAGGAAGTCTTACCCCACCTGCCATATTCTCCAGATATTGCGCCATCCGACTATTACTTGTTCCGTTCGATGGCACATAGTCCGGCTGATCAGCAGTTCCTCTCATATGAAGAGCTCGAAAAATGGCTTGATTGGTGGATAGCCTCAAAAGACAAACACTTCTACCGTCACGGTATTCGAGTTCTGTCAGAAAGATGGAAAAAAGTTGTAGCTAGCGATGGGCAATATATTAAATGATTCATTTGTAATAATTTCTCACAATAAATTTGTATTTTAATGAAAAAAAGAGCGAAAACTTTGTTGCGGACCTAATAGCATACCCTATATCTAGAGAGTCGAATAAGTGGTATATTTCAATATCTTACGAGTGGTGCCTAGTTTCCCCATTTTCAACGGTTTCGAAGATATTCGAAAATTTTACCGATTTTTATCGAATTTCAAGAAATATTCCAATTTTTCTCTCCAATTTATTGCTTTACAGTTACACTGATTTGTTCCTAGAAGAAAGTATAATATTCATTCATTTCATCACATTCTGTAAATCAAATTCCATTATCGACTTAACTTCAATGAAGGGATGATGTTCAATACCGGCAAATCGCATCAAGGTAGGTAATTAAACAATTGAGATGTAGGTAATTGAACAATCGAGCTCTCTTTATCGCATTCCTTGTACTCAGCTAGTACCTACCTAATGTTGTTCCTTAATATTAGGGGCTCGATATACTTGATATCTACAAATTCCTGGAAAAGGTTGTTGTTGACACGTATTAATACTATAAGGAAAAACTATTATGTCAGTCTTTTCAGAAATAAATTCGAGTACGTAACAGTGAGTAGTGTTTTTGTTTCACGATCGGTTGGGAAATTTGCTATTTGATATACATATCAAAAGGGGTATATCCAATACAAGAACGAATTGATATGATTTCTGTGATCGGCGAATGCCAACAAAACTGTTTCTTAGCATCATGAGCTTACTCCGAAAGATACCCGAATCGAAGACATCTAGAAAGAAATTCTCTACAAAAACTGCTACAAACATTTCGGCAGACCGGCAACGTAACTTATCCAAAGACGAACAGACAAAAGCAGGTGACAAGATGAAGAAAACGAAATGACAGTTGTAGTGACTGTCGTGAAAAATCCAACTACTACTCAGCGGAAGATTGCCGATGAAACGGGAATTGGTGGAGAAAGTTTATCCAAAATCTTGAAATATGTATGTCGGAAATGATCGGAAGAAAAGAAAATTTTGCAGAAATTATTATGTTCTCGGATGATGCACTTTCCACAACTAAGCGGCACAATTTTCTCTATTTCGATCATCAAAATTGACATATATTTCGTCAACCGTACACGCAGCATCGATGGTCAGTTAATACTTGGGGCGCAATTATAGGCCCCCATGTCATCGGACGACTTTTTTTCGTTGAGTACTTAAACGGAAATATATTTTTAGGGTTTCTTCGTGATCATCTACAAGAAATTTTAAAGATGTGACGATCGGCGTAAGGCAACGAATGTATTTCCAGTTGGACGAAGCTCCTGCACATTTCACTGCCAATGTGCGGAATTTCATGGACACACACTTTGCTAATATCAGAGCATATGTAGATGTATGCGTCTCTAAAGTTCCTATGTAGGTTTTTCTGTACGCACCGGAGAATAGCAAATATTTCTGCGTGTGTCACGGTGACGTTTTCTCCCAGCGCAATCATAATGTTTGCCCTAGGGCCGTGAACGCCGATGCTTGTCCCCTTTCCGGTTTTGGATCCATCCATGAACCAGGTGCGGCCCTGTGGTGTGAGTAAGGCGTGGTCCAAATTTCTTTTGGTGGAATAACTACATTGTAGGGTTCGTCAAAGGTGGCTCTTGTTTGATCTCCTATTGTGAAAAGGACAGGTCTGAGTTCTCTGATTTTGTTCAGGGATTAGGAGTGTCCAGAGATTGGATTTCTGTCCCTTTACATACCTCCCTCCCACAGTCTCAAAGAGGCCCTCATCGCCACCTCCTTCACCACTATATGTAGTGGAGGTATGCCCAGAAGATACTCCATGGAGGCCGTGGGTGTGGATCTCAAGGCTCCTGTGACAGCCAGACATGCTTGCCTTTGGATCTTGTTGATTTTGTTCCGTTTTATCCCTTTTTCCAGTGCAGGCTACCATACGATGACAGCATAGGTCAGGAGCGGTCTTATCACTGTTGTGCATAGCGAGTATATTATCTTTGGTTTAAGTCCCCATCTTGGGCCCTTTTCGAGTGAATATAATTATGTCTGTTTTGTTAGGATTTACGAACAAGTCATTCTCTCTGTACCATACTCACATATGGTTGTAACAGTCCCATTTCTCGAATTAATCATTTATATCTTTTCAACTCATTTTTCATAATTTTATTGATAATTCAATCTCATTTCATCAAGTAAATATTCAAACAGTTTGAAATTCGAATTAGGAATCTACAGTTAATGACACTATATATGAAAATTATAGTTATATCCGTAAGGTGTCGCTGCTATTGATTTAGGTTGTTCGCCGGTTAAATGTGTAGTCATTACTTGAAAGAAGATCGTTTTCTCGTGTCTGTGGGAGAACGGAAAACAGTAACTCATTCTGTTTCGTTTCCTCTTTATTGTTGTGAAGAAAATAATGTCGCTTTTTTATCAAATTTTTTTGAATATCAATAGTTTTTTTATAGAACCGAGTCTATATAAGTTCGGAATTCATTAGATTCTTTCTCCTGCCCATTTAGAAATCTTCGGAATCATTTGTTATTTTATTGGAGCTGTGTTGTAGCGATTGGAGTGAAAAATTTGCAGAAATTGAAATTAAGTATTCATAGATTTTCTGGATAAATTCCTATCGTCTGAGGCGTATAAGTAGTCGGTAATTTTGCCGGATTTCCTCGACAACCATTTCAATTAGCAAGTGGAGAGATTTCGAATTTTCTTTTGTAAATTAACCTAGATCGATATCTGCTATTCCAAGGATTTTTTTTGTTCACCGTCAAGATATTTGAGTTTTCAACTTTATGCCAAACCTTGTTATCTTACGTCTGGGGTAACCACGTTTTTGGGGAAAAAGTCTTGCCACCTAGGACAGTCACGTTGCGAACGATATTCAGCCAAACAAGTAACCTGTAAGCTGTACGATACAGGAATACCAGAAAACTGAGTTGAAAAGATATAAATGATTAATTCGAGAAATCGGACTGTTACATAGTGCTGAGGTTTTTCCCACGAACAAGAAGGACGAGGTCGTCGGCATAACCCACCGCAAATTGCCCTGCATGGGCAAGGGCCGCCAGTAACCCATCGAGGACGAGGTTCCAAAGAAGAGGAGATAGAACTCCCACCTGTGGACATCCCCTGCTGGCGGTCCTCCGAACGGTCGACTGAGCCTCGATGCGCCTGGTCGACAGCAGACGTCCCATCCACCTTGCTATGGTTTTGTTTACTTTCCTATCTGCGATAGCTTTATCTATTGATTTGTATAGTGTATTGTCGAAAGCTCCCTCTATATCTTGGAATATTCCTAGAGTAACTTCGCCTTTTTCCAGTCCTTTCTCGATATACCCTACTACGGAGTGTAGCGCTGAGTCGGCTGATCTACCTTGCTTGTAGGCATGTCGAGTGATATGTAGAACGTGCTCCACTAGAGTGTTCTCCCTGAGACATCTTTGTACCAGTCTCTCCATAATCTTCAGTAGGAAAGAGGTGAGGGTGATTGGTCTAAAATCTTTGGCGATTTTGTGTACGGTCTTGGGAATGAAGACAACCCGAACCCTTTTCCAGGTGTCCGGAATGTATGTCAAAGCTAGGCATGTTCTGAAGATGTGGATTAAGTGCATAACAATTTGGTCCATACCTTTTATTAAGTGTGCAGGGTATATATCATCTGCTCCTGGTGCTTTATATGGTTGAAAGGTAGTTACTGCCCATCGAACCTTTTCTACTGTAACTACCATTGAGGCTATGTTCCAGTTTGCTTTTTCAGCATGTCCACTGGATTTCTGGATTGCTGTGTTGTCGATGAGGAAACCTGGGAAGTGGACTTTCGCCAGGTGTCTCAGTGTTTCATCATTCGTCTATGTTTTTACTTCTTCCGGTGTATCAAAACTTTGGATGTCTGTCGGTCCCGCTGCGGATAGGATGCGACGAAGACGATTTGCCTCCGATACACCCTCTATTTCCTCGCAGTAGGAATGCCATGCTTCTTTTTTTAATTTTTTGATCAATCCTTTGTATGCTCTTTGGGCTTCCTTGTAGTTGTCCCAATAACTTTTTGTGCCAGTGCGAATCGCTTTATTTAGGTGGCGTCTGCTTTTCATCCTTTGGGCAGTGAGTTCTGTTGTCCACCATAAGGTTTTCTTCTTGCCTCTATTGTATTGTAGAGGGCAACTGTAATTATACGCCAAGGTGATACTGGTTTGCAGTTTCTTAACGGTAGTTTCCAGATACTTTATGTTTTTCGGTATCTTGCTTGAAGGTCCCACCATTTCCGATAATTGTTCCTGATATCGGTCCCAATCGGTTTTTTTGGGGTTCCTGGTCGTTGTCTCTGTGAACTTGCGATGTCGAAACAGATGTGTCGATAGTCGGAGAGGGAAACTACTTCTGTTGCCACTCTCCAATTTCGATTTTTTGGGATAATTGCTCACTGCATAAAGTCAAGTCCAGGACTTCTTTTCTATTCGATGTGACGAAAGTTGGTTCATTTCCTTCGTTTAGTAGTGTAAGGTTTGTACTGTAGAGATATTCGACCAGCTTTTCTCCTCTGATGTTACTGCCTTGGCTTCCCCAAGGAGTGTGGTGAGCGTTGGCATCACACCCAACGACGAGTGGCTAGTCTTGTATTTTACAGTAGTTCACCAATTCCTGTAGTGCTTCTGTTGGAGGTGGTGTTTGTGAGTCGTTGGGAAAGTATGCTGAGCCAACCACAAAAGTACTATTTGTGTACCCTTTTCCATCAATTCTACCAGGTCTCTGAAACAGAAATCTGGTAAAATGTGAGTTCTAATACCTTTAGAGGTGAGGACGTATGTTCTAGGGGTCAGGCCACCCTTACAGAAGAAAACATTTTTAACACCTTAGGCCACCACTCAATTAAAAATGAAGTACTGAACTGAAGTTGACCATATCTACATAAACAGGTAGACCCAAAATTAATTGGGATGCAAACAAGAGGTAATAAACGAATTATGATAAGAGCAGGTATTATTTAAACATATCAAATATGCACAAATAAGCCGGGTCATATTGGTCGTTCACAAGATTATCGATCGATTCTACGAAATCTAACTTTCATCCTTCAGGTATTCTATGGGTAATTTGTAGTTGTACTATGTACTACGGGTGGCAAATGTTGTCCATTTTAATGTTGAGCGAAAGTAGATTCGTCGGTTCTCTGGTTATTGTAATCTGATTGATGCTGTTTGTATCTAGTTTTGAATGAAGGACAAGTCTGCCCTATAAAGACGCGTTCGCAATCCGTATACGACAACTTGTAAACTCCAGTATTGTCAAATCTATCAGTTTTAATATCCTTACTATTGAAAAATTCTTGGGAGAGTTTCGTGTGGGTTTTGACAACTACTTTTGTATGCTGTTTTGAAATGACATTTGTAATCTTCTCACTGATGAGGCCAAAATATATCAGTTAAATGGATTTATCTGTATTAGTTGGCACTTGAAGTGTCAACTATTCAAGAAGTAGCTAAAAACAATGGTTATCCTTCATATATAATAAACGGAATGATCAGAAAGAAACAAACAATAAACAATAAACAATAAATAGCATATCATAATATTCTTCCACGTATAAAGAATCAACTTATACAGTTAAATTTATTTCATCAACCTTATCAGCGAAAAAATTGCAAACAGCATGAAAAAGTAGCTTTCAAACCCCACATGCAACTCACCCTAGAATTCTTCAATAGTAAAGATAAAAACGGATATACTTTACGATATTGGAGTTTACAAGTTGTTCTGTATGGATTGTGAAGGTGTTTATATTGGTAAGACTGATTGCTCATTCAAAACTAGATACAAAGAGCATCAATCATATTACAAAAACAGAAACCGACGAATCTAGATTCGCTCCACATTGTATCGAGAATGACTTTCATTTTTCACCCATAGAACCACTTTGAATTATTCATAGAATACCTTAAAGACAAAAGCTTGATTTTTTAGAATCCATCAAAATTTTCATACTCCAATAAAGTCCCCATACAGATAATCGTCTGAACGAGCAGTATGGCCCAGCTTATTCATCCATATTTAATATATTTACAAAATACCTGCTTTCATCATAATTCGTTTATTACCTCTTATTTGCACCGTTATTAATTTTGTATCTATCTGTTTATGGGTGTATTTATTTCAACTTCAGTTCAGTACTTATTGTCAGCTGAAGTGGAGAGACCGAAATTACAATTCTATTTTCAATAAATCTCTTGTGATAATATAATAAATAGTTTGATTTCTTATTATCATCAAACAAAAACTAACAGAGCAAGCCTCTCAAGTTGATATAAAGAAAATATAGTTTTGTATGCTCGATGGTGTTCTTATGAATAGTTCCAGTATTACTCACACAGATGCACTAAGGAATACAATCAACCACTTCACCCTTGGGTTCGATTAAGAGTGATCGACGTTAAATCGCACTGGTTTTAATTTTCATGTCTCGTACCACATGTGGTCTCTGTTTGGTAGACAAAGGCTATCAGGACGAGCCCCCCCTGTTCGGATGTTTTTTATTCATACACAAAAAGATTCATCATCCTACGCTGCAAATGATCAAGGGATTTCTCATTCAAGTATTAAGTAATAAAAAGTCATAAATGCCTCGCAGATGGGGGAGATGTATATACAAATAAATTACGCCTTTTAAGCCAAATAGAATATTAGGTGGAGTTATTTTTAACAAGTTGATGATGATGAATTCGTATTTTTTCCTGATTTCGAATTGAGTTCTTTTTCGAATTCGTTGTTTCTTCTAGGAAAATTAATTTGTTTATTGTTTATTATTTCGAGAATACAAACAGGTTCAAACCCATAAAACAGTATTCACTTAGTACAATTCAAAAAAAGTTAGGTATTAAGTAAATAGAAATTGAAAATATGAGCAATTGAAAAAAAGTACAAAAGAAAAAACTACATCAAGAACAAGTCTTTCAGAATTTTTTTAGATCTTACGATGTTATTTGATAAAATATCAACAGACTGAATAAATTCATTGCCCATTGCATTCTTGGTAAGGGCGCGTGCTTGGAATTGTTAGTTCTTTTGAAAGGCATGTAGAAAAACTCATGTTTCCTCAAGTTAAAGTTAATAGAGTTGAAGAATATATGTTCTAGAATATTTGGTGCACTTACCTCCCCAGCCAATATCTTCTGAAGAGTTAGGATGTCATTCATCTTTCTTCTGTCCTCAAGTGAAACCAAGTGAAATCGTTTTCTTGCTTCCGCATAGAAGTCAAACCCCTCCGCCACCGTGAAATTACACAAATAAACCAGATATTTTAAAAGTTTATTCTGAATTTTTTCAATTCGTGAGATGTAAACTTCATACTGAGGATTCCATATAACGGAGGCAAAGTTGAGTTTACTGAATACGTAGGCATAGTAAACACTGAGAACAGAACTAGAACTTTTGAATATACGACATTGTCGGAGAGTGTACCCCAACATTCTACTTGAAGAGCTGACTATGCAATCAATGTGTTGATCGAAAACCAACTTTGAATCCAGGATGATTCCAAGATCTCGAATATGTGACACTTTCATTAAAGAATTGTTATCTAGTTGATAAGAAAAATTGAAGGATTTCGAATTTCGAGTGAACGTGATAGTTGACATTCTTTCAAATTCAGGAAGAGGCTATTGGTTTTGCAATACTCTAAAAAAGCGAAAGCTCCTCCTGTATAAAAAGACAGTCAGACAAGGTCCTGATGGTATAATAGATTTTGAGATCGTCAGCGTATAGTAAAAAGTTACGTTTTTTAAAAACATATCTTATAATATTTACATATATTAGAAACAGGAGGGACCAAGGTGGGATCCTTGGGGGACCCCAGATATACAGCAATATGTCTCCGATCTTTGCCCACCACCAAGAGCAACGTACAGTTGTCGTTTTCTCACATATATCACAATATATTCACAAGAATATTATAACAAATTCTGTCAAAGGCCTTTACGAAGTCGGTGTAGACGGCATCCACTTCATTCATAGCACTCAAAATATGCTCGACAAATATCAATAAATTAGTTTCGATTGACCTGTTTTTGAAGAGTCCTTGCTGTTCAGGCATAATTTGAAATTAGATGAGAGAAAAAATATATTTGTTGATCAATGATTCAAACAGTTTGGCGAAGATACATGACTTGCTAATTGGCCTGTAATTTTCGACATTGCTTTTGCCACCTTTAAATTAGGTTTCACACTCGTGCATTTCCAACGGTCCGGAAAAAAAACCCATCTTTGAGTGATGCATTAAATAAAACAGAAAGAGGTGTACATAATTCAGGGCAAGACCTTACAAAAAGAGAAGGTATGTCATCAGGTCTAGCTCCTTTTTTTTGATCAAGAGCTCTTATTGATTTCTCTTTTGGGGTTAACGAAATGGATGAAAGATAAGCAGGGGGTTCCGAAACTGGATCAACGTGAGGAGTTGCTGCTACTGTTGGCGGCGCTAATACCGAGGAAACGAAACTAGCAAACAATTCACAGATTTCCGTGGCACCATTAGCGGTTTCGTTGTTATAGTGCATTGACGACGCCAAGCTACTACCGAGTCGCTTAGAAGTAGAAATACTGGAAATTCTTTTTGGATTCGTTTCGACATCTTTTTCGATATTTGAAATGAAGTTATTATAATCTGCCAAATTCCGAGCTTTACTTTCCCTTCTCAAATGTTTGAAACTTAGGAAGTCATCGTAGTTTTGATAAATTTTCAATTTCTTGTGAATATTGTTTTTTCGATTGATGATTTTTTTTTCACCCAATGACACATGATCTTCGATAATATTATTGAGTATGACATAGAAAGTGTTCAAATCAGAGTCTTTATCACCATTTGATAATATTTCTGACCAAGGTACATCTGAGATTCGTCGATTAATAGTTATATAATCAGCTTTGTGGAACCTGAAGACCTCAGTATTCTTGTGAGTTTCTTAATATTTATAGTTTAAATTGAAAAGGAATTCAATACAAGGATGGTATTCATTCTCCCGCACTAGAGGGTTATCACATCGCACTAAAGATGATACTCTGAAGGGAATCTGATTTATTATAATGGAAACTACGTTATAATAAATCAGATTCCCATTATTCTAATCACTTACTCGTAGAAAACCATAACTTTACTGATAATTTCAAAATTTTACACAATGAAAATAACAGACAAAACTCAATCTATTGGAAATTTTAGAGATCAACATAAAAAGAATTCAGGTAGGTTACTTAATAGTCAATCAGATCTAAATCCTACTCCTTTACTCAATCTTTTCAATTCATAAAGTAAGCAACTCCAATGGGTTTACCAACATACCTCTTGTACTTATTGTAATATTAGGTAGGAAATAAGACTAATATATAAGGAATAACTCTATTCATTAGTTTGTATCTATCTGATGAAGCCACAGTGTGGTGAAACCGGTCATAGTTTTGTTAATATAGTAAAAATCTAAATACTTTAGTTTTATTTCATTGAAAAAAAAATTAGTAACTCCATTGAATTGCATAAGTTCACAAATAGATATAGAATCCAAAACAGTGCAAGAATTCGAATCGACTCCCCTCGATTCGAGGAATGAGAAGTTCGAGTCCGTATCACGCACCCACCGAACAGATGAGAAGTTCATGTCTCCGCAAATTAATAAGATCTTATTTTCAATTTTATCCTTCATTTCACAAAACTTTGAGGCGAAACTTGTACTTGCATTTGAATCCCCACAGGTAAACGCAACACAGAAGTGATTAATTTTCCCCATTTTAATTTCAACCCACACATCCTCGGCGTGGCTTTGGAGATCCGCCACCTGTTTTGCATCCAAGGTATTCTTTATCGCTATGAAAACACCTCCACCGTCTTTTTTACAACTAGCACTAGTTTCGTGATCGCGACGAAAAACAGAGTAGATGTTCGCATCAAGAATTTCCGAGTCAAGTATATTACTGTTCAAGCAGGACTCTGTTACAAATATGATATCGTGATTATTGATCATAGAAGACAATTTAAAGTTGCGCAGTTTAGTACGCAGACCTCGTACATTTTAATATATGATGTTAAAAGCCATGTTTAAAAATCACGAAGAAAAAGAAATTAGTGACTGTTTAGTTCCAACACCTACTTAATTTTCTTCAGATCTTGTTCGCTTGATATCTGAAGAATTTTAATTCTATCGTCCTTTCTCACAAGAATGTCACTTTGCACCCAAACATATTTAAATTGATGTTGTTCATTTCTATAAAGAATCTTTTTCATAGGAGTCAAATGTACATTTATAAAAAGTCGAGCAGATATCCCATCAATTTTGAATGCGGATAATTTAGTCTCCATGCGTTTAGCTTTCGCAGGAGCCAAGAATTCATCTCTGGATAGTTTAGATAGGAATCTGATTATGATGTTCCTAGGCTTAGGCTTATCTCTGTCGGCACTAACCGTTGGCACACGGGTAAAATAGTCTATGTCTGGCAATTGAGAAAATTACCTGTTTTCGATTACTTGAATTAGATTTTCGTTCTTTTTCTCTGGCACATCCTGAATCTCTATATTATTCGATCGACTGTAATGCTAAATGTTACTGAGTTTTGTTGACATGGTCGATAATTTTTCGTTTAACAGCTGGTTTTCCTTCTTAATATCTTCAGTCTGACTTGACACACTATTGAGAGTGGCCAAAATCACTTCGAAGTCGCTTATTTTATCGGAGCAAAAATTTACTGAACGCTTCAGCTCCGAGATCTCGGTACGAAACAAAGCAATTTCCGCAAGTAATATGTTTATGATGTCGTCATCGTTAGACACTACAAGTTGAACGATCGACTGTCGTGATTGTTTATTGTTAACGTTTGTTGATCTCGGCAAGGGAGTATTATTGTCCGCGCGACACCTCCTGCAGAACCATCTTGCACCAGGCAGAGATTGGTAAGCGGCAGCTGATCACCGCTAACATCTGTATATTTGTCGTTAGCGTGATAAGAACAACCACAAAAACCACTACATCGTAGGCCAGGCGCTCGCTTCGAGGTTGATTTTCCACAATAATTAAAAAGATTCGACATTTTCAATGGGCACAAAACTTACCGAAAATGATGATGAATTATTGCATGGAACAGAATTAACTTCACCCTTACCGATTATTACAATTTTCCCTTATCTTTTTCCACCGAATAAATACAATTGCAGCGGGAGCGAGGAGTAAAGCAACAGATACTTCGACTACTGTTTACTGACATATTTATTTAATTTATTCAAGAGCTCAAAGAAATGTAGAAACAACAGATATACCATTGAAGTCTGTTTTCTGTTATCGAATGTAATTTCAAAAAATTGAACAAATAGTCGATCGATATACATACATTCAGGCCATTTAGGTTAGGTTAGATTTCTGCTGTACCGAATCATTTTCGATCATAGAAGTGGTGAAGATAACTTCTGTTGGTTTTTTTAGGAAATAAATATGACACTAATTTTTGGTCAATTCTAAACAGGGCACGCCTCTGTCCCAAATTTCAACGAAAACTGAGAAGCGCCACTGAAACGTTACACATTGAAGTACAGAGTGACCAAATTTCGATTTTTAAGTACGGCAGCTAGGCGAAATAGAGAAAAATGACCCCCTCTCTAGATCTCTTCTTCAGGGGCCTATATAGTGGTGCCATGAAGTTTTCCGATTACTTTCTCCGTTTTTAGGAAATTTCTCGAATTCAGAATAAATCGTCATTCGAGGATATCTCGATCATTATTGAATTTACATGAAAACGAATTATATCCATATACAAGGTGCTTTAACGAAAACTAAACAGAGGCTATATCTACCAAGATTTTCATTTCTGAATAAAACGCAGAAACAGGTTTTGTTTCAAGGATGACATCTTTTGGGGTACAAAACTTTCCTGAAATATCAACCCCCTAAGTGGGGGTTGCAATCCTTGAACATTTTGAATGGGGAAGATAGATCGAGTGATGACTCAAAAGAAAGGTGGTATCTTTGTCCACATTGCCTTGAACGAGTTTCAATTTTTAATTGAAAACTGTAAAAGATACATGGTGAGCAACTGAAAGATAGGGAAGACTATTTCACTGAGACTATTTATCTTTACTTGATCACAAATAAAAAGTTTTTTCTGTTAAGGAACTACAAATTATCGGTTTTCCGATTTTTCTTAATATTGTGCTTTAACACAATGCTTTTTGCATAAGTTCATGATCTTAGGACAACAGGATATGAAAAATTTCAACATTCAAAGTTACAGTTTTCATAATTTTTTTTTTACTTGAGATATAAATCATTGCTTGTTGACAAATTTCAGAATTCTACGTAAATGGAAAATAGCCGTCAGCTTTTGATTTCTTCATAAATGTCAAATAATGCGACATGAAGAGCCATCTTTTCTGGTTGCGTTACGATTTCAATGAGTTTGCCATAGTAACTAGATATAATTAGAAATTTCAGTCTCCAAATTTTTTTCTGTAGGGGTAGATAAAGATATTCTTTTCGCTAAATATAATGTTTAGTCATCCGGAAATGCCCTATAGATTTTGATTTCTTTTGAAGTGACTAAATATGCAGCAAAATACGACATGAACGGCCGTATTTTCCGGATTCGTTGGCTGAAAAGTACACTTTTTTGCGTTAGTTAAGAACTACAGATTAACAGTTTTCGGAATTTTTCCGGTAACTGCGTTACAAGAAATAACTTCTCACCGAAGTTCATATTTCTGGTCAAGAGAAGTTTTGATGCCCTTGCGAATGCCAAAATATTCTGCAAAATATAACATGAACGGACATAGTGGAATAAGGGGTTATGGGAGTCAGATGGCAATGGTATTCAGCGTTGTTACATCTTAGAGGAAAGTGCCTAACTATACAAATATCATCTTAAAAAACTCGCTAAGTGACAGCTTCCGCTTCTTCGATTGCCTGTTCAGTACGCGTCCATCGTTTGCATAGGAAGACCGCAGCACAATTTTGATCGCAATCGATGTAATTTTATGTTTGCACGAAAGAAGTGGCAACTAAATTAATAAATGAAACTTAAGTACTTAAAATAGGTTAATGTGTGGTTATAAGCTTAAATTATCGATTGAGAAAAATTTGTGGTATTTTGATATCTAATTATAGTTTTATTTTTATTTTTACACATTTGGTATGATCGTCTCTGTAATGCGGGCAATAAGATTTGATACCCATTGCCCGCAATCATTTGATGATATAATTAAATATTGATTATCATTATTTATTATTGCAGAAATGCGGAAAATACATCCCAGGTCATCAAATAAAGTTCAATGATCAAGAGCTGAAGCCCTCATGAGTAGAGGTCACTCTAGAACCTGAGTTCTGCTAAAGCCATGGATATACCTTCTTCAACTCCCCAAAAGAGCTCCAAAGTTCACATAATTTAAGTGAAAATGGCTGGAGGCAATTGGTTGGATGGCTTTTTGAGAAGAAATTGCTATGTTCGGAAACCTGAAGCTACAACTGTCAACAGAATGACGGCCTTCAATAAAGAATAAGTCCACATGTTCTACAGACAAGTGGGAGATCTGATGGACAAATATAAATTTTCTTCTGAAAATATTTACAACTGCAACGAGACAGATATTACTGCAGTGCAGATCTTAATAAAATATCAGCTCCCTAAGGCATGAAAACAGTTGGATCCATAACAAGTTGGGAAAGAGGAAAAACTATTACACTCTCATCTGCCATGAGCGTTTCTGATAGTTTCGTCCCGCCAATGTTCATCTGTGAAGACTCCTTAGCTTGAGAAAGATGATCCAGCAGGGGCTACATGAAAATGTTCGGATAATGGGTGGATTAATGAACATCTATTTTTTGAGTAACTACAATGCTTCGCCATAGGAGCCAGTTTTATTAATATTTATCAATCATGTCATTTTTCTTTGAAGTTTCAGTGGAGTAAAATGAAACAGATCAATGGTTATCAATGGCAGTCATCATCAAGTACCATCTTCATCTCGAATTTTAACCCCTGGAGCAGGGGTTACAACCCTGGAAGAGGGTAGATGGGTCGAGTGATGACTCGAAAGAAAGGTTTTATCTTTGTCTGCATTCCCGTGAAAGAATTTTCATTTCTGATTGAAAACTGTAGAAGATACAGAGTGAGCCACTGAGTTAAATTAATTCACAATTAAAAATGGAAATTCAAGGCGATGTAGATAAAGATTCCACCTTTCTTTTGAGTCCTCACTCGATCCATTTTGAATATTCAGAATGTGCAAGGATTGAAACCCCCGCTTAGGTGGTTGATATTTCAGGCAAGTTTTGTACCCCAAAAGATGTCCCCCTTGAAACGAAAATTAACCTGTTTTTGCGTTTTGGTCGGAAATGAATTACTTGGTAGATATAGCCTCTGTTTAGTTTTCGTTGAAGCACCCTGTATTCGATATTCCACTGGTACTTTTGTCAGAATTTAATTACGATGCCAGTTCCACAATGTTATATGTAAGATTCTATAAATTCGAGACTCTGACAGTTGGAAGTTGTTTCAGGATAAATATAACACTAATTTTGTATTGTGTATAGTTTGTTCATTGAATAAAATGACAAATAAATACTGCATTGAGGATATTATAAATTTATTCATTCATGGTAAATGAATGAATAATAATTCACGAATTTACCATGAATGAATAAATTTATAATATCCTCAATGCAGTATTTATTTGTCATTTTATTCAATGAAAAACTATACACAATACAGAATTAGTGTTATATTTATCCTGAAACAACTTTTTTCTTCACCGACAGTTGCGAGTAACTCCAATAACTACCGGGCTTTGTGGCCAAGGTAGTCATCTTAACATCTTGTGGCTCATTCATTGTTGAGAAAGCCGCGTACAATTCTGGTGGTGCTGAGAACAACTTCTCGCTGCGATCTAGTGACAATTGTTCTATCGAGACCCAATCTTTGGATGTTTTGCAATAGGTGCCCCTCCACGAGGCCGTTGACGGATATAATCATAGGCATAATTACAGTGGTGCTCAGCTCGTGAATTTGCTTCATTTCAATGGCCAGATCTCTGTACTTATCGATCTTCTCCCAATACGCCCTCGGTATATTATCATCAGCCGGTATCGTCACATCCAAGAGTACACCTTTTTTTCTCTTGCTTATAGAATACAACGATATCCGGCCTATTGTGCGATATGGGCCGATCACAGATTATAGTATTATCCCAGTATACTTTGTGCTCCTCATCTTCAAGGACAGTTTCAGGCGTATATTTGTAATTCGGTACTCTGTTCTTCAGAAGTCCGAGCTTCAACGCTATCTCCTGGTGGTATATTTTGGCCATGATGTTGTGCCTGTTGAGGTAATCCTTGGCGGCCAAGATCGGGCATGATGACGTGACATGCTGGATTGATTCCAGGCCCCTGAAGCAGCGGCGACATTGGTCTGAAGGGGTATTAAGCTTAGCGATATGCTTGTTATAGGCCCTTGTTGACACAACCTGATCTTGTATGGCCAGCAGCCTGCCTCCAGTTTCTGGGTGTAAATATCCTGCCATAAGAAAGTTCACCGACTCACGCTTGTCAACGTTATACTCTCAAGGACCCTGGGATAGCGGCCATGTAATTTCATCGCCTTCCACTCATTGATCCTTTCTTCAGGAGTGCGGCTTCCTTGTGCTACTTCGGCCCTCATCAGTTTCAGAGGAGTCACATCATCGAATGCACGGATGGATCTTTGAAACGACGTGTTACTTGCCGAGAAGTGATTCCTTAGGCTAAGGATAATTTTATCGTGGGCGCTTTCTCTGTTTGATATTCCTCTGCCTCCCTGGTCTCTTCTAAGGTAGAGTCGGTTCACCGACGCATGAGGGTGGTGCATGCCATATTTTGTCAGCATCCCTCTAACTTCATTATCTAAGTTCCACAACTCAGTCGTTGACCAGTTAACAACTCCGAACGAGAAGGTTATGCTCGGGAATGCCCAGGTGTTAAGGGCTTTCACCATTGCCTTGGAATTCAGTTTCAGCTGGAGTATAAGTTTGATTCGTCCGAACAACTTCTTTTTGGATGCCTCTCTGACTTCTGAAGTTTTGAAGTCCAAGACTTGCTGTATTCCCAGGTATTTGTAGGTTTCCTGGGGTCCAAGTGCAGGGAACATTTCCTCATTGAAGAGCTGAATTCCAGGCCCAATATCAACCATCTTGCCTCTCCTGACACAAACCGCCGCACATTTTTCCACTCCGAGTTGCATGCGAACACCCTCGCTAAAGGCTGCCACAGTTTCCAGCTGCCTCTTAATTTGATCTACTGTACCTGTATATAGTTTAAGGTCATCTAAGTATAATTGGTGGATTATCCGGGTATTGCTCCCTCTGTCATAAACGTAGCTGTCCGTGCTGTTGTTAAGAAGGCAGCTCAGGGGGTTCAAAGCTAGACAGAACCAGAGTGGACTTAGAGAGTCCCCCTGGAAAATTCCCCTTTTTATCCTGATTTCACCTGCAGAAATTCCTGCTCCTTGCGTTCTTAGACAGAGAGAGGTTCGCCATGTACTCATTAGTTGTCTCAGCAAGCCCACCACCGAACCAGGAATCCCATACAACTCCATAACCTTTAGTAACCATGAGTGTGGAACGGAGTCGAAAGCCTTTCGATAGTCAATCCACGCGATACAGAAGTTTCTAAGCTTTTTGCGTGCGTGCTGCGTTACAATATAGTCTGTAAGTAAAAGTTCTTTACATCCTCTGGCTCCGCTCCGACATCCATTCTGCTCATACGCAAGAATGTTATGCGCTTTAATGTGCTTATTGATGTGCATTGTCAGGATTGCCGTCATCAGCTTATATAAAGTAGGCAAGCATGTTATAGGCCGATAATTCCTAGGATCCTGGGAGTCACCACTCTTTGGGAGCAAGTGTGTTACTCCGAGGGTGAGTTGTGCACTCACACTAGTAGGGTCTTCAAGGGCGCGTTGGAATAAGGTAGCATAGTATTATGAGTGCTTTTGAAATACTTTCACCAAAAATTGTGAAGTCTGTCCGGGCCGGGTGCTGCCCAGTTGTTGGATCTCTTAAGTGTTCCCGAGATATCTTCTGCCGTTATAGTGATATCTGGCATATTGTGTTTCGGTATTTTCGACTCCACCTCATCCATCCAAAACGCATTCTCGTCGTGTGATATATCATTCTCCCATATGCCGCTCCAGAATGTGCGCACGTCGTTAGGAGATGGAGGAGCGCCCTCTGCAGTGTCAGATTGTTCGAGGGTTCTGTAGAATAATTTAGTATTCTTATAGAGGAGAGAATCGTTCTTATACCTCTTCATTCGTTCTTTATATCTTCGAGATCTGTTCCCTAATGCTTTTATTTTTTGTTTCATAGTATCGCAAATAATCGCAATTCTGTTATTGAAATTAGGATCTTTTGCCCTGATGCGGAACTCTGAAGCAATGAGGCGAACATATCGTAGCAGTTTCCTGGATGGATCGGCAAAATTCAGATATGTGTGTAGGTGCCCAATTTTTTTTTTCTCAGATTGACAATCTTTCCTTCGAGGCGCACCTGCCAAGGTGGGGCATTATTGCTTTTGGCGTTTATATATTCGGGTATGGGCATTGTTCCTTGAATCTCGCATATAGTTACTGCGGCCGAGTAGACCAAACCACATCAGCATTGCACAACCCTGCACAACACCTAGCCAGACTACCTCCAACTCACCTCGGTCCGTTGGAGCGCATCAAGGCATCAAGTACATTTATATTTATTCATACATATACCGTTGGTGCCTTATAACAAACTGACACTGAGTTACTACAACCTTCAGCAGGAAATAATGAAAACAAAGAGTAGATCAAGCAAAATACAAATGTTTGACAAGGTCAAACGAGACCGAAACTGCAGTTTATTGCTCCTATTCGTAAAAGCTGACAAGACTGTTCCACTCTGTGTGTTCCTAGTTGACGATGATAATGAAGAATGGATACTACAAGGATGCTCAAACGGTAGATCGCGATTGCTTTTTGAGTACATCTCGAGAAAAACAAAATTTTAATAAGTAGGTAACTAAACTACAAAAGTTTATTACGTGTTAAAATAACACTCTGCTAGCGGCAAAAGCCGCGTTTTCTATTTTTGCCGCTTTTCCAGAAATTTCGGGCGGCGCGTTTGAAGGTAACATTCGACACTTTCGTTCACGCCGATATAAATGCTGTGCCTGCGGAACTAGCAACCGAGGGCAACAGGAAAGAGGACATCCCTAGTATATCAATACACGAAATTCATTCGAATTTCTCGATTCAAGGAAATAAATCGATTTGCCTGAAACTTGGTTTGTGTTCTTGAAATATAGCTAAACTATTCGTTTCTGGACAAAAAGCAGAAACATGTCAATTTTTGTCTGAAAAGGAGGGACATTTTTGACACACGGTGATTTTATTTTACATCAACCCCCTGAGCAGAGGTGCACAAAACTCAATTTCTTTGAATAGGGAAGATAGGTTGAGTGATACCTCATTGGAAAGCTCCATTCATTCTCAACACAAATGTGTAAACATTTTTGAGTTTTCACATATACATACTATTGTATTTTGGGGAACATACCGAAAATATCTTTAAGCAGTGGTGCTTCCACTACTCCTCCTGAGGCACGCCCTCAGATGAGGGTGTCAACCTCCCCAAATCTTCGAATTGATCAGTTAGTTTGAGTAACAACTCATTAGAAATGTTTTAGACTTTCTCTAATATTGTAAACAAAATTTTAAGTTCATCTGCATTGTGATAAAGATACAGGGTGAATTAATAGAGTGGGATAGAGTGTTTGCTAGGTCTGCTGATTCAGGATTGAGATTCAGAACACGTTTGTTTGTTTTTCAAATAATAGAGCTTATTCATAGAATCACCTACATGTTGTTGAGTAGCGAAAAATTGAAAAAACAATTGAATTTATTTATTATACCTGATACATTTTGTAGGTCATTTCGGTATCAATCAAGCAAATGTTCAAAGTGTTCGCCGCCAACTTCCAAACACAAATACAGATTTTGCTCGAAACGCTCCCGGATATTACGTAGCATTTCAGTTGTTATACGATTACACTCTACTACATTCCGTTTTCGTAAATCCACCAAATCTTCTGGATCAGTTTCATAAATTTGACTCTTCAAGTGGCCCCATAAAAAAATCCAACGGTGACAAGTCGGGAGAACGTGCAAAATGCGAGGGGGCACCATCCTGCTGAAACAGAAAATCCTCTTCTAAATGAACATCCTCTTCTAAATAGCTAGGATCATTTTCTAGAGTTTCAGTTACGGCCGGATTAATTAGTTCTTCAAATAGTTAGAGATATATTTCTCCCATCAGATTTCCTGGTAAGAAAAATGTCCCAATCAGACGATTCCCATGAATCTCACCCCAAACATTCAATTTTTCGGGATATTGGGTATGTACTCCACGAAAGATTCATTTATTTTTTCACAGAATTGCACTCTGCGGTCAAAGTCATCATCATTCAATTCCTGGACCATCTTCATTCTATACGGATGGAATTTGTATTGTTTGAAAATTCGTCTAATAGTTCTTCGACTCACACTAATTTCACTGTCCAATTTTCTTGTACTCAGAGTGGGATCAATCACTTGCCCAAGCAACGCAGTTTCCATTTGTTCATTTCGTATGGTTCTTTGGTCATGCTCTCTTTTCCTACTCTGAACAGAGCCAGTTTCTCTAAATTTTTCCACCAACACCAAAATTTACTTGGTACTTACATCTTTGTCGTCATGACCTTCATTGAAAATATCAGCTGCCCTATTTGCACAAGTATTATTGCTGAAAACAATTTCAAAGATATTACTCTTTTAGCAATTGAATAAACTATTATACTGATATGGATGCAACCCGTGATTGTGAAAAGCAGGTAGATAAATCATCTCTATATATGTGTAAGTATAATGAAGACTACCATTCAGGGAACAATATTCCACCTGTTAAAATCCCACCCTGAAGAAATTTGTTTCCCTATCCCAGGGGTGCTCAAACTTGAACTGCTGGCGATCTACCTCATGTCGTACATACACGATAGACCCTACCTACCTACCTACCTCGGTAGGGTTAGATTAGTATATAGATATTAGCTTTCCGCACAATATACATTATTTTAGTCAAGGTTTGGGTTAGGTTTAGTTAGGTTCTTCTCTATAATATCAATGAAAAAACCCATAGTTATTCAAAATTGCGAGTTTATTGGCTGGTACAAAACAAAAGAGTTACATATGGTGTTAAACATAATTAAGGAGTGACTTTGGATGTTGAAGCGTGGCACTGCATGTCCTCAGCATACTTTTCATAAAATGGTACGTAACCACTGAGTGCTAATCACAAGCATGAGGACATATGATCGTCAGTTAGTCTATTGCGATATTTTGACTTAATTATCTTAATTTCAGAAAATGCAGACTCGCACAAGTAAGTTGACCCAAACATTGCCGTCAGTTGAAGGGCGATTTCCTTAGATTCATATATTCCTCTTGAGATATAAAACACCAGAAATTTGGATCAGATGCTGTAGCTTTGAGATGTATTTCTGATATAATCTGCACCAACTAATTTTCAACAGAACATGAGTTCATATTAACCTGACTTGCTATTGCAGTAGCTAATTCCTCAATGTTTTTACATGAGAAAGGATGATTCATAAATGATGCTACATTTGCCAGTTTACAGCTATCATCAAAACGCACTTCGAATTGTCCCAATGCAATGAATGCGTTTACTGCGATAATCATCTCAATATTAGTTTTTCCTTTACCTTGAAGCTCCAAGTTAATGGTGTTCAAGTGCATTGTGTCAGTAAAAAATGCCAAATCAGTCAGCCATTATTCGTTTTTCAACATCTGTGTGTCATCACCTCTTTCGTCTAGAAAAGCTGTTATTTCGGGCAATAATTCTTGAAACCTTTCTAGGAATTTTCCACGACTCAACCACCTGACGTCCGTGTGAAGAACTGGATCAGTGTGTTTAGCTGGCTCCCTTTCTTCCAACTGCAACCTAAAGATAGCCCCAGAAATAAAAATTTAAAGCATTCAAGTCTGGTAACCTAGGTGGTCATGCGATAGGTTCACCTTGTCCTATCGATCGATTGGGATAGGTCACGTTTAGATGATTTCTAGCTGCTAACCTAAAATGTGGTGGAGCACCATCGTGCGTAAACCACATATTCTGCCGACTGGCCAGTGGGATATCCTCCAGAAGTCTAAATAACACAAATGGCCCAACAAAATGCTGACCGACAAATCCGGCCCAAATATTGATTCGGTGTAGGTTTCGAAGAATGGCATGAGGATTTTCATCGGCTCAAAAATGTAAATTATGAGAATTTGTTATACCAGAACGCCTGCCTCATCGGAGTAAAGGATTGAACCAACAAAAGCACTATTTTGTTCATGTTGATATAAAAACCAGATGCAAAATTGGTCTCTTGTAGGTAAGTCCCCTGGAGACACGCTTGGAATTTTTGAGGTTAGAAGGAGTGAAGCAGTTGATTCCTTAAAATTCTGTGGACCGTACTTACATGAATTAAATTGATTTAATAATTTTGGAGTACTGGTTGTCTTCTGTTTGGAAATATTCCAAATAAAGACTTCTAGCACGCGAAGCATTACCAGATGCTAGACAAAACATTAAACGCATATCTGCATAGTCTTCTGAATTATATTCCATATTTTGATTATCTTATAAATACGATAGATACAAAAATTAAATGCATGAACTGTGATAAATCAAAACAATAATAAAGTTTCCATATTTTCAATGAAATAAAACTGAAGTATTTAGATTTTCACTATATTAACAAAATTATGATCGGTTTCACCACACTGTGGCTTCATCAGATAGATACAAACTAATGAACAGAGTTATTCCTTATATATTAGTCTTATTTCCTACTTGATATTACAATAGGTACAAGTACAAGGGTATGTTGGAAAACCCATCGGAGTTGCTCACTTTATGAATTGAAATATTGAGTAAAGGAGAAGGATTTAGATCTAATTGACTATTAAGTAACCTACCTGAACTCTTTTCTTTGTTGATCTCTAAAATTTCCAATAACTTTAGTTTTTGTCAATTATTTTCATTGTGTAAAATTTTGAAATTATTAATTAAAGTTATGGTTTTCTTCGAGTAAGTGATTAGAAAAATGGGAATCTGATTCATATAATTAAAACTACGTTTGTGCTCGGATAATCTAACTTTGAAATTTCTGAAAGTTCTACCAATATAAATTTTATTACAAACCCCGCAAGAAAGTTTATAAACACCGGATTTATTACTTTCATCAATTTTAGACTTGCGATTTTGATATGTCGACCTAAAGAATTATCAGTTCCGAATGCTATATTGAAATTATAATGTGGGAGGAATGATTTTAATTTTAGACTAGGATTACCAACATAAGTTGATCTGTTGTATTTTATGTTAGAACTTTTTATACTTGGAAATACTTCCTGGATTGCTTTTTGAAATTTTTTGCGAGAAATCATGTTCTCAGTCATAGTTGGACTGTAACTGTTATGGACTGCTATTTGTTGATTTATATTTAGCTCTTTTATGAAATTATTTTGTGACATTGGGGTATTAATGAGTCTATGTACCATACTATCGTAAGCTGCTAATTTATGTGGATAAGGATGTGTAGATGAGCTGTGAATAGTAATATCTATATGCGATGGCTTATGAAAAAAGAAAAATCATGTTTGCCGTTAATTTTAGTAATAGTTAAATCCAGAAAGTTAATGGAGTTTTCTTCTTCTATCTCTAACAAGAATTCAATATTATCGTGAATTTTGTTAATAAATGTTTTGAATTACTCTAATTGTCTGTTTGTGCCAGTGAAACAACAAATGATATCGTCGACATATCTAAACCAATAAATAAAGTGTTTGAATAACGGATGCTCATGGATAGTTTTTTCAATATTATCCATGAAAATTTCAGCGAGCAGAGGGCTCAGAGGATTACCCATGATTAAACCTTTTTTACTATTATATACTCCATTGAAGTAAAAATAATTTTGTTCTAAGCAAATTTTTAAAAGATGTAAGATTTCTGATTGAATTATCGGATTGACTTTATTAATTTGAGGGGCGTTGTTGATGAGTTTTATTGTATCATTAGGTGGAACACTACGGAAGAGATTTACTACATCCCATGGCATAAGTTTAGCGTTCGGTGGTAGTATCGTGTGTTGAATTTTATTTATTAGGACTGAAGAGTTTTTTATTGAGAATTTAGGTTCAAAATTAGCCTACTGTCGAATGAGTTCTATGAGAAAGCGTGAAAGTTTTGCAGCTGGAGCTTGAAAATATGAAACTACTGGTCTAATGGGATACCCTGTTTTATGGAGTTTGACAAGGGAGTAAAGTTTTGGTGATTGCGGGTTGTGAATGAAAAGTTTATATTTTTGGTTGGTAGGTATTATAGACTTGGCATACTCTAAAGCGTTTTTTACTATGGATTGAAATTTATTAGTTGAATCTTTATCAATTTCTTCATAACAACCTGATTCAATGAAATTTTGGGTTTTCAATAAATAATTCGCTTTATTTAAGGCTATGACTGTATGACCTTTGTCTGCTTTGGTGAATATGATATCTTCAGATGCGGACTTAGATTTAATGGATTTGAAAGTTGTATTTTCGAATTTCTTAGTTTGAAAACTATTGAACACTTTTTGAAGTAGTAACGCTGAAGAGTGTTTTTGGTGTTTGGCTTGTGGTGAATAATTTACGGCTATTTCGGTTTCAATTCCTAGCAGATCGAAATGGATAAGAGCGTTTTTTGACTCTAAATTGTGTTTAAAACCCTTTTCTAAAAGTGAAACTTCATCTTTGGAAAAATTAGCATCTGAAAGATTACTGAACCTATCATAAAATTGGTGATCGGAAAATTTGGACTTGATTTTTGATGTTTCAGGTCTAGTACTCAATAATTCATTTAATTTTCGCAACTGAATTCTATACTTTTGTGAATTAATTAATGAACTTTGGATCTTGTTCCGGAATCTAAAATGTCAAATTCTACTGAATTCAATCTATGAAGCAAATTAATAAAGTTTCCATCTAGAATTTTTTCTTTGTTCATTTTGTTTTCTAATTTGCATACTTTTGTGAATGTTTAAAAAGTTAATATTTCAAATGATATTATTTACTTTTTAGTATGACACCTATTGTGGTTTATGTACATTTTAGCTTAACGGTTAGATATGCTGCGTTAGAGAAAACAAAACGAGAACAACATCTTATAAAATAGTATTTTTTTAAAACAATGTCTTTAATTTCGGTAAATTCCGTTGAAAGGCACTGATTTTATCGTAAATAAACAATTTTTCTTCAAATTAAGAGGTAAATATCTCATCAGGCATACATTTTAGAAAAAAATTTCATATGAAGTTGCGGTAATTTTTGACGAGATCTATCAAATTTCGAGAGATTTATGCCTTATTCTGGGACACCCTGTATATGGTTCTGGTGGAAAATCAATAATGATGAGGGAAGAAAATTTTTTCTACGCCTGCACTGATTTGGTCATTGTTAATAATAACACCCTGAATACTCACAGTTACGTTATAGACATGTTAGAAGAACATTTTATACCATTTTCGGCAAACATGAATAAAGACTTTTTGTTTATGCATGATAATACCAGAGCTCTCTAAGCTCATATGGTTAGCGACTACCTTCAAGAGAACGTAATCACTTCATTGGAGTAGCCTGCATGAAGTCCAGACCTTAATACTATTGAACATGTCTGAGATATTCTCAATAGAAGATCGAGACGGCTGCATAACCAACCAGCAACCATGAATGAGATTCGGAACAGCTAATCGACATATGGAGAGAAATGGATCAGAATACTAACAGGTCATTGATATCTATCCTAGATGTCATGCAGTAATTCTCGTCAGGGGTGGAAATATCGGGTACAATTTTTTCCAAAAGTATTATACTTCTCATTATTAGTTTTATTTCAATTTCGATGAGTACCATTTTTGTTTCGATAGTTCTCATGCAATCCTCAGTACTGGTGGACAGTGCCGTGACTAGGACAGTGCCAGAAGTGCTCAGGCGCAGGACGCAGACCCTGGAGGGGCGCAGGAATGACCAGACCAGTATCTAGTTTTGTTTCATGCATGGTAGCACAAAGCAGACCTAATGAGAAATATAAACTCAGTGCTTCGACATAGGAAACAATACGGCTGTTTCTGCATAGAAACTAGCGCTACGCGTGCCATTATGGGAAAATAAACCGAAAGGCGCCTTATTTGAACTCTCAATTTCCCACGATCGAATTTAACTTTACTGAAATGAGGTACATGAACTAGTCTAATCGATGCAGAGTATTTCTGCCTCAATTAGACTGTGCAAAAATTAAGCAAGTTCCAGGAAGAAATAATATATGGGCGATGTCAACCAAGATTATTGTGTCCCTAATGATTCTAAAACATCTATATATCATAATCGGTATCACTTGGAAGACTGAACCTAGCCATCGGGGCCCCTAGGTCGAACAGAGATGGAATTTGAGGAAATATCGCAGGTTATGTATTTTTTTTTATTATCTCCTTAGTCCTTTTCATGACCTTGACTGCTATGTAAAATCTTTTCTCAGATTTGTTTAGACATATAAGAAGTATGATTGTTGAAATATTTTTCTGGTGGTTTTCTTTTTCCATTGTTACAGATTCCTGTCCCAAACCCCCTTTCTTTCACCCTTGTCTTCGTTTGGAAATCATGGAATGCAAGAGAGAATGAAGCGGCTAAGCAGAAAAATCTTTGGTACTCTTTTTGTTCACACGACACTAACACAACATAAACAGACAAGCTATTGCTAGTGCAATAGCGACAGGGAAACGAGTTTTTTCCTCAGGTTTTTCACTCGTTTATTGAATCATATACAAGATAGTATGGTTCCCCTGTTACATTTTCCTAAGCTCACATTTGTGCTTTTTCTGACACATACCAAAATTATAGATATAAGCATTTATTGTAAATACAATTATTAAAATTTTTGTAAATCTTCTCTTTTCAAGAGAATATATATATATATATATATATATATATATATATATATATATATATATATATATATGTATATATGTTTTAAAATAACAAAAATCCCTTGAACCGTATATACAGAAAACATTAACAAAAATTAAACAAATTCTTAACACGAGTAAAACAGAAATATAAATCACATATCACAGAAAATAGGTACATTCTAATATTCAAAATAAAAAGAAATCTGAAATATTGTTGTCAGCCATAATATTGTTCCTCTATTGCTACCATTAATCCCCCGTTGGGGGTAAACTGCTTTCACTACCATTTTCATGGCAGTTACCCCATACTGCTTCTGAAAATAGAAGAAAACGCAGTAATAACTGTCTCAAGAAGTTATTATTTAAATGAATTTGAGATCACTGAAAATTGTTGAATATGGTAAAAATAGGCAATTTCATTACCAATTTTGGAAACTAGGGTTGCATTAATATTCCTGATGGGTTCAATTGATAAGTTCATAGTAGAAATATAAACCAAATATATAAATAAGGTTCCGCACGCAGAACCTTAAATGTTAGCAGGGTGTAAAAAGCCCATTGTAACAAAAAAAAAACAATATATACTCTGGGTAAAAAGAACTCAGAAAATTGAACGAATAATAACAATGTGTATATCACAAAATAAATATGAATTATAGATAACAAAGGGAATGTAGGGTGTAAAGCTCCCAAAAAATTCAATTATTTGGTCACAGATCAATTTCTTTCCCCATGAGTGTAAAAGGTTCATGCAGGAAAATAAATAATATCACAGACTACAAAACATGTTCGTAAATTATAAAAGGATATAAAAGCCCAGACAAAACAACATGTATAGTTCCCCCGATTGTATAAAATCGATGGTAAATAAATAACACGCACATAGTAGGGTGTAGATAACCCGCTCTTTAAAATCACAATAAACACCTATAATTGAACCCATCCACTTGTTTCTGAACCTTTTGGATTTGCTTTCAGTCCCAGAAGTAACAGTTTCCTTCTTTTTATCCTTAATGAATACAAAAATTAGAAGACTAGTAGCCCTTTCAAAAATTTCATCTTTCACCGAATGTAATTGACAAAAATCGAATTGAGAAAAATGAGATTTGTAAATATCTTTGAATCTCAAAGCAAGATTTTCCTGATGCCCCTGATTATTCAGGAAAAAGTAAGTTTATTATGAATGTCTTCTAAGAATTGAGAAACTTTTACTGAAGGATACAATAACTTATCATCACAAAATTCCTTGAATGTAATAAAGGTGTGCTGTTGTTGGGGCACTTCGCAAAAAAGTTCTTCGTTACATACTAGACATTCTGGAACTGTAATTTTTTTGTAAAAGGTACCCTGGCACATAATAGGTAGCGTAATTGTTAGTTATAGGAGGTGGTACATTTCCAAAGATCTCATTATATTCTTCATGAACAGAAGGTTCTGAATCCCCAGAATCTGTGAGTATGTTCTGTGAGTTAGTCTGCAAAAAAAAGACAAAACATTCAAATTCTCACAGTCTTCTCTTTTACGATTTCTATTAATTATGGGCGATGTTAAGCCATTTATGTTTTTAAAGTAGCAATAAACTGGTGGCAAGTAGGGTTTGTGTTCCCTACACCATGCTGTCTAATAATACAAAATAAATTTTCTGAAGGACCGTAATGAAAAATACACGAGAATTTCTGAACTTGAGTCCAAGACACCAGCAACGGAAACACCTGAAAAGAAAATGATTTGGAAGCACAAAATACAAGGGTTTAGCGGGAAACTGAAAACTGTGACATTGACTGACATTTGACAATTCATCTATCGGCGATTGAAGTTCGATAGAGTTTGACACTTGACGTGGTTAAATTAGTGCCATCTATATCTATTATGGGAGGACTAGATAGATAGGTGAGGGGTCGTGAAGGGGTGTTGAATGTTTTGGTCGGTAACTTGACCTTCTAATAAGGGTCTGTTCTGTGCATGGTAGTTGGTATGTACATTTTGTCTTATTGCAAATATGGTGTAGACTGGATGGCATTTTTCAAGCGATCTTGAAACAACAAAGCTTGTAAAGGTGGATTTATATTCGTCTGATTTGTCGTGACGCGTCAGAACGGAATACAGTTCTGACGCATGACGTCAAGACACATCAAAAATTTAATTCCTCATCTCATCCAAACTTCTTCTGAATAAATTTGAATTTTCGATTTTGTGCATTAATTTCTTGGCATAGTGTATTCTGCACTTCTTTTATTATTATTAATGAAGGTTTGGCATGAGATCTACATGTTACTAAGATTAGCAGACTAAAGTGTGGTATATGAACACCAGAAACCTTTTCTTCATTATTGAAAACTTTCAATCCTTTTATTAACACTGCTCTAAGGTTGTTTTTCACCGCTATAAGTACTCCTCCATGCTTGTACTGTTTTCTTCACGATGAATAAACTATTTCATGATTTATCGAAGAAAATTATTTTCGAGGGACAATATTCAACCTTCCGTAGAATGTTAAATATCCTCCCTTGAAGGAGCTAGTTTTCGATCTACTCTTCATAATCACCGTTAACCGGGGCCACCGGGAAGCGGTACAGCACAGTCAGATGTCACGAATAGGATCAATGGACTGCAGTTTCGGTCTCGTTTGACCTCGTCAGTATTGTCTACCCATTCGCAACAAAAGGCTATGCCGTTACCTACTCATCTCAATTCGTTGCAGCGAATGCAATAATATAAATATCAGTGCGCCCCCCAACGAACCGAAACAGAGGCTACCTCACCAACGCCCCGCGGAACGGTGAAACCAAAGAGCAGATGAAACAATAAAACGTTAAGTGGTCACACTAGTTCGATAACATACCGCCATGCGACACTCACGTATCAGACAGAAGCGGCCGTCGAAGGACCGACGGCCTTCGGTATGTCTACACGTTGCGAAATCTCGCATTTAGTAACTTTTTGTTTTGAGATATTTGTGTATGCCTGGTTGTAAACCACATAGAAATAAGGAGCGTCGGTCCTTCGACGGCCGCTTCTGTCTGATACGTCAATGTCGCATGGCGGTATGTTATCTAACTAGTGTGACCACTTAACGTTTTCTTGTTTCATCTGCTCTTTGATTTCACCGTTTCGCGGGGCGTTGGTTAGTTAGCCTCTGTTTCGGTTCGTTGGGGGGCGCAGTGATATTTATATTATTGCGTTCGCTCCATCAAATTGAGATGAGTAGGTAACGGCATAGCCTTTTGTTGCGAATGGGTAGACACTGCTGACGAGGTCAAACCAGACCGAAACTGCAGTCCATTGTTCCTATTCGTGACATCTGACCGTGCTGTACCTCTTCCCGGTGACCCCGGTTAACGGTGATTATGAAGAGTAGATCGGAAAACTAGCTCCTTCAAGGTAGGATATTTAACATTCTACGAAAGGTTGAATATTGTCCCTTGAAAAATAATTTTCTTCGATATGTCTACACATTGCGAAATCTCGCATTTAGTAACTTTTGTTTTGGGATATTTCATGATTATTCCAAGTAATCTGTTGGGTCTGAGTTTTTGAACCTCAAATTCAGTCACACAAAGAATATATTAACTATTAACCAAATATTTAAAATGAAAATGTCAAACACTTTTTCACTCTCATTTTCAGTTGTTCTACTGATATTGCTCTCCCAAAAACCGGAATCTTCTTAACTACAACTGCACTTGACTATGTTTCAGATTTATTCAGTTCATATAAGAGAGAAAAATCTGCGACGACTGGATATGAGATCTCACAAATTTCAGCAGTAGATGGACTGCGTTACGAGGCTTGGATTTTTTTTACACTTTATTATTTTGATGAGGTACGTAATAACTTGCTCCATTTGCTTGCAACCCAATTTCAATACTCAGAAATATGCTGAAAGGATTTTTCCAGATTGATATCCCTCAAAGCTATGAAAGTGAGGTTTCAAAGAACAATGAGGATATACAAATACGGTCCTGCTTCAATTCCCTCGCATGTCTGGTAACTTGAACACAAAGACGAATCCAATGGGAGCATGCAAACATGTACATAGCAATTTTAATCATAATTCCGCGAACTCCTGAATTCACAGTCATTTGAGCGGGAACAAATCATCAACAGACATCAGAGGACTGGAAATATATCCCTTAACAAAAACCATTTCAGCGTACAAGTTCCGCTATATGCATTCACCGATCTGGCGGTACACAAAAGTAAGAAACCTTACGGTGAAAAATTTCCCTGAAAATTAAACCTTCTTTGACACATTTAATCTGTGTGTCGGGCACATTAGGACTCCCACCCTCTTCATGAAGAGGGAGGTCAACAGGGTTGCAGCTGGAAAGCTTCAATAGAATATGCAGATGATTATTACTTCCACTGGCTCGAAACACTCTCAAGTGATTACTAAGACACTGAAGAGTGCATTCCATTTCACTGCTGTGTGTATACACCGTGAGATATGAAATTGATGCTTCATAAAAACGAATAGAATACAATTCATTCTTGTATACGGTGGATAAATATCGATATTTCAATACTGAAAGTTTCTGAAGTATACAACTTGAGGAGGCGTCCATTAAATGTGAGACGTTTTTGATGAAATTCTTAACCTCCCTTTGATGATATGTCGCAAGATTTGGCTAGACCCTCCCCTCTGATGCCCTTATCTCACTTGGGGATTTTCAAAATTTTTATTCTCAGAGAAAATATGTTTGATTCATTTTAAAAAATACGATTTCTGGCTAAGGCTATACTATTTTATGAATACAGTGCTCAAATGAGAATGAACCTTCCTCACTAAAGGACCTGGTTCATCGATCAAATCGTCAAAATCATAGTCAAGCTGGACTACAATATAAATGGAAAAAATACATACGTTACAGAGTGTTGAAATTTTCAGATTTTTTCAGTTGTTTTCTTATGATTACTTCAAATTTTCAGATACAATTTCAATTAGGCATATAAACACCTCAAAAAAGTCTAGGGAACACTTCTTAATATCGATATATCGTATCCAGAACGATCAATATGGATGATTTTTTTCAAGAAATGAACACCTGCATCAATTTCGCACCAAATTATGTAAAGTGCCGCAACAGATTTCAGTATTTTTTATAAAAAACTAAAAATGTAGCAGATGCGACGCTGCTTTATAATCATTTCATGTATTTAGTGTTTGAAATCAGTTAGTTAGCACTTTGTTTCTGTTTTAAGCACAAATAAATGATTCAAGTTTTATGATTCGACCATGGAAAGACGACATTAGACTAGAGAAGAGATGTTACGAGCCGTTGGCATGCTCTAAACTGGGAGCTCACAACGGGAAGTATCAAGGGTTCTGGGAAGTAGCCCAAGTGTCATAAACCGTTTATGGTCGCGTTTCAATGAAACAGGTAGCGTAGAAGAACGCCATACAGATCGTTTCAGGATTACTACAGTGGCCCAAGACCGATTTTTTGGTTTTACAAGCCAGAAGAGATCGTACTACCACAGCATCTCAATTAGCTCAAGAGCTATCACGAGTTCATAATGTACAAATTTCTGGCCAAACTGTAAGAAAACGACTGCACGAAGGTCAGCTTCACTCTAGACGTCCTTTAAGAGTTCCACAACTGACCCATGGGAATCGCGCTGCCCGTTTAACTTGGTGCCAAGAACACGTAAACTGGGATCAAGAGAGGTGGGCCACAGTTCCCTTCAGTGATGAATCTAGATTTAGTTATTATCCCGATTCGGGAAGAATTCGAATATGGAGGGAACCTAGAAAGCAAAACCGTCTCCAGCATGCTCGAGAAGTTGTTAGACAGGGAGGAGGATCAGTGATGTTTTGGGGAGGCATACGCCTTGGTGGAAGAACTGACCTCGTTTTTATACAGAACAACCTCACGGGAAATTCTTATGCAAATGAGATAGTTTTACCTGTAGTGGTACCGTATCTCGAAACAATGGGTCGAAATCCTCTCTTCCAACAAGATAATGCCCCTCCTCATCGTGCAAGAGTTGTCTTGAACGTTCTTGATGAGAATGATATCGATCTTCTACCGTGGCTATCCTGCTCCCCAGATCTGAATCCCATCGAGCATGTGTGGGACACCCTAAAAAGAAATCTTCCCCGTCAAAACGTCTTCCATCATGAACAGGAGCTTCGATTAGCAGTTCAGGGGCCTTGGAATGATTTAGGCCAAAATGTAATACACAATTTGATATTGAGCATGCCGCAACGATCCCAAAGTGTCATTAATAACAGAGGTGGACCTTCTGGGTACTGAAAAATTTAAGTGCTTCTATATCGTTTCGAAAATAGTAGTTCATTATTTTTTTGTGTTTTACCAAATTTTGTCATTTTCAAATTTCAAATTTTTTCTATAATAGGTGCTTTGGAGAAGTCAAATATTATTTTGTTTTCTTGAGAATACATTATATACAATACATCCTAACAAAAACTGAGAGATTTCTATAAATTCGAATCATCAAATTCATATTTTAAAGATATTTGTAAGTGTTCCTAGACATTTTTGAGGTGTTTACGTTAGGTAAAATCTAAATAATAAGATCACAGAAACAATTATGAAAATCTACAGGGTGATACTCTTTCAGAGTCAAGTGTCCTTTCTACCCCTACAATATAATAAATATAATATAATATATCATATATATAATTTCATAAAATATTCTGCCTACTTTTATATTGATCAGAATAGAAAACAATTGAGATTGACAACAGTATTTGCTCTTTCTGTCTTTCAATATTTGAGTAGGAAGTGATAAATTTTGTTAGGGGCATGTTGTACAAAATCGGTTACTCCGATCTGTTTTTATTTTGGTTTTATTTCATTTAAGAATGAGAGATTACATGAAGAAAAGTGACTTGGGCAACACAACCAAAGAATTCATAGAAGAAGGGGCAAACCCAGTTGTGAATGACGACGAATCAGTGAGGTTTGTTGAGGTTAAACTTAGACTTAGATAACACTGATGAACAGTAAATTTATTAAAGGAAATCAAGTCATATGGTCAAATACTACTACCTACCCGCATATAAACTTCATACTTAGTTTTCATAAAATATCGACTTACTCGATTAAGCGAATTTTACTTACCGACGTGTGTTTCCGAAAAAATGAACAAAAAAATATTGAAATTAAAACATCTTACTAAGATGCCGAGAGTGTGTGTAAACCATCCTGATCACTTCTGTTCAGTTTGGTTTTCGAAAGTCTAAATCTACGTGTGATGTAATAAACAGGCCACTTGAGTACATAGTACGCGGCATGGAGAAGGGGTTCGTTGTGGGTAGTTACTTCTATGACCTAATAAAGGCCTTTGATCCAATGAGCACATCCATTCTTACCAAAAAACTGGGTCACTACAATTTTAGTACATCCAGTTCCGATCTAATTTATTCTTTTCTCACTAACAGAGTACAGTACACGTTGGTTAATGGGGTCGCATCCGAGCTCGGTGAGGTCCTCAGCGGCATCCCGCAGGGATCTGTATTGGGTCCCCCTTTATTCATTATTTTTATTAATGACTTAGTAGAATCTGTGGGCGCTGCAGATCTTCTGTTGTTCACGGATGACACTACCGTGATCGAGAATAACTCTAGTGTGATAGAACTTTTATCTAAAATAAATACCACTCAAGCCGCTTTCTTTGATTGGTTTTGTGCTAACGAACTAAGTGTCAACATTGATAAGACCTCTAAGTTTATATTTACCCACAGGAAAGTTAATTTTGTTAGTCCACCAAGCGTTAAGTTCCTTGGGGTAAGACTCGATTCTAAATTAAGCTGGGAGCAGCATGTCGATTGCCTAGCGGCTCGGATTTTTGGAGGCATTTTTCTGTTTCGAAACCTGATTAAGATGCTCCCGGGAGATGTGATTCGTTCTCCCTATTTTTCACTAATTCAATCCAACATATGTTATGCTTTGACAAGCTGGGGCCATTCAACACAAGCTAGTAGAATTTTTGGTTTACAACGCAAAGTCATACGAATTATTTCAAATAAACAATACCGAGACGATGTTAGAGACACTTTTGTCTCTCTTAAAATGATGAGAATTCCTTCATTTTATATATTAAAATGTTTATTGAAAGAAAATAGAGATAATAGCCATTCATTAAATAGAGATTTTCATGATTATCCTACAACGAGAGGCTGTGACTTACGTGGAGACTTTCTACGCCTGGAATCGAGTAGGTTTAGTAGAAACTATTATAATAAGATATTTCCTAACAAGTTGCCGGTGACTAAAAGATCATTTTCATTCTATAATTTAGAAAAAACCTTAAATAAATTTTTGCTTGTGATCCCCTTTTACTCCACTGTTGAATTTTTAAATTGTCCGCTTACAGTAAACTTTTTTGAGTTGTAATTTTTAATTGTATTTGTGTTGTCCATACTATACAGTGATGCCAAAATGAAAGAAGGAATATTAGTAGGGCCACAAATAAGAGACCTACTGGTTGATGAAGACTTTGAACAAAAACTCCGATCGAAAAATCCGTATGGACATGTTTTCGAAATATTGTTTGTAATTTTCTTGAAAACCCCAGGGCCGAGAACTATAAAGAGTTAGTCAACAACCTCTTAGTGGCTTACAAGGACATGAGATGCAATATGTCGCTTAAGATTCACTTTTCACACTCCCATTTGGATTTCTTTCCTCAAAATTTGGGAGCCGTTAGCGAAGAACACGGTGAGCGGTTCCATCATGACATATCCGACATGGAAAAAAGGTACCAAGGCAAGTGCAGTCCGAACATGTTACCTGACTATTGCTGGACTTTCAAAAGGGATGTACCTGTCGCTAAACATTCTCGACAATCCTCAATAAAAATAATTTTTTCTTCATTTGAAACATTTTTTTACCGTTTTTACTTAAAAAAATATTAATTGCTGTTGCACTGAGTGTGATCGAAATTTTCTAAAAATGCAGATTAATTGTAGATACAAAATAACCCATTCAATTCCATTTAACTTTCATTAAGGTCATTTTTGTGTATCTGTGTAATTGCCACATTACTTTATTTCGGTATGTAAATAAGTCGAGGCTCGTCATATTGAACACAATCAGGATGAAGTGAATACTCTTTAGAGTGTGTACTTCTTCTATCCACCCAAGCAAAAATTGTGTCTGTAGTGCAAAAGATCTACGAGCTTCAGGTATAACCTGAAATGGTGTCACTTCGAAAATATTTCAATTGGAAATCGCTAGCTATGGCCGCGTATGAAATTTCAGCTTGATATTGTAATTGGAACTTAATGGCTGCTGAACGTCCTGGACGCTATTTGAGTGATCATGAAGTGTTAAAATTGTAGCACTTCTAGAGGAGGGGCGAAGCCAACGATACGTGGCTAACTTGTTGAATGTTAACCAAAGCACTATTTCAAGAGCAATTAATCGGTACCCCGAAACAGGGGAATATAGAAAAAGGGCCGGACAGGGAAGAAATCGGATAACAACACTAGTTGTTGGTCGTAGGCTTCGTTTAACTGCACTAAGAGTTCGGCACTGTACGGCTAGAATGCTACAAAATGAACTTGCATTTTCCAGAAAGGTACATATTTCATTTCAAACTGTTAGGAACAGACTCAGAGGAGACGATATCAGACCAAAGGTGGCTTCTACCGGCCCGCGTCTCACCATAGAGCATCGAATTGCAAGACTTCAGTTTGCGAGGTAACATGCAAATTGAGGTATTCCAGAATAGTCGAATGTTCTCTTTCCCGACGAGTCCAGGTTCTGTCTAGTATCAAATGGTAGACGCATGCCTGTATACAGACGACCTGCGGAAAGGTATCAGCAATTCAATATCCGGCAAACCGAAAACTTCGGAGGGGCTCAGTAATGGTGTGGGGAGGCATTTCTTTCCAAGGTCGAACTGAGTTAGTCCTAGTGAATAATGGAAGAATCACAGCGGCCAGATACATCGCAGATATCCTTGAACCCCATGTTGTACCCTTTGGCCCATTGATTAGCGAAAACTTCATTTATATGCATGATAATGCTCGGCCTAATGCAGCTAGAGTAGTTACAGAATTTCTGCAAAATGCCAAAATTGATTATTCAAGATGACCAGCCAGAAGTTTCGACTTGAATTCCATAGAACATGTTTGGGACAACATGGGGTGGCAAATTCAGCAACGTAGGATGCCTTGTAAAACACTCCAACAAACTGAAGATTTCAGCACCCTCTATTTCGATAACGATGCGTTCGCGGACATATTTTCATGGGAACATTTCGTCATAAAATGGCTTGAGGAATCACCTCATGAAATCTTTACACCCTGTATACTTCAGAAAAAGATTCGCATAACATAAAAATATGTTTTTAACTAAGCGTGAATTCAAAGTATATCTCTATCTTTCTTGGAGTTGTTTAATATGAACCAATAGTAGCCTACTCTTTTAATTATTATGATAATGATGAGATGAGTGTAAATTAATCTTGGAATAAGATGTTAAATTCACGATTAACGTTTATTACCATAAATAATAAATGTACCTTACGTAAATATTCAAAAGTGTGCCGTTACACCAAAAAGTAATTTATAAAGCGAAACTCAAATCAATTACCAAAAACACCTGGCAGTATAAATAAATAGTGGGTTCCACATATCCCGGCCGTACCATAATAAAATGTTGCCATGTAGATGGCACCGAGATATGGGACGGCATCAGATAAAATAAAAATGAGTGTTAAATGTAGTCACGTGCTCGCGTTTGGTGGACGGGAAACGGGTGTTTCTTTTTAGGGGTGCGTGCCTACTCCTCCCTCTAAATTTAAAAGAGAGAAGTTATGAAATAATTTGCTGTATTAATCAATTCACTTTTCACAGAAAATTGGCTCATTTTGTCAACAAACCTCTAACATATGCAAAACTAGAGTCGTGACATTTTGAATAAACTAAATATGCATTAACGAATATGAATGTTGTAAGTTGAGATATGTAACATTTAAACGATCATAAACAAATACTGTTAGGATATGTATATAAGTATACAAATTATTTTTCGATACTGTACAGGTGGGCAAATTTCAATGTATTTGTACGGCAGATATGAAATATTGCAGATAGAGAAAAATGAATCTTCCTCACTCGATCTTATTTTCAGGGACTAGTTTAGTGGTGCCAAAATTTTGCTGATATATCTTTTATTCTGGACTTATTCAAAATTTCTCGAATTTCGGGAAAAATGTCCTTAGCGGATATCCCGATCATCAAAGTTACACAAAAATAAGTTTGACATTCTACAGGCACTTTTTTGAGTAAAATACAGTGATATGTGAACATGCATTCTTTTAAATACGAGCTCTAGGAAATTTTACCCCTATGGATGCAGTAATTTTTAACCTAACCTCTTCAAAAATATATAACACTTGTAATCAGTTATTGCATTCAATACCTTTTCTCAGACAAAAACCTGAAATTGCCACAATTACATTCATTAGTTGCATGCCTATCAATGTTTAATATTATTCTATGACTGAAATTCACAGATTTTAGAGATCCTATCTAAGATAAGGGTTATTTCTATGGTTTGATTCGATTCAGACCATAGTAATTAAATGTGGTCTTAGTTTGACGCATATGATTCCAGTTCAGTAAGTATTAATGTTTATTGAATATCGAAATAACTGCTTGTTGGTTGTATGTTCCTACTAATACATTTAAGAATTTGTTCACCTGAGACTTTGGTTGTTTCAAGATGTAAAATAGAAATCATAACTATGAAAATTATGAAAAGTTTGATATTATGGAATGTTATATTCTTAGTGGGTATGATTCAGCAGCAACGTCCGAAACATATTTTAATCGGTATCCTGAAAGACACCAGTCAAATAAATCTATTTTTCGAAGAATGAAAGAGAATTTTATCAATAGTGGCTCATTCAGAAAATCAAGAAATAAAAAATATCATGTAAGTTATAGAGAAGAAGCAACGATCGAAGTGATAGGTGCTGTAACGGCCCCCCAATCTTCAATTTCGAGTAGACAAATAGAGAGAAAAAGCTAAAACCCTACAAAACGCGAGTCTCCCAATTTTTGCAGCCAGGGGATCCCCCTTTCCGACTAATTTCTGTCATTGATATTTAGAAAATATCCAAGAACACCCAGACATTTTTAGGGAAGTCATATGCACAGATGAAGTCCGCATAACTAGCGATGGGATATTTAATCACTTTAATGAACATTTAGGTTCGATGTAAATCATCAACGTCCTATTGATGTGCAGCATCAAGGAAGATATGGTTTCAAAGTGTGGTGTGCACTGAAAGACAGTCGCATTTTGGCGTTTGAAATACTTTGGCAAAGCTTGATTACACCTCTTTCCATGATACGGTCATAAACTGGTTTTCAAGCTATGCGGTATGTTGATGTCAATGGAAATCTTTCGACAGTTTACACAGTCAACCAGAGTGTCCCACAAGGAAGCATCCTTGGGTCCCTGCTCTTTACAATATACACCTCCGATCTATGTGGCTTCATTAAACACTCATCAATTCACCTATATGCGGACGATACGCAACTATATAAGTCATTCGCTCCCTTGAATATGAATGAAGGAATTGAAAAAATCAGTAAAGATCTCTCTAGTCTTAGTACTTGGTCTGCAAATAATGGTATGTTGCTGAATCAGGCTAAATCGGTGGCAATACGCATTGGAAAGGAACAACTATGTTCTAATGAATAATAAAATAAAACAAGTTACTATGTTTTAACTATCACTAATTTATTTTTGTAAAGAATGACGAAATTTTTACATTGGTTGGACCAGTTTCGGACATACGTCTATTATCAACAACAAGCTAATGAGAACTGAATACTCATGTACAATACAGGAATTACCATCAATAAAATGCTAGTAGAGGTCACAGTTACTTGAATAATGGTGATTGGTAGGTGATTAAGTCTACCTGGACGTTAAGGAGCTTAACTCTTTCTACCCTAGATGCCTTGAAAATTTCCATCGATTCAAAGAAATTGAGTTTATAAGATTTATCTCAGGAATGAAGAATTTTTAGCTGTTGAGTTCTGGAAAGGGATGACATTCATTCAGACAATGTGCTGCTAAAGCTGAATCATATTTCTGATGTAGGAATGACAGGAAATGTTCTTTGTATCTAGCCTTGAAAGAGCGTCCTGTTTGACCTATATAAAAGGAATTGCACTCAGAACATGTTAATTGGTATACTCCTGATTTTTCGAATTTATCAGTTTTATCTTTTGTGTTGAAAAGCAGGCCTGACAATTTGCTAACTGGTTTGAATGCAATATGAACTTTTTTGATATCAGACAAAACTCTAGCAACCTGTTCTGACGTCTTCCCAAAATATGTTAGGGACATAAATTTTTCGGACTTTTCTCTCTCGGATTGGGGATATATCATGTTGAATGTGTTGTTGCGTAATTTTCGATTAATTAAACTATCTATTGCTTTTATATCGAAGCCCTTGTTCTCTGCTATTAACATAATGGTGTTAAATTCTGATTTTCGGTCCATGTCCGATAAAGGCAAAGAAATCGCTCTGTGACTCATGGACTTAAAGGATGCTATTTTTTGAGAATATGGGTGAAATGAATCTATGGGTATGACATTATCCGTGTACGATGGTTTTCTGAAGATATTAATAGATAAAAGGTTATTATTCTGCCGGGTAATTGTTAGATCTAAGAAATTGATTTACTTAGATTACTTAGATTACTCCCGGGAGAATAATAACCGTTTATCAATTAATATCTTCAGAAAACCATCGTACACGGATAATGTCATATCCAAATTCGCACGTTATGAGACCGACACTTTTTTTGTTCCACCTTATTGTTCAGCTCCTCTCCAGTATTCACAGGAGTTTCCCAAACCATCTCTTTAACTATTGGCCGTTAATTAAAATATAGGGGGTAAAATCGAAGGACCTAGGAGGCTAATTCCAAGGTCGGTTTCGACGAAATCGCCTCTCAATTTCGAAAATCCTAGTCAATTCGGCTGCAGCTTATCTAGTTGAATGCGCAGAAGCACCGTCAAGTTGAAACCAATGATTTTATTGCATAGTCAGAGACAAATTGTTCATGAACGGTTCTACACTTATTCTAAAAATTTTCGAATATCTCTCTGATGTAAACTTTTCGATATATATGACAGAGCGTATCTGATTATCATCCATTATGAAAACAAATACATTAAAGCTTAATCGTCTCTGATGTCCGGTTCTCCGAGTCATATTCCGATTCTTGGTGGCTCAAAAATGTTAGTTTCTCCAATTGTAAATCCCGTTTCTCGAAAATCGCGACTCATCGGTTCACATTATTCTTCTCAAAAATTGTGATTCCTCTTGCAAATTAACTAATATTATTTCAGAAAAGTCGATTCTCCTCATCTTCTGGAAGCAGTTATCGAACTTTAATAAGTTTATAGGTTTGCATCTTGAATTCACTGAGAATCCTCTCAATCGTGGACCGTAATATTCTCAATTTTCATTCTGATCAACTGATTGCGGATGAGCCTCAAAATGAGATAGACCTTTAATTATGTTGTCTGTTATCACGGGTTTCAAGAAAACTTGTCACTTCAAAAAGAACCAAATTTTATGAAGTTTCTTTGTAATTTCCGGAATTTCCTGTTATTCAATGGGCTTACGTTTGGCTTTTTTCATTGAATCTTCTGCAGGTCTGAATAATATTAATATGAGTTGTTCATTTACGTATTCCATAGTCCGTCAACTCAATTAAGCACCATTCTAGCAAATAATATGAATTATTTTCACTTATTTGAGAAAGACAAATGCATTATTGTATTTTCCGTATTCCTTCCTTTGATAAAGCTACATTTTGCCGCTAGCAGAGTGTTATTTTATCACGTTATAAATTTTTGTAGTTTAGTTACTTACTAATAAATAAAATTTTTCTTCTCGAGATCTACTCAAAAAGCACTCTCGATCGACCGTTTTAGAACCCCTGGTCTAGGAGAATGATTCGGAGTCCACTATAAACTGTGGATCCATAGAACAAACGAAAACACGAAATGAGTTAGGTTAGGTTGGATTTCAGTTTTGTCAGTACTCTTATTTAATGCTAAAAATCGTACAGAGAATTCAAATAAATTAGGAGTTTATGAGTTATCTTGTCCAGAGAGCATTCATTTCTAAATAGGTCCGAATGGTCGTTCCTTCCAAATAAGATACAAAAAATTAAACACACTTTATTTATTAAAAATGAAACCACTGCATTCAAAATAGCAACTCTTCTCTTAGTATCGATGATTCGAAAGTTCCACACATTGTCCCATAGGGTAGAAAATTTAATTACCTAGAATTAGTTGAAATTCTGAAACCACTTTTTAATGACAACTTCCATATAATGAACGATCAAACGGATCTATGTAAATCCCACATTTTCTTTGTATTCAAATAAAAATTTCCTTTCAATATTTTGTGAACTGTATACCTAATATATGGTTTTTCCAAATTAAAATAACGACCTATTCATATATATTTCATATCACGTTATACCTAGTTTTCATACTGTCCGATGAACAAGTTCAAAACTGCGGTAACAGTGATCTATCAATATCTATATAGTAGAAACATAGTAATAAATTCCTTTTGTATTGTAATCATTCAGGATAGACTCACGAACTAAGAGGAAGGCAAAATGAATACAATGTACTGGCAGTAGTTTTTATTTACCTGGGAAAAACGGAATATAAATTTGTCATTAAACTTCTTACGTCTGCATGTGTACTAATTTCCTTCAACGATTATATTGATAATTTTGTGAATGATCGAAAGTTTTCTCTTGCAGCTAAGAAGTGATCAGTGCTTAGAGCGAAAGAACAGGAAGATCGGTAAACGGCATATAGACAATATTTTCCGGAAAGCACATAAAAGCGGATGGTATTCCCGAAGCAATTTATCTGAAAGATATAGAGAAGATATAGGAGAAAAGCCGCCCTCGGCAGCAATATCAAATATTGTCGCCATTTTGGTATAGTCAAGCGAAACGATAGACATAATAAAAAACGCTATATAAGGAAAATGCATTACGATTCCGGTGCGCGAATGGCCCCCACGAGACTCCCGCTAAACTAGACCATATTATTTCGCGGTTCAGTTTGCAGGCGGCGTTTTAACGTTAATAACTTCTCACACCCCCAGCGAGGCGAGCGAGACTCCTCGGCACCGTGTGTTCAAATGTAAAATCTCGACAAAGAGCAATTTGCCTCTTTCTGTTTCCCCGTTTCCACCTCTGCGCCATTTCGTCTAAGCACTCGTACGTCAGCGAGCGAAAAATCAACACCTTCCATTTCGTAACAGCCACACTTTAAGAGCGTTTGAATGGGACTGGGATTTTCCACACCGAAATGATATCGAGTAGATAATTAGATCAGTGGTTCTCAACTTCCTCATGCTAGATGAACGCACTTTCTACGATTTGTTTGTGGTTTCTGGATATTTTAATTATAAGAAGTAGCATAAACAGTTCAAAACTACTTACGGAATATTTTCTACAACTCTGTCATGTGAAATGTAGAGAGGTATCTAAATATTTAAATTGTGAACCTTTTCAGAAGACAGCACAGATAGGAAGAAAACTTTAGAAAATCATTCAGAAATTAAATTAGAAGATATCTACGTAAAATTACAAAGAGTTGATTAAATCTACTGTAAACTGATGTTCGACCATATCTTCCAAGGTTATGATACTACTGTAGGCTAAAATTCAGTATATCTAGATAGAGATTACGTGTTACATACGGGGTACCACAGGGAACGGTTCTGGGTCCCATTCTCTTCATTATTTATATTAATTCTCTACTGAATCTTAAACTCAAGGGGGATATCATCAGTTATGCAGATGACATTTCTATTATTTACAATGGCAGTTCATGGCAGAATATGAAAATGAAAATAGAAGATGACGTGAAAATGATAAGTCAGTTTTACAGATATAATAAACTGACCTTAAATTCTGAAAAAACTAAATAACTGCCATTCATTTCGTACATTAGCAACTTACCTGAATTGGGACCTATAGTAATCGAAGGATCAGAGGTGAGCGAAGGTACAGACATGAAGTATCTTGGCGTCATTTTGGACAAGCATTTGAGATGGGAAAATCAAACTCAAAATATAGTGAATAAAGTACGCAACCTACTGGGCTGATTCAAATACCTTAGGGAGTATCTTGAAGTACCGCAGATGAAGATGCTATATCACTAGCTCATTCATTCACAGCTCACCTATGGCATTCTGGCATGGAGGGGAGCTTACGACGTCATACAGAAGTGGTTCCTTAAACTGATGATGGGAAAGCGTAAAATATATCCAAATGATCAGTTGTTTAGGGAAACACAGGTTCTCGACATAACTCAATTATATAGTTTCAAGCTCATATCAGATTACCATAAACATAGACATTCGCTACAATCCCACAACCATCAATATAAAACGAGAAAAATGAGTTATGCGATGCCTCGAGCCGACAAAACAATTGGGACAAGAACTGCAGGATATCTCGAAACTCGCATGTTCAGGAAGGTTCCAGACGTTATAAAACGTATTAACAATCAGAAAACTTTCGAATGGAGTCATGGATACTTTCCCAAGATAGGAATCTCTTCTATAACGTTATCAATCCCTCCACATGATGTGGCGTTGTTCGATGGATTAGTGCGGGCCCGTTACATACGTGTAAATAATCAATTTTGATACACACACACACACCCGATTCGGGAAAATATCTGGATTTGACCTTTACCCGATTTTGGAACATACCTGGATTAGACCTCTTCCCGATTATGTCTGTATAAACCTTACTTGACAATCAAACCCGAATGCGACAAAACTGGAAAGATTACTTTATGAAGCATATGTATATAATATGAAATTTATGTGACACTAAATAGAGGAGATTTTCTCATTTTTTTGGGAAATCCCCTCAAATATCTGTTTATTTGTACCCCTGACAATGCAAGATGCAGACGTCTGGGAAAGTATTACATTATGTTCAATATAATTAATTGTTCATTTTATCAAATAAACATAATATTATTATTATTATCATGGACTTATGCACTATCTAAGCTGTTAGCTGGATATAATCTACCTTTCCCAGATTCAGTAATCAAAGGGAATAGGCTCGATTACAAAATACTTGACATAAATATCCTAACCATCCCACATGTATTAAGAATTACAGCTTTTTGCATTTCTATATAGTTATTCTTATGCAATTCTAATTTCTTAAGGCTATCCTATGAAGTTTTGGGTATTAACACAGTCGAGGATACGATGACAGGAACAGTATCAATATTATCGAGGTGCCACATCTGCTTGATCTCAAAAGCAAGGTCTGTGTATTTGCACTTTTTCTCCTGGAACTTGTTCAGCACGTTGTTATTATTCGGTATGGCGACATCCACCAGCATTGCTGTTCTGGCTCTCCTATCATACACTACTATGTCCCGCCTATTATTCGTCACCATTCTGTCAGTGATAACAGGCCTATCGTAGTATAATCTGATAGAGTCATTTTTCAATACGGGAGCCGATTGATACTTGTAATATGGCTGGAAAGTATTCAGAAGTCCGTACTTGTGTGCAAGTTTCTGATAGATAATGTTGCACACTTGATTATGCCTGTGAAGATAGTCCGTATTGGCCAATTGTTCGCAGCCGAATGTAATAAGCTGTATAGTCTCCGATCTTATATGGCATTTTCTGCACTTATCTGTTTGTAATGTTCCGTCCTTCATAATAAATTTTTTGTAGTTATTTGTAGCGATCACTTGGTCTTGAATGGCCATAAGGAATTATTCTGTTTCAGCGAATAGTTCTCCTTTCATCAACCATTTGTTGGAGGCTTCTTTATCGATGTGTGGTTCTTTAAGTTCATGGTGATGTCGTCCATGCAATTCCTTTCTTGACCATTGCTCTTGTTTTTCAGTATCTGTTAGGAATGGTAGATTCAGCAGGTCATCTCTGGTAGCAAGATTTATAGGTGTATATCCTTTATCAGCCAACGATACCACTCTATGGAGGTCAGAAGTGAGAGCTTTTGCAGAGAAGAATTATCTGAGATTTTTTATCTGTTCGGTGTGTAAATTGACAACATCCATTAATCCGCGTCCTCCTTCTTTCCGCTTCAAAGTTGTTCTTATCACAGACGATTTTGGATAATGATGGTTGTACTTTGTCAGCATCGTTCGGTTCTGCCTTTGAATATCATCTAGTTCTGTCTTAGTCCATCTGACTATTCTAAATGAGTAAAGCAACACTGGAATGGCGTATGTGTTAATTGCCTTGACTAGATTCCCCGAGTTCAATACTGACTTCAGCACAGTCTTTGGACGCTGACTGTATTCTGAACGGATCTTCTCCTTTGACTGTTTTTGGTCTAGCAATCTGGCTTGTTGGTATCCTAGATATTTGTACGTTTCGCCATCCCTCATGCACTGTGTATCATCACCGTTTGGAAGTTTTGTTTCACCATCTATGACTTTCCCTCTTTGAATGTTCAGGGTCTTGCCTTTCAATACCGAATTTTATATGAACATATGCCGACAACTTACTGACAGTTTTCAGCAGATCATCCAATTGCTTCCTGTTCGAAGCATATAATTTGATGTCATCCATATACAGCAGGTGGGAGATTGTATGATACTTCCTACTACTACTATTCCACGACGTATGGGTTCTCGTCGGTTTTAATTGACTTATTGTTCATGTTGACCTGCAGAGACGTGCGCCAGTGTGTCATTGTTGTCTTCAAGAATTCTACCAGGGCTGGGTGAATTTTGTATAACTGCAACACTTCAATAAGCCAAGAATGGGCGGTACTATCGAATGCCGTCAGATAATCGAAAAAAGCTGAATGAACATTCCGATGCCCTACGTGTGCCTGTTTCATTATCACAGAATCGATGATGAGTTGTTCTTTGCACCCATGGTGTTTCTTTCTGCATCATTTCTGCTCCTCAGCTAATATATTGTTGTCGTCAAGGTATTGGTATATTCAATTAGATATGCATGAGATGAGTATTTTGTAGAGTGTTGGCAGGCAAGTGATTGGCCTATATTGAGACGGATCCTGTATTCTATCGCTCTTAGGTAGCATATATGTTAAGCCTTGTGTTAGGAAAGTGGGTGTTTTCCTGGGATGTTGAAGAACAAACGTGAGCTGTTTCGCTTGGGCTCCATGGAGCTTATCAAACTTCTATTTGTTGTTTGCTTTATTATTGTGTTCTTTGGGGTTCGACCATAGTGATGACCAATAATAGGTCAAGAACTGTGCGTTAGGTACTTCTCTGTTATTGTTGGTCGCAGTTTTGTTATTTCCCATATGAAAATTGGCCACGCTTTGGAGAAACCTTTGGTTTTGATGTTTCCTTTCAGTACACTTAATGTATATTTAGAGCCTTTTTGCTTTTGCTTCGTGTTTCTGCTTCAAAGTGTCCATATACACGTCGATATGTTGTTTGTGGTTATTATTATTATCAAAGAACTTCATAAGCTTTTGTGAGATAATAACTCAATCTGTGAGCTATCTTCAATGATAGCTACTCACTGGTATAATGTCAGAGTTCTTTTCATTCCAAACTTAGGTAAAAGGTTTATAAATGAGCCTAAATCATATCGACGAACAAGCATAACTTTCTTTCTGCTGAAAAATGCATGGATGGAATGTGACATTTCATTACATGAGAAACAATCTGAGTAGCAATCATTCGAATCCCCGATTAATGCACAACACCCTGTGATCAAAGAAGTGGAAGAAGCACTAGAGGCTAAAGAAACAGCCTTGGTCCTATTTGGAGACACATATAATACATCCTATATATCCATTAGTAATGACGCGTAGAGCTATAATGCTGGAGCACCTACTATCAAATGGATAAGAGAAGGGCAGTGTAATGGCGGCCACCTAAGACACTGAGATATGGGCATCGGTGGTAAAAGGACAACATTAAGAAAGTATCCGATCGCCGTACTATGGTCAATAGTGATTTGTAGACTTTTAGAACGATTAAACAAACGTTGGCTATACCGAAAAATATGACCCAGTTATCATTCTATGAAAAACATCATATCGAAACTAATACAAAAAGCCATGAATATCTTGAATGAACGGTGTGCTTAATAAGGGCACAATACCAACCCAGATAAAACTACTGTAAAAATTTTCAGAAAACGCAGAAGGCCGAACCTAAAAGTTGCACTTCTGAATGCACATACAGCAGACTCGCGTTAATGTGACTTGCATAACTGGGAACGACTCAATAACGTGAACACAAAATCTTTTGCGTGAACGCTTTGTAGTGTGAACAACCGGCATCTTTATGTAAACTAACTTGTTCAGATCTGCAGTATTACGGGAATGAAACCAGACCAATCACTCTATCGAATACATAGTATTCATTTTGTGTTTCTTGTAATTCATAGAAACCATGCCCAGTGTTTGGGAATTGATTTCGCTAATGAAAGAATGGCAAAAACAACAACATTTTTCGACTCTTTATGAGAAATATTCAATTATAAAAGAGCTCAGAATAGGTGTCAGTATCACTACCTTTTCAAAATAGTTCGGGATCGCCAAATCCACTATATGCTCCATTAGAAATAAATAATACTATATTCATCAATGACAACTTGCGAAATTATCGCTATATATGTAGACACATTGAGGAATTTTTATTCAAGGAACAATCTAACCTAACCTAACCATCCGTAGATATCCATCTCTGAAGGAGCTGGTTTTCCGATCCACCCTTCTAAACATCGTCAACCAGGGCCACACAGCAGCGGTACAGCTCGATCGCAATAGACTGCAGTTTCGGTATCATTTGATCTCGTCAGTATTATATAACCATTCACAACATCAGGAAAGACTGCCACCTACTCATCTCATCCAGTTGGAGCGCAACAAAACATGTTAATGTTATTGCTCCCTCCAACAAACCAACACAGAGGCCACTCACCATCACCACCGGGAAAGCCGCTGTACCGCTACTGTGTGGCCCTGGGAAGAATATTCAACATTCTACGAAAGGTTGAATATTTTTACTTGAATAAAAAATTTTCAAAGTGTTTGTACCATCATCATCCTCCAGCCCCTTGTGTCCACTGCTGGACGTAGGCCTTCATTAAGGGCATCAAATATGTCCTATCTTGGGCTTCTCTCATCGAATGACCTGCAACTCTTTTTAATTTCATCGCTAAAGCGAGTTAGAGGTCTTCCTCTACTTCTTCGGTTCAATATTTTTATAGAACATCTTTCGTCTTTGAGCTTTGCAACATGCCGCCCATTTCCATTTTAGCGTTGTCATTCCTTCTATGACGTCGTCAACTTTTGTTCTTCGTCTTATCTTTTGTTTCTCACCTTATCTTGAAGTTTTATTCCCAGCATGGGCCTCCCCATTTTCTGTTAGGTTACCTCCAATTTGTGAACAGTATTTCTGGTCAATGTGAGAGTTTCCGCTCCGTGTCTCAGTACCAGTAGAACACATTCGTTAAATAGTATCCTTTTCAGGCTAGTTGGTATGTCACTGCTGAATAGGTCTCAAAGTTTTCAATATGCTGCCCAGCCCAGCCCAGCCCTATTCTTCTATTCATTTCATGTGTCTGATTGTCTCTGCATATTCTCAATTCGTGTCCTAAGTACTTGTACTCGCTTACCTCTTCAATGACGTCGCTATCTAGAGTGATGGTTCCTCGAAGTACTAGGTTCGTCATCATTTTCGTTTTTTTTTGTTCATGCAGAGCCCTACTTTTACCATCTCTTCATTCAGTTCTTTTATCATCACACCAGCCTCCTGTAAATTATCCGTTATGAGTACAATGTCGTCTGCAAACCGTAGATTGTACAATTTTGGCCCGTCTATGTCGATTCCCTTGTTTTCCCAGTTTAGTTTTTCAAAGCCGTATTTGAGCACTGCAGTGAAATGTTTAGGAGACCAGGTGTCTTCCTGTCGAACACCTCTTTCTATTCGGACCTTATTACTATGTTTGTGAAGTCTTATTCTTGCAGTTGAGTTGTTATAGATGTTATACAGTAAACGAGTGTATCTATACTCTATGCGACATTGTTGGAGGGCTTCTATTATGGCTACTGTCTCGATCGTGTCAAAAGCTTTTTGAAAGTCGATGAAAAGAGCACCAAAGGTCTGTTATACTCAAATGTCTTCTCGATCAATAGTTTCCATTGTAGGAGATGATTGTTTGTTCCAAAACCTGATCGGAAGCCTGCCTGCTCGACTGGCTGATAAAAGTAGAGTTTTCTCTCAGTCTTTTGATCTATATATATATTTATATATATATATATATATATATATATATATATATATATATATATATATATATATATATATATATATATATATATATATATATATATATATATATATATATATATATATATATATATATATATATATATATATAAATTTATATAAATGCGACAGCAAGCTAATTGGTCTGTAGTTGCCGTAGCATCACCTTTTTCATAAATCAAAGTCATTATATTATTCCGTTTTTCTGGGATAGAAGCATTTTCTAGGACAAGTTAAAAAGATCCTTGATATTTCGTAGTAGAGTTTTCCCTCCCATTCTAATTGCCTCAATAGGTTGGTCGTCCCCTGGAGCTTTGTTGTTCTTCCTTTGCTGCACCGCTGATTAAATTTCGTCTATTGTGATTTCTGGTAGTTCTTCTGATCCTTGGTTCATGACTCCGCTAGCTTTTTGTGTTTGTTTCGGTGTTTTTTCCAACTCTGTGCTACTCTTGTACATGTTTTCATAAAATTCCTCAACTATCTTTCTATCAATCTTCATATCTGAGCTCAAAATCAAATAAATTTCCGGGATTTGATGGGTTACGCTCTAGATATCTACTCCACTTTCTGATCTCATAAATTAATGTTTTAGTATAGGATGTTTTCCAGAGTGTTTGAAGAATGGTATCATCAAGCCACTACATAAAAATGGAGACAGAACTAAAATGTCGAATTATAGACCAGTTACCCTCATTTCCAATATTGCAAAAAGTTTTGAGAAAACCATTAAACAGCGAATGGTAAGCTTTCTGGACAAACACAATCCATTGTCGGAGAGCCAATATGGGTTCAGGAAACACAGATCGACTGAGGACGCAATAAGGGAGTTAACTACGTATATTTACGATCGCATGAATAGAAACGTACCGCTGCTTTGCATATTCATAGACTTATCTGAAGCCTTCGATACAATTCCCCATGATAAACTACTTACTAAGTAGCAGAAATATGGATTCAGAGGTATGGCATTGAAGTTATTAACAAGTTATTTAAATGGTAGGAAACAAGTGTTTAAAATTGGAACTGATTTAAGCGATAAAAGGCAGATTACTTACGGCGTTCTCCAGGGAACGTTATTGGGCCCGTTATTATTCATATTATACGTGAACGACCTTCTTCAAATGGAACTTCGTGGAAGTGTTTTGAGTTTCGCTGACGATACCACAGTACTTTATGGGGCCAGCACATGGGAAAATCTACAAAAAATAGCGGGAGAAGCTTTCGCGGAAATAGGGAAGTGGTTGAAACATCATAAACTAACACTAAATGCAGAAAAATCAGTATACTTACCTTTCACCTCTAACGAATTCAATCTTCCAAAGTAGGGCGCACTGAATATCGACAAGGACACTATCATTAGTGAGGCCACTTCAGGCACAGTAAAATTTTTGGGCATTGTGCTTGACCGACATATGAGGTGGGTTCATCACTGTAGTTATGTGGCAAAAAAACTTCGGAGGTTACTGAGCATTTTCAAATACTACAAAAGTGAAATGAATATAAACCATCTGAAAATATTATATCACGCATTCGTGCAAGTACATCTCTCATATGGGAATGTTGGGTGGGGAGGAGTGTATGACTGCCTTGTTGAACAACTAAATATTTTGCAGAAATGGATCCTGAAAATCCTGTATGGTAAAGGGCGCATATTTTCGAGTGAAGAGATTTGCTTTGTCAGGAATGCTTGACATTAGACAATTGTACGCTCTGAAACTAGGAACTCAAGTATTTACGAGTAAGATGAATGTAAACCCCATTAATCATAAATATTATACAAGTAGACAGTAGACTTGCGAATCTTGAAAAACAACAAATGTTTCAAAAAGAAAGTGGAGCTTTGGATTCTTTGTGTCGGAAGAACAGAAATAGACAACTTAATTATTCAGCGGAAAAACGAAAGTGCCTAGTTTAAATACTGAGTTCAGAAATTTCGCGGAGTGACTTAAAAAAAAGAGAAGGAAAAAATATCTAAAATGTGAGAAACAAAACCTAAATTTTGACTAGAATACCCTAAATTGTGACTAAAATACCGGATTTGACTAACGCCCGATTGTGAAAAAAAAAAAAACCTATCGTGACGAACAATTCAAGAAACATAGTGACTTTTTGTTTCGTAATTACGCGCTGTGAAACTAACTTTACTTTCAAATAGAAAAAAAAACATTCCACGCAAATGAAGTTTTTATAAATTTAAATTTAACAAAATATACCTATCTCAAAGGCGAACAGGCGAGACATTCTTCGGAATGATTTAGCCTCTGCTTTTCCATTGTTTAATACTCTGTATGTATAAAATCAATTGTGATAAACTTTTGTATTCAGAGTATTTTATCTTAATTTGTAGTGGTCTGATTATTCTTATTTTTAAGTTTTAGTATCTCGTTCTTACCATTACTAAGTTTTCTTTTCAGCTTTTGATATTATCTATGGTGTCTTTCACTTGTTCGTTGTTGTAATTTCTTATGTCTCTTCTGATGTTTTTTAAGATTTCTTTGCTCCGTTGGCTTATCAGTTGGGTATTAGTGGCTTATTTTACTTTCTCGTATGTGCCTTGGGCAGCATCTTCTATCTGTTTCGATGACGGACTCTGTTATTTTCCTGTTCAATTCCTGGATGTTTCCATGGCTTGTGTATTTTGATAAGGCTCTGTTGATGGTTTCTTTGTATTTCACAGCACTTTCTGGATTACTCCATTTTCGTATGTTCTTTGGCTGAGTCAATCTGTATCTTTCTTTGCCTATATTGATTTGGACTCACGCCATTCTGTGGTTGCTTCCCACATTGACTTGGTTTAGCAATTATACGTCCTGTAGTATGGATTTCTTATCAGTTATTATGAAATCTATCGCATTTCTTGTCTTTCCGTCTGGGCTTATCCATGTCCACCTTCGATTAGGTTTCTTATAGTAAAAGCAATTCATCAAGAATAAGCCGTTTGCCAACAGGAAGTTCAGAAGGGTCTCTCCGCGTTGGTTTCTTTGACCACTTCCGAAATTTCCCATTGATACCTCTGCCTCGTCTGATTTTGTGCCTACCTTAGTGTTGAAGTCTCCGCAGATGATAGTGAAGTGCGAATTTGTATCCTTCAGTGCTTCTTGAAGATCATCAGTTCAGTATCGTCATTGGAGCTTTGTGATGTAGGTGCATAGGCTTGGAGGATTTTGAGGCTGTATCTTATGTTAATTTTCAGGATTAGGTACGCCACTCGTTGGGAAATACTCTTCACCATCGAAATATTATCAACATGAGTTTTATGTATAAGAAAACCAATTCCACCAAGGGCAACATCTTTATTGCCTGCATAGTCGAGTGCGTGTCCTGATTCCAGTGTTCTCCACCCCTCACCTTTCATCCTCACCTCGCTGAGGCCTACAATGGCCCACTTAATTTTGGATTATTCCTCTTCCAGTTCTAGTATCTTGCTTTCTGATGATAGGGTTCGGACGTTGTATATTGCAACCCTCAGATTTAGAATTTTCCTAGTCAAATTTCTGTCCCCCCCAGAATCCTTGGGACTGACCGTCGTTTCGGTGTGAGATTCTGGATTTGTAATCCTACTCATCTGGGGTATTGTTGTTTTGAAATTTGACATTGCAAGTGTTAATAGGAAATGGCAAGTGAAACACCCCGCTTGCCGTACGGGTTGGTGAGTTTTCTTTCAGCCGCTCTGGATCAGACGCTACCGAGTGTACCTGTTGGTCCGCAGGAGGTATTTGATTTCCCTCCTCCCATACAAATCTGGGAGGCTTCCATTGATCCACCACCTGGGGACGCGCCCTCTAGATGATACAGGATCCTCCGAGGGAGTGTGTCTATGCATATGGGGATAAGTTGTCATTGATGAAATATGATGTTTGATATATACCTGGTTGACAGCCAGATATCAATAGGGAGCGTTAGTCTTTCGACAGATCGCTTTCTTAATGACACAGTGTGTAGCGTTGCGGTAAATAGTCGAACTAGTGCGACTTGAGTGGCCTCTGTGTCGGTTCGTTAAGGGGCGCAATAACATTTACGTGTTTTGTTGCACTCCAACGGATTGGTATGAGTAGGTGGCAGTCTTGCCTGGTGTTGTGAATGGGTATACAAGACTGACGAGATCAAATGACACCGAAACTGCAGTCTACTGCTCCTATTCATGACATCCGACCGAGCTGTACCGCTGCTGTGTGGCCCTGGTTGACGATGATTATGAAGGGGGATCGGAAAACCAGCACCTTCAGGGAAGCATATTTAACATTCTATGGAAGGTTGAATATTGTTCCTTGAATAAAAGTACTGCAATGTGTAGAAATAAATAAAGAAAAATTTCGAATGTAGTTAATCAGAGTTTGAAACCAAGCAAGTGTACTCTGAGAGAAGCTGAATATCCTTCGACGGGAAACAAACTGTACAGATGGATCGTGAAGAAGAGTGAACGAAACTTTTATGTTTCGGGAGAAGTAGAGTTTCACTTTTGTATGAGAAGTTTATGCCACCTAACAAAAATTTCAGTGTAAGCGAGGGATGGTTACAACGTTTCAAAAGTCGATATGTGGTACGATTTTTGAAAATTGCTGTTGAAAAACTATCCTCACGACCTGAATAAGTTCATCCATTCATAGAAGAACTGACGAATATTATTACCATTCTCAATTTTACTGAGCAACAAATATGCAACGCAAACGAGACTGATTTATACTGGGAACATCTATTTGATGAAACCTTGGTTAAAATTTCTGGAAAGACTGCCCCTGATTTGAAGTTAGTGAAGCAACGAATAACTTACCTAAGATGTGTCAATGCATCAGATGAACAGAAGTTAACTTCGTGAAAGCAAATTCACCTAGCTTTGTCAACAGAATCACTAAACATGCATAAATGACCGAAGAAAATTTCAAAAACTGGTTCTTTCAGCAGTTTGTTTCTGAAGAGAAGAGATGTTTTAACATATCTTTTCGACTTCATTAGTTAGCAAACAAAAAAGTAATGAAAATAACATCCCATCCACTAGTAGAGGAGTTAAAACACCTGATGGTGACGATGTCTCACTCCTGATGAATCAGAATATGTTGAGACTTATTAAGCTCGTTTGGCTCTGTTATATCCAAAGGTAATGACAAGCAGAAGCTGTTAAGACATTAACATTGAAAGATGCTTCTCTACATTGACATACGGCTTAAAAAAGACTTGAAAGGGCAACGATAGTAGAGATGGAGAACAAATGTACCGGAATCCGTGAGTAAAGATACTCTTGACTTATTACATGTTCGTGCACCTACTGAGTACACATTGCGAGTTATTGAAAAATTGAATGAAAACATTTTAAATAATGAGGTTGACCTGGGAGCAGATGAGGAAGTGAAATTTCTGAAGATAGCGACTGTGAACATTGGATTATATCACAACAGAAAATTTCCCACTTCCAAATTATTGCAGATATCAACATTGTTTCACAATGGGCAGAACAAGAAAATGTTGATGTCAGTAACATTATGACTTCAAAACGAATTCAGGAAGAAGCAAACATTGCAAATTTGGGGTTGTGCATCGCACCGTGTTCGTACAAAGTTTATAGGTAAGTATTTGTTTGAATTGCTGAAAATATAGTGCAATTAACAACTCTCATCTGATAGGTGAGAATATTGATTCAAGTTACATCATTCGTCAATATAAAAGTACTTGACTTACGAATTTCAGAATGAAGACCTTGTATTTAGGTTATGTTTTCATTGCCGGTTGCGTGATGAACTCGTATATCGGGATTACTGGGTTTTCATATCGAATGTTCACGCTATGTATTGTGCAAACCTCGTACCAAATTTACGAGGTTTCACTCTCAGACAACAATTTTTTAAACAGTTCAGGGTAAAAGAAAGCGAAAAAAGAGGGGAAGATCAGATAAAAGTGTCTGGATTCAAGAAAAAACAAAATGAAGAGATTGAAAGGCGAAGAATACTTTGGATTAAGGAAAATTCAGGGAGGAAAAATGGTTTTGACGTGAAAAAGAACGCGCGGGAATTGGGGCCTCGTTCTTCTTGCACACGAAACAATAAGGAATCATTCAACTGCTATATAGTGTCCGATGAAGACAGAAATTTCTGTTTTGAAAAATTTTGGGGGTTGAATTTGGCGAAAAGAAAAATTCACGTCGAGAGTTTGATCGATAGAAAACCAGTAGCACGAAGAGCTACTGGTTTTCAGCTATAAGCTGTTATAAGAATAGACACAACATTAGTCTATCATATGAAATATTCTCAGAACGGAGATATAATAAAAGTGTGCAAAAAGATGTTCCTGAACACATGTTGTACAGGAGAATGAACCGTCTTATACTGGGTGTCTTCAATTTAAGGACATACAGCTGATGATGACCAAAAAATGGAAGAACATACAACTAAAGAAGAAGAAATTAAAAACCTTAACTCTGAAATGCAGTCCAGCAAGGAGTTAGAAAAAAACATCAAAGGGATCTCATTGAAACTTTTTTCGATTTCTTGCCAAAACTTGAATCCCATTATTGTGGAAAGGACACGTCTTAACTATATATTGAGCCTAGATTGCAGACCAAACCTGAATTTTTCAGATTATACGAGTCGTTCTGTGAGGATCAAGATAAGAAAGCATTTATTTGCCCCTTTTATGGAATGATCTTCTTAGGTTAGGTTATAACCTAACCTAAAAAGATCAGTGACATATTTGCTGCTCATATACTGCAGGAAACTTGAGCCAAAAAGCATACAATTTTCAAAGTAGTAGAAAAGATGAAATAAAACGTGAAAAAGAAGAGGACAAAACAAATTCAGATGATAAAACCGCTGTTTCAACCATGTATCCTAAGTCCCAAATTAAACGCGTCCGCTCCCTACTACAGAACGAAATTGAAAGTACACAACTTTACAATATTTAATCTGAAAACTAAAGAGGGCTATTATTTCCTCTGGGATGAATCAGAAGGAGGGCTCAACGTTGACGAGTTTTCTAGTATTTTAGTCCACTTCATAGACGAAGAAGTTGATAAAATAAAGTACAGCCATCTCATTCTATACAGTGATGGCTTCATTTATAGCCATATAGTATCTTATCAAATGCCCTTCTACTCGTGTCAAAAAAAAACAAGATTGATTATAACTTAGAAATTCTTGGAAAAGAGTCACACTCAACTTCAAATGAGGCTTCGACACAAAAGTGGAGTCCAGATTAGAACTGAAACGATACGACGAGGTCTCTGGGGAATTTGGTTTGGGGCCTCGTGTCGCAGCTCGAGGCCCACCTCTAATCGCAGCACATCGAAGAGTCCGATTCAGTTTTGAATACCCACACTGATCTAGTTATCGTAACCTTGAATGCTAAAAGGTACGTTACGTTGCGACAAATATAGTTGAAAACTTTTAGTTAATGCATGATAACGCTAGACTCATGCAGCTCATATTGTTAGCAAATACCTTCAAGATCAAGAAATCACTTCATTGGAGTCGCCTGCAAGAAATCCAGACCTCAATTCAATTTCATTAATCATTGGTATGCATCAATACTAAAGGCAGAGCATCTCCCACAAAAAGGGGAATGTTATAATCTTGAGAATTGGGTATATATGTTTTAGGAGCACATAAATAGCAGCTGAAGGCGATAGGAACAATGCGGAGGTAATGATGGCATGGCCTTCCTTTTGCGAAATTTATTATTTATATATCTGAGAGAGACTAGTGATTGTCGAGAAGTAGAAGTACATGTCGCATCCACCCTGAACCATTACCAGCACCAATGCTTCCTGGCGACCCTTACGAACTGGTCCTGGTATTTTTCTTGGAAATACCTATGAATTGTGGGGAATAGAATTTCACAGAACATTAAGTGCAATGTATAATGAAACTAGGACACTTCTTCCACTAGAAGTAATACCCTAAACCTGCTTCGTCCCTTCCTGGGCTATAACTTAACTGATCTTCTGAACGGTCGTCACACCGGTCTATTCTAAATTCCAAATATGGATAGCAGTAAAACCAAATTCATTGCGCTCAGTTGCCAGCTTATCAAAAAATAAGGAGACATTTTGTTGATTGAAATTAATAGTTTGTTGCAGACTCGATTCTTCTGATGTGTGAATGGATTGCTCCTTGTTTTTCATCAAAAACGTCATCCAATCTTCCCCTGCGCATCCATTTGTTACCCAAGGTTCAGAAACCGTTATTTCGTATCGAAGAGCGCATTTGTAAGTTAGGTTTTGCACTTTTTTAGAGTGTGGGACCAAAATATATTTTAGAGGCATACAAAAGATATTCACCTAGCTTTTAGATCTATTCTTGACTAAACCAGGTTAACTGAAGTAACTCATACTCTGAAGAGTAATCACTGCATCCTGATTAGGCTCAGATTAGCCTTTACTTTCATACATATCGGAATAAGGTAACGTGATAAATATCTAAGTCTTTCACAATAGACCTCACTGATTCGTCGTTACTCACAACACGGTTTACTTCTACTTCAACTTCTTTGGGCCTGTTGCAACGGACACATTTTTCTTTTAATCTCTCATTCTGAAATAAAATGAAGCCAAAATGATAACTGATCCGAGTAACCAGGGCAAGTTGTAACATTTTAAGATGTGCCCCTGAGATTTTGTTTACACCTGCCCAAACAAAGTTTAACTCTACCTAATCAAATATTGAAGAACTGAAAGAATATTTCAAGCAAATAGTGTGGTTAATCTCAACTGTATTCTATTCTAATCAATATGAAAATTGAGTGAATATTTCATCATGACAAATATATGAATGAATCGCAAATAATACAAGTGGCTTCAAATTTACTTAAGCTTCCTAAAAGCACACTAACACCTCTAAGACCTGACAACAACTAAGCATCGGCCGGAATCGACAAAGGATGCACTGTCCCCACGATAAGTGTCTGGCTGTTTAGGAAGCACTGTTCCATACCTTTGATTTATCGCCAATTGAGAGTGTTACAACATGCTTCGGTCTCCCCTCAAACTCATTTTAGACACCACTATAATCTTCCGTCTTTCCTATCGTATCTAAGTAAAACCAAAAATACTATGCGAATATTAAAACCAATGAAATGAAAATGAAACCTACAAAAACAATTGGGATCCCATCAAAATCATAAAATATAAAAAATGCCAATTCTCGCAGCGCATTCGTTGCACCAAGAGAAGTTGAGAGATCTCAGGCGAAACCGAGTCGGTTATTTGGATCAGTATCTATGGAAACACCTCTTCAACAACTTTATCACAAATGGTTATCTGATGAGTTACCTATCAGCATTCAAAGTAGCTGAATCAGAATAAATCATCTTTATTTCTATAATAAATCTAATAACTTGGCAACTGCACCGCAAGATAATCAAATGCACTTTAGAATGAAGACTAATGTTTTCCTGTCATTCTTAAGTCATTATATTTATTATAATCTATAAACACCTCAAAAAGTCTAGGAACACTTACCAATATCTTTAAAATATGAATTTGATGATTCGAATTTATAGAAATCTCTCAGTTTTGTTGGGATGTATTGTATATAATGTATTCTCAAGAAAACAAGATAATATTTGACTTCTTCAAATATTCATAAAAAAAGTTTGAAATTTGAAAATGACGAAATTTGGTAAAACACAAACAAAATCCTGAACTAATATCTTCGAAACGATATGGAAGCACTTATATTTTTCAGTACCCAGAATGTCCACCTCTGTTATTAATGACACTTTGGCATCGTCGCGGCATGCTCAATATTAAATTGTCTATCACATTTTGGCCTAAGTCATTCCAGGCTCCCTGAACTGCTAATCAAAGCTCCTGTTTATGATGGAAGACGTTTTGACGCAGGAGATTTTTTTTAGGGTGTCCCACACATGGTCGATGGGATTCAGATCTGGGGAGCAGGATGACCACGGTAGAAGATCGATATCATTCTCTTCGAGAACGTTCAAGACAACTCTTGCACGATGAGGAGGGGCATAATCTTGTTGGTAGAGTGGATTTTGACCCATGTTTTGGACATACGGTACCACTACAGGTAAAACTATCTCATTTGCGTAAGAATTTCCCGTGAGGTTGTTCTGTATGAAAACGAGGTCAGTTCACCAAGGCGTATACCTCCCCAAAACATAACTGATCCGCCTCCCTGTCTAACAACTTCTCGAGCATGCTGGGGACGGTTTTGCTTTTCTGGTTCCCTCCATATTCGAATTCTTCCCGAATCGGGATAATAACTAAATCTAGATTCATCACTGAAGGGAACTGTGGCCCACCTCTCTTGATCCCAGTTTACGTGTTCTTGACACCAAGCTAAACGAGCAGCGCGATTTCCATGGGTGAGTTGTGGAACTCTTGAAGGACGTCTGGAGTGGAGTTGACCTTCGTGCAGTCGATTTCTCACAGTTTGGTCGGAAATTTGTACATTATGAACTCGTGATAGCCCTTGAGCTAATTGAGATGCTGTGGTAGTACGATTTCTTCTGGCTTGTAAAACCAAAAATCGGTCTTGGGCCACTGTAGTAATCCTGAAACGACCTGTATGGTGTTCTTCTACACTACCTGTTTCATTGAAACGCGACCATAAACGGTTTATGACACTTGGGCTACTTTCCAGAACCCTGGATACTTCCCGTTGTGAGCTTCCAGCTTGGAGCATGCCAACGGCTCGTAACATCTCTTCTCTAGTCAAATGTCGTCTTTTCATGGTCGAATCACAAAACTTGAATCTTTTATTAGTGCTTACAACAGAAACAAAGTGCCAACTAACTGATTTCAAACACTGAATACATGAAATGATTATAACGCAGCGTCGCATCTGCTTCATTTTTAGTTTTTTATAAATAAAAACTGTTGCGGCACTCTACATAACTTGGTGAGAAATTGATGCAGGTGTTCATTTCTTTGAAAAAAATCATCCATATTGATCGTTCTAGTTACGATATATCGATATTCAGAAGTGTTCTCTAGACTTTTTTGAAGTGTTTATATGAAGTCATGAAGTATTGGGCGAGTTAAAACAACCCGTCGAAAAAAGGATAAGATGTTTTTCTATCTCAAAGTTTATCTATGTTAATTAATGTTGAAACTGTAGATCTTCAGTTTCTTGTCAACGGGTTTCTCATGCAGGTAGCCTTATCATTTGTGGCGTTATTCTGCAACAGGCATTTCTAATTTTATTCTTCTAGATCCTACGTCATTTGGTTGACTTGAGTACACCATATCTTGAGATATAGCAGGAGAAGATTTTGCGATGTTAGTATCAAACCTGGTGGGGCATTGTAAGCAGGTGCTCCATCTTGCTACCACCAAATTTGTTGTCTTTCGGCTTACAATAAGGTAACACTTTCTGTAGAAAGTTCAGATACCTTTGTCCGTCAATGTACCTTCACAGGAGAAACTCCAATGATCCTTCCATTATATTAGGTGCATGTCTGAAAACCTCTATTTTTTGTTGAAATTAAGCCTTAATTTCAAGAAAATGAATACAGATACAATTAATCCAAGTATTGGCCATCATTTCTTATAAGTTTTTCCCATTTTCCTTGGAGGACACGAATGCCACAAGGATAAAATGACTCATCTTTGGATTCAATCCATTCTTTTCGGATTCTGGGGATCGCTTGAGTGTCCATCTTTCGGAGGAGATATAAAGTCTAAAGTAAAGTATAACAGAGATGAGTTGGGCATTAAAGATCCCTTTCCTCGACACGGGAGGGGTTCGGCAAAATTCACGGGTTAGTGAGTTGAAAGAATTCCCCGGCGAGTCTTTAGCCGAAAGGCAAAAATAGAGCACGTTAAAGGAAAACAAACAAACAAACGAAATACTTCTATAGCTACCTACTATCATCAATAACTGGTTTCATATGAAACGTCACAACTTTTTTCAGTGCGAACGTTGGGTTGCAAAACTTTGCGTTTTTCTACATTTTATGTTATAATCTTTTCATCAATTTATAAACACAAAATATGATGAAAGATACTACTGCAATTTTCCTGAAATACCTATAACGCCATCTATCCAAGTTCTTCTGATTCTTCACACACCCGGGAAGTTTCTGTATGTCAGTCATATTTAACAGTGAAAAGAAATCTTCATTATATGATGTGATGATCTCAGATTTCCTTTTTCTGTAAGATGGTACACAAAAAAGATTAAAGCTAAAATTGAATATAAACAGAAATGAAATTTACAAACACTAGAACTAAAATTTAGACTTGGCACAGCAGTCAAGTGTAAAATCTTAGATTATATACAAATGCCTAATAATCTACAGAAATTTATCAGTCAACTCATAAATTCAAGGTTAAATCACTTAAACATACTTGATAATCATAAAATGTGTATGATAAGAGATTGAGATATAAAATCTTGAAAACCAGAAAATTGCAGCAACTTATTAAAGAATAAAACAACATATCGAAAAATGTGATGTATAATACGTATTTATTTTGTCATACAGATCACAATAGCATCTTACATGATCTTTTAAGTAGTCTTGAAATATTCTTTGGAACCCTTTGGATCAGGTTTGATAGTCTTACCTCCTTTTTGCCAATTAGCAGGACAAACTAAAAATCAACCAATTATTTTTAGAGTATTCTATGGAATGAAATAAATTATCAAAAAGATTATACCTTCTCCATGTTCCTCATTGAATTTTATTGCCTCTATTATTCGTAAAGCTTCATCTATAGATCGTCCGATAGGTAAATCATTCACTGTCATTTGTCTAAGAATACCATTCGGATCTATAATGAATGTACCCCTCAAAGCAATACCTTCTTTTTCCAGCAATACATCATAATCTTTAGCTATTTGTTTGTTTATATCTGACAGTAGAGGATAAGATATAGGACCTAATCCACCCTCCTAGAATTCGAATATCAGTATAAACAACATACAGTATATACTAAACTGACTTTAGTGGGAGTCTTAATCCATCCTAAATGAGAGTAGTGTGAATCTATCGAGCAACCAATAACCTCAGCATTCAATTTTTTAAATTGGTCATATTTCTCTTGAAGAGCTCTCAATTCTGTAGGACATACAAATGTACTGAAAAGAAAAATACACAGTAATTAATTATAAATTACTTTGAGAAAACTTCAACTTACAAATCCAGGGGATAGAACACTAATACTACGTATTTGCCTTTGAAATCAGACAACTGAATGTCTTTGAAAGTTTCACCTACAACTGCAGTTCCTCTGAAATCTGGAGCTGGTTGCTGAACTCGAGGAGCATATGCAGATGATGCTAAAATAAGGAACACTTTTCGAGTTCAACACATAGTATACATAATATGACAATGAGCATTACCTAATGAAAAACTCAATATATTGTTTTGTAACTTAGCATTATTGGAAACTCTTAAAACTTGTGGAACCTAAAACGAAAAAATGTTCATATAAGTAGGTACCTGAGATTCATTCATCATATTAGGCATTTCAAGACTTTAATTGATGAATTTACCGTTCGAAATAATTTGTTGAAAATTCCTGCCATTTTTGAAAGAAATTTCCAATACGAATGACCTTCCCAATTCCAACAACGATGAAATTCAAAAAAGACTATAAATAAAGCCGGAATTACGTCAAAATATGAAATCAAGAGTTGAAACGATCACAGAACTACAATATGTTATTTATATGTCATTCGGATCATTCTACTCGTAAACACGGTGTTTTTGACACAACGCACAGGGGAGAGAATATAGTGTTAGGCTGAAATATGGTCAATGCTTGAAGCAAATAAAACATTTCCTAGCAAAACAACATGATTGCAATCAACCCGTCTCGACAAGTTTGCATCCATTTGGACCACATACCATGAAAACTACAACAATGAATCCTTTATATGTAAGTGGTGACATAAAGTCATAATGTATGAATAGTAAGTACAAAGGTACAAGTTTAAAAATGAACGCCTGTGATAAGTGCGTAAAAGACGATTATTTCAAAATATGTCTTACCTCCCTAAGAAAAGTGAAATTCTCTAGAAATTTTTGTCTTGCTGAAAGTTAAGAAGCTACTTTCTTCATTACAGCTACCTACTCATTAGCTTCTTGCAAATACTAAGCAATTTCCTGTTAAGTTGAGATTTTGGATTTCTTCGGTCTATATCCTTCAGATTTTCTGTTTAATAAGGCAATAATTGAATGTGTTTATTTTCTAGCATTATCTGTTTGAATTTTTCAATGGATATAACTTGTCTTAGCACCGAATTATAAGCCCAAGGAAAGGTGTATGAGACTTCGACAAATGTTCAAACTACGTTAGAAGACTTTTTCGTTAGTAAGATTTCCTACCATTTGCTGTACACCACTTCGCGAATATGCTATACGGTAACTCATGTTCAGCTTTTAATTTGATTTTAGCACTTTCTTCGATGTCGAACGGAATATCTCAATCATAATCATACATGGCTTCAACAAAAACGAAACTATATGTCATGCAATTGACCACGATGCTCACAACTTTACAATCTTGAGCTATGCAGCGCCGCAATATAGCATATGGCGGATGACGTCTCTGAAACGTTATATTGGCAAACCAATGATTTTGGTTTCCTGGAAAGCGTTGAGTTTTTCGGTAAGCGGTGAGTGTTATCATACTTGTGCTTGATTTTGTTACATTGATTTCTTCGTACTCTTGTTTCTGTTTTTATATTTTCGACAATTTGTACTGGAGAAAAATATAGAATATTCTGATAACATTTTTCTGAATTGGATTCTAAATTTTTGTCATGACATCAAGCTATTTGAATCTAGGTTTCCCTGACTTTTTCCCGAATATTTGGTCCAGAAACATTCGTTTCCTTTCAACACACAAGTAACAAAATGTCTTCTTTGGTCTATTCAATCCCAGGTTAAACTGCTCAAGCAATGTTTTGACTAAAATATATTTCTAACCTCCTTGGAGTATCATTCACCGAATAAATATACAAACTAATGACAAAATGACAGACTGACAGACAGATGTACGGAAAACTGAAGATTAGAGAGCATAGGATAGAGGAGAAGCAGCCCATGAGAGCTAATGAAAAACTGTAGTAGATATACGAGTTTTATCGCCTCCACTCAGTAAGATATCATTGAATCTTTGGGCTGATTAAAAAATGAATGATTTTTATCATTTTTCTATGTTCTTGCGCAACCTTTCACATACCAAAGAACCAGTTTTTTCTCATTTTTCTACTAAATTAAACATTGTTCATTTCTTGCGTTTTAAGAAAATGAAAAATACGATTACGAACCCAGACGCAGATATTATATTTCAAAAATTCTCAATTCTCCAATGAATTGGAGCTGAGAAAATTTGTTCAAAAATGGTTCCTTAAAACTTTTACCAAGACCAAAAGAATCTCAGAAATTAAAAAAGTCCTGATTTTTTGGGATCGATTGAAAATGATTCCTGTTTTCTGGAAAGTGTCATTACTTGGGTGTTTAAGTACGACCCAGAAACTAAACGCCAGAAGATAAAGAGGCACACTGCAACATCTCCAAAGCTCTAAAAAGCACTAATGAGCAAATCAAAGATCAAATGCATGCTTATTTGTTTTGATCGTCCACAAAGAGTTTGTGCCTCAAGGCCAAACGGATTATCAAATCTTTTACCGAGAGGTCCTGAAAAACTTCGAAAAAGAATCTTTAGTGTGTGAGCAAACATCAAATCAACTGGGTGTAACACGACAAATCCTCATGTCTTACTGTGTTCTCAATAGTGGAGATTTTAGCCAGTAAAAACATCGTTGTTGCTCCTAAGCCTCCTAATTCACCAGACTTGAATCCCTGTGACTTTCCTCTCCCCGAGAATTAAAAATCACTTTAAGGGAATTCATTTGGCGACAGTTGAGAACAAATTAACAGCTATTACCAACCAACTGAAGGCTATTCCAGTATTTGAATTCCAGCAATGCTATGATGATCCGTCTGCAAAGCTATGTGACTTCTCAAAGAAATTATTTTGAAGCAGGCAATAATACCTTAATTTTCACACCTCGTATGTATTTTCTTATAGAATTAATTCATAGACTTTATATCAATTACACATAAAAAACAGTGTACATGAATCTCTCAAGTGAACAAGTAGAAAGGAGTTAGATTCTTCGATTTAGTATTTAAGGTAAATTGACATTCGAACTAGATGTTTATGTATTAACTGTATTTACAGTTGAACAGGAATTTGTTCTTTTCTTCATTTTGTGTGTTGCAGTTAGGACAATTTGATACATGCATGAACATATTGAAGCTTGGATTCGCGAGTTTCTCTCATGCTCAAATACTTGTGATATAGTCTTACTTTACTTGCAGTAGTGATAAATTGAATTGGTGTGGTTGAATTCAATGTATGAACTACAGTGTTTAGGATAACAATCAAAACAACTTCATCCAATAATGAAAATTAGAACATAGTATTACTGATTATCTTCGAAATGAAACCGAATTTCAAGAAAATTTTGGTTCCAATAGATCCGCACTTTTTAAATTGGCAAAATAATTAAAAAAATGTCAACATTTTTGTTGTTGCTGTGTTGGCACAACTGTTTTCTATACTGACGCGGAACGCGATCTGTCATTTATTTAGTTTGATTACAGTGCTCGATTTTGTCAGTCCTCCCGAGTGTGTTTATCGATTTTTACAATGGATAAAAATAAAAATATCAAACAAACAATTTGTCTCAAATTTTGTGATGCAAATGGAATTTCGTGTACTGAATCGCTGAAAATGTTAGCGAAGGCTTGCGGCGAATCGACTTTATCAAAAACGAGTGCATATGAGTGATATAATAAATTCAACAGGTCGGTCATCAAAATTTTCAATTGAAGTTAACATCGATGAAGTGAAATGGTAATTGAAAATCGTCATTCAAGTTTTATAGATAGGCAATAAACCTACTGTGTCTCACGAATCAATTCGTACCATTTTGAACAATTGTTTGGGCATGAAACGAGTTGCCGCTCGACTAGTTCCAAAATACCTGCTTTTTCTTCAAGAATTGAATCGCGTATAGGTCGCTCAAGACATGTTAGAACGAATCAATTCCGACCCCACATTTATAAAACGCATTGTAACTGGCGATGAGACATGCGTTCATGAATTCGACATGCAAATCAGTCAACAAGCTTCGGAATGGCCCTTTCAATTGAACCGATACCGAAAAAAACCACGTCAAAGTCGATCAAGAATTAAGGTAATGTTGACTGACCAAATGCTCAACAAATACCATCCGACATAAAAGATAATTGTCGTGAACTGATGTCGATTCCGGAAAAAGCGTTTGAAAAATGTTTTGATGATTGGATTATTCGTTAGCGTAGATGTATCATTTCGGAAGAGGCTTAGTTTGAAGGCAATGCTATAAATTTGGATAAAAAATAAATTATTTGTATTTCATTGACCAGTTCCAGGTACTCTTTTGACAGAATGTATCTTCAGGAATATTATCCATATCATCAAAAAGTAATTAATGATTGTAACGTGCTAAAATCACGTCACAACAATTTGAATTGAAACACCTAATTCCAGTCCACCCTCTGTCTGTGTCACGCCACTGGTTGGCATTCTGATGCGCATGGTTCGGCGGTCAGATGTGTGCATGTGCTGCGAGTGGATTCTTCATTATAGGCATTCTTTTCTTTGCAGACCTTCAACGGAATTAGTTGAACTTCAAAATTCTCTTAAATTGCAGTTAAAATAATTAAATTATATTAAAATTCATTCTTTATCTTGTAAACTGTGTAGTGACCTATATCAAAATATAGGTCCTAGGTGAGGAGCCCTAGATAGAAATTCTTAAGTGAGGAGCCTAGTTAGAAAGTCCTAGGTGAGGAGCCCTAGATAGAAGTCCTAGGTGAGGAACGCTAGATAGAAAGTCCCAGGTGGGGAGCCCTAGATAGAAATTCGTAGGTGGAGAGTCCTAGACTGAAATTCCTAGGTGGAGATTCCTAGGTAGAGACTCGTACGTGGAGCTCAACGGTTGAAATGTAATAACTTCTATTTGGAGTCCAGAAATCCCCATTCGAAGCTGAAATAGAGGTTTTCCCCAAAGGCAGCAGTTAGACCAAGAACCACTAAGATAAGTCTTATAGCCTGTATCAACATATAAAGAAGTATTTGTGACACTATGTATCATTAACATAATTCATGTAATTAATTAAATATCTAAGCAAAACTTTCTTGGCTTTTCTTCCAAGATTTCAGTGACGAATATTGAATAAGAGTCTCATTGCTCATTTTTCTATAGGCTTAACCAGAGTAGAAAGAGTTAATTTTGTTACATGATTTATTTGAAGACATTTTTCATCATACTTCAGCATGCAGGTTTCAAGCAATAAAATAACAAATTTAAAAAACTAAAGGAATTTAATTAGGAATCATTTTCACAGCCATGTAGTAGTACACAATACATAAACACTCGAGAACACTAATTGAAAAACAGAAATAATGATAAATAAGAAATGGACCTAAGTTCTCTTAATTTAACTTTACATTCAGGTTTGATACAATCTTTCCAATATGGTAAGTACTTTGTTGAAAATGGACTAGATAATAAGTAATACAATTCAGTTAATTAAATTAAAACAAATTTAATGACTATAACCGTGCGTAACTAACAAAACAGCGCCAAATGAAAACGTAATTGAAATTCAATTAAATTTTAATTATTGCTTTAGAATTTATGTACCCTTGATTGCGTGGTCGGTTCTTAACTTTGTCCCTGTTGAATATATTGAAGAATTACATTACAGAGATTCATAACAACGTTATGTTTTTTAAATGGGCCCCCTATGTTTCTTATCATATTTGAACTATGACTTTTTCTCGAGTATCTCATGTTTCTGCTCGAGTCGTCATAGAATCTCAATTTCAATACTAAATTATAACCACTTATAACCATTGATATTAATTAATTGTTGATTCATCTATACAGAGATGAATATTTTGTTTAGATTCAAACCTTATTATTTTTCTTATTCAAATGGAAAACACTATATTTAGTAACTGAAAATGAAAGACAATTCTAATATACTGGGTGATTCACCAGTGGCGCGGTGCTCTGTAGCTCGTACACTCTTGAAGATTTCATTTTTGTTCGAACGGTAATGTATTTAGAAAGTAAGAATCTACTTCAGCAATTTATTTTGAAGTAAACAGGGTTAGATATAAAAACTTGAGAGGTTTTTCAAATTGGTAGACCACTTTTTTGTTGAAGATTCAAGAGCGTCCTAAACTCCGCTATAATGTCTTTAAGTAATAAGTTTTTTTGGTGAGTAGTTTCGTCACAATATTTTTTTTCGTAAAAATTCATGAAAATAAGCTCTCACATCATCGCATGTTCCTTCGGCCAGAGAGGATGAATACTTTTTTCCTTTCGTTTCCTTGTTGCCCAAGGATAGCATTATTGATGAATTGAAATAGTTTATCCTCATTTTTATACAGGAATGACTCAAAAAAATTATTGAATATTGTAATTTTAAAATTATCATATCTTGATTTTTTCGAATGGAACATCCTGTATTTTATTATTCATGTCAACTCAAAAATATTTTGCCATATTATATCTTTATACTTGATCATTCTGAAAGTCAGACAATTAAGATTTTTGGGATATTTTATGAAAATATTGACAATATTGTAAATGAATTGAATATGAAATATTTATTTCTGTAACTCTTGGAAATATGTATACGAAAACAAAAACATAATGTCATTCAATATGGGATACTCAATTTGAATTATCACAAGAGATGATTTGATACAAAGAATTCAAGATGCATTCTATTATATTACTCTGGACGCAATAACGCGAGGAGAGAGGGTAAACACTTTGAACATTTTTCATAGTGTGTGTAAGTTACCCTTTCCTCTTTCGAGTTAGATCATGTTCGAGAATTTTAGTGCAAAATTAGATAAGATTATGTGAAAATTTTGGCATGAAATGTAAAATCATTTTCAACTATGAATTTATTGAAAATATGTATAAGCACACCAAATACCAAATATACTGGGTGATTCACGAGTGGCGCGGTGCTCTGTAGCTTGTACACTCTTGAAGATTTCATTTTTATTCGAATGGTATTGTAATTAGAAAGTAAGAATCTTCTTCAGCAATTTATTTTGTAGTAAACAGGGTGTCCCAATTGTCTATAAAAAAATTTTGGGTGGTTTTTTTCAGAGTCGATGTTATTCATCGTTTATTTCGAACATTTTTCATTGTTGGTCGCATCCGTTGCACAGTGGAGAGAGGTTCCCGTATTGGCACAGCAGGTCGCTGGTTTGTTTCCGACAAAGGCCTGAATGTTGATTGGTTACAAATAAATTACTCTGCTGGAAAAATGTCGCACATGACAAATCCATGGCGTATAAGGTCAACGATGCACGGGCGTGGAAAAGCAAAAAAAAATTAATTTTTTGTTGTTTGTCGTTTATTTTCAGAATTCGGTTCTTTAAAATTGATTGTTTATTTTGAGGTTTTTGAAGGGTTTCATAGTTTTTCCTGAATAAACTCTAGGAATTATATTACTGAACAATAAGTAGACATGGTATGACATTTGTCATATTTTTCTTTAAATTAAACAAAATCCACGGAGAAATAATATTTGGGCGATGTCAACCCAAATTATTGGGTCCATAATGAATCTAAAACATCTATAGATCATAATCAGCATCACTTGGAAGACTGAACCTGGCCATCGGGGCTCTCTCGGTCAAACAGAGAGGGGATTGTTTTGTTGAGTTTGAATATTGAAGGGTTTTTTGCGATTATACTTCAAAATTGGCAAGCAAGAACAAGAAAGTGATTATGTTTCAGGAGACTCACACTGCGAAGGAAGAACATCTCCGCGAAAGGGGAAATATCGCAGGTTATGTACTTTTTGATTATCTCCTTAGTCATTTTTATGACCTTGCTTGCTATGTAAAATCTTTTCTTAGATTTGTTTAGACATATAAGAGGTATGATAATTGAAATATTTTTCTGCTGGTTTTCTTTTTCCATTGTTACAGACTCCCCTTCCTTTCACCCTTGTCCTCGTTTGGAAATCATGGAATGCAAGAGAGAATGAAGCGGCTAAGCAGAAAAATCTTTGGTACTCTTTATGTACACACGACACTAACACAACATAAACAGACAAACTATTGCTAGTGCAATAGCGACAGGGAAACGAGTTTTTTCCTCAGGTTTTTTCACTCGTTTATTGAATCATATGCAAGATAGTATGGTTCCCCTGTTACATTTCCTGAACTCACTCTTGTGTTTTTTCTGACACACACCAAAATTATAGATGTAAGCATTTATTATAAATACAATTATTCAAATTTTTGTAAATCCTCTCTTTTCCAAAGAATATATATATTTTACTCACTTTATAAAATAATGTTCAATCTAAGGACATGCAACAAATTAGCATCTAACTCTTTTCTTTATACAGAATGTTTTTGGATGATAGGGTTATACTGTTATGGGGGATAGAGTAATTTCAGGCGTTTTAGAGATGAAAGTCATCAAAGCTTCTGGAATTTGAAGATCCGGGGTGATTGCTGTTTTTGTTCTAATGTTTAATCGAGAACCCGTAGACCAAAATTGATAAAATTTCACTCATTCACTATGCGAGTCTTACTAAATCTATTAACGAAGGAAAAACAAGATGCTAGTCCGCAGTCAGCCTGAACTTCATATTTTTGGAATATAATAATAATAAGATATAATATAGACATCCTGTATATGGATGATCTGTATTCTTCGTAATACAAAGTAATAATCCTAGCGGTCGAATACGCGTAAAAAAATTATTTTCCATTTTCACTATCAATGAAATTTACATTGAGAAATTATGGTCGGCAATTTTCAGGTCATACAGAAAAACTCATATTACATACGTTGTTAATTTACGGTTTTTCGAATGGATTTTTGGTTGCTTTTATGAAAAACACTAATGTGCATGTTCGTTACTGTTCAGTAGAATGAAGAATTAAAAAAACAAGGCTTCCTATATTATTTTCTCCATTTATAATAGAAGGCGTAATAGTAAGAATCTGAAACATAATTATCAAATGTTTTGGGATAATTCGAAATGCGTTTTATGATTACAGTACATTGGCAAATATAGCATCATTTATGTGTTATCCTTTTTTATGTAAAAACATTGAGGACTTAGCTACTGAAATAGCAAGTCAGTTTAATATGAACTCATGTTCTGTTGAAAATGAGTTGGTGCAGATTATATCAGACATACATCTCAAAGCTACATCATCCGATACAAATTTCTGGTGTTTTATATCTGAAGATAAATATCCGAATCTAAGGCAAATCGCCCTTCAACTGGCGGCATTGTTAGGGTCAACTTACTTGTACGAGTCTGCATTTTCTGAAATGAAGATAATTAAGTCAAAATATAGCATTCAACTAACTGACATATGATATCTTGCTTGCGACCAGTACTCAGTGGTTATGTACCATCTTATGAAAAGTATTCTGAGGACATGCAGTGCCACGTTTCAACATCCAAAGTCACTTCTTAGTTAAGGTACCTACTTAGTAGATAGGTAGGTAGGGTGTATCGTGTATGTACAACAACCCTGCATCACACATACTTGCAGCCTCTCAGAGTCGATCGTAAGCAGTCTAAAAATTAGAGGTAGATCGCCAGCAGTTCAAGTTCGAGCATCCCTGCCCTACGCTGTACTGACTCCAAAGGAATCATGTCGCGTTTTAGAGTGGGATGCCACACTGGACCCTCTAACTCCATGATTGGCCTGACATATGCTCTGTAGCGCAGACTACAAATCCTAGGATGACATTTCTTAAAAGTTCTCCCGATCGTGGATACGCCTTTTGATGTTTCCACCACATCTTGAATGTGATCAGACCACGTCAAATCTTTGTAAATCAAGACCCCAGGTCGCGATGAGAAGTAGAACTAGATATAGTCGTGCAATCGAAAGTATACCAGTGAGAGGCACCCGTTTTCCAAAATAAGAAATTTGGGCTGAGTACAGGCCTGTCTTATGTTTTTGAGAGTCGATTAAGTAAGACAAGCCTATTGAATGTGTAAAGTTTCATGAATTTTGGTCTACGGGTTCTCCAGTTTTGAATATTCAACCATTCAACCAAAACAACAAACCCGAAAGCTTTGATGACTTTCATACACCATTTTTAAAATTCCTGGATTTAGTTACCCTATACCCCATTACTGTATGGCCCTTTCGTCTGTAAACACCATGTAGACTTCTTCAATATATTCAACGGGGACAAAGTTATTTACCGATTACACACTTAATGGACACCAGGTATAAATAATTTGTAATTTGGTAGTTAATTGATTCCGCCGTTACTACCTGATAATTAATCATGATGACAAAAAGAAATTAAACTATGTATTATACTATTCATTGAAAATCAGGATTGCAATTTCGGTTTCTCAACAATCTTCAGCTGAAAATAAGTACTGAGCTAAAGATGAAAATACATTAATACATAAACATGTAGATACAAAATTGATGAGGGTGCAAACAAGAAGTAATAAACGAATTATGATAAAAGCAGGTATTATTTAGAGGTATAGAATATAGACGAATAATCCGGGACATACTGGTCGTTCAGAAGATTATCTCTATGGGGAGTCTGTTGAAGTTTGAAAACTTCGATGGAATATAAGAAACACAATGTGAAACGAAAATAGATTCGTCGATTCTGTGGTTATTGCAATCAGATTGATGCTCTTTGTATTTAGTTCTGAATGAACGACCAGTCTAACCTATATAGACTCCTACATGATCCATACAGGACAACTTGTAAACTCCAGTGTTGTTAAATCTATTAGTTTATCTTTACCATTGAAAAATTCTTGGAGAGTTTCATGTAGGTTTCGAAATCTACTTTTTATGCTGTTTTGATGACATTCGCAATCTTTTTGCAGATAGAACCTAAATATGTTAATGAAATATATTTATCTGTATCAGTTGATTTTATACGTGAGTAAATATTATGATATGCTATTATTTATGTTTGTTTCTTTCTGATCATATTTGAGAGATAACCATTGTTCTTAGCTATTTCTTTAATAGTTGACACTTCCCTGGGCATATTTTCTTCGGATAATGGCAGAGAGAAAGCCCTATGAATCATTGAATTAAACGCAGCAAATATATTCAAAATAGAGAATTTAACTAGAACTAGGTCAATTTTTAACTAACATCAATAGCATTCATCCCAAACTTGAATTCAAAAAATAGAGAAGTCGATAATCAGGTTCACTTTTTACACCTAATAATTACTCATGAAAATAACACACTAAGTTTTGATATGTCGAAAACTCTCTTTTACTGATATTTGCATCCCTTATGACTCAACATCTAACCAAAATCTCAAGAATACGCTGCGTTTAATTCAGTGATTCATAGAGCTTTTCCTTTGCCATTATCCGAAGAAAATATGTCCAGGGAAATATTGTTACGGGCTAAAAATGAACACTTTGAATACTTACCAATTCCTTGCTAGCTATAAGGTAGCAAAAATTATTCATGAAGGGCCACGACCATACCACGCTGGGCGCCAGTTTGTTACTTTTAAAAATTCTTTTCTTAAAGGAGTTTCACCTTTAAAAGGTGAGTTCTGTAGCTGTTGAGTTAATAGTTGCAATTATGATTAGTTCGTTAAAAAGTAGTTGATAGAGCAACTAAAATTATTTTCTGAACATGCAAACAAGAATCCCGAAGGGACTATTGCTAACTATACAATGATATTCAACTGGATAGAAAGAGTTGGTTACAGTGCCCTGAAGGTAATATGGGTATGAAGGCTATAACCCTCTCGAAGACTAGAGCAATCAGGAGGGTACAATAAATAATAATAACTACACAGTAGCCCACAAGATCCATAATCTAAATTTATCTGGTCGTTGTATGGTTCTGGATAGACAGGTGAAGATACCGTCTTTCTCGTTCTCCACTGCAACAGATAGAACGTCAAATCTACGGGAGAGCTGAGTGTGTCCGCAGCAGTTCGAGCACCCCTTCTTGGGTCTCTGTAGCAGGAAGGTAAGATGGTTGAATCCCCAAATTAGGTACTTGTAGGCGGTGAACGCGTAGGTGGCAGTGAAGCTAAGTGAGACTGTTGAGTACGACAGAAATGAAACTATCAAGATTCAAACTGAAAAGAAAAAACTTTTCGGTGTAATTTTAAGGTCTATTTCGGGTTGTTCGGTCCTTCTTATTATAGTAACCGAGAGTATAATCCTTTTATTATCGAAGTATTGAAACTTTGGATACTTGTTGCTAACGTAGTACATAGTTCAGATATTCTTTTTTTGCAATATATTTTGCCCAATTTGTTAATTAAATTTTGACGCTTGGGTATATTCATTATATCATTTTGACCATGGAAGTCAACAGACTACTGGGTGATGAAATCACCTATAAAGTATCAATCAGGAAATTGTCAATAAATAGTAATGTAGAGACGAAGAGGATAAGATTGAGCGACGTGCTCAGATTAGAAAGAATAGGAGACAGCGAACCACCTCAGAACGTGAGCATCGATGCTGTGTATGAACTATCTTGTTCACGGAAGTTGAGTGATCTGGAAAAAGCAATAACAAACTTTAATCCAGAGAATAAAATTAACGAACTCAAACGAATTTTCACGCGTCTTTATCATTTAAAATTAAGCCTTGAGCGTATTCATGACGACAATGTTGACATTGTAACTCAAACTGAAGTCTTGATAGGTTGGCATGAACACTTGTATATTCAATCGAAAAAAGTATTCCAGGATTCAGTTATTCGCGAGGAGGAGGTGTCCGGCTTACATATTTCTTCGCTTGTTGCCTCGGTACCCTCATTACCAGAGGTGGTACATACTTCTTCGACCAGATTACCAAGTCGGGATGTAGGTGCGGACAGAGTGCAAAACTTGATTACCATCATGGAGGAGTATAATGAACGGCAAGGAGGAGGATCAGCACAAAATTGACTCCCACCAGGAGGTAGGGTGTCCTATGCTGAGACAGAGGTTTGAGCAAGGTGAGGGTGCTTCAAGTCAAGAACCGAATATCAGAAACGAAGATCGAGCCTCTTCAATAGGATCCGCGAATATATTGTCTGGCACTTCAATTAATCTGGCAGTTTCCTGTGGACGTAATCCAGAGGTGTTTTACGATAGGGAGTCTCAGCTAGCGAATTCTTCCATCATTTCAAACGCTCAGGAAATACTACAACAATTCAGAAATGAACGATCGCGTCGGGTCTCTTTTGATAGCCAGGCAGTTGCTTCTCATAGTATATTTAGGGCAACACCCAAAGCAACCTCTGATCCAATTGATTATATTGATAGTCATCCACAAAATTTAAATATGAATAGAGAACCTCAACTTTCATGAATAATTTTTGCTACCTTATAGCCAGCACGGAATTGGTAAGTATTCAAAGTGTTCATTTTAAGCCCGTAACAATTTCAACTATTGAAGAAATAGCTAAGAACAATGGTTATTCCTCAAATATAATAAACGAAAAGATAAGAAAGAAACAAACACAAAGAGCATATCATAATATTTTTCTAAGTATAGAATCAACTAATACAGATGAATGTATTTCATTAACATATTTTATCCCTATCAGATTGCAAATGTCATTTCAAAACAGCATGAAAAGTTGCTTTTAAAGCCCACATCAGACTCACCCAAGAATTTTTCAATAGTAAAGATAAAACTGATAGATTTAGCAATACTGGAGTTTACAAGTTGTCCTGTATTGATTGTGAAGGTGTCTATGAAAGTCGACTGGTCGTTCATTTAAAACCATATACAAAGAGCATCAATCAGTTTGCAATAACCAGAGAACCGATTAATCTACTTTCGTTTCGTCGATAACCATCATTTTACACCCATAGATCAATTTCAAAATATTCACAAAATATCTAAAGGACGAAAGTTAGATTTCTTAGAACCCACCGAAATTTTCAAACTCGATCAGACTCCCCATAGAGATAATTTTCTGAACCTCTAATTTGAACCGCCTTATTCGTCTTTATTTAATATCTTTAAATAAAACCTGCTTTTATCATAATTCGTTTATTACATCTTGTTTGCACCGTTATTAGTTTCGTATCTACCTGTTTATATTGGTTTGTTATTCCTTTAACGTGCTCTATTTCCACCTTTCGGCCAATGACACGCCGGGGAATTCTGTCACCTCACTAACCCGGGAATTTTGCCGAACCCCTCTCGTGTCGAGGGAAGGGATCTTTAATGTCCAACACATCTCTGTTATACAGGACCGACGGCTTTAAATTTCCTCCGAAAGATGGACACTCAAGCGATTCCCATAATCCAAAAATCGCACCGACTTTGTGGGGGGATTGAGCCCAGGTAACTCTGCGCAGGAGACAAGTATCATATTCGCTACGCCACCGAGCCGATTTTTACCTGTTCATGTAGTATTTATGTATTCTCAACTTTAGTTCAGTACTTGTGGTCAGCTGAAGATGGTCGAGAGACCGAAATTGCAATACCGATTTTCAGTAAATCTCTTGTGATAGAGTATAATAAAGGGGTGCTGGAACGGTCGATCGCGAGTACTTTTTGAGTAGATCTCGAAAAGAAAAAATTTTCAATAAGTAGGTAACTAAACTACGAAAATTTATAACGTACTAAAATAACACTCTGCTAGCGGCAAATGGCGGCTTTATCAAAGGAACGCGCGCTACTTGTCAAAGAAAAGCCGCGATTTTTATTCTTGCCGCTTTTCTAGAAATTTCGGGCGGCGCGTTTGACGGAAACATTCGAGACTTTTGTTTACACCGATAGAAATGTTACGCCTGCAGGAATTGGAGTCATTCTGAATTGTAACTTGAAGGCAACTCTACGTTGATACAAAGTTTATTATTAAATAGTACAAAATGAGTGCAGCGAAGAAATCTAAAACGTATCATTTTGATAACGATTGGGAGGAAAATTTTTCTTTTGTATGGAGAAGGATAAGTGCATTTGTCTTATTTGTCGTGCGTCAGTTGCAATACCTAAGCGTGATAACTTCGTGAGGCATCATAAAACGGTTCATTAAAACTATTAAAAGGATTTTCCGCCACAGAGTGAATTAAGAAAACGAAAAGTACGAGATTTGATATATTGTTGAAAAAAGAACGAACCATGTTCATAAGATCATCCAAACAATCAAAAGCTGCTACGATCGCATCATTTAAAATATCTCATATGTTGGCGAAACACAAGAAACCATTCGAAGATGGATCGGTTGTGAAGGAAGCATTTATTGAAGCGGGTGAGACTTTCTTAGGACAAAACAGATCTCATGTCTGCTATAAGAGAACTTCAGTTATCTCGTCCGACAGTCACTAGGCGTATTGAAGTCATGAGTCAGGACATGGCAGATAAACTAAAACATGATATCATGAAATGTACATACTTTTCTTTACAGTTCGACAAATCCACCGATATGACAGACACTGCCAACTGTGTATTTTTTTTTGGATGGTATTCAATGACATATTGGCTAAGGAAGAATTTTTGACAATCATTCCTCTGAAGGGGAAAACCCGTGGCGAAGATAAATATTTTTAAAAAACTACAAGCTACCAATATATGAATTAGTGTGCATTACTACCGATAGAGCACCAGCAATGACTGGAAATAAAGTTTTGTGGCATTGTGTCGAGCTAATGAAGATTTCCCTCCATTTTTTTCATTTTATTGCATTATACATCAACAAGTTTCTTATTCAAAAGTTATAAACACGGAGTAAATTATGGGCATTGCAACAAAAATTGTGAATTCCATCCGTGCACGTAGCTTGCAACGGCGGCTCTTTAAGTTACAGTTGGAAGATAGGGAGTCAGCTAAACACAGTGATTTAGTTCATCACGCAGACATCAGCTAGTTGAGCCGCGGAAACTTCCTTGAAAGGTTTCAAGAATTATTGCCCGAAATAACAGCTTTACTAAACGAAAAAGGTGATGACACTCAGATGGAAATTGGAGCTTCAAGGTAAAGGAAAAACTATTATTGAGATGATTAGCGCAGTAAACTCATTCAAAAGTAAATTGCAACTGGAAAGAAAGGATCTGAAACATTTTCCGTCTTTGAAATCAAGGATTCTTCAGTTGAATAATGATACGTATGAAGCTGAGTTATCAAATATTTTGGGACAATTCGGAATGCGTTTTTATGATTGCAGTAAATTGGCAAATATAGCATCATTTATGCGTTTTTTCATGTAAAAACATTGAGAAATTAGCTACTGAAACAGCATGTCAGTTTAATATGAACTCATGTTCTATTGAAAATGAGGTGGTGCAGATTATATCAGATATACATCTCAAAGCTACAGAATCTGATACAAATGTTGGTGTTTTATATCTGAAAGTAGATATCCGAATCTAAGGCAAATCGCCCTTCAACTGACGGCAATGTTTGGGTCAACTCACTTGTGTGAGTCTGCATTTTCTAAAATGAAGATAATTAAGTCAAAATATAGCAATTGACTAACTGACGATCATATGTCATCATGCTTGAGATTAGCACTCAATGGTTACGTACCATCTTATGAAAAGTATGCTGAGGACATGCAGTGAAACGCTTCAACATCCAAAGTCACTCCTTAGTTGAGTTTAACACCATATGTAACTCTTTTGTTTTGTAACAACCAATAAACTCGCAATTTTGAATAATTATGAGTTTTTCATTGATATTATAGAGAAGGACCTAACTAAACCTAACCCAAACCTTGACTAAAATAATGTATATTGTGCGGAAAGCTAATATTTATATATGCTACGGTACACCCTACCTAGGCAGGTAGGTAGGTAGGTAGGGTGTATCGTGTATGTACGACAACCCTGCATCACACATACTTGCAGCCTCTCAGAGTCGATCGTAAGTAGTCTAAAAATATTGAGGTAGATCGCCAGCAGTTCAAGTTTGAGCACCCCTGGTATAATACATAGTTTACATTCTTATTGTCATTGTAATTTGGTATTCAGATTGCTCATACGGAGATATCCAATTGGAAACGATTCTTGAAAATTCAACTCCTAAATCGGTTAAAAGGCGGCTGCAATGTTGAATTGAGTCATTCAAAGTTTGCGGAAAATGAAAATTTGAAAATAATTAGTCGTTTAAAACACGAATAACAAATCTAGTTATGTAATAGAGTTAACAACTTACGTAAAACATCATCGACTTGACGAATTAACGTTTATAACAATAATTACACCTTACTTCACAAAAACCTAAATCTATTGGCATTATGCCTGTTTTTACTTTCTAGGAATCACATGAGTAGGACTTAAAAGATGATTCAAGTTTTTGGAATCATCATGGTTCTTTTTCTGCTTAGTACAGCATAAATATGAAGTAACATATAACAAAATCAACACCATTGGAATGAATAACAAAATTAAATATGATTTTCGACCAACCTTACTATTTTGTATCTTTAATTCTTCCACAGTAATAGTAACGTTTTTGTAATCCTTTCCGTTTGAGGAAAGAGCAGAACAAACGTAAGTTCCACCATCCCATATACGTGCATTGAAAATGTGTAATTTACTTATGTAGAGGTTTTCCCAGTTATATGTGCTATTGTTGCTGTTATCATTAATGAGACAAAGACAGTTATAATCTTGTCCAATCTCTATTTTATATATAGCGAAATCAATTTCGCACATCGTCGTCCAGCACTCTTTGAACCATAATATTTTCAGCGGGCTCTTGCTCGATACGCTACAATTTATGGTTAAATGGTTATTGACGTGGATGACGTTTTCGTTGGGTATCACAGATATTACTTTTGGAGGAGGCCATTCATAAGTAACTGCATCTGGAAAAGGTGAAATATAATAGGATTTTTGACAATTCATAAACACCCTTCATTACAAATGTAACCGAACTGTTTTAAAAAAACAGTACTACTTGTGCCATTTCTTGTAATATTGTACCCGTCGATATTTCGGCACTTCATTGACAGCTGTTAAATAATTTCATGACATTTGTATGTAAACAACTTGAGTTATTGCCTCATGTTTGTTAGTGCGTTTAGTACATCGATCGAAAAATGAGTTTCAAACAAAGACCTGCAATTGAGTGTTGTGTTATAGTACGCGAGCTAAAAATTATCAGTAGCGTAGCGTCTAATTTTCATCATGTGTAACAGTCCGATTTCTCATTTATCATTTATTTCTTTTAAACTCAGTTTTCATAATTTTATTAATAATTCTCATCTCATTTCATCAAGTTAAATATTCCAACAGTTTGAAATTCGAATCAGGAATCTACAGGTAATGATACTCAATGAAAATTATAGTTAAATCCGTAAGGTGTCGCTGCTATTGATCTAGGTTGTTCACCGGTTAATTGTGGAGTCAGTACTTGAAAGAAGAACGTTTTCTCGTTTCTGTGGGAGAACGGAAAACAGTAACTCATTCTATGTTTCATTTCCACTTTATTGTTGTTAAGAGTTTCTAAATGGAAAGAGAGCGAATCTAATGAATTCCGAATTCCGAAATAATATAGACTCGGTTCTATGAAAAACTATTGATTTTCAAAAAAACTATTGAAAAGCGAATAATTTCGCTTTTCATTAGTTTTTTTTGAAAATCAATAGTTTTCATAGAACCGAGTCTATATTATTTCGGAATTCATTAGATTCGCTCTCTTTCCATTTAGAAATCTTCGGAATCGTTTATAATTTTATTGGAGCTGTGTTGTAGCGATTTTCAGTATTAGAAATTAAGTATTCTTTGATTTTCTGCATAAATTCCAATCGTCTGAGGCGTTATAAGTGGTCGGTAATTTTTCCGGATTTCCTCGACAACCAATTCAATTAGCGAGTGGGGAGATTTCGAATTTTCTTTTGTAAATTAACCTTTATCGATATCTGCTATTCCAAGGGTAAGTCAAATTCATTCTGTTCATTTTGAAAATATATATTCGAGAGATATGGTATTGTTATAGATTTTTTTTACCATCAAGATATTTTGAGTCATCTTTATGTCAAACCTTGTTATCTCACGGCTGGGGTAACCTCGTCTTTAAGGGAACTAGTCTTGCCACCTAGGGCAGTCACCTTGCGAACGATATTCAGCCAATCAAGTAACCTGTAAGCTGTAAGATACAGGAATACCAGAAAACTGATGTAAAACACCAAATCCAATCATCTTGGGAATTAATATCATTCCTAAAAAGCTAAGTGTTTTTCTTAATGATCAAATTCTTCTTTTCTATCTTCGTTAATTGTTGACTGAGCTTTATCAGTGAGTTTCGATTTGTTGAAGAGCTCTGATTATTATAAATTGAGAATTTGTACTATGTAATTTGAATTCATCTTGTTTGAGACTCCTTTTTTGTTAGTGGTTAATCTTTTTAGTTAAGTTATTTTTTTGTATTATTTACCTTGATTAGAGTTAGTAAATTATTAATCAGATACTGTGATTTTGATATTTATCTTGTAATAAAGCTAGTTGATTGAAGTGATGAATATTATTCCTAAGGCTATATCTAGGACCTAGGTTTTAGACGAAGATCTCACACACTGAGATTAAGGGACTCTGATCTAGCTAGGCACAGTTATTAATAGGTAGTGTCAATTGTAATTTTCTTCAACTAGCTTTTCTATAATTGAATCTGATTAAACTTCATTATTTAGATTTCTTAGTTCCAGTCGAATTGAAATATTTCTCCAATTTTAGATAGAATTAGAAACAAAACTAATGAAAAAGCGAAATTATTCTCTTTACAACAATAAAGTGGAAATGAAATATAGAATGAGTTACTGTTTTCCGTTCCCACACAGAAACGAGAAAACGATCTTCTTTCAAGTACTGACTTCACAATTAACCGGTGAACAACCTAGATCAATAGCAGCGACACCTTACGGATATAACTATAATTTTCTTCGGGCATCATTACCTGTAGATTCCTGATTCGAATTTCAAACTGTTTGAATATATAACTTGATGAAATGAGATTGAATTATTAATAAAATTATGAAAACTGACTTTGAAAGATATAAATGAATAATTCGAGAAATCGGACTGTTACACATGAATCTAGAACTCGTCAAATTCAAGGGCGTACCCAGCGAGGGGCAGAGTGGGGAGCCGCCCCCCTCTGGACTACCCTGGCACAATAAACAATAGTCCAGTCAAAATAGATAAAAAAAAAAGTCATAAGTTAGCCAAAATTCGCATAGAGCTGAAAATTTGCAGAGGTGTTAAATACATCATTGTAAATGAAATGTCAAAAATCCCCTTCGATCCTACTTCTGCAAAAAATTTTATTGAGGTCAAACATGCAAAATTTAGGATTTTTTCCATTTTTCTCCAAAACGGTAAGTTTTATCGTAAAAATAAATCAGACAAAAATTGTAGATCATATTATTCTCTATAAAAATGGTTCAGTCACTTTTTCTCTTACAACTCACCATTCGTGAGATATCGCGGTTTTAACTATTAGAAAATTCATATTTTACATAATATGCACTTCAATGCAGCCTGTACACGTCACCGGACGTTCAATACAAATGAAAATAAGAAACTATTGGTTTGTGTTACACAATAAAACTTGTATAAATTGACTGAGTATTTTAATATAAGAGACTATACTGTTAGTCCCTAATTCCCTTCGGCGGTAACCTTGAGCAACACCTGCTAGCTACGTCATTGTCCGAGTGTGAAGGGTCGTATACCTGCCTATTTATGAAGGAAGTAAACGAAATAACTTAGTATATACTGTTAGTTTCGAAAATTACTTTGCAGTGAGCAGACGCGCTTATTTGTAATATTTTCAATTTTAATTTGTGTTGTTAAATAATTTTAACAAGATGTCAGAAGTTTGTTTTATTTGGTTTTATTTGTGATAAACCTTTGAAAGGAAGTGAAGTTGTTGTTGTTGATCGTGGAATGAAGACTTTGATTGATGCAAGTGTTGAAAGAAATGATATGTTTTTTGAATACTTGAAAGACAAGCAATCTGTGACAGTCCACGTGCATTGTCGTAAAATGTACACTCGAAAGAGTAGTATTGTTGCAGCTAAAAGACAGCGTGAGATAGAACAAGGTAGTACATCCTCGATAAGTCCGCCTCATACTAGAATACGAGTAAATGAGCCAGTTTTCAACTTCAAAAGATATTGTTTATTTTGCGGCGATGAAGCAAATGAAGAAGATGAAAAAAGAAAGCGCAGAATGTTCGTCGTAAAATATATAATGTCTACACTTGAATTTAAAGATTCCCTTTTAAAGGTAGCTCGGACTCGTTCTGATGACGTAGCAAAAGCTGTTATTGCCCGCATTGAGTATGAATTTGATATTATTTAATTGATTGCGCAGAAGTATCTACAAAGATTGGTTCTTCTCCACACGACATCGTTACAAATGGAATTCGTTTCCTTCTTGCAATATATGGTGCTCCAAAAAAATTGATTCCATAGACAAATATAGATATTTGAGGTTTGTAAAATCTGCTTGGAACAATAAAACAGTACAGTTGTCTTGTCTGACTCCAACATCTGCTTCTGCCTTTCAACACTTGTATCGTGTGTATTATAAAGTTCAAGTGTGGCTAGGCAATGAGCTGGACCCAGAAGAATGGGGTTGGAAATTAACAGACAATTATTTGGAGCTAATTCAAACTCTACAACCGCCTGCTCCAGAAAAACTGCTTAATACTATTTTTTGTAATTGCAAGACGGATTGTAGTAAGAATTGTGGCTGTCGAAAAGTGGGATTATTTTGTTCGCCAGTATGCATCAACTGTCAGGGTCACACTTGCTCCAATATTGAAGAAAATATGACAGATGAAAATATTCATGATATTAATGAAGAGACAGTTGAAGCATCCCTTTTCTTAGAACAGCGAATAGAAATTCTGCAAGAAGAAAATGAAGACGAAGAAATAATTGTCGACGTAGAATTAGACAGTTATCTAATATAATAATATTCAGAAAAAAAACCTATTCCACTTTAATTATTAGCAATATTACCATTCTTTCAATCAATAGGATATGATCTCATCGAGCTTTTTTTATTACAATAGATCGTGGAGTATACATTACCTCATAGGTGGTGCGGAAACGTGTGCATATTATGTAAAATATGAATTTTCTAATAGTTAAAACCGCGATATCTCACGAATGGTGAGTTGTAAGAGAAAAAGTGATTGAACCATTTTTGTAGAGAATAATATGATCTACAATTTTTGTCTGATTTGTTTTTACGATAAAACTTACCGTTTTGGAGAAAAATGGAAAAAACCTAAATTTTGCATGTTTGACCTTCAATAAAATTTTTTGCAGAAGTAGGACCGAAGGGGATTTTTGACATTTCATTTATAATGATGTATTTAACGTCTCTGCAAATTTTCAGCTCTATGCTATGAATTTTGGCTAGGTCAAATGTCTATTTTGACTGGACTACAAGGTTTTGCGAAGAAATCGGAATGAACGGTTCAAAGTAAACTTCACACCATAAGTAGAGACAATAAAATCGAAAGTCGGCATTCCACGAAAATTTACTGAACTTGTGTTATCATCATGGGTTTCTTCAACATCTGGTACATACTTATAAATTCGTCGAATTCTGCCAGGTTCTCATTACAAAAAAGGTGATTAATGAGCTTTACTTCATTTTGTAAAAATATCAGTTTTTAAATGTTTCATACTTAAGGAAATATAAGTGAAATATCTCTTTTTCTCGAATGGGAGTTGGATGTAGAAAGCCCGAATAGAATTTTATCGGCAACACTTCACTTGAACTAGTTACATGCATATTTTTGTTTGTCTTCATCTGGTTTTTTTGAATAATGACTGGGCTGCTGAAAAAATAAGAGTAATTTTCATCAGAAAAATGTTTTAAAAAAAATCGTCTTTTTTAAACTCAATTTTTCTTTCTATAGTGAACCCTATGAAACGAAAGAGAAATGGAAATGATAGAGATAATGACCAAATCGATCGAATTGTACTCCCGAATTCATCACAGGCGGATGATTAGAGTTCATCACGACTAAAGATACAAGAAAACTTTTTTGAAAGTGACATAGACTTTTATGTTGAGAGAGCTTCTGAGCTTACGACAGAAATGAGCAAAAAGTTGTTGCAAAACCCTTGGATTCCACTAAAAAATTATGATTTTGCTAGTGATGCGACTAGTTTGAAAAGAAAATTCAACTACTCCTGGTTAGATCAATATGCACCTTGGCTAGTTTATTCAAGTCGCCTGAAGAGTGCTCCCTGCAAACACTGTGTGTTGTTTCCTCCAGTTAGGGGAACTGTAAAGAGAGTCTTGGGATCCTTCATAGTAAAACTGCATTGGAGGTTCAAAGATATTCATGAAGACTGTCGAAAACATCTTGATAGTCTGTACCACAAAATTTCAACCGCTTTAGTAAAGGCTCTCCTTGAAAACGTTCCTGTTGATATTCGAATTCAAAATTCCTACCAGAAAATAGTTGAGGAAAATAGAAAAATTTTGTCGTCAATGATTTATTGCATACTGTTTTGCGGTACCCACGATACAGTTCTTAGAGGCATAGAAGGGGATGCAGGAGTTTTCTTCGATCTTCTACATTCAGCAATTGATAGTGGTGACGAGAAATTGGAACATTATTTAGAGAAATGTCGTAAAAATGCCTCCTATATATTACCCAAAATCCAAAACGAATTGATAATCTTATGGGGTGAAGTAATCAAAGATAGTATTATTACAGATGTGAAACGAGCCAGAGCTTTCGCTATCATGGCTGACGAAACAGCAGATATACGTGGAGAAGAGCAGCTTTCTATCGGTTTGCGATTTTATCCGACAAGAAAATATGGGTTTCGTAGAACTGAAAGGTCAAGATGCCTCATCGATAGCAGAAGCAATTGACAACTTCATCGTTAACCAAAATCTTCGAAAGGAAAATTGTGTCGGATTTGGTTTCGATGACTGTTCTACAATAGCTGGCAAGTTTGAAGACAACGAATTGCAAGCATTGTTGGATGAGGATGATGCTCAAAATCAAAAACAACTCGCGGATCAATAAAATGTGACACGGAAAGTCGTCTTTATACGTTTGACTGCTATGGGAAAGCTCCAGAAGATGGGAAAATAGGTTCCACATGTGCTGACTGAAAGACAGCAGGAAAATCGGAAAACCATTTGCGAAATGCTGCTAGCCAGGTACAAAAGAAATTCATTTCTGCATCGAATTGTGATTGGCTATTTCGAGAATCCCAAACGTAAACGATCATGGGTAACTCAAGGCAAACCAGCAACATGGACTGCAAGACCAAATCGCTATGGACGGAAGACAATGCACTGTGTTTGGTGGGATCAGAAGGGTGTGATCTAAAACCTGGCGAAACTGTTAATACTGAACGCTACGAACAAAAAATGATCGATTTGAATCGAGCTTTGCGTGAAAAATGACTAAAATATCTGAAAAGGCAACACAAAGTGATTTTCGTTTTTTTTGCGCGCTTCCCAGGAATAAACAAACCTGTTACACCACATGAGTGGCGGAGAAAGGAATTGAGATGCCTGTTTACTCGCTTCTTGAAGAGGGTCGAATTGTAGGATGTTGAGGAGCGAACGGAAGCGAATTCCACAGCTCACCGGCCCTGTAAACAAAAGAATTCTCATAGAAAGAGGTTCGAGGGGTCGTTAAACGTACCGCCATATGATGAGAACTCCTTGCCAGCCTAGTGATGCGGCAAAACATGAGTTTTCCCGGAACAAGGTCTTTCAGCTCCTTGGAGCATCTTCCGTGGAAGTATCTGTAAACAGAGAAAGGACAGTAACTTGTCTTCTGAGAGCCATTGGTTGGAGATCGCGGGTGATCTTCGGGTCGTCGATGAGGCACATAGCCCGTTTTTTCTCACTATCCAACATCCGCAACGAATGGTTGGGCGCAGATCCCCATACATGAGAACAATATTTCAAAGTAGGTCGAATCTGCGCCTTATATAAAGCAGCAGCTGAGATGACGTGAAGTATCGCTTGGCTCTGAAAAGAAAACTAAGTTTAGCTAACGCCGACTTAGCTATTGCTGATCCATGTTCATGCCAGCAAAACTTGGAGTTGACCGTTGTTTCGAGAAGGTGCATCGAATCTTTGGTTGCAATTTGTTGGCCTTTCCTCTTTAGAGGAGGTTCTCCAGCAGGGACCTTTCTAGAAAACGTAGTTGCTTGCGTCTTGCTCGCGTTGAAACTCACTAGATTCAACTGACCCCACTCAGATATCCTCTGTAAGTCAGAATTTGAATTATTGATTTGTTGACATCACTGACGCTGATATTCCATAGCTGTAATCGGCCGCAGACTACTGAAAGACGAAACCAGGGTACAATCGTCTGCAAAACCGAAGATCTTGTTCTCTGTAGATGTCAGAAGATCGCCTATCTACAACATAAACAAGGCGAAAGAATGGATCCCCGATGTACTCCTGTTTGCAACTGGAAAGAATCAGATGTTATACCGACGACCACAACTTGTATTGATCTATTTGAAAGAAAGCTACTTATCTAACTCCGAAATTTTTCGGGAAGCCCATATGCAGCAAGTTTATTCAACAAGGCTTCATGCCAAACCCTATCGAAGGTTTCAGAGATGTCGAAGGCTATTGCTCTAGATTCCTCATGCTTTTCCATCGAGGATATATAAACTTGAGTGACGTAGGCGAGCAGATCTCCTGTCGATCTTTACCTGCGAAAACCATACAGACGGTCGTTGGTAATTACCTGCAACTCAAGATATTTGATGAGTTCATCATTTATGACTCTATTCATCATTTCGGGCATAATGGAAAAAAGTACAATAGGGCGGTAGTTTTGGGATAAGGAATTCTTTCCTTTCTTTGGGATCGGTTGAATTCACGCTATTTTCCAGCTGCTCGGAAAAGTCTGGCTTTCATAAGAAATTTGAAGAATGGGTGCCAGTTTGGAAGCACACTTTCTCAGGACGATTGGCGAAATTTCGTCTAGACCAACTGCCTTCTTTCAGTTCAGCTGCTCGAGAGCCCGTCTCACAGTGCGGACTCTGAACTTGGTTTCTGCCATGGAAGAATTTGTTGGTGGCATGTTCGGTGGTATTGCGTTAGATAAATCCAGCACAGAATTCTTTGAGAACAAGAGAGCAAAGAGATCGGCTTTCTCTTTTGCGGATGATGATATACTTCCGTCTTATCTAACAAGAGGCGGAAACGCAGATTTGCAGAAATTGGCACTGATAGTCCTCGCCATAGACCAGAATTGTCTAGTCCCGCTTGCCTGTTCAAGGAATTTATTAGTTACCCCTTCGTTGAACTTGGCATTTGCTCTTGCAGTTGTCAGGTTGCATACGTTCCGTTTTCGTACGGAGGTTGTTGTTTCCTCTTGTGAGCTCTGCTCTTGGCTGTAGAGGCCCTTTCGCAGTCCTTGATGAAACATGGCTTTTGTGCTGTTGTTCTTTTCATGGAATGAGGAATATAGAGATCCGTTCCTGAATGAATGATTTCTGTAACAGATTCTGTGCACACATTGATGTCAGGATCTGAAAGGCAAACATCACTGAACCACGAAAAGAATTCACGCAGCTCATACCAATTAGCACGGTTATAGTGCCACATGCACCACATGGTTTAGGTTCTTGTTTTAGCGGCACCACAATAGTTCCAGTAGCAGATGTAAGGTTGGGGTCTGAGTTGCTTATTGGTGCTGAGATCTCCACTCCAAAATCATCTGGATCTGAAATCAAAAAGAGATCCAAGGTGTTCGGGAAGTCGGTTGGGTGATCAGGTATTCTTGCCGGTTCGTCGACTAGCTGCGTTAGATTGTGGCTAATTGCGAAATTGTCTTCTCGCGTTATCATGAGCATAAAGACGGTGTTTTATCCTGCAAGGAGGGCGGAGTGCAGGCAATTCTCAGAAGAAATTATTCTCGACATCGTTTATCCACTGCTCAAGCCACAGAATGAATCTCGTAGTGAATGATACTAACAAAATACCGGAGATAAGAAACATAATAGCAACAATCAAAGATACTAGTTTCTTCAGAGAATCATCAGCTCGCGCAAAAGCTCGGCACCTAATCTATCGAGAATGTGTGAGACAAGCTGGTCTGAGAAATATAATAGCATAAGAAAATTCTCTTAACATTTCCCAGAAGTGATTAAATCTTTGGAAAAAAATATCTGTAGTTGGAAACTGTAAGACAAGAAAATCTGCTTACCAACTTCATGCGGCTTTAACAAAGTCGTCATGTGTTGTAGTATTTGTGATAATTGAAAAATATTCTGCCCCTCTGGAACATGTTGCTCATGCGAAATCTATTGATCTTTTTTTTTTTGAATTGTGGAGGCCTTTACTTGATGTAGATCCATGATATAAATGAGATGAAAAACACAAGGTTTAACTTTAATCTACACTTTATTTGAAAAAATTCGACGACGTTTCGCTGACACAGCAGCTTTATCAAGAATGAAAAACAGAATGAAGAGTATGGTATTATAAACAAATCGTAGAACAAGTTGGATGAATAACAGGAAAATTCACACCGAGCCATTGTACAGTTAGTATGAAAGGTAATAAAAACTAATTAAACAAGTTAAGTAGGGGTGAGTAATTCACATCTACCTGTTCATTCAAAAGCTTGTCCGAATGTTTGTATCTATTTATTTCTAATGCTTCTAGGAGATCTAATTTTGAACTTTTTGATTTTATATGTAATATGTCAAAGTTTTTATTGAATGAATGGTTTTCTTTTATTAGGTGGTTTGAATAATTTGAATCAGATTTATTTTTATCGAAGCTACGTTCATGTTCAGATGTTCTTATGCCAAAACTCCTATAGGTCCTACCGATATAAATTTTATCACAAGAACCGCAATTGAGTTTATAGATTCCTGATTTACTTGATTTTTCAACACGAGATTTATTATTTTAATATGTTTACCTAAGTTATTAGAAGTTTTGAAAGTTATATTAAGATTTTGTTTGACGAGAAAGGATTTAATATTTGTACTTGCAGAACCGCAGAATGTTAAACTGTTGAATATTTTATAGTCTTTATGAATAGGATATACTTCATTCATTGCTTTCTGATACAGTTTTTCACGAATGATTAGATCTATCATATCCGGATTATATGAATTATTAATGGCTATCTGTTTGATGATGTTCAACTCTTTATTATAATCTTCTACTGATAAAGGTAAATTGAGTAACCGATGTACCATGCTGTTCAAAGCTGCAATAAAGAATCTTTATTGGTATAGATATGTTGACGACATCTTAGTATGTTTCATTGGAACTACTCGTCAATTAGACTTATTTCTTAATTTCATTAATTCCATCCATTTGAACATTAAATTCACGATAGAAATTAAACAGAACGATTCCATTAATTTTTGGACTTAAAATCACTAAACAAAATAATAATCATGTTTTTCGGTCTTTCGTAAACCAACACATACTGATACAATTATACATAACTACTCATTACATCCAATTCAACACAAAGTTGCAGCTTTAAACAGCATGGTACATCGGTTACTCAGTAGAAGATTATAATAAAGAGTTAAACATCATCAAACAGATAGCCATTAATAATTCATATAATCCGGATATGATAGATCTAATCATTCGTAAAAACTGTATCAGAAAGCAATAAATGAAGTATATCCTATTCATAAAGACTATAAAATATTCAACAGTTTAACATTCTGCGGTTCTGCAAGTACAAATATTAAATCCTTTCTCGTCAAACAAAATCTTAATATAACTTTCAAAATTTCTAATAACTTAGGAAACATATTAAAATAATAAATCTCGTGTTGAAAAATCAAGTAAATCAGGAATCTATAAACTCAATTGCGGTTCTTGTGATAAAATTTATATCGGTAGGAACTATAGGAGTTTTGGCATAAGAACATCTGAACATAAACATAGCTTCGATAAAAATAAATCTGATTCAAATTATTCAAACCACCTAATAAAAGAAAACCATTCATTCAATAAAAACTTAGACATATTACATATAAAATCAAAAAGTTCAAAATTAGATCTCCTAGAAGCATTAGAAATAAATAGATACAAACATTCGGATAAGCTTTTGAATGAACAGGTAGATGTGAATTACTCACCCTTACTTAACTTGTTTAATTAGTTTTATTACTTTTCATACTAACTGTACAATGGCTCGGTGTGGATTTTCCTGTTATTCATCCAACTTGTTCTACGATTTGTTTATAATACCATACTCTTCATTCTGTTTTTCATTCTTGATAAAGCTGCTGTATCAGCGAAACGTCGTCGAATTTTTTCAAATAAAGTGTAGATTAAAGTTAAACCTTGTGTTTTTATCTCATTTAAATCTATTGATCTCATCATGGTAAGAAACCATATAAAACAAATCTTCAAATCTTGGCTGCCATTCAAAAGGATCGCGAAGATGTTGAAAGGTTATCTAAAGAATTGCTTGAAAATGCTCAAATCATTGGTGAAGCGGTAATCATTGAAATTTCTGTACCGCATCAGGCACAATTACAACAACACAGAAGTAACCCCCCATCGCAGATAGACAACGAGTACTGGAGGCGGTCACTCATCATACCTTACCTTGACTCACTAACAACTTCACTCAATATACGTTTTTCTGAAGACATCATCTCTGCTTTTGCACTAACAAAACTCCTTCCATATCATATGTTAAAAATGATCATCACGGAAGTTTAACAGATAGCGAAATCTTTCATGAAGTTCTACCATTTATCAAATGTCATCGCAGAATTGGATCTGTGGTTTAATTTGTGAGTGACAAGAATATGAATGAGAACAACTTGAAGGAGCTCGAAGCAATTGACCTTTTGAAGAAAACTGATATTTTCTATCCATCAATCAGACACGCCTTATAGATTTTGAAAGCTTTGCCGTCAACTACTGCTTCTATAGAACGGTCTTTTAGTACACTAAGGAGAGTTAAGACATAGATAAGAAGCACTATGAGTGAGGGGAGACTGAGTGCGTTATGCTGAATCAGTGTACACCGAAAATTCGTCTCAGCTAACCCGAGGAGGTAATTACTAGTGTAACTTTATAATAACTAATAATTATTGAACTCTGTTCATTCATCTCACCCTCAATTCATCAAAATAGTGAGTGACTGACTTGTGCGTGAAATGTGTTTATTGTCAAATTTGAGTTTTGAAAAAATATATTATACATACTTAATATGTGTTTCCCGCCCCCAAACTTCCCCGCAGTTTTCCGCGCTTAATTTTCGACTAATTTTCATTACAATCATGTGCCTGCCCTCCTCTTGCTGAACTTCTGGGTACGCTCTTGGTCAAATTATTTCGTTGTGAAAGATCTATTGCGAAAATGGTCTTTGATAGTAAATGTAAATAAATCATTTTTGATTTAATAACATTTATGGAAAATGAAGCGTGTAATGGTTTGAGGTTTCCATTAAACCAAGTAATAATAAATCATGTGTGTAAAGCTGTGAATATATCTGCAAGTACGGTAAAAAGAATAAAAAAGGAAGGACTTGATGTATTGAGTGGTGAAGCATCGGACTTTTCAAACTCCCAGTAAAGACAGCGAAGTTTTCCTAAAACTGAAATAGAAGAGGGAAGAGATGACTTCATCAGAAATCAAATTCACAATTACGTCAAAATTCGTAAAGAATCGCCCACCGTGAAAATACTTTTGGTCACTTTAAAGGAAGATAATTTGATTCCACAGGATTTAAGCGAATTAGCTCTAAGAAAGATGTTGAAAAAACTAGGATTCTGGTAAGACAATTGTTGTTTCCTCAATATCGAAACGATACTTAAATCTAGTTACATAGTACGTTATCCTAGCAACGGTTGTTTCCGATTGCAATTAAATTTTACATTTCTACGAAATGGTATTCATATTCCAGTTCCTGTTCAATATATCTTTTCCATAATAACAGTATATATATTTACTCCTATTCGATACAAGAATTTGGCGAAGAGATGGGATAATTTGGAATGAATTTCGAATAATAACCTAACCATTCCTAGGAATCTTCTGAGCTCTTCTACATTAGCATATTACTGATTTCATTGAATTGTACCACATGTGCAAGATATTCTATTTTATCTGAGAAAAATGAGCATTTATTCTTATTCAAATATAAATCATATTCTGACAGACGCTTCAAACAAGCATGTAAATTGTCATAACATTCTGACATTGTGGCACCATGAACGACTATGTCATCGAAACGCCAAATTCAAATATTCAAACAATTCAAATTCGCAGATCTTCAAGAATGGACGCAAAACACTACTTCTGAAAACTACACACACAACAAAAATTGTCGCATCACCTGGTATTCTGAATTCCACAATAAGGGGAAAAAAATCTTATCTATGTAGTAACATTTGTTTCCATATGATCTCACGTCTGAAACAAGATGAGTTTATTTCCCCATCAGTATTCATTCAATTTTTCTTTAGTTTTCACGCTAAATCAATGTTTTCTGTGTTTCTTGTTGATTTTCGAATCTTTGAATTTATTTTAATGGCTGCTGAACGTCCTGGACGCTATTTGAGTGATCATGAAGTGATAAGAATTGTAACACTTCTAGAGGAGGGGCGAAGCCAACGTTACGTGGCTAACTTGTTGAATATAAACCAAAGCACTATTTCAAGAGCAATTTATCAGAACCACGAAACACGAATATGAAAGAAGGGCCGGACAGAGAAGAAATCGGATAACAACACCAGTTGATGATCGTTGGCCTCGTTTAACTGCACTAAGATTTCGGCACTATACGGCTAGAATGCTACAAAATGAACTTGCACTTTCCAGAAATGTGCATATTCCATTGCAAACTGTTAGGTATAGGCTCAAAGAAGACGATATCAGACTAAGGATGGCTTCTACCGGCCCGCGTTTCACCAGAGAGCATCGAGTTGCAAGACTTCAGTTTGCGAGGGAACATGCAAATTGGGGTATTCCAGAATGGTCGAATGTTCTCTTTTCCGACGATTCCAGGTTCTGCCTGGTATAAAATGATAGACGCATGACTGTATACAGATGAACTGGGGAACGGTATCAGCAATGCAATATTCGGCAAACCGAAAACTTCGGAGGAGGCTCAGTAATGAAGTGGGGAGGCATTTCTTTTCATGGTCGACCTGAGTTAGTTTTAGTGAATAATGGAAGAATGACAGTGGCCAGATACAACGCAGATATCCTTGAACCCCATGTTGTACCCTTTGGCCCATTAATTTGCGAAAACTTTATGTTTTTTTATATGCATAATAATGCTCGGCCTCATACATCTAGAGTAGTTACAGAATTTGTGCAAAATGCCGAAATTATTATTTTAAGATGGACAGCCAGAAGCCCCGACTTGAATCCCATAGAACATGTTTGGGACAACACGGGGTGGAAAATTCAGCAACGTAAGATGCCTTTTAGAACACTCCAAGAACTAGAAAATCTGCTTCCTGAAATTTGGAACTCAGTGACTCAATATTACATCCAAAATTTGTTTGAGGGGCTTCCGAGACGTAAACTGGCAGTAATTAGGGCTCAGGGAGGAAACACTCGATTTTGAAAATGATTAGTAACCATTCGATGCTAGTTGATTGGTCTTTACGCGAACGTTTGAAGATGGTAGAGTTTTTTAATTTTTCATTAACTCGAAAATTGTTGATATTTCCCATCATACACTCATCTCTTTTGAATGATATCTTCTTATTTTACACTTCTGAAAGTTACCAAGCGACTCTTGAATGACCAACCTAAAGGTTTATATAGTTTTGTCGTAAAAGTAGGGTGATGCGACAATTTTTGTGGGGAGTGTATATATAAATTTCAAGAGCTTAAACTAAATAAAGTTTATTATTATTATTATTATTACTTCGATCTCAGAATTACTTTGAAAGAGAATAATTGTTTCATTTTCTACAATTTTCATGTCGAATTTGTGAGTTCTGAAGTTCAATCAATGTTTAATAGTATTTCAACTCTATTTTATTAATCACCAATTCTCGTTCAAATTAGAATTATTTCTTTAAATTCTATCATTGTGAAGCTTTCATTGGAAATAGAGGTTATTTCTGTAGAAGAAAAGATTGAGATGGTTCGTATTCATTGCAAATGTACTTGGAAAGTTGATGACGACGTTGGATTTTATTGCCTCATTAACACAGTAATCAAATTGAAAATAATAACAAATGAAGAAGAAATTATTTCCAACTCATTTGCAGCATATTCGAACATTCGAACAATCAAATACTCACCAATCTCCAATACAAACGTTTTTCTAACTACGTATTTACTAATACATCGGTATATGCCAGTATTTTCCAGACTAGCATTCGTTATTTTAAGCGTTTTCTTTCCATCATTGTCTTGCAACAACTTCCATGAATTTCCAGAGTCAAATTCCATTTCATCATTATCACCACAATCAATGCCTCTATAATTTAATCCACATGACTAGAACAGAATCGAAATGAAAAATATAGGAGAATAAGTAATGAGTCTATTCTTATATAACTTTTTCAAGGAAGAAGGAACTTGAGTATTTCTTCCTGTCCCTAGAACGTTCACCTGAGGATGGCCCACTTGTGCTCGGCGGTTATGAAAGGACGACCCACATGCGTCCCGTGATGATTTATGCAGATTAATAAGCTACCGAGAATAATTTTCACTTTCGTAAATTATACACAAAATGTCAATTCAAAATAAAAACATATATAGAAAAAAAATTATCTATAAGGGCACATCAGATATTTCACTTTCTCTTTTATATTTATATCGGATATTTATGAGAGAATGGGTACCTATGTACCTGATTCAATCGTTCCCCAATATATTTGTCAAAAATAAAGTATTAATCAATTTATCTACATGCACAGGAGAAACGCAAGTGGGCAATAATATTTCAAGACGCGGTACACATTTTATCCTACGTCGGCCTTTACTTAATCTTATGAGTTTCATATATATATATATATATATATATATATATATATATATTATTAGCTGTACCACTGAAAACTGATCGATAAGTAGCCGTTTTTTCATAAGAACTACTACATTCATCTAGCTTTTAAACGGTATATCAACTTTTTAGCATACTATTTTTTTACCAGCAATAGCATGGGTAAGAGGAAGAGTAAGAACATTAAATTCTCTTATCCTTCGATCACAAATGAGCTAGTTTCCCCGGAGCGTCTAAACAATTCCACAAATGACTTTTCAATAATAATAAGCGATAAATAAATAACATATCTGGATATTGAATGTTTGAGAAACTAGGAATAATTAATTTTTCTCGGATTAGAAGACGAAAATCAGAAAAAAGAATCGTAAAAGAATAAATCACAAAACGCTCGTATTACTTGATTTAAAAACAAATAAAAATATTTAGAATTTGACAGGAACTGTCATTCAATGAATAAATGAATTGAAGATTACATTTTCCCTTTTGACGGTTCCATTTTCTTTTTCGAAAAAAAGAAAACGTGCCTAGTTTCTCAAATATTGAATATCAAGATATGTTATTCGTTTATGGCTTCGAGAATGGAAATTCCTGTGTAGCGGTGCGGGAGTATGCATTGCGCTTTCCAAACAGACACCAACCTTGCAGATAGACATTTGTTGAAGTGTTTAGGCGATCCGGTGAAACTGGTTCATTCAGTGGTCTAAGAATTAGAGAAGGTGGTGGAAATGCTCTGCAATGGAGACAAGCACCTGCAATATTGCAGGCTGTTCGCGAGGACCCTACAACAAGTACTCGGACAATTGGTGCTACATTGAGACTTCATTATTGCACGGTTCATAGAGTTCTCAAACGAAATAATTTACATCATTCCCATTTGAGTAAGGTTCAAGACCTATTCCCAGTGGATAGTGAGGTGAGGTTGCAATTTTGTAGGTGGTACATGAATAAATTACAGAATTAGGGATCAGATAAAATTCTATGGAGGGATGAGGCAACTTTTACCAAAGTTGGTATGATAAATTTGAGAAATTCCCATATATGAGATACAGAAAATACTCATGGCACTATTGTGTCACACTCTCAACACGAGATTAGAGTAAATGTGTGATTGGGGTTAAGGAGGGGTCAGCTTCTCGGGCCAGTTATACTTCCCGATCGTCTCAATTCAAACGAATTTTTAAATCTATTAAATAACGAAATAAAGAACGTTCTGGAAGAAATGCCTATAGCTACTCGGCATCACCGTTGGTTTCAAATGGACGGCTGCCTGGCTCATAATTCTAGAATGGTCCAGAACTGGATGACTGAGAGATTTAGAGAGAAATGGATAGGTCGATTCGGGCCAGTGAGATGGCAACCCAGAAGCCCTGACTTTACGCCGCTTGATTTTATGTGTGAGGCTCATTAAAGACTAATGTTTAGAAAATTCCCTTTGATACTCGAGAAGAATTATTTAAAATGATTGAATCAGTTGCAACGAAATGAGTCAAAAACACATTGAACTCCAGAGAGAAGTTAAATTTTCAAGAAAAAGATGTGTTAAGAGCATTCTAAGAAGAGAAAAACATTTTCAACACCTGTTATAGTTTTGAAATCTCTTTCGTGAAAATATGATTCATTAATTTTTTAGTTCCTGTTCATGTTTCATTGAGTATTATGATATTTGCCTTTTCGAATTTTATGTTCTTATTACACTTACCTATGATATTGCTGGGAAAAAATAGTTAGCTAGAAAACTGATATACCATTTGAAAGCCAGTTAAATGTATTAGTTTTTACCAAAAAAAAACAGCTATTTATCGACCAGTTTTCAGTGGTACAGCTAACAAGAAAATACCACTAATTTTGTTCATTTCACAATTTTTTCATCTAACCTTTTACCACACCTGGTATACACAATCACCCGGTATACACAATTTTTCTACCATAAGTATCTACCTATCAGAGATATTCTTGTTTTTATAGAATAGGAATTTTATAGAAGCAAAAATTTTCGTAAAATCTTGAAGTGTTAAATAACTGGATAATTATCAACTTTTCGAAATAAGTTATGTGACTTTTTGTCACATATATATAATATATATATATATATATATATATATATATATATATATATATATATATATATATATATATATATATATATATATATATATATATATATATATATATATATATATATATATATATATATATATATATATATATATATATATATATATATATATATATATATATATATATATATATATATATGCAACCAAATTTATATGGAATCACTCGGTATTTCACATTATTGATTGTTCTTAACCATGGATCTTTGACTACTTGTGAAGAATGAAGTTTTTTGTCATAAAAAACTGGCAATGTTAAGTTATCACCGCATGTTAGGATATTGTACTCAGTCATCACTGAGATTTTAAACTGTGAGTTTCTAAATTTAGAAAAACCCTGTGCAGAGGGGTCGAATAATTGCTCTCGTTGAAGAAGGGGTGACACAGAGTAATATAGCGGCCACAATGGGGGTATCATTTCAAAAATCTATGCCCGATACGTGAAGCTACAATCTCAGCAAAATAGTCGTAGAAGAAATCGTAGGACGATCACTTCTGAAGAATAAGACCGCTTTTTGTGCCAAATTGCAAGAAGAGACCCTAGTGCGTCGTACCCCATACTCCAAAGGCAATTTCAGGAAGCAACAGACAATCAGTCGAAACGATACGTCAAAGACTTCGTTCAAGAGGTTTATACAGCAGAAGGCGCTTAAGAGTTCCAGTGCAAACCAGACAACAAAAAATTAACAGACTTAATTGGTGTATCGACAACCAAAATTGGAATATTGACAATTGGCGAAAAGTTTTTTTTTCGGATGAGACCAGAATTGGTGTTCGATCGGATGACCGCCGGACTCGGGTTTTAAGAGGTCGTGAAAGACAAGCTAGACTCCGAGCAGCAACACAAATTCCGAAATACCAAGGGGGCAGTGTGATGTTCTGTGATGTGTGTGCTGGAGCCCGTAGTGAGAATTTCATTTTTATGCAAGATAATGCTCCTCCGCATACTAGCAACCTCGCGCGACATTATATTGAAACAGAGGGAATCGCTATTTTGGACTGGCCAGCTTGCTCTCTAGACCTAAATCCTATTGAACATTTATGGAATAATCTAAAAACGAAAATTAGATCGCGTCAGGATAATCCAGGAACCCCACAATACCTCATCGAAGCCGCCACGATGTTCCGGCTGGATCGCATCAGCCATTTTCAAGTCGGAGATTCTTCTTCAACTTCTTCTCTACACTGAAAGAAGAATCTCCAACTTGAAAATGGCTGGTGTGATCCGATATATATATATATATATATATATATATATATATATATATATATATATATATATATATATATATATATATATATATATATATATATATATATATATATATATATATATATATATATATATATATATATATATATATATATACATACAGGGTTAGGCAAAAGTACCGGAACGGTTAATTATCTCAGTTATTTACCGAGCGATTTTTTTTTTAAAAATTGGTATTCCTACATTGCTAAATATAAAGAATTCAGTATCGATATTTCTTTCGTGCTCGCTAGTGTTTCCGGCGTAGTCGGAAATGACCAACTAAATCAAATTACTTTTGCATTAATAATCAACGGGACAGGTTGACAAATAAAGTCAAGTATTTGTTTAAGTTTAGATTTTTGCACTTTAATTCCTAATAATGGTATTCAAGCTCAGTGAAGCAGGACGGATCGAGGTTTTGATGATTCGCGGATATGGTGAGAGACAACGATCTTACCAAGAAGTTCGCAGTCTGTTCAATACTGTTCACTCATATCATCAAATTAGCAAATCTACAGTATGCAGAACCCTCCAGCGATATAAAGTAAGTCTGCAAGTGAAAGATATTCCCAGAGCAGGGCGCCCTAAGTCTACCACTGACGAAGAAACAAAATCAGACATTTTACTGACAATCGAGGAAAATCCTCAGGTTTCTACAATTAAACCAGCCTTGAATCATGATATTTCTCAGAGGTCAGTTTGTAAGATACTGAAAACAGAAAAAATGAAACCATATAAAATCCATTTCGTCCATGAGCTTACTTAAGACGATCCTGACCGTAGAGTACAATTTTGAGAGACCATCATGGAAATGATTATGGCGAATTCAAATTTTTTGAATAGAATCGTATTCTCGGATGAAGCTACGTTCTGCCTCAACGGTACAGTAAATAGGCATAATTGCCGTATTTGGTCGAGAGACAACCCACATTGGATTAGAGAGGTTCATACACAACATCCACAAAAATTGAATGTTTGGGCCGGTATTATCGGTGACCACATAATTGGTCCATTTTTTATAGGGGGGAATTTAAATGGAGAGCGATATTTGAAATTATTAGGAAATGAAATGGTGCCAGCCATAACAGCTTTATTTCCAAATTTAAATAATCCGTTAATCCCAGCTGATATTGTATGGTTCCAACAAGATGGAGCTTCCCCTCACTTTGCGGTAGATGTTCGATATTATCTGGATGAAGTTTCTCCAGACAAATAAATCGGTAGGAGAAGCCCCCGCGGTCACCTGATCTATCGCCTGTGAAGTTCTTTTTATGGGGTTACTTGAAATGACGAGTTTATATGGAACGACCTGTCAATTTAGATGAGTTAAGGCATCGCATAACAAAAGAAATCAATTTGATACCCCCACAATTTCTGCAAAATTCTCTTAGAAATTTCAGTGATCGATTAGGTTATTGTCAGGAGGTGAGTGGAACTCATTTTCAACACTTGCTCTAGTTTCAATATAAAAAATTTCTCTCGTTCTTGCAAAAATCAAAACTTCAACAAATACTTGACAATAATTGTCAACCTGTCACATTGATTATGAATTCGAGAGTAATTTGATTTAGGTGATAATAATTATTGTCTTTTTAATTTTTTTATGAACATGACATTGGAGGAAAAGCATTTTTCTCGATTGTTTCTAAGGAAGTTTTCTCCTCTGAATCTAGAAATAAATAAACATATAGAGTGTTATATTTCAGATTCTCATCTTGTGGTCATTTCCGGATACACCGGAAACACTATAAAGACACTGAATTTTTATGCTTCACAATGTAGGAATACCAATTTTCAAAAAAATCGCTCGGTAAATAACTGTGATAATTAGCCGTTCCGGTATCTTCGCTTAACCCTGTATATATTATGCGGCTCTGGTACTTTTACTGTTGACAGCTCCCATTTGACAACTACGTCGTGTATTTTGACATTTTTTTTTACCTAAACGTACTCACAACACTCTGATGTACGAATGAGTTTTGTTTTATTTATAGTAATTTCAAAAATTCAACTTGGACAAAAAATGGAATTATGAACATTTTTCACGATTTTCGACGTAGATTAACTCGACAACGGTGCTGCGATCAACTTGCTTTGACTTTCGTGTAGGAGGGGAAGCAGGGTCATGCTTATGCTTAGCGTAGAAGAAGAAGAGTGGAATGGTCATAGAAAAATATAGAGTTAAGTTAACCTAGAACCGCCTCGGTAGCTGCACGGTTAGTGCGTAAGCATATTGGAACTGCTTAGTCGAGGCTCCTGGTTCGAATCCGGGGTCAGGTTATGGATGTTGTCCTTGAACAAAAAAGTGCTGAATTTGAAAGAGTCGTCTAAAGAGGGCATAAACTTCCGACGACCAGATAACTTGTAATCCTTGTGGTGGCAGTTATCATTGCACGATCTAGGAGAGTGGTTCGGAACCGACTATAAACTGTAGGTCCGGCTGTGTAAATGGGTTAAGTTCCCGAGCACATTGTTAAAGGATGCAAGCAAGCAAGTTAACCTAGGATAGGGGCTCGTTCCTGTTCTCTTGTAATGGTTACACCATCGTATGATTTTTGTATTAATAAATGAGTAAGAACCTACTATTATAATTTTTTAATCTACCTAAATTCAGGACATCACGTCCCTTAGTTACCTAATAACTTATGGCGCAGTCATAATACTCCTTTTTATAAAGTCCAATAATAATAATTTCGAGAAATGGGTGACCACCGCGGTATCTCACCAATGTGCTACACAGGCAACGTTGCTGGAAATTGGGGGCTATGGAAGCTCGTTTTCTAAGTTACCTAATTGCAGCAAAAATTACAAAGAAATCAGAGGCAACACAATGTGCTTACTTGCTGCATTTTATTGGTGATGAGGTATTCAAAATCTTTTCTACCTTCAAAATTGATGAGGACGACAAAGATAAATTGCAAGTGCTTCTGGACAAATTTGAGGAACATTTTAAAGGCTAAGAAAATACGTCTTATGAAAGATACCAATTTTTCAGCTATGAACAGGAGCCAGGTCAGTCCACTAAAAATTTCATTACTGAATCGAAACAACAAGCTGCTAAATGCAAACTAGAAAAGTTACAAGATACAATACTTATTGCTACAATGATTGTGTGTGGCATAAAAACAATGTTGTTCGAGAACGTTTGCTCGAAGAAGACATTATTATTTTAGATCGAGCTGAAGAGCTGTGTCAAATTATAGAATCAGCACAAACAAAAAGTGTAGCTATGGGGACTTCATCAGATGTGCAAGTGGATGTAGTTCAACACAAGAATTGGCAGTCGAATGAAAAATACGTACAGAATTGCAAAAATTGTGGAAGGAGCCACAAATTGAACAACTGTCCCGCTTATGGCAAAGAATACAAGTTTTGCAAAGCTAGAAACCACTTCCAGAAGATGCGTAGAACATAATAACATATTTCGGAGATGAAACTCTACACTTGGCCACTATGAAACGCTGGTAGAACGAATTCTATCGGAGCTGTGTTTCACACAGTGACGAACTTCGTAAAGGTCGTCCAAAATCAGTTGTTTTGCCCAAACCATCGATGCAGTGCGCGAAATGATACACGATATACACCATGTGACTTCTGTAAGACCCTAAACATCAGTTCCACCAACATACATTCAATATTTCATGAACATTTGGCTGTCAAAAAGATGTGTTCGCTTGGGATACCACACGTCTCAAAAGAAGGTTCGTGTTGTTTGGTGTACAGAAATGTTGAAAAAAATCGACCGTGGTGCTTACAAAGACGTTTACAAAATCGTTACAAGCTACGAAATTTGAGAAAATGCCTACGAAACTAAACAGCAATCGACAGTATGGATCTTTCAAGACGAGCCAAACCCAACAAAAATTGTTCGTGCACGGAGCACTTCCAAGCAAATGGTCGCGTGTGCAACGATTTTCAACGACAGAAGAGGCAAGTGAAGTCTTTCAAAACCATGTTTTGGAGCTTTCCCATCCGAAGTGGCAAAAGTGTTTCAAAAATTGGTTCAAACTTAATATCCTTTGCCGGTTCCAAATTCAATTATCGAAGGAAGAAAACTATTAAGTATCGAGTGTGATCCTTAAGTCCTCGGAAAATATTCAAAAACCGATTTCCAAAGTTATTACAGGACCGGACTCCAGCATTCATTCGTTTAAACGAAAACTTTGCACATGAAAATAACTAATTATAGTGGTTATCGCTATTATGAAATAAGGAGCTATTTTCTCGTGGGATAACAAAATTTAATGTGATAAATATCCTCGAAAGCCAAAAAACAGAAAATTCTTTCAGGAAAACGATTATTATCTATATATAATAACTCAAAGACTTTGACAGTGTTCACATAAAGTAGTTTTTCTAAAATAATTATGTGGTAAAGAAACCCCAAGATCAGTTATGGAGTGAATTTTCGATATGTCCGTCTCCTAACTCTATGCATTTAGTTGCCCGTTAAATTACATCATAAGATATTCCATGAAGAATGTACACTTTTACAGTTAGTAAAAGTGATTGTAAATGCTTGGTGAGTCCTGCTGCCTGTAGCAGTAGATACTGTACCAGGAATGTGAGTATGAAACCGGAATTTTTTCAAGAGAAAATGCACGTTTATTGTATGATAATTATACAAAATAGTTTATTCAAAGTATTGTCCATCGCTAGCTCTACATTTTTCTCACCTTTCTGTCAATTTGTGGATACCACGCTAAGAAAACTGTAGCTCTTTTGGAGCAAACAAGTCATTGAGCCATTTCCGTGAATTTCCGTAAGAAACGAAGCGTTGCTCAGCAAGTTCCTATTCCATCGATGCAAGTAAGTGATAATCGGACGGAGCCAAGTCTGGAGAGTAAACCGCATGCGGAAGTTTATACCAACTAAACGTCCCAATCGTTTCCATGACCGGTTTTGCTGATTGTGATGGTGCATTATCCACTCCATTATGCACTCCTCCGGCTAATTCACTAATTTATTCACTTTCTAGAAAAGAAAGCAAACTCTTGATAGAGTTCTGCAATATCAGAGGACAGGGGCACAACAACGTGAATGTCAATGCAGTTCACCAGCATCTGCAAAACTTAACCGAAACCCAAATAAGTCAAACAACAACAACCGACACAACGTATTTAATGGGTACGAGTTACATACGAGATTTAGGTTTAAAAGGGGCCTCTGTGTTTTCGCCAGATCGGATGTTACATGCCAGAGGAAGGACACGATGTAGGACGACGCTTTCGACCTTGCGTGGTTTAAAATCTGTTTGCAGGATAAAAGACCGTCTTTATGCTCATGATAAAGCGAGAAGACAATTTCGCAATTAGCCACAATCTAACGCAGCTAGTCGACGAACCGACAAGAATACCTGATCACCTAACCGACTTCCCGAACACCTTGGATCTCTTTTTGATTTCAGATCCATTTGATTTTGGAGTGGAGATCTCAGCACCAATAAGCAACTCAGACCCCAACCTTACATCTGCTACTGGAACTATTGTGGTGCCGCTAAAACAAGAACCTAAACCATGTGGTGCATATGGCACTATAACCGTGCTAATTGGTATGAGCTGCGTGAATTCTTTTCGTGGTTCAGTAATGTTTGCCTTTCAGATCCTGACATCAATGTGTGCACTGAATCTGTTACAGAAATCATTCATTCAGGAATGGATCTCTACATTCCTCATTCCATGAAAAGAACAACAGCACAAAAGCCATGTTTCATCGAGGACTGCGAAAGGGCCTCTACAGCCAAGAGCAGAGCTTACAAGAGGAAAAAACAAGAACAACCTCCGTACGAAAACAGAACGTATGCAACCTGACAACTGCAAGAGCAAATGCCAAGTTCAACGAAGGGGTAACTAATAAATTCCTTGAACAGGCAAGCGGGACTAGACAATTCTGGTCTATGGCGAAGACTGTCAGTGCCAATTTCAGCAATTCTGCGTTTTCGCCTCTTGTTAGATAAAACGGAAGTATATCATCATCCGCAAAAGAGAAAGCCGATCTCTTTGCTCTCTTGTTCTCAAAGAATTCTGTGCTGGATTTATCTAACGCAATACCACCGAACATGCCACCAACAAATTCTTCCATGGCAGAAACCAAGTTCAGAGTCCGCACTGTGAGACGGGCTCTCGAGCAGTTGAACTGAAAGAAGGCAGTTGGTCTAGACGAAATTCCGCCAATCGTCCTGAGAAAGTGTGCTTCCAAACTGGCACCCATTCTTCAGATTTCTCATGAAAGCCAGACTTTTCCGAGCAGCTAGAAAATAGCGTGAATTCAACCGATCCCAAAGAAAGGAAAGAATTCCTTACCCCAAAACTACCCGCCTATCGTACTTTTTTCCATTATGTCCGAAATGATGAATAGAGTCATAAATGATGAACTCATCAAATATCTCGAGTTGCAGGTAATTATCAACGACCGTCTGTATGATTTTCGCAGGCAAAGATCGACAGGAGACCTGCTCGCCTACGTCACTCATGTTTATACATCATCGATGAGAAAGCATGGGGAATCTAGAGCAATAGCCCTCGACATCTCTAAAACCTTCGATAGGGTTTGGCATGAAGCCTTGTTGAATAAACTTGCTGCATATGGGCTTCCCGAAAAATTGCGGAGTTAGATAAGTAGCTTTCTTTCAAATAGATCAATACAAGTTGTGGTCGTCGGTATAAAATCTGATTCTTTCCAGTTGCAAACAGGAGTACATCAGGGATAAATTCTTTCGCCTTGTTTATGTTGTAGATAGGCGATCTTCTGACATCTACAGAGAACAAGATCTTCGGTTTTGCAGACGATTGTACCCTGGTTTCGTCTTTCAGTAGTCTGCGTCCGATTACAGCTATGGAATATCAGCGTCAGTGATGTCAACAAATCAATAATTCAAATTCTGACTCACAGAGGATATCTGAGTGGGGTCAGTTGAATTTAGTGAGCTTCAACGCGAGCAAGACGCAAGCAACTACGTTTTCTAGAAAGGTCCTCGCTGGAGAACCTCCTCTAAAGATGCAAGGCCAACAAATTGCAACCAAAGATTCGATGCACCTTCTCGAAACAACGGTCAACTCCAAGTTTTGCTGGCATGAACATGTATCAGCAATAGCTAAGTCGGCGTTAGCTAAACTTAGTTTTCTTTACAGAGCCAAGCGATACTTCACGTCATCTCAGCTGTTGCTTTATATAAGGCGCAGATTCGACCTACTTTGGAATATTGTTCTCATGTATGGGGATCTGCGCCCAAACGTTCGTTGCGGATGTTGGATAGTGAGCAAAAACGGGCTGTGTGCCTCATCGACCACCCGAAGATCACCCGCGATCTCCAGCCACTGGCTGTCAGAAGACGAGTTACTGTCCTTTCTCTGTTTTACAGATACTTCCACGGAAGATGCTCTAAGGAGCTGTAAGACCTTGTTCCGGGAAAACTCATATTTTGCCGCATCACTAGGCTGGCAAGGAGTTCTCATCATATGACGGTACGTTTAACGACCCCTCGAACCTCTTTCTATAAGAATTCTTTTGTTTACAGGGCCGGTGAGCTGTGGAATTCGCTTCCGTTCGCTCCTCAACGTCCTACAATTCGACCCTCTTCAAGAAGCGAGTAAACAGACATCTCAATTCCTTCCTCCGCCCACTCATGTGATGTAACAGGTTCGCTCATTCCTGGGAAGCGAGCATAAAAAAAAGGAAATCATTTTTTGTTGCCTTTTCAGATATTCTGGTCATTTTTCACGCAAAGCTCGATTCAAATCGATCATTTTTTGTTGGTAGCGTTCAGTATTAACAGTTTCGCCAGGTTTTAGATCACATCCTGGAGCTTTCCCATGACTTTCAAACGTATAAAGACGGCTTTTCGTGCCACATTTTATTGATCCGCGAGTTGTTTTTGAGTTTGAGCATCATCCTCATCCAACAGTGCTTGCAATTCGTTGTCTTCAATCTTTTTTGGTGGTTTTTCTCGTTCTTCGTTTTTCTCGTCAAAATCGCAAATTTTAAAACCACTCTAAGCACTGTGATTTAACAAGAACATGTCCATCGTGAGCTTCGACAAGCATTGGATGCGATTCTGCAACAGTTTTCTTCAAATGATAACAGAAAAACAATGCTATCCGCACATCGTAGTTTCCAGGCACAAAGTTCAATATGTTTAACGCTATTACACACGTTTGTTGCTGTTGTATGAAACGTGTACCGTTATGAGTTGCGAATCTTTATCTGATGTCAAAACAATAAAATGGCGCACATAACGCGGTCTGTGGTAACCACATCGACATCTATTGGCATATTCCGGTTTCATATTTACATACCTGGTGTTAAATTGTAGTGCTATCGGAGGTTTGGACATTTGGTCAACCATCGAAGAACTTTTAATCCTTTGGGTTCATAGTTGTACATACCTCAGCAAGAATTCACTGAAAATTTGCTAGTTCAATCATCAATAATCTATGGCTGTGGAACTGTATATTTATCTGTGGGTTTCAGGGAAATCACCATGTCTGTGGTTTGAGATTGACATTTCGATATAAGTAGAATTCCTCCAACTTATCGTCAAATTTACTATGGAATTTTTCAAATTTCGAATATATCTTTTCAATATTCAAACGGAGATTATGTAGACATGGTATACATTTATGGTTTTTGTGACGGGAAGAGACCACAGCTACTGAACGCTGGAGGCGCTTTCCGAATCACCAAATACCGAGTCGTGAAATGTCCAGACAGATACTTTGATATGCTGAAACAAATAGCTATTTTCCCACCTCTTCGACACTAGAACGACAGCGTAGGCGAAGGAATGAAAAAGGTATTCTGAAAGTTGTTCGTGACAATCCAAATATTAGTAACAGGTGAGCTGCTGCTCAGCTATCTAACCTAACCGAAGTTTCTTGCTGAAGCCCGAATCAATACGAGGGGAATGTGGTTTCAACATAATGGCGCAACCCCACATTTTTCCTTGAATTAAGGAAACCACCTAGATCTTGAATTTCCGAATCGCTGGATAGGCCGTGGTGGATCGGCCAACTGGTCGACTCGATTCCCGGATTTAAATCCACTGGACTTTTTCTTATAGGGTATTATGAAAGAGCGAGTTTATGAAGAGGAAATGAGTTCAAGGGAACCATTAATGCAGAAAATAGGGGACGTAGCACATTCCATCAGAACTAATCCTGAAATTATGGGAAAATCCACAAATCATGTTTTAAGGATATTAAAATTCAGAATAGCGATATACAGGGTGAACTTATGAATAGAAGTCCGACAAAAATTAATTGTTTGTAGTAATAGGGAGTTGATTTTACATGGTCTGAACCAACTCAGGAATTGGTCCCCCTCTGATCGAAAATTGATGTGTCAAAGCTTTTTCCGCCAAAATCAGTACATCTTGAGATAGAATGGGTGATAATTTTCATTGAAAATTTAATTGGGAACTACTATAAATGCTCGAAATGTGTATCTTCTTCTTAAACGCACCTCTCAACTCGATGAATTTAGTTTTCTCGAACATTACCCAGATTCACAAGAGTTATTCTACGTAATGGCCCACTGATCATTTGTTTCATATCTTCAACTATAGTAGGAAAAGTTCCGCAAATCTCAGATTGTATCGCTCCACACAGGAAAAATTCCATCGACGTGGAGATTTAGGACGCTAATCGATAAACCCCTCCTAGACCAATTCTTGATGAACTTCGAGGAGCTCCATCTAACTGAAACTAAATTTCATTTCGAAATCTATCCTCAAGAATCGTAAAAACAATGGAATTTCCCTTATCTGCTTAGTGGGTACGATAAATGTTCCCTTCAAAATATTTCGATTTCTATTTTACTAAACTTTGCTGATATTTAAATGCCTACTAATATACCGGTTTTACGTATAATCAAACCTTATCACACTAATGCGAATCTATGATGTCGATAGGAAAAATTATAATTTACATTACTCGTACTTCATAATTACCATTTCATGAGTGAAATCAAACAATTAATGGGAAATGTATTGATGCAAGTATTTATTTCAATGACAGTCAGTCAGCTCCACAACTCGGGTTGGAGAAAGGTATGGACTCAATCTCACGATTATGTGTTCAGTCTCTCTTTGTGTATTTTATGTATTCTGATTCAGGAAGGATTACTGGGCGTGCTGCAGTAGTCTAGATCGGAGCTATCTCACCCCCTCGAACTTTTCAAACTTCTCAACTTCTTATTTCTTCCGTCTTTTCTTCATATATTCAATCATATTCTCTAACCACTAACTTCCTTAAGGTCTTTTAATTACATATTTCTTTATAGTCACTTGTTTTCTTCTTCAGGTGTGGCACACAGGAAATAGACAAATACTGGGGGAACTGGGTAGGAGATACGAAATATTATTTTGCTGGTCGTGTAAATGTAGAGTATGGGTCGAATAATTATTATTTATTGGTTATTGCTTGCAAAGAAAAGAAAAAAAGATAGATGTATGAATACTTGAAAAAAGAAAGAGAAGAGAGAAAAAAGGAAATCCTACAACTGCAATTATATTTGAATTGTGGAGGACGTTACTTGATGTAGATCCATGATATAAATGAGATAAAAAACAAACAAGGTTTAACTTTAATCTACACTTTATTTGAAAAAATTCGACGACGTCGATTCCTGAATCAGGAATCTATAAACTCAATTGCGGTTCTTGTGATAAAATTTATATCGGTAGGACCTATAGGAGTTTTGGCATAAGAACATCTGAACATAAACGTAGCTTCGATAAAAATAAATCTGATTCAAATTATTCAAACCACCTAATAAAATAAAACCATTCATTCAATAAAAACTTTGACATATTACATATAAAATCAAAAAGTTCAAAATTAGATCTCCTAGAAGCATTAGAAATAAATAGATACAAACATTCGGACAAGCTTTTGAATGAACAGGTAGATGTGAATTACTCACCCCTACTTAACTTGTTTAATTAGTTTTTATTACCTTTCATACTAACTGTATAATGGCCCGGTGTGGATTTTCCTGTTATTCATCCAACTTGTTCTACGATTTGTTTATAATACCATACTCTTCATTCTGTTTTTCATTCTTGATAAAGCTGCTGTGTCAGCGAAACGTCGTCGAATTTTTTCAAATAAAGTGTAGATTAAAGTTAAACCTTGTGTTTTTTATCTCACTGTAATTATAGTTTAATTCCGCTGTGACTGAGGAATTCCATAATTATTTTTATTACTTCTTCCTTCTCAGAGAAAGTTATGTCGAAAAGACTTATTGGAGAAACAAGGAGTTCACTTAAGTTGTTATATAACATTTTTGAATTGGGCATATTGCTCTGACAGTTGAAGAAAATATGTGTCAACGAACCTATTTGCCCACATTCACATAAGGGATCGTCTCTGATACCAATTCTATGTAAATGGTAGTGACCTGATCTGAGCCTCAACAGGGTTGTTATATTCTTCCTATTTAGACTAGATTGAATGAACCATAGTTTTCCTATTATTTTCTCAGTACGAATCATATGGCTATACTCCACTCCTTTGTTTAGCCCAATATTTTTGAATTCCGTTTTCCATCTATTCAGTATTTCATGATAAAACGTAGGCCACAGCTTCTTCGGGTCTTCCTTCACAATAGTAGGATTAGGCATTTGTCTACCTTCGGCGACTAATTTATCGGCAATTTCGTTATTGGTTATAAAAGAATGGCTGGGTACCCACAGGCATGCAGTTTTATATCCCAAGTTTTTCGCTTCTGCAAATTCATTCTTCACCTCTATGGTCAGGATTGAGGTGTTGCCATTTACCAAGTTGTTCTTCAGGATTTCTAAGACACTACGGATATGATTAAAGCATATTTAATTTTCTTGATTAATATTTCCTTGATGGCTCTGCCGATCGCATATAATTCCGCCGTGCATATGGACCAGTGATCTGGTAGTCTAGCTTTGATTTTAAGGGACAGGTCTGGACAATACACTCCGTATCCTACTAAGGCTGGTTCCATTGAACGGGATGCATCCGTATTTGTTGTATGTATTGTTGTGAAGTCGTTGAATCTATTATGTAGCCATAAGTGAAAATCAGTCGCATTACTTACAGTATTTTTGAGAGACCTGAGTCCTATACCTGAATGTTATTGATTTTGGCTTGTTCACTGATATTGAAGAGAGGCAGCTGTGGGGCACTGAATATTTTCTTCCTGACAATAATATATCTTTTGGAACGCTTTCACAAAAGTTGGTATATTCACCTATGGCCTTCAAAGATCGATGGACGATATAATGATTTTACCCAATGGATGATTAGTCAATCTAAATGTTTTTGAAATGAATTTTATTGCCTGCATTTCCCACCTATATTTTAAGGGAGTGATACCTGCTTCTCGTAATAGAATGTTAGTTGGTGTAGATTTCATGAATCCTAAAGCTAATCTAATAGCAGCACTCTGGATTCTTTCCAGTCTGAGGTATAAGCTGTGAGGGCAAACCCCGTATAATATGGCGCCGTAATCCAGGAGGGGAAGGACGAGTGTTTTAAATAGAAGGAGTAAATCATTGGGGTGTGCTCCCCAGTGCGTCCCATTAAGCGCTTTCAAGATAGAAAAGGGTCTTGGTAGCTTTACCTGGTGATGTCTCCACTTGTTCCCGCCACTTGATTTCTGAGTCAAAATTAACTCCTAAATACATCATTTTATTTTTCCACGGTAGCTTTATCTGATCTATTTGTAATGCTGGTAGTTGGAGGGGAGCTCTAATTCTGGAAAATAGGATAGCCTCAAATTTAATGGGAGAAATGTACAAATTTTTTTTTTTTTTTGAACCAGGCATTCGAATTGTTTAGTGTATGATTCATGCAGTTGCTCATATTGTCTATATTAGTGCCTCTGCACAGTAGCACCAAGTCATCTGCGTATTGTAGGGGGATCACATTTTCTCCGAGGATTTCAGCAGGGACAGAAGACAGATTGTATAGGATAGGGCTTAGGATCCCTGGGGTAGACCCAAATTGGCAATCCTGGGTCCCATTACCCTATTGTTGTTGTGATCAAAGCTGTGTAGTGGTCTTCCTTGTAGCATCTCAAAAATAAGGTTATTCAGATTATCCGGTATCCCAACCATGCTCGTGTCCTCTATAAGTGTGTTTGGACTTACTGAGTTGTACGCCCCTTTGATGTCTATAACCACAGCAATAACTACTTGTTTGAGTAGGAATGTTTCCCGGATATAGTATGTAAGGAAGGTGAGACCATCCAAAGTGGAATAAGTTCTCCTAAACCCAAACATCGGATCCTCCTGACCTAACTTCTTTTCTATGATTGGTTCGATGCATTCTTTTATGATGAGTTCCAGGATTTTCATAACGCATAGTATTAGTGCGATAGGTCTATAGCTATTCACTAGATCCGGGGGTTTCTGTTTATGGAACAGAAGGATTCTTCATTTCTACAGGGAGTAGTGGATTGGCAATGAGGTTATTGTACAGTTCACATAGGGTGAGTTTAGCAGATAGCGGAAGATGAGAAAACAAGCGAAAATCCAGGCCATCCAAACATGGTGCAGTATTTTTTTTGCTTTGAGTAAAGCCAGATTTAGTTCAGCCACGGTTAATGTAGGGGCTGAAAGATCATTCTCGATGATATTGGGCGTCATTGGATCTGGTTTAACCAGATCTATGAGCATGTCTTCCACCACTTTACTTGATAGAATCACTCCGTTAGCCATGTGACTTCTGTTGAACTTCTTAACCGACCGCCACGCCCACTAAGAGTTGATGAAATTAAGGTTTTCGCAAAATTCATTGAAAGACTTCTTTTTTTTTTTGGTTTTGATCAGTCTTACCACACTGGCTTCCATATTGACCGCTTTTATGAAGTAAGGGAAGTTAGGTTCTCTCCCATATTCCTTGAAACACTTCTTTCGTTCTTTTATAGCGTCCCGAATCTAATCATCCCACCAGTGAACCCTATATTTTAGTGAAATTATTGGTATTTAATGTTGGTAAGGTGGCATCAGCAGCATCCTGCTGACAAAATCATTCACATCAACAATATTTCTATGAGCTGTAAGGTTAGAGACCGGGCCAGTGAAGGCATTCCAATCAGCTTGGCTTAGGTTATAACGTCTCGTCGAAAAATATTTTTGTGAGTGATTGGGTAAATGTGCGTCTATGGTGACAAGGATTGGAAATGATCACTGGTCCCACAGGCATCCTTAACTTGCCAATAGGTCCTCAGAGCGATGTTATTAGAGGCTATCGTCAAATCAGGTACACTTGTTAATATTCGGAGGTGTGATTCTAGTTGCAGATCCCTCATTCAAAATGACCATTGCCTCCGCAAGCACAAACCCCTCAATCACAATACCATTTATGTTAATTTTACCGGATCCCCATATGCGGTTCTGTGCGTTTAAGCCACGTAGCCAGATATATGAGATATTAGAACATGAATTAAAATTTCTAGAAGGTTTTCTTGTAAGTTAAGATCAGGTGGAATATAAGTCGAAATTATACGGATATTTTCTATTATTAAACCTAGGCATTGAATCCTTCCCGCGCCATCCAGAGAACGTATATTCATCTGAACGGCCCGGAGAGGGCTCCTTACAGCTACGGCTATGCCACCGTACCCCATCTAACCGATCCTCCCTGAAGACGGTATAACCTATAAAAGTGGCATTTTTGTATGGTTTGAAGAAGGTTTCATTCAGCGATATCACATCTGGCATAACATCTTTAATAAGGAGCTTTAATTCTTCGAAGTTAGCCTTAAATGATCTAATGTTCCATTGTAATAACATCATTTTGTATGCGAATTTGATAGAAAAAGAAAAGAGAAATAAAAAAAAAAAGTAAGGTTAAGGTAGAAAATATATATATATATACAGGGATATCCACCGGGACCGTCCGTTAAAAACTTTTTAAGTTCCAATTACAATATCAAGCTGAAATTTTATACGCGGCCATAACTAGCGATTTCCAATTGGAGTGAAATAATTTCGAAGTGATGCCATTTCCGGTTATACCGGAAGTGGGTCATCACTTTGTTATTTCAAATGTGGCAATCTACCTTTTTTATTATACATCTAGAACCGACATTTGAGCAACGCATGAAATACCCAAGTTGTTGGCACTTATCTGTCAGAACTTTTGACAGATTTAATTATTTTTGTTATAAAATAGATTTTTGAGGAACATTTAAAAAAATTGTAGCTCGTAGATCTTTTGCACTACAGACACAATTTTTGCTTGGGTGGATAGAAGAAGGATCAAGGAATTTTTTAAGCAATCTACATATGTCAAATGTTTATTGCGTTGTTTTGTTTGATTTTTTCAATTTGGCCGTTTTCAAACAGCAATAACTCAATTTTTTCAAAATGCACGTGCCAATTTTTATATCGCCATCAGATGAAGCGTCAAATTTCAGATGGAATTGTATCAGCATGTACTATACCCATCTCTTGAAGTTCCGAAATAATTTGGGAATATATTGAATTTTGATGATTTTACAAAAACTAACAGAGAATGCTTTAAAATATTTGAATCAAGTAGCTGAACTGGCTACGCTCACCTGACAGGTGCCTAAAATTAATGTACTTGTCACTTCATTCATTCGAATTTGATATTTCAACAAGAACTGTCGTTATTTCAGATTGAAAATATCCAAAAATCACATTTGGAATAAAACCATGTTATGTTTAATCACTTTTTAATTCATGGCGAATGTCAAAAAATGGTGGATAGAACTTGCAGGCAATTCAATAACCAATTTCCAAATTTGGCGCCCATGAGTAAAACAAAATTTCGAAGGATGAGAAGCAACTTTCTGCAACTTGGAGGAACAAAATACAAAATAGAAACTAGAAGAAAACCAATTCTCGAGGACAACGACAATCAAATCAATACGCTAGCGTATTTTCGTGCCAATCCACATGCGTCCATTAAGTCAGCATCAATGGATATTGGATTGAGTTATACTTCCATTCAGAGGATCCTTAAGAAACATAACATGCACCCGTATTCTTTCATCAGACTACAAAAATTGAAACCAACTGATCTTCCCAAGCGGCTAAATTTCTGTGAAAATTTATTAATTCGGCTTCAAGAAGATGAGACAATTCTGCAAAAAATTATATGGTCTGATGAAGCCAAGTTCAATGAAAGTGGAGTCACCAACAGGAGAACTCGACATTTTTGGGCCACAGAAAATCCACTTTTCATTGAGGTTATTGATTTCCAAAATAAACTCAGCGTGAACGTTTTTGCAATTTTCATGAATGATTTATTGGCTTATCACATTAATGAGGAAAATCCTAATGGACAAAGATATCTGGAAATTTTGAGAGGAACATTAGCAAATTTTTTAGATGGATTACCCCTTAACATTCTGAGGGATTGATATTACCAAATGGATGGTGCACCAGCACAAACACGAGCTGTAGATCGGCAGCTAACAGAAATGTTTGAGTATAGATGGTGGGGTAATCAAGGACCGAATTAATGGCCTCCGCGTTCTCCGGTCCTGACGCCCCTTGATTTTTATTTATGGGTCAAAATCAAGAGTGAAGTGTATCTTAAGAAGTAAGAAGTAAAGAAGAGTTACTAGAGCGCATAATGCTTTTCGTAATAATGATCCTGAGGAAACTAGGAAGGCAACTCAAAATGGGGGCCACATTGAACATTTATTCAGATCGTAAATTAGTTTTCTCCTATGATGTTTGCTATCATTAATTCGTATTAATGTAATTATCTTCGATGATTGGTTTTCGCTTAGTTCCTACAATTTTTATTCATCCGAATTGTAGAAAGTTGCTTCTAATGCTACGAAATTTTATTTTACTTATAGACGGTAAATTTGGAAATTGGATAATGAATTGCCTGCAATTTCTACCCACTACTTTTTGACATTCTAAAATGAATTAAAAAAAGATTAATTATATTTTCGTTTGAATAGCCAGTGGTTTTATTACAAATGTGTTGTATTTTTTGGATATTTTCAATCTGAAATAACGACAATTCTTGTTGAAATATCAAATCCGAATGAACGAAGTGATAAGTACATTAATTTTAGGCACCTGTCAGGTGAGCGTAGCTAGTTCAGCTACTTGATTCAAATATTTCAAAGCATTCTCTGTTATTTCTTGCAAAATCATCAAAATTCAATATATTCCCAAATTATTTCGGAACTATAAGAGATGGGTATAGTACATGCTTATACAATTCCATCTAAAATTCGACGCTTCATCTGATGGCGATATAGAAATTGGCACGTGCAAATTGAAAAAGTTGAGTTATTGCTGTTTGAAAAAGGCCAAATTGAAAAAATCATACAAAACAACGCAATGAATATTTGACATGTGTAGATTGCTCAAAAAATTCCATGATCTTTCTTCTATCCACCCAAGCAAAAATTGTGTCTGTAGTGCAAAAGATCTACGAGCTACAATTTTTTTAAATGTTCCTCAAAAATCGAGTTTATATCAAAAATAATTAAATCTGTCAAAAGTTTTGACAGATAAGTGCCAACAACTTGGGTATTTTATGCCTTGCTCAAATGTTGGTTCTAGATGTATAATAAAAAAAGTAGATTGCCATTTGAAATAACAAAGTGATGACCCACTTCCGGTATAACCGGTACAGAAATGGGTACAGCGATATGAAGGGGCTAAAAATGGCGATGATTTACCAGAATTTGGCTCAATAGGAAAAGAGGACAAAAAAAGATGAGGAAAGAATAGTGAATCTGTTTTCGCATAATCCTGCTTTAACACTGCGCCAAGGACAAGCAAAATTAAAGGCAAAAGGTTTAGATATATCCTACGAAACTATTCGAAACCATATTTGAACGCATGACCTGAAATGGCGCAACACAATGAAAAAGCTGCTGTTGACTGAAAAACATGTGACCAAGCGACTCGCTTGGGCGCATGAGAATATTGATAGAGATTTTGAAAATGTCCTCACACGAGCCTGGTCAACTTCCACCAATAGACTTGTTCAGCGGACCATAAAACACGGAATAAAGTTGCATCTTTGGGGCTGTTTCTCAAAGCAGGGATTCGGCACTTTGCACCTCTTTACCGAAAACCTAAAAGCCGAGAAAATGATGAAAATCTACAAAAAGACCTTACTGCCATCTGCCAAAAATGAAGATTGGATTCTGCAGGAGGACAACAATCCTAAACACCGCAACAAGCTCTGTACTGAGTGAAAGACTCAATCTGGCATTGGATTGGCCGTCGCAGTCGCCCGATGCAAATCCTATTGAAAATATGTGGGCATATATTAAACAGAAGCTTCGAGGAAGACGCGCACACATTTTGAAACAGTTGGCTTACGAAATTCGTAGGATCTGGAGATCGTTGCCACTGGAATACGCCGTCAAATTAGTAGAAAGCATACCTCGGAGATGCCAGGCAATTATCGATGCCGGTGGTGACTGGACACATTATTGACCAAATTGCATCATCGTTTGTAATGTGTACAATGTATATATAAATATGTAGTTTCATCAAATAATTTTTTTGTGAATAAATACGACCACACTCTTACTTGACTAACTGTATGTATGGTATGAATTTTGACTTTAAATATGTAGTTGTAATTCTTACCCTGAACTGCCATTCAACATCTCCTTTCGCTTTCTTGCAATTCAAATTTATGGAAGATCCAGCCTTGATCCTGAGTCTCTTTATGGGAAAAGGTGGTTCATCGTTCATGTAATCTGAAGTGAAATTATATCTAGTTAATAAGGAATTCTCATAATGATTAAACTTGTAGAGATATACATTTTTCCTTATCGTATTTTCAAAAATAGAAGACGTTATTTTCTCCTCCACAAACTATCGTTGTTTTACAAAGGAAATAATTTTTCTGTGAAAATCAGATGGAATTATTACTTTTGAGTCGGTACGATATCGAATATCGCTTAATAAATGTGCGCTGTGCCAAGCAATTAACGCATAATTTCAATATTTCTAATTTCTTTTTTTTTTGTGGAATTTCCCGGATATTGCCAACAGTTTCCATAAACCATAGGTAGTTGGAATAGAATAGAAAGAGTATTTTGTCTCTTTCCAAATATAGTGGGTGATTCACCAGTGGCGCAGTGCTCTGTAGCTCGTACACTCTTGAAGATTTCATTTTTGTTCGAACGGTATTGTATTTAGAAAGTGAAAATCTACTTCAGCAATTTATTTTGAAGTGAACAGGGTTTCCAGATTTTCCATTAAAGAATCTTGGAAGGGTTTTTCAGATTGGAATACCACTTTTTTGTTCAAGATTCAGGAGCGGCCTAAAATCCGCTATAATGTCTAAGTAATAAGTTTTTTGGTGAGTAGTTTCGTCACAATATATTTTTCTTCCGTAAAAATTCATGAAAATATGCTCTCACATCATCACACGCTCCTTCGGTCAGAGAGGATGAATACGTTTTTCCTTTCGTTTTCTTATTGCCCAAGGATAGCTTTATTGATGAATTGAAATAGATAATCTTCATTTTATACAGGAGTGACCCAAAAAATTATTTAATATTGTAATTTTAAAGATATATCTTGATTTTTCAAATGGAACACCCTGTAGTTTTATTATTCATGTCTACGCATAAAATATTGCTATATTTTTGCAGAAGTAACCTTATCTTTATCTTCGATCATTTTCGAAATATTCGATTATTTGTAAAAATTTTTGATGAAAATTCTACAAACCGTATCGAACTCATCAACATGCATCATTATTCGCACAGAAGTTTTTTTTTCTGTAATGATTCAAGTAGTAAAAAATGAAACCTAAACAAGATAATTCTTTTGGCGAATGATGAAATCAAAATGATTAAAACGTAAATCCAGGTATGTGTTGACATTTTTTTTTTATTTGTGCCTTCTGTCAGGTGTCCGGACATATCATATTCTGCATTTTACATGGTGAACTTATCAGTGTTTCGTTATTAAACATTGTTAAAGTGAGGTTTGAATCCAATTTTCTCAATTGACCGCCATGAAGTACTCCAACGCAGAAATGGTTGATATGATTTTTATTCTGGGTGAGTGTGATAGAAATTCTTTGTTAGCAAATAGCGTTCATGCACAAAGGTTTCCTGATAAGAGGCATCCTGATACAAGATGGTTTGAAAAACTTATAATAAGATTTATCGAAACGGGTAATATCGCTTACAAAAAACATGAAAAACCAAAAACTGCTACAGCTGAAGACAACCAGTTATCAGTTTTATTGACAGTGACAGAGGACCCATATAAAAGCCAACGAGATATTTCTCAGTTAACAGATATAAGTCAAACTTCCGTCCAGAGAATCTTGAAAGTGAATAAATTTCATGCATCATGTACAGCTGCACCAGGAACTGAACAATCAAGACTATGAAAATCGAATCAATTTTTGCCATTGGGCAAGTGACAAAGTAGTGGAAAATCCAAATATGTTTAGCAGAACTCTTTTTTCGGACGAGGCAACTTTCCACAAGAATGGGCTTGTTAACAGGCACAACTTTCATTATTACTCCACGGAAAATCCACACCTCATGAGACAAATAGATCAGCAGCATCGTTGGTCCTTGAATGTATGGGCCGCTATAGTAGATGGATATCTAATTGGGCCGCACTTTTTCGACGGGCACCTCAATAGTGAAATGTATTTAGATTTTCTGCAAAATCATCTACCAATGTTACTTGCCGATCTCCCAGAACGTTAAGACCAGATTTGTGGTTTCAACAGGATGGAGCACCGGCACATTACTCACATTAGGTTAGGAAGCATTTTAATCATGTATTTCCAAACAAATGAATAGGACGTGGTGGTCCTGTTAGATGGCCAGCTAGGTCTCCGGACCTTAAAAGTCTAGATTTTTTTTGTGGGGTTATATTAAGGGCATCATTTACCAGATTCCTTCTATAACAAATTTGGATTTAAGACAGAGAATAGTCGACGCCTTTCAGTTAGTTAATCCGCAAATGTTGTCGAGAGTTCAACGGTCTTTCCTCAGAAGGATTGAGTTGTATCCGCAAAGAAACAGGCAACATTTCGAACACTTATTAAAATAGTTCAACACCTTGCAGATCATCTCACCAAAAACCAATCTATTACATATTTCATACACGACTACTCTAAAATATCTCCATTTCTCTGATCAAGTATAATGATATGTACTAATAAACTGTTCTCTCGCAACCTATGATTTTATTATTTTAGTTTATTTTTTTATTTCGAAAATGGTCGAAGATAAAGATAGGATTACTTCTGCAAAAATATGGCAAAATATTTTATGCGTTGACATGAATAATAAAATACAGGATGTTCCATTTGAAAAAATCAGGATATGATATTTTTAAAATTACAATATTCAATAATTTTTTCGAGTCACTCCTGTATAAAATGAGGATAATCTATTTCAATTCATCAATAAAGCTATTCTTGAGCAAAAAGAAAACGAAAGGAAAAAAGTTTTCATCATCTCTGGCCGAAGGAGCATGCGATGTTGTGAGAGCCTATCTTCATGAATTTTTACGGAAAAGAAAATATTCTGGATAAACTCCTAACCAAAAAAACTTATTACTTAAAGACATTATAGCAGAGTCTAGGACGCTCTTGAATCTTGAACAGAAAAGTGGTATTCCAATCCGAAAAACCCTCCCAAGATTTTTTATAGAAAATTGGGACACCCTGTTTACTTCCAAATAAATTGCTGAAGTAGATTTTTACTTTCTAAATACAATACTGTTCGAACAAAAATGAAATCTTCAAGAGTGTACGAGCTACAGAGCACCGCGCCACTGGTGAATCACCCAGTATACAATAGGCTTTAAAAATTTCGTCAAAATTATGAATTTTTTCAGGAATGAAAATTCTTCAAATATTCTGTGTATGTAAATGCAGAATAAAGAAAATATCCCAAATATTTTTAATTCTATGCTCACGACAATGAAGCCCACTGACAATGAGAACAAACGAAAATTATTTATTGCTCATGAGTAAGGAAATATCAAAAATAATGAGCAACAAAAATACAAATGAAAACTATCTTGAATACTCAAAAATATTTTCTGAAGCTAATTTCTAAAGTTTCGTTTCAACTCGTCTATATCATTATAGGTTTGTCTATATAAAAAATCATTGACATTTGGATTGAATAATCCGTCACTAGTCACCCTCACTTCATCAATCCCTATGGTATACTGGTAGAATTCGGTATTTCTCTTGACAGAATTTCCAAAGAATTTTCATTTCTGGAAAAATTCACATTTTTGAGGAAAATTTTCCAGGCATGTTATACATATTTGGAAAGAGAAAAAATACTCTTCTTTTATCATCCAAATTCCCCAATGATTTACATTCAAAAGAACACTAGCTCACATTATTATTCGAAATCTATTTAAACAAACATAAAATTTGAATAAGTTCCAGCATGGTATTCAAAAAACTGCCCGTAGATGGTGTTCAACTATCTTCGATAGCAACCGGGATATTGATATTAGCCTAAATCCCGGAAAATCGGCAAATACTGAGTAACATTTTTCTCTATTGGCATTATTTCACATATCTGCCGTACTATAACATCGAAAATGGGACACCCTATCTATATAAACACCTCAAAAAATTTTAGGGAACACTTCTGAATATTGATATATCATATCCAGAACGATAAATATGGATGATTTTTTTTAAGAAATGAACACCTGCATCAATTTCTCACCAAATTATGTAGAGTGCCGCAACCGATTTTAGTTTTTTTTATAAAAATCTAAAAATGCAGCAGATGCGACGCTGCTCTATAATCATTTCATGTATTCAGTGTTTGAAATCAATTAGTTGGCACTTTGTTTCTGTTGTAAGCACAAATAAAAGATTCAACTTTTGTGATTCGACCATGGAAAGACGACATTTGACTAGAGAAAAGATGTTACGAGCCGTTGGCATGCTCCAAGCTGGGAGCTCTTAACGGGAAGTATCCAGTGTTCTGGGAAGTAGCCCAAGTGTCATAAACCGTTTAATTCGCGTTTCAATGAAACAGGTAGCGTAGAAGAACGCCATACAGGTCGTTTCTGGATTACTACAGTCGCCCAAGACCGATTTTTGGTTTTACAAGCCAGAAGAGATCGTACTACCACAGCATCTCAATTAGCGAGTTCATAATGTACAAATTTCCGACCAAACTGTGAGAAATCGACTGCACGAAGGTCAACTCCACTCCAGACGTCCTTTAAGAGTTCCACAACTGACCCATGGAAATCGCGCTGCTCGTTTAGCTTGGTGCCAAGAACACGTAAACTGGGATCAAGAGAGGTGGGCCACAGTTCTCTTCAGTGATGAATCTAGATTTAGTTATCATCCCGATTCGGGAAGAATTCGAATATGGAGGGAACCTAGAAAGCAAAACCGTCTCCAGCATGCTCGAGAAGTTGCTAGACAGGGAGGCGGATCAGTGATGTTTTGGGGAGGTATACGCCTTGGTGGAAGAACTGACCTCGTTTTCATACAGAACAACGTCACGGGAAATTTTTACGCAAATGAGATAGTTTTACCTGTAGTGGTACCGTATCTCCAAACAATGGGTCAAAATCTACTCTTCCAACAAGATAATGTCCCTCCTCATCGTGCAAGAGTTGTCTGGAATGTTCTTGAAGAGAATGACATCGATCTTCTACCGTGGCCATCCTGCTCCCCAGATCCGAATCCCATCGAGCATGTGTGGGACACCCTAAAAAGAAATCTCCTGCGTCAATACATCTTCCATCATGAACAGGAGCTTCGATTAGCAGTTCAGGGGGCTTGGAATGACTTAGGCCAAAACGTAATAGACAATTTATTACTGAGCACGCCGCGACGATGCCTAAGTGTCGTTAATAAAAGAGGTGGACCTTCTCGGTACTGAAAAATATAAGTGCTTCCATATCGTTTCGAAAATATTAGTTCAGGATTTTTTTTGTGTTTTACCAAATTTTCAAATTTCAAATTTTTCTTTAAAATAGGTGCTTTGGAGAAGTCAAATATTATTTTGTTTTCTTGAGAATACATTATACACAATACATCCTAACAAAAACGGAAAGATTTCTATAAATTCAAATCATCAAATTCATATTTTAAAGATATTGGTAAGTGTTCCCTATACTTTTTAGAGGTGGTTATATACCGGGTGTTCACGCTTTCATGTGACAGGTGATAATTTTCTTGTTTGAAGAGATGATAAAAAATATTTATGAAGATTAAACGAACTACTTCTTCATACAATGGTTTTGCTACTGTCATCTCAATAGACAGGGTGTTCGAAAAAGATACGGCAAGTTTTCGACAAGTGGAATAACCTTCCAGCTTTAACTTTACACTCACCTTTCATGACCACGTTAAGCAATCACTTTGTATCTAACATTTTGAGCTTCAGTTTGTAATATTTTCCTATTCTATTGCTTTCGTTTATCACCCAATTTTCCAATAACTAGACAATCACTTCGCATTATTATTTTCAGTGTCTATTTTTTTTTTGCTATTCAACATTTTAGTGCTTCCTTGTATTTTCAATTACTCTTAGGGAATTTATTCTTTATTATCTTCATTTATGTAACCATGTTATTAATTTAATTTTTAAATGGGCTTTATAGAAATTCTTCGCCCATATTACAATGTCATAATAATAATAATAATACCCTGAACATTCAAAAAGGAAAAGTCATAGATGGTGAAACACAAATTCCAATCGGTGATATTATACAGTGCATGAGGGATGGCGAAACATACAAATATCTAGAATACCAACAAGCCAGATTGCTAGACCAAAAACAATCAAAGGAGAAGATTCGTTCAGAATACAGTCAGCGTCTGAAGACTGTGCTGAAATCAATGTTGAACTCGGGGAATCTAGTCAAGGCAATTAACACCTACGCCATTCCAGTGTTGCTTCACTCATTTGGAATAATCAGATGGACTAAGACAGAACTGGATGATATTCAAAGGCAGACCCGAATGATGCTAACAAAGTACAACAACCATCATCCAAAATCGTCTGTGATACGAACAACTTTGAAGCGGAAAGAAGGAGGACGCGGATTAATAGATGTTTTCAATTTACACACCGAACAGATGAAAAATCTCAGAGAATTCTTCTCAGCAAAAGCTCTCACTTCTGACCTCCATAGAGTGGTATCATTGGCTGATAAGGGATATACACCTCTAAATCTTGGTACCAGTGATGACCTGCTGAATCTACCGTTCCTATCAGATACTGAAAAACAAAAGCAATGGTCAAGAAAGGAATTGCATTGACGACATCATCATGAGATTAATCTACCACACATCGACAAAGAAGCCTCCAACAAATGGTTGATGAAAGGAGAATTATTCGCGGAAACAGAGGGGTTCCTTGTGGCCATCCAAGACCAAGTGATCGCTACAAACAACTACAAAAAATTTATTATGAAGGACAGAACATTACACACAGATAGGTGCAGAAAATGCCATATAAGATCGGAGACTATACAGCATATTACGTCCGGATGCGAACAACCGGCCAATACGGACTATCTTCACAGGCATAATCAAGTGTGCAACATTATCCATCAGAAACTTGCACACAAGTACGGACTTCTGAATATCTTCCAGCCATATTACAAGTATCAACCGGCGCCCGTATTGGAAAATGACTCTATCAGATTATACTACGATAGGCCGGTTATCACTGACAGAATGGTGACGAATAATAGGCCGGACATAGTGGTGTATGATAGGAGAGCCAGAATAGCAATGCTGGTGGATGTCGCCATACCGGATAATAACAACGTGCTGGATAAATTCCAGGAGAAAAAGTCCAAATACACAGATCTTGCTATTGAGATCAAGCAGATGTGGCACCTCGAGAAAATAGATATTGTTCTTGTCATCGTATCCTCGACTGGGTAAATACCCATAACTTTGCATGATAGCCTTAAAAAATTAGCATTGCATAAGAATACATATATAGAAATGCAAAAAGCTGTAATTCTTAATACATGTAGGAAATTTATGTCAAGTATATTGTAATCGAGCCTATTCCCTTTGATTGCTGAATCTGGGAAAGGTAAATCATATCCAGCAAACAGCTGATATAGTGCATAAGTCCACGATAATAAATAATAATAATAAATTGTCATGAAGAATTTGCCAAACAGTTTCATTGCAAATTTTTCGAGTGCAGGTACCAAGGTCGTCTTGAATTATTGCAAGAACCTCATTTTCCTACTCTACCGTTCTTACTTCCCTTGGCCTTCCTACCCCTTCACATCGTCTTAATGTACCTTTTCATATAAGCGTCATATTTTTAAAACGACTGTCAACATTTTTTCGCAAATTTTTCTTTAAATTAAACAAGTTCCACGAAGAAATAATTTATGGGAGATGTCAACCCAAATTATTAGGTTCATAATGTTTCTAGAACATCTATAGATCATAATCGGCATCACTTAGAAGACCGAACCTGGCCATCGGGGCTCTCTCAGTCGAACAAAGAGTGAATTGTTTTGTTGAGTTTGATTATTGAAGGGATTTTGCGATTATACTTCAAAATTGGCAAGCAAGAACAAGAAAGTGATTATGTTTCAGGAGACTCACACCGCGACGGAAGAACATCTCCGCGAAAGAGGAAATATCGCAGGTTATGTACTTTTTAATTATCTCCTTAGTCCTTTTTATGGCCTTGCTTGCTATTAAAAATCGTTTCTTAGATTCAAGTGAGTTTAGACATATAAGAGTCAGGTATGGTTGTTGAAATATTTTCTGCTGGTTTTCTTTTTCCACAGTTACAGATTCCTGCCCCAAACCCCCTTCCTTTCACCCTTGTCGTCGTCTAGGCATCATGGAGTGCAAGATGAGAATGAAAGAATAAAGCTACTGAGCAGAAAAATCTTTGATACTCTTTATGTATACACGACACTAACACAATATAAACAGATAAGCTATTGCTAGTGGTTAATGTAGTTAATGTAGTTAATGGACAACGATATCTGGACATTTTGAGAGGAACATTAGCAAATTTTTTAGATGGATTACCCCTTAACATTCTGAGGGATTGCTATTACCAAATATATGGTGCACCAGCACATAAAACCCGAGATGTTGATCGGCAGCTAACAGAAAGTTCGAGGATAGATGGTGGGGTAATGGTGTACCAAATTTATGGCCTCCGCGTTCTCCGGACCTGACTCCCCTTGATTTTTATGTATGGGGCAAAAGCAAGAGTGAAGTGTATCTTATTCCTGTAAGAAGTACAGAAGAGTTACTAGAGCGCATTCATAATGCTTTTCGTAATATTGATCCTGAGGAAACTAGGAGGGCAGCTCATCATGTTCGTATACGATCTGTCAAGTGTGTCGAGCAAAATGGGGTCCATATTGAACATTTATTCAGAATTCAGATCGTAAATTAGTTTTCTCTTATGATACTTCCTATCATTTATTCGTATTAATGTAATTATCTTCGATGGTTGGTTTTCGTTTAGTTCCTACAATTTTTATTCATCCGAATTGTAGTAAATTGCTTCTAATGCTTCGAAATTTTATTTTACTCATAGACGATTAATTTGGAAATTGGTTATTGAATTGCTTGCAATTTCTACCCACTACTTTTGACATTCTAAAATGAATTTAAAAAAATAAATATTTTCTCGTCAAACAAAATCTTAATATAGCTTTCAAAACTTCTAATAACTTAGGTAAACATATTAAAATAATAAATCTCGTGTTGAAAAATCAAGTAAATCAGGAATCTATAAACTCAATTGCGGTTCTTGTGATAAAATTTATATCGGTAGGACCTATAGGAGTTTTGGCATAAGAACATCTGAACATAAACGTAGCTTCGACAAAAATAAATCTGATTCAAATTATTCAAACCACCTAATAAAAGAAAACCATTCATTCAATAAAAACTTTGACATATTACATATAAAATCAAAAAGTTCAAAATTAGATCTCCTAGAAGCATTAGAAATAAATAGATACAAACATTCGGACAAGCTTTTGAATGAACAGGTAGATTTGAATTACTCACCCTACTTAACTTGTTCAATTAGTTTTATTACCTTTCATACTAACTGTACAATGGCTCGGTGTGGATTTTCCTGTTATTCATCCAACTTGTTCTACGATTTGTTTATAATACCATACTCTTCATTCTATTTTTCATTCTTGATAAAGCTGCTGTGTCAGCGAAACGTCGTCGAATTTTTTCAAATAAAGTGTAGATCAAAGTTAAACCTTGTGTTTTTATCTCATTTAAAAATAAATATATTTTCGTTTGAATAACCAGTGGTTTTATTCCAAATGTGTTGTATTTTTTGAATATTTTCAATCTGAAATAACGACGATTCTTGTTGAAATATCAAATTCGAATGAACGAAGTGACAAGTACTTTAATTTTAGGCACCTGTCAGGTGAGCGTAGCCAGTTCAGCTACTTGATTCAAATATTTCAAAGCATTCTCTGTTAGTTCTTGCAAAATCATCAAAATTCAATATATTCCCAAATTATTTCGGAACGAAGAGATGGGTATAGTACATGCTTATATAATTCCATCTGAAATTTGATGCTTCATCTGATGGCAATATTAAAACTGACACGTGCAATTTGAAAAAATTGAGTTATTGCTGTTTGAAAAAGGCCAAATTGAAAAAATCATACAAAACAACGCAATAAATATTTGACATGTGTAGATTGCTTAAAAAATTCCTTGATCCTTCTTCTATCCACCCAAGCAAAATTGTGTCTGTAGTGCCAAAGATCTACAAGCAACAATTTTTTCAAATGGTCCTCAAAAATCGAGTTTATAACAAAAATAATAAAATCTGTTAAAAGGTTTGGCAGATAAGTGCCAACAACTTGGGTATTTTATGCCTTGCTCATATGTCGGTTCTAGATGTATAATAAAAAAGGTAGATTGCCATTTGAAATAACAAAGTGATGACCCACTTCCGGTATAACCGGAAATGGTATCACTTCGAAAATATTTCACTCCAATTGGAAATCGCTAGTTATGGTCGTGTATAAAATTTCAGCTTGATATTGTAATTGGAACTTAAAAAGTTTTTAACGGACGGTCCCGGTGGATATCCTGTATATATATATATATATATATATATATATATATATATATATATATATATATATATATATATATATATATATATATATATATATATATATATATATATATATATATATATATATATATATATATATATATATATAGCGTCGATGAATGCTTTCAAAATATTTCTATCTTTCACTGTACAACCGCCCAGCTTCGAATGCATTTCCATCAGCACGTCCATACATGAAGTGCATGTCGGTCATCTCTGCATTGGTAAAACGATTCATGATAGGCAATTTGAAATTCAAATTCAAAAGATTGAAATTTTAGAAACACAGAAATACTGAAATGACACTGAAGTTAATCATTTTTGAACACATCTATGATTGAGCATTGAACAGGTATTATCAATGGAAATCGCAAGGATTCCTAGAAATTTTTAAACATTTTTTTACTCAAAAACTGGGTACCGTACAAAAAATGTCAAGGGAGCTTTTTACTTGAAAAATGGACAATTCAAAATTATTTTTCGTTTTTGAGAAAATCAGTAGCGTTCTAGTTTTTCTTTGAGTATAACCTGCATTATGCATATACGCACACCACTGGTATCTAAAATATTGTTTCGTATTGGAAATTAATGGTCTTCGAAAGTTTTCGACACCTCCAAAATTCTACCTCGATATCTCAAGCAGTTTAGGAAAATTTCAAATTTAACTGCATGTTTCGATTTAACTTTAACATTTGGTAAATCAGTAACGAAGGATTTAGGGACCTATGTTTATGTAAACTTTTTTCATAAAATGACTTCAGCAATCACCTCCTTAAATGTTACAGTGTCTTTTCTGAAGAACCTGTATAATTTACACTGATATTTCATGCTAATTTAGCTTCAAAAAGTCTGAAATGTTTGTTCGTGTGTTATTCCTTTAACGTGCTCTATTTTTGCCTCTAGGCCAATGACAACTTACTTAAGCAAGTCTGCATTTTATAAAATTTAGATAATTAAGTCAAAATATCGCAATCGACTAACTGACGATCATATGTCATCATGCTTGCGATTAGCACTCAGTGGTTACGTACCATCTTATGAAAAGTATGCTGAGGACATGCAGTGCCATGCTTCAACATCCAAAGTCACTCCTTAGTTAAATTTAACACCATATGTAACTCTTTTGTTAAGTTGTTTTTAACAACCAATAAACTCGCAATTTTGAATAACTATGAGTTTTTCATTGAAATGATGATTCTGCCCTTCTGGAACTTTCACTGTTGAAAGTTCCCATCTGACAACTGCATCGTTTATTTTGACATTTTTCAACCCAAACGAACTTACAACCAGGCCCGCCGTAAGCGGGCGTGCAAGGCGTGCAATGCACGCGGGCGGCGCATTCAGGGGGGCGGCAATTCAGACAATCATCGACTAAAGTTCAGACATTGTCACCTCACAATACTAAAAAGATTATCCTTATAAAAATAATATGATGAACGGCGCCCAAATATTTCTTTTATATCGTAGCATTACATAGCGCCATCTATTGAAATTCATGAGAACAAAGTTAATCCGTATCGTGCTCTATGCGAAATAGGAAATCCCACAGATATCAGGGGAAATCCCCTTAAAACTATATACTCATTTCTTTGTTTTATTTATCTATCACAAATGCGAAAGTGATGTGAGTGAACAACAAACTTCAATTATTTGGTTATAGCCCTAATGTGAGATCCGGAAAAGGTCCAGAGTACTTAAAATTAATAATATTCTGTATATTTTTGTGCGAAGTGTGACTATAAAATAATTTAGAAAATTATTTATATTATCCGTCGGCGCAAAAATCATAATTATGGTAAGTGTCTTTGTTTAATTAATCAGCATATGGGCGCATTCATATAAACAGCAGGTATTCATGTAAAATTTAAAGGTTATTTTACTGAAAAACTTAAAGTAAAGATTTATTAAAAAAATGTATTAAAATTAATGCTGAGTGTAACAAAAGTAACTTAAGTAACGAAAGGGGACATTCCATCTAATCAATACGAACAACTTTTACTATGGGGTCAACTCTGAAGTCGCGAAAAAAATTATTTATTCCATTACATTTGTGTGCAGTAGGTATGAACATTTTTTTCGCAGTAGTATTGTGATTATTATTGTGATTTAAAGGATATTCTTTTCTGTTATACAACTTGAGAGTGAAGATTTATAAAAAAAAATATTAAAATTATACCTATACAGGGTGTAACAAAAGTAACTTAAATCCCGAAAGGAAGTCATTCTACAAATAAATACGAACAACTTTTACTATAGGGTCAACGGTGAAATCGCAAAAAAAAAATAACTATTCCATCAAAATGTAAGGAAAAGCTGATTTTTTTTTTGCGATTTCAGTGTTGACCCCCTAGTAAAGGTTGTTCGCAATAATGGGTGGAATGATCGACCCCCTTTTGGGATTTAAGTTACTTTTGTACAACCGTATACTAAACTTTTTCAAAAAAATTCCAGGAACCGCAAAAAAGGAAAACAATTTCAGGAGCTCAATTTCGACGGCAAAAACGAGAAAAAGATACAGAGAAAAAAAAACTAGCGGGATCTCTTGAGAAATTTTTTAGCAAACCAGAAAATAGGGACTCTGAATGTCAAGAGAATGTTGACGTAGATGTAGCTTTAACAAGCGCAGCTTTAAATCTAGAAGTTATGGAGGTATCTGAAGAGAAAAATGTTAGTCCTTCAGAAGGAGACTCCAGTGAAACTAAAAAAAGAGAAAGTAGTGCTAAAGAACCTGTAAGCAATTTAGCGTCATCAAGTAGATGTTTAGATTGTGGTGATGATCCCGGTTCGTGGCCCGCCAGTATGACTAATGATATTGTTAATATTTTGGTTAGCCGTGGTCCCGTGCAGCTGTTTAACCACAATTTTCCTGCTAATATCGATGGAAGAAAATTTGCAAACAGTTGTTACTCTAGAAATCTTCCTAATGGAGAAAAATTTAACAGAGAATGGCTTGTTTACTCTACGTCAAAAGATTCAGTCTATTGTTTTTGTTGTAAAATATTCAGTAAAACCGTAAGTAGTCTGTCAGCTCCAAGCGGTTTTTCCGATTGGCAACATCTGTCATCTACCTTAAAACGACACGAAACAAGCATTTCCCATAGCGAAAATTTAAAATGTTGAGTCCAACTAAATCATATGTTAAAAATAAAACTACTGTAAATCAAATGCAACTGAGACTATTAGAATCTGAAAAAACAATGGTGTGATGTATTGGAAAGGATCATAGCTGTTATAAAATTTTTATCTCATCAATGTCTGGCGTTTAGGGCTCGTCCAAAATATTATATGAGCATGATAATGGTAATTTTCTCAAAGCAATAGAAATGATAGCATCCTTTGATTCAGTTATGCGGGAACATATTCACAGAATTCAAGCCTCGAAATTCGATTGAACTCGCATGACTCACTATTTAGGAGATCAGATTCAGAATGAAATCATTGATTTACTCGGCACGACCATAAAAATTATATCCTGAACAAAGTCAGAGAATCAAAATATTTCTCTATCATATTAGATTGCACACCAGATGTAAGTCACACAGAACAAATTACAGTTATACTAAGGTATGTTGTTTTAAACAGTGAAACTAAAAATGTTACAATATGCGAAAGTTTTATTGGCATCTGTCCGATAACCAGCTCCACAGATGAAGGACTATTAAATTTTGTTTTAGATTTATTTTCGCAATTAAACCTTGATATTAAAAACTTACGTGGCCAAGGTTATGACAATGGTTCTAATATGCGTGGAAAACACAATGGATTACAAAAAAAATTATTGGAAATGAATAATCGTGCATTTTACGTTCCATGCTCGGCGCATAGTCTCAATTTGGTCGTTAACGATGCGGCAAATATAACGCACGACACGGTCAACTTTTTCAACTTAATTCAAGAAGTTTACGTTTTCTTTTCGTCTTCTACCAAAAGGTGGTCCATAATTTGCAAGCATTTACCTGATTTAAAACTAAAGGCATTAAGTGCCACGCGATGGTCTAGCAGAATCGATGCAGTCAAACCTTTACGGTATCACCTCGAAAAAATATTTGACGCTTTACTTGAAATATCAGATAACAATTCGTCGGAATGGGATTGTACAACAACTCACAAAGCACATTCGCTTGCTTTGAATATTCAAAATTATAGATTTATTTGCTTAGTTGTAATTTGGTTTTTATATTTTAAACGAAATTAATGCTATTAGCAAAATGATGCAATACCCCACAATAAATAATCAAATCTGCATAAATTTGTTAAATAAATTGATTCATAAATTCACCGAATATCGCACAAATGAGCATTTCGAAAGGGTGTTAGAAGAAGCTACCACTGTGGCTCGGGAACTTAATGTAGATGCAGATTTTCCGCCTATAGATACCGTTCGTCCACGAAGAAAACCAACTCAATTTCAGTATGAACAGAGTGATGAAGTCTTACTAGACCCTAAAACAAAATACAAGGTAGATGTTTTTTTAGGATCCTGGACCAAACCTTAACTTCTTTAAAACGTAGATTCGATGAGTTGGAAACTTTTACCGACGTTTTTGGCTTTTTCACCAATAATAACTTGTTTAGTTACTCCAAAGATGATTTAATGAAACATTGTAAAGATTTGAATGTGAAGCTAAAAGATAGTTCAAGTAGTGACGCAGATATTGACGGTATAGATATGTTTAATGAAATCAATGCTTTAAAGTTGCATTTAACTGAAAACCAGTCTAATGATCCACAAACCCTATTGCAATACATTTTTGCTATTGAATTAATGTCAACATTTCCGAATACAGCAATAGCGCTAAGGATACTACTTACATTGCCGGTTTCAGTTGCATCTGGTGAAAGGTCATTTTCAAAGTTAAAAATAATAAAAAACTATTTGAGATCAACTATGCACCAGCAAAGACTAAGTAATTTAGCAATAATTTCAATTGAACATGAGATTCTAAATAGACTAGACACCAAAAAAATTATAGCTGATTTTGCCAACATGAAGGCAAGAAAGGAGCAGTTTCTGTAAAATAACTTAATACCTATACCTGCCTACATAATATGTAAACTGTAAACTGCACCTTTCTTGCCTTCATTTTTTCATTTAATGTCGTATTAGTGTATCTATCTTGTATAAAATAACCTAATATAACATAGTTTTTCACTGTACAGCATTTTTTTTCACATTTTTATAAACACCTAGGTTTTGTAGTTAGATAGGGGCGGCACGATAGGAATTGCACACCGGCGTTCAAACCGCTAGCGGCGGGCCTGCTTACAACAATTTGATTAACGAGTTAGTTTTGTTTTTTTTTTTGGTCCTTTAATGTGCTCTACATCTGCCTTTAGGCTAATGACACGCCGGGGAATTTTGTCACCTCACTAACCCGAGAACTTTGCCGAACCCCTCTCGTGTCGAGGGAAGGGATCTTTAATGTCCAACACATCTTTGTTAGACAGGACCGACGGCTTTACATCTCCTACGAAAGATGGATATCCAAGCGATTTCCAGAATCCGAAAAACCGCATCGACTTTGTGGGGATTGAACCCAGGCAACTCTGCGCAGGGAACGAGCATCATATCCTCTACGCCACCGAGCCAGCATCCAAAATGTTATTTAAGAGAAATTGATCGAAGGGTATTGACCAATTAGCTGACAAACAGTTGACGCTAACAATTCGATAAGTTTTATGCAACCCAAATATAAATTTAACAGTTGACAAATTGTCAGACAACAGTGTTTCAAGTAGCAAGTAGCTTTATACAACTATAGGGTGCCTTTCTCGCAGACCCTGCCTCAGCGAATATGTACTGTCGGCAGTACATCCTGTAAATTGGTAACGAAGTATTTGCGGACCTATGTTTATATGAACTTCTTTCATGAAATTACTACAGCAATCGCCTCCTTAAATACTGCCTTGTCTTTTAAACACCCTGTATACCGGTTATTCACGATTTCATATGAGAGGTGATAACTTTCTTATTTGAGATGATAAAAAATATTGATAAAGATTAAATAATCTGCTTCGTACAATGGTTTTGTTACTGTCATCTCAATATAGATGGCACACCCTGTATACTATCGCTTATACTGTTTCTTGAGCTGTTTTACATTCTTTTATGTATTCTTAGTTATTTAGAGTTTCATAGATCTGAATAACTTATCAATTTCCAAATTGTTTGAAGTAAACTCAAATCAGATGGGTTAGGTTAGGTTAGATAGGCTTGGGGAACAGCCTGTATATTCATATACCACGTGTACCGGTATGAAGTGAACGTTAAGATACAAATGTTGATAGGGAATATTTGTTGTGAACGACCCTTAATTGTTCTTCTTTTTGGTTGACATGACATCTGTCAAACATATTCAATAACCATACAGTCATTGAGCAAACAACATCATCTTTGTTAATTTAAGTGAAAATTGTCAAATTTTGTACTGGACAGTGATGATTTTCGGAAATCATTAATTTTTTGTCTCCATTTGAAGAAAAGTTCTGCAAATAATCATTTAAAAGGTGCAACTCAAACTATGAGAACTCCAGATATTGAGGAAGCAGTTTTGAATGGTATTGATTTGAATCCTCAGTGAGTACAAGAAAAATTGGAAATCAGTTGAATATTTTACATGTTCTAGTTTGGAAGATTCTCCACTACTTTTTATTGTACCCGTTTCTTATTCAACGTGTCGAAATTCTACTTCCTCGAGATTTTCCTTCAAGACTGAATTTCTGCCGATGGTTCTTAGATAAAATTAGAGAAAATTCTCATTTAGATAATGAAATAATGTTCTTAGACGAAGCTAACTTTTCGAGAACTGCTATCACAAATTTTCACAATAATCATTATTGGGCTGAGGAAAACCCCCATTTGATTGAAGAATCTCATCATCAAGAACAATTCTCACTAAATGTCAGGGTCAGAATTTTTTTTTTGGCTAACAGTCTAAACGGTCCCGCTTATCGGCAATTTCTTGAGGAGGAGTTACCTTTATTGCTCGAGGATGTGCCACTTTTAGTGAGAAATATAATGTGGGCACCAGCACATTTTATTGGAGAAGCTTGGGAGTTCTTAAATAATACATCCAACAACCAATGGATAGGTCGGGGTGGGCCAGAACCATGGCCTCCTAGGTCCTCAGATTTAAATAGTTTAGACTTTTTTATGGGGATATCTCAAAAGTTTAGTTTATACCACTATAGTGAACACTGTTGAAGAATTGAAAAATCGAATAATAACCTCTTGTGACACGATAAGAAATACTCCAGGAATATTTCAAAGAGTGCGTGATAATATGCGAAGAAGGACAGAGGCCTCTATTCTTGCAGGTGGAGGACACTCCAGCAATTTATTTAGTTTCTAATTGTTTTTCTTTTAGTTCGGCATTGAATAAGTGTAAGTTGAGTCTCGGAAGATGAGCTATCAAAATAAAAGCAAATTTTGGGCATACCTATCGAGTATTTCTATTATTTTTATTTCTTTTAGCGAATAACATACAATTCAGATAATTCAAATTCAATAATTTTTTCTTCGAAAACGGTTGGTGATACGAAAAAATTACAATTGTCAAAAAAGTTTCTAAATTGAACGAAGATGAGAAAAATTGATTGTACGCTGATAAGTGTTGTACTGTAAAAAAGTTTGTACAATGAGACATGGCCTCGGAGAAGAGAACACTCTGTGAATTTCAGTTGAAATCTAGGACGTATAATGATGGAGGCTGTAAAAAATAGCTTGCATTCCAAATTTGGGCTGAATATCTCAAAAACTGCAGGAGTTTTAAAGAAAAAACCAATTGTTTCCGGAAATTTCAACACCCTATAGCTCCGTAACGAAGCTTTGGCGGACCTATGTTTATAAAAACTTTTTTCTTAAAATTGCACGTAGATTTACCACCTCAAGTTGTGACATACTATCATGTAACACCCTGTATAATAATGATTTGTGGAATATAATAACTGCAAATTCAATCTAGGCTATTACTATTATCAAGATTATCAAAGGGATCGTTAATTTAAAATTGAATTCAACATTCAAACGTTATCATTAAAAAATTACTCACCTACACTATACGGCAATTGACAGCTCACTTCAATAATCCATAAATAAATAAAACATCTCCAGCAATTCCACATTATTAAAATTATATAGATCGCAATTCTAGAGCACGAATCAAAAGAACCACTAAATCGCAACCTCGCCAACACAGTTTAATTCAAGAATTAAGGAAAGAATCGATTTATTTTAAATTCGAAATCTGCTTCCCATCACCCAATCCAAACATTTAGAGCAAACGTCACAACAGAGAATATTTTAAGTCACAGCTGAGATAGATCTCCAATCTAGCCATCTAACGTGTCATGTTTATGTATTCACAGGGTTAACTTGATTATTATTAGATAAAACAAACGCATACCGCAAATATGATCGACCTAGAGCATATGACAGATATAATCAGAAATGGACGAAAGTGCTAATTAGTTAACTGACTTAGTATCTACTACAATCTAATCTTCATGATATTTTAGGCCGGTTACTTGTTCAAATATAAAATGGCGTACACAGATTGCATATTTATTCTCAAGCGAATTATTGTATCGCAAATATAATAAAAGAAAACTACCGTATTGCGATATCACAAGATTTGTTATCGTACTAATAAAATAGGGGACGGACATAATTTTATCTATTTTATCAGACAATTCAGCTGTGAAAATATTTTGTAACATACATAACCCATTCATTGTACTTTAGGAGATAATGGAACATGTTGATAGTATGAAAACATCAATAGTCAATCGAACACCTAAAGCGAGAACAATTTTGAATACACAGAAAGCTTATTGAATAACATCGGATTTAATCTTGGTCAACTTTTAGTTGAACATCTGGTGTAACTGCTCCGCATTTTTCAATGGTGACTAAAATTTCTTTAAATTCAATGACTCGAGATTAATAAAACCACTACCAAGTTATGGTACTACGTAGGGTGCCTTTCAATATTTGCGCCTGGCCAGGGCCCCCGCAACCATATGTGCAAAGTGTGCAATGCACAAGGGCGCCATCCTTTGGGGGCGCCAAAACCCAGGGTCCAAAAAAAATAAAATTAAATAGGATTAGGTATAAATACACACGAAATTTTATCAGTATATCATCCAGTTACTGCCGATTCCTATGTTGCGAGAACAAGTCAGGCGGCAGTTTCTTGATTTTTCCTGTTCAGCCATGAATAACGCCTGGAGCGCTATAAAAGCGATGCATCGCCACAGGCGTTTTTAAATCAGTTAGTTCACTAGACCGTGTAACAAGTGAATAAAAACAAGTAATCCTATTAATTTTTATATATAAAGTTATTTTTATTTTGCCAAGTGTGGTGTTGTGTTGTGTAATATTTCTTTTTAAATTAAGTGCCGACTACCTGCTGACTGCAATTTCAACGGCTTGATTTTTTATAAAATGGCCAGTGTTCCCTACTTTATACTATCAACATTAACCCTTTATAGGATACTGGTTATAATTAATTTTTTTTAGCCAAATATATTTTTATTAATTGAAATGTCATGCACGAGTTTGAAAAGTAACTGGTTTTATCCATAACTCGCTTAGTTTTTATGCTATTGATCTTTCTTAAGAACCATTTTGTAGGCGTTTTAAGGGGCTATAAGATCAAATTAGTTTAATATCTTTTTTGCCTTTATTTTTGGAAGTATTCAAGCTGAAAGGGCTCGAACAAATTGCCTTTTACTCGAATATGCAAACTTCAATCGGCCATATCGTACTTAATAATAATCTGCCCTGTAAAGGGTTAAAAACTATTGGCTACTTAGTTAACTTTTTAAGAATATTTTCTACCCTACCCACACGGTGCTTATTATTGTGGTTACTTTAGAAGTTAATTCCTAATTCCCATGAGTACTAATTATTTATTTGTTTTTAAGGATAAAAGAAAGAGACCTTCAGGTGCGAAGTTTCGCGAGCAAAAGAAACTGAGACTACAAGAAAGGGGAAAAATGGTTGGATCTTCAAAGCATTTCTTGCAAAACAATCGAGATTCCATGGAGACTATCGATATTGGTGCGACGTAATCATCCGAATCTCCAGATTCTAAATCTGTAATATCAATAACCGTGAGTGGGCCATCTGAAATTTCAACAGTAACATCAGCAACAAGTGTCAGCGGTTGTAGCAGCAAAACAGCTTCTACTGATGCAAAGCTCGATGAAGCTACAGCACTTGAACAATCCACTTCAGGTAATTCAGCTTGTATGAAAAATGTCAGCTACCGAAATACCTGCTGCAAGTGACACTTTCGATGAAGGCTGTAATGAGGCTAGTATAGATATAATTCCGTCCGACCCCGGTTTGTGGCCCGAAAGAATCACCAATGAGATGGCTAGAATATTGGTTAAACGTGGTCCGCCCTTGATAGACATCAGTTTTAGCTTTCCTAGTAATAAAGATAAAAGAAAGTTTTCGTGCAAATATTTTGAAAGAAATCTATCAATTGGAGAAAAAGTCGAAAGGGCTTGGCTTATTTACTCTATTTCTAAAGATGCTGTATTTTGTTTTTGTTGTAAGTTGTTTTGTAAATGTAAAACTCCTAACGCTTTTTGTGATACAAATGGAGTATCTGATTGGCAACACTTGTCTTTGCTAATTAAGAGACACGAAACGTCAATTTTACGCAACAGTTATATAAACACTTGGGAAAATTCAAAAAAAATGTTGGAGACATCTATGTTAATGCTCATCATCTGCAGATTTTAGAAACGGAAAAAAATATTGGCGTGACGTGTTGGAAAGAATTATTGCTATTATTAAGTATTTATCTACACAATGCTTGGCATTTCAAGGTTCTTCTCATTTGCTTTTCGAACATGATAATGGAAATTTTCTAGAATCTGTTGAGATGATTGCCTCTTTTGATTCAGTGATGAGACAGCACGTTAGTCGAGTGTATAACTCCCAAAAAAAAATTTTAAAATGACTCATTATTTAGGCGTGCAAAACAAATTGAAATAATTGAATTATTGTCATCCAAAGTAAGAAATAATATTTTAGAAATGGTTCGCAGTTCAAAATATTTTTCAATAATATTAGATTGTACACTAGTCATACTGAGCAAATTAGTCTTGTTCTGAGGTATGTTGTCCTTAACACCACTTCAAAAAAGGTTGAAGTTTTATTGCATTTAATTCAATACTGGACTCCACAGGAGAAGGGATATGTACATTTGTGAAAGAAAAAATTAAATTTAGAATTAAAATACATCAGGGGACAAGGTTATGATAATGGGACAAATATGAAGGGAAAACATGTTGGGTTTCAATAACGCATTCTTGATGCGAATCAGAAAGCCCTTTTTGTACCTTGTGCGGCTCATACTTTGAACTTAACAGTAAATGACGCTTCTAAGGTGGGACAAGATGGTCCAGAAGAATTGACGCAATAAAGCCCCTCAATGTTTATTTAATTAAGGTTTGCAAAAGTCTTCTAGAAGTGGCTGAAGATAATTCCTTTCACATTGATGCAAGACATAAAGCGAGTTCCCTCTTAACGTCTGTACTAAATTTTCAGTTTATTTGTGAAATTATTATTCGGCATGACGTTTTATTTCATATAAATATTGTCAGGAAACAAATGCAAAGTGCTACAATTAATATTAAAGTATGCCAAACCTACCTATAAAATTTAGTTGATCACTTCCAGCAATAGATCTGACCAGGCCCGCCGCTAGCGGTTTGAACGCCGGTGTGCAATTCCTATCGTGCCGCCCCTATCTAACTACAAAACCTAGGTGTTTATAAAAATGTGAAAAAAAAATGCTGTATAGTGAAAAACTATGTTATATTAGGTTATTTTATACAAGATAGATACACTAATACGACATTAAATGAAAAAATGAAGGCAAGAAAGGTGCAGTTTATACATATTATGTAGGCAGGTATAGGTATTAAGTTATTTTACAGAAACTGCACCTTTCTTGCCTTCATGTTGGCAAAATCAGCTATAATTTTTTTGGTGTCTAGTCTATTTAGAATCTCATGTTCAATTGAAATTATTGCTAAATTACTTAGTCTTTGCTGGTGCATAGTTGATCTCAAATAGTTTTTTATTATTTTTAACTTTGAAAATGACCTTTCACCAGATGCAACTGAAACCGGCAATGTAAGTAGTATCCTTAGCGCTATTGCTGTATTCGGAAATGTTGACATTAATTCATTAGCAAAAATGTATTGCAATAGGGTTTGTGGATCATTAGACTGGTTTTCAGTTAAATGCAACTTTAAAGCATTGATTTCATTAAACATATCTATACCGTCAATATCTGCGTCACTACTTGAACTATCTTTTAGCTTCACATTCAAATCTTTACAATGTTTCATTAAATCATCTTTGGAGTAACTAAACAAGTTATTATTGGTGAAAAAGCCAAAAACGTCGGTAAAAGTTTCCAACTCATCGAATCTACGTTTTAAAGAAGTTAAGGTTTGGTCCAGGATCCTAAAAAAAACATCTACCTTGTATTTTGTTTTAGAGTCTAGTAAGACTTCATCACTCTGTTCATACTGAAATTGAGTTGGTTTTCTACGTGGACGAACGGTATCTATAGGCGGAAAATCTGCATCTACATTAAGTTCCCGAGCCACAGTGGTAGCTTCTTCTAACACCCTTTCGAAATGCTCATTTGTGCGATATTCGGTGAATTTATGAATCAATTTATTTAACAAATTTATGCAGATTTGATTATTTATTGTGGGGTATTGCATCATTTTGCTAATAGCATTAATTTCGTTTAAATTATCATGCTCATATAATATTTTGGACGAGCCCCTAAACGCCAAACATTGGCAATTTTATAACAGCTATGATCCTTTCCAATACATCACACCTTTGTTTTTTTCAGATTCTAATAGTCTCAGTTGCATTTGATTTACAGTAGTTTTATTTTTTAACATAAGATTTAGTTGGACCCAACATTTTAAATTTTCGCTATGGGAAATGCTTGTTTCGTGTCGTTTTAAGGTAGATGACAGATGTTGCCAATCGGAAAAACCGCTTGGAGCTGACAGACTACTTACAGTTTTACTGAATGTTTTACAACAAAAACAATAGACTGAATCTTTTGACGTAGAGTAAACAAGCCATTCTCTGTTAATTTTTTCTCCATTAGGAAGATTTCTAGAGTAATAACTGTTTGCAAATTTTCTTCCATCGATATTAGCAGGAAAATTGTGGTTAAACAGCTGCACGGGACCACGGCTAACCAAAATATTAACAATATCATTAGTCATACTGGCGTGCCACGAACTTGGATCATCACCACAATCTAAACAGCTACTTGATGACGATAAATCGCTTACAGGTTCTTTAGCACTACTTTCTCTTTTTTTAGTTTCACTGGAGTCTCCTTCTGAAGGACTAACATTTTTCTCTTCAGATACCTCCATAACATCTAGATTTCTAGGGGGTCAACACTGAAATCGCGAAAAAAAAATCAGCTTTTCCTTACATTTTGTATGGAATAGTTATTTTTTTTCGCGATTTCACCGTTGACCCTATAGTAAAAATTGTTCGTATTTATGTGTAGAATGACTCCCTTTCGGGATTTAAGTTTTTGTTACACCCTGTATAGGTATAATTTCAATATTTTTTTTTATAAATCTTCACTCTTAAGTTGTATAACAGAAAAAAATACCCTTTAAATCACAATAATAATCACAATACTACTGCGAAAAAAAAATGTTCATACCTTTTGCACACAAATGTAATGGAATAACTAGTTTTTTTTTCGCGACTTCAGAGTTGACCCCATAGTAAAAGCTGTTCGTATTGATTAGATGGAATGTCCCCCTTTCGTTACTTAAGTTACTTTTGTTACACTCTGTATTAATTTTAATACATTTTTTTTAATGAATCTTTACTTTAAGTTTTTTCAGTAAAATAACCTTTAAATTTTACATGAATACCTGCTGTTTATATGAATGCGCCCATATGCTGATTAATTAAACAAAGACACTTACCATAATTATGATTTTTTGCGCCGACGGATAATGAAATAGTTTTCTAAATTATTTTTATAGTCACACTTCGCACAAAAATATACAGAATATTATTAATTTTAAGTACCCTGGACCGTTTCCGGATCTCACATTAGGGCTATAACCAAATAATTGAAGTTTGTTGTTCACTCACATCACTTTCGCATTTGTGTTAAATAAATAAAAACAAAGAAATGAGTATATAGTTTTAAGGGGATTTCCCCTGATATCTGTGGGATTTCCCTATTTCGCATAGAGCACGATACGGATTAACTTTGTTCTCATGAATTTCAATAGATGGCGCTATGTAATGCTACGATATAAAAGAAATATTTGGGCGCCGTTCATCATATTATTTTTATAAGGATAATCTTTTTAGTATTGTGAGGTGACAATGCCTGAATTTCAGTCGATGATTGTCTGATTTGCCGCCCCCCTGAATGCGCCGCCCGCATGCATTGCACGCCTTGCACGCCCGCTTACGGCGGGCCTGGATCTGACCAATCATTTCAAGAAATTCTTGAGCAATCGAAACAGGTAGCATCCTCTCTCGAAATTGAAGAAGACTTTCCACCATTACCAACGGTTAGGAGGAAATTTAAACCAAAACTGTTTGACTATGAACACCGAGATGAGACCCCTCATGATCCAAAAACCGCCTTTAAAATTAGTTATTTCTTAAAAATTGTAGATCAATTTATAAGCTCACTAAAAAACCGATTTGACTTATTAAATGAGTATGATAATATTTTCGGATTTTTAGCGACATATTCAAATTAAGTGACAGCGATCTTCTAAAACATTGTTCTATTCTTAAAGAGCGACTGACAAATCAGGATAATAAGGATATAGACTCCAAGGATCTGTTTAACGAAATTAAAGCGTTAAAGTTGTTTTCATTACCTGATGATACTGACCCCTTAAGTATTTTACAATATATATTTGAAAACAATTTAATCTCCAGCTTTCCAAACGTAAGCATTTCACTAAGAATTCTTTTGACATTGCCTGTATCTGTAGCTTCTGAAGAGCTATCTTTTTCAAAGTTAAAAATCATTGAAAATTATTCAAGATCGACAATGATTCAAGAAAGATTGTCTGCGCTAACAATAATAGCAATTGAACAAGAAATTTTTGACGGTATTAATTTTAGCGATGTAATTAATGAATTTGCAACAGCAAAATCTCGGAAAATATCGCTACTACAATAGCTATCTTTTATTTTTCTATTGCACCTAGACCTAGCTATCATTTCTGATTTTAAAACTAAGTTCCCTAGGTATTATTAGAAATATCTGCATATTCTGTTTGTTACATTTTGCTATTTCAGTCTACAAATAAATATGACTTCTAAAGTTCAGTTTTTTGATTTACTTCAAGCACCTACCTACCTACCTCCTACATACAAAACAAAATAAAAATACATGATCCAAAATGCCTTAAGGGGTGCCAAAATCCTTTTTTGCACACAAGCGCCAGTAGTCCTCACGGAGGTCCAGCGCCTGACAAAAACAAATGAGTAACTTAGGGGAAAAATAGCGTTATTGTTTTTTCATGAAGATCGATACACTTTTGCTACACTTGAACCAATTTTCGAAACTCTTTTGCCACTCCGAATGAGATACCCCAAAAACATGGTTTTGAAAGGCTTCAATTGCCTCTTCTGCCGTCGAAAATCGTAGCCCATGTAGTTTTTTCTTGATGTGCGCAAACAAAAAGAAGTCGTTAGGTGTCAAATCGGGACTATAAGGAGGATGGCTCATTAATTCAATGTTTCGGGTGTTCAAATACTCCATCGTATGCGCTGATGTGTGTGACCTTGCATTGTCATGGTGCGATTTGATTTCCTCAACTCATCGAACACTTGTAGCAAACAAATGGTTGTATACCATTCAGAATCGACCGTTCAACGTTGTTATAATGCTATGGTGGAAACATGTCCTAACGCAATACCACCGAACATTCCACCTAAAAATTCTTCCATGGCAGAAATCAAGTTCAGAGCCCGCACTGTGGGACGGGCTCTCGACAATTCTGAACTGCAAGAAGGCAGTTGATCTAGACGAAATACCGCCAATCGTCCTGAGAAGGTGTGCTCCCGAACTGGCACAATTCTTAACCGTCTGTTTCAGATTTCTTATGAAAGCCAGACTTTTCCGAGCAGCTGGAAAATAGCGTTAATTCAACCGATCCCAAAGAAAGGAAAAAAGTCCTCACCCCAAAACTACCGCCCTGTTGTACTTCTTCCCATTATGTCGAAAGTGATGGAGAGAGTCATAAATGATAAACTCATCAAATATCTTGAGTTGCAGGGAATTATTAACGACCGTCAGTATAGTTTTCGCAGGCAAAGATCGACATGAGATCTGCTCGCCTACGTCACAAACATACATCAACGATGGAAAAGCATGGGGAATTTAGAGCAATAGCCCTCGACATCTCTAAAGCCTTCGATAGGGTTTTGCATGCAGCCTTGTTGAATTGCGTGGTTGGCTAAGTAGCTTTCTTTCAAATAACGTATGTCACAAAAGTCTTGGGAAAAAGTTTTTTTGATGCATAGTTCCCGCAATTCGTGGAAGATCTAGTTGCCGTGATCAACAGATGTCATTAATGTTTTTTATTGAGTATTCCTTCTGTCAAAAGTCTGAATAAGTTCGCTAAAATGGCTTACAAATTAGAACTTCGTAGAAGTATTTACAATTTAGTTGGGCGAGTTCCTAAGCGTGAAATCATCAACATTTTTCGTGGTCAGAATATTTCTAAGACAACTATTTATCGGGTAAAAAGTGAATGTGAGCAAGGAATACCATGCTTGAATTTACCAAAAAGTGGTCGACCGCAGGCTCTGAATGAAATCCGTAGAAACACAAGAGGACACAATAGGAACATCATTATGAAAATTATCCAGAAGATTTCGTACTTTTCATGAGACAATAAGGCGAGAATTACTGAATGCGGGATGTAAATATCGTAAGAGGTGTAAGTGTCCAAAATACACCCAGAATCAATTGAAAAATTTCCCCAGATGTTGACGCGTCTTAAGAAGAATTCACTTCGCAAATGACAGAACCATAATTTTTGATGATGAAAAATATTTTACATTATCCCATTCTGAAATCAACTGTAATTCTGATTTCTATACAAATAACATAGAAGACTATCCAAACGAAGTAAAATTCAAAAAAAAGAAAAATTTTGAAGACAAGATGTTGGTTTGGTGTGCTATTTCTGAAACTGGGGTTTCAAGACCATATGTAGGGCATGTGAGAGGCGAAGCTGTTGATGCAAACCTATATACTGGAAGATGTCTCCAAAAATTGTTAGATTTCATCAATACCTATTACGCTGATGACGAAATAATGTTTTGGCCAAAATTGGCGTCTTCTCATTAAGCGCGAGTTGCGAGAGATTGGTTAGAGGCTAATAACATCCCATTTGTACCTCGCGGAGATAACTTCCCAAACGTTCCACAAGCAAGACCAATCGAAGATTTTTGGGGTTTACTGACAAGAAAAGTCTATGACAATGGATAGGAAGCCCAAAACGAAGAAGGTTTGAGACAGAGAATCTTTTAGAAGATACGAGAAATCGATGTGGATGTCGTCCAAAGACTGATGGTAGGTGTTCGGAGAAAATTGCGCGCCATTGAGCAGAACGGGCTCCTATCAATCCTTCAAATGCGATTTTATAGAGTTTAGATATGAAGTGAAATCCTAATGATATAATCAATTCAATAAAGTTTTCATACGTTAGATCAATACAAGTTGTGGTGGACGCTATAACATCTGATTGTTTCCAGTTGCAAGCAGGAGTACATCAGGTATCCATTCTTTCGCCTTGTTTCTGTTGCAGATAAACGATCTTCTGTCATCTACAGAGAACAAGATCTTCGGTTTTGCAGACGATTGTACCCTGGTTTCGTCTTTCAGTAGTCTGCGACCGATTACAGCTGCGGAATCTCAGCGTCAGTGATGTCAACAAATTAATAATTCAAATTCTGACTTACCGAGGATATCTGAGTGGGGTCAGTTGAACCTGATGAGCTTCAACGCGAGCAAGACGCAAGCAACTACGTTTTGTAGAAAGGTCTCTGCTGGAGTACCTCCTCTTATGTGCGAGGCCAATAAATTGCATCCAAAGATTCGATGCACTTTCTCGGAATAACGGTCAACTCCGGGTTTTGTTGGCATGAAGATGTATCAGCAATAGTTAAGTCGGCATCAGCTAAACTTAATTTTCTTTTCAGAGCCAAGCGATACTTCACATTATCTCATCTGTTGCTCCTATATAAGGCACAGATTCGACCTGCTTTGGAATATTGTTCCCATGTATGGAGATCTGCGCCCAAACATTCGTTGCGGATGTAGAATAGTGTGCAAAAACGGGATGTGCGCCTCATCGACCACCCGGATCACCCTCGCTCTTCAACCGTTGGCTCTCAGAAGACAAATTGCTGACCTTTCTCCATCTTATAGATACTTCCACGGAAGATGCTTCAAGGAGCTGATAGACCTTGTTCCGGGAAAACTCATGTTTTGCACTAGACTGGCAAGGAGTTCTCATCATATGGCGGTACATTTAACGACCCCTCGAACCTCTCTCTGTAAGAATTCCTTCATTTACAGGGCCGGTGAGCTGTGGAACTCGCTTCCATCTAACATCTTCCCAACATCCTACAGTTTGGCCCTCTTCAAGAAACGAGTAAACAGACCCCTCAATTCTTCCCAGGCGCCCACTCATGTGGTGTAGAAGGTTCACCTATTCCTGGGAAGCGCGCATAAAAAAAATGTCCGGCTTTCCTGAAAAAACAGGAGACCATTTGCTTCTAAGTGCTTCGTGCACGAACAACTTTAGTTGGGTTTGGCTCGTCTTGAAAGACCCATACTGTCGATTGGTGTTTAGTTTCGGGCTCGTACGCATATATCGAAGATTCGTCGCCTGTAACGATTTTGTAAACGTCTTGTGAAGCATCGCGATCGAATTTTTTCAACATTTCTCTGTACTAAACAACACGAACCTTCTTTTGAGCAATTGTCAAGTTGTGTGGGATCCAACGCGAACAAATCTTTTTGACAGCCAAATGTTCATGCATTTGAATTTGGGAGGCTTTTACTTGGTAAAATTCCATTATCAATAATAACAAACAAACAAGTACTGTGTTTTAAGGATTTTTACTTAATAATTGCGATTCGTAACGCGTTTCACTACACCGTAGCTTCTTCAGACAAATGAAAAATATTCGTCTAAAGAAGCTACGGTGTAGTGAAACGCGTTACGAATCGCAATTATTAAGTAAAATTCCTTAAAACACAGTACTTGTTTGTTTTTTATTATTAAATGTTCATGCAATATTGAATGTGCGCTGGTGGAACTGATGTTTAGGATTGTTCCAATCTCACGGTAGGTTACATGGCGATCATCGTGTATCATTTCGCACACTGCATTTATGGTTTGTGGCAAAACTACTGATTTTGAACGACCTTCACGAAGTTCGTCACTGAGTAAAGCACGGCCCGATAGAATTCGTTGAATCAGCATTTCACAGTGGCCAAGTGTGGAGCTTCATCACTAAAACTCGAAGCAAGTTGATCGCATCACTGTTATGGAGTTAATCCACATCGAAAATCGTAAAAAATCATCGCACGAAAATGTTCACGTGCTAATTCCATTTTTTGTCCAAGTTGAATTTCTCAAATGACTATAAACTGAACAAAACTCACTCCTACGTCAAATTGTTGTAAGAACGTTTAGGTTAACCGCTTCGGTACCTGCACGGTTAGTGAGCAAGTATGTAGCAATATGCTTAACCGAGGCCCCTGGTTCGAATCCGGGTTCAAGTTATGGATGTTGTCCTTGAACAAAAATTGTGGTACTTCGAAAAATCGCCCAAAGAGGGCATAAACTTCCGAAGACCAGATCACTTGTAATCATTGTGGTGGCACGCTCTAGGAGAGTGATTCGGAGTCCACTATAAGCTGTAGGTTCACTGTGTAAATGGGCTAAGATCCCAAGCACATTGTTGAAACATGAAACAAACAAACAACAACGTTTAGGTTAAAACTGTCAACAGTGAAAGTGCCAAAAGAGCAAAATTTAGAAGGCAACCTACGTAACACGTAATAATCAAATGAAGAGGGATCTGATATTATACAGGGTGTTACATAATAGTATGTCACAAATTGAGGGGGTAAATCTACATGCAATTTTGAGAAAAAAGTTCATATAAACATAAGTCCGCCAAATCTTCGTTACGGAGCTACAGGGTGTTGAAATTTCCGGAAAAAATTGGTTTTTCTATAAAACTCCTGCAGTTTTTGAGATATTCAGCCCAAATTTGGAATGCAAGCTATTTTTTACAGCCTCCATCATTACATGCCCTAAATTTGAACTAGAATCTATAAGGTGTCTTCTTTTGCCCTTTCAAACTTTTTTGCAGTACGCTACTGATCAGCTTACAATCAATTTTCGTCATCTTCGTTCAATTTGGAAACTTTTTTGACACCTGTAATTTTTTCGTATCTCCGACCGTTCTCGAGTAAAATATTATTAAACGATTGTATGCATTCGCTAAATTGAAAGCACTTGATTTTTTTCATTTATTTATTTTGACAGTTGCTAAAGTTGAACCAGTGTCTGCTCGAATTGTTTATTGAATTAACGATTAGTTTCATGACCTTTGAAGTTATTGCTGCAAGAAAAAATGGTTAATTTTACTAACGCCGAATTGGCTGATATCCATTACATGTACGGTCTGGATGACGGAAACACAACAGAAGCTAGGCGATTATATCAGGTGCGCTTTCCAAATCGAGTAACACCGGACAGGCGAACAATTTCAAATATCCACAAAAGGTTGAGGGAAATTGGTACTTTTTCTGCAAATAATCATTTAAAATGTGCAACTCAAACTATGAGAACTCCAGAGATTGAGGAAGCAGTTTTGAATTGTATTGATTTGAATCCTCATGTGAAAAAAGAATTTCTGCCTATGGTTCTTAGATAAAATTAGAGAAAATGCTCATTTTGATAGTGAAATAATTTTCACAGACGAAGCTAACTTTTCGGGAACCGCTATCACAAATTTTCACAATAATCATTATTGGGCTGAGGAAAATCCCCATTTGATTGAAGAACCTCATCATCAAGAACAATTCTCACTAAATGTCTGGGTCGGAATAATTGGAAAATTATTTGATTGGGCCATTTTTTTTTGCCAAACAGACAGAGTTACCTTTATTGCTCGAGGATGTGCCACTTTTGACGAGAAACATAATGTGGTTCATAAATGACGGGGCACCAGCACATTTTAGTGGAGAAGCTAGGGAATTCTTGAATAATACATTCAACAACCAATCGATAGGTCGGGCCGGGCCAGAACCATGGCCTCCTAGGTCCCCAGCCTTAAATAGTTTAGACTTTTTTATGGGGATATCTCAAAAGTTTAGTTTATACCGCTCCAGTGAACCCTGTAGAAGAATTGAGAAATCGAATAATAACCTCTTGTGACACGATAAGAAATACCCCAGGAATATTTATGAGTGCGTGATAATATGCAAAGGACAGAGGCCTGTATTATTGCAGATGGAGGACACTTCCAGCAATTTGTTTGGTTTTTAATTGTTCTTTTTTTAGTTTGATATTAAATTAGTATAAGTTGACCCTCAGACGACGAGCTATCAAAATGAAAGCAAATTTTGGGCATACCTGTCTAGTATATTAATTTTTTTTTTATTTAGCGAATAACATACAATTCAAATAATTCATATTCAATGAATTTTTCACTCGAAAAGGGTTGGAGATACGAAAAAATTACAAGTGTCGAAGAAGTTTCTAAATTGAACGAAGATGACGCAAATTGATTGTACGCTGATCAGTGGCGTACTGCAAAAAAGTTTGAAAGGGCAAAAGAAGACAGGGCCTCGGAAAATGAAACACTGAATTTCAGTTAAAATCTAGGACGTGTGTGGGCTGAATATCTTAAAAACTGCAGGAGTTTTGAGGAAAAAAACCAATTTTTTCCGGAAATTTCAACACCGTGTAGCTCCGTAACGAAGCTTTGGCAGACTTGTGTTTATATGAACTTTTTTCTCAAAATTGCACGTAGATTTACGCACTCAAGTTGTGACATAATATTATGTAACATCCTGTATTTGGGGATCATCAACAAAATCTATCCAAAGAAAGCGTTGACTTTTTTTTATTCTCAACTCTTGGCGATGCCTGTCATGCCAGAGCTGTCGCCGCTCAAGATGATTTAATGTGTGAGTTTATTCGCTTCTTGAAGAGGATCAAATTGTGAGTTATCATAAAGATGTTCGATGGAAGCGAGTTCCACAGCACACTAGCCCTGTGAACAAAAAAATTTTATAGAGAGAGGTACGTGGCTGTGCTAGTTAAACCGTCCGCTGATGAGAGTTTCCTGCAAGTCTAGTTTATCTTTGGATTCTTCCTGGGGCCAACTCCTTCATTTCTTAGAGCATTTATCATGAAAGTATCTGTACAAAAAAAATCAGTAATTTGCTGCCTTTGAGCGAGCGGTAGAAGATCACGCGTGATCTCCTGGTTAAGGCGCAGTGCTCTTTTCAGGACTCAATCCAATAAATGTAATAAATGTTTGAGTGCTGAGCCCCACATATAAAAACAATAATCCAGACCAGATCGCACCTGTATTTTGTATAAAAGCATCAGGCGTGAAATACTAGTAAGACCTGAAAAGAAAACAGAGTTTAGCAGAAGCAGATTTGGGGTATCTGCAGTGAGTTTGAGAGGGTTTTCAGACTTCAGCAACGTGCTGTTAGGATCGTTGGTGGATTGATCTATTTGAAAGAAAGCTACTTATCCAATCCCGCAATTTTTCGGGAAGCCCATATGCAGCAAGTTTATGCAACAAGGCTGCATGCCAAATCCTATCGAAGGCTTTAGAGATGTCGAGGGCTATTGCTCTAGATTCCCCATGCCTTTTCATCGTTGATGTACAAACATGAGTGACGTAGGCGAGCTGATCTCCTGTCAATCTGTGCCTGCGAAAACCATACTCACGGTCGTTAATAATTCCCTGCAACTCAAGATATTTGATGAGTTCATCATTTATAACTCTCGCCATCACTTTGGACATAATGGAAAGAAGTGTAATAGGGCGATAGTTTTGGGGTGAGCACTTCTTTCCTTTCTTTTGGATCGGTTGCACTCTCGCTCTTTTCCAGCTGCTCGGAAAAGTCTGGCTTTCATAAGAAATCTGAAACAGACGGTTAAGAATGGGTGCCAGTTCGGGAGCACACTTTCTCGGTACTATTGGCGGTATTTCGTCTAGACCTACTGCCTTATTGCAGTTCAGATGCTCGAGAGCCCGTCTCACAGTGCAAATTCTGAACTTGATTACTGCCGTGGAAGAATTTGTAGGTGAAATGTTCGGTGGTATTGCGTTAGATGAATCTAGAACAGAATTCGTTGAGAACAAGAGAGCAAAGAGCTCGACTTTCTCTTTCGGAGATGATGCTATACTTCCATCTTCTCTAACAAGAGGCGGAAACGCAGATTTGCAGAAATTGGCACTGACAGTCTTCGCCATAGACCAGTTCAAGGAGTTTATTAGTTCCCCTTCCTTGAAATTGGCCTTTGCTCTTGCAGTTGTCAGGTTGCATACGTTCCGTATTCATACGAAGGTTGCTCTTGTTTCCTCTGTTGGATTTATCTTCCATGACTTGTAAACTCTGCTCTTGGCTGCAGAGGCTCTTTCGTAGTCTTTGTTGAACCATGGCTTTTGTGCTATTGTTCTTTTCATGGAATGAGGGATGTAGAGATCCATTCCTGCATGAATGATTTCTGTGACAGATTCAGTGCACACATTGATCTGAAAGGCAAACATCACTGAATGAGAAACACGAAAAGAATTCACGCACCTCATCCCAATTAGCACGGATATAATGCCAAATGCGTCTGGTTGATTTAGGTTCTTGTAGCAGATATAAGGTTGTGGTCTGAGTTGCCTACTGGTGCTGAGACCTCCACTCCAAAATCATCTGGATCTGAAATAAAAAAGAGAACGAAGGTGTTCGGGAAGTCAATTGGGTGATCAGGTATTCTTGTCGGTTCGTCGACTAGCTGCGTTAGATTATGGCTGATTGCGAAAGTTTCAGCCTGTCTTGGTGTTGTGAACGTTGAAGTCACCCAATACAATGATCTCAGCTGCCGGATGATGTGCCTGAATCCAATCCACCTTATCACCTATATACTGAAACAGTCTAGGGAAGTGAATATCGTTTGGCGAGCGATATAGACAGCATAAAAACAGTGTTTTATCCTGCAAACAGATTTTAAACCACGCAAGGTCAAAAGCGTCGTCCTCCATCGTGTCCTCTCTCTGGCATGCAACATCCGATCTGGCGAAAACACAGAGGCCCCCTTCAAACCTGAATCTCATATGTAACTCATACCCATTAAAAGGTGAATACGTTGTGTCAGTTGTTTGACTTAATTGGGTTTCGGTTAGGGCCAGCACATGGGGTTGTGCGTTTTGCAGATGCCGGTGGACTGCATCGACATTCACCTTGTTGTGCCCCAGCCCTCTGATATTGCAGAACTCTATCGAGAGTAGTTTGCTTTCTTTTCTAGAACGTGAATGAATTAGTGGATTCGCCGGAGGGTGCTCGACTTACCCGCATCATGAGACCCTCTAGGCAGTCCCCTCCGGAGATCCCAATGGGAGACTATTTTAACTGCGGATGATTTTGTCCCAGAAGATCTCATCATGCTTCGTTGCCAATATTTCCTATCCTGGAAACCGGACCATCCGCCAGATTCTGACACAATTCACGGGACCTATAGCTGGATGTGGTGGTATCACACCGAGCGCCGTTGAGGCCGCCTGCCATATCAAAAGCATGACGATGTTCCATTACCATTTTCTTCACTTTATCGATGTTAACTTCAGTTGAAGATGTTGATGGCCGGCCAGAGCAAGGCAAATCTTCCACCATATCTCGGCCGCTGTTGAATGAACTGTATCACTCATATGCACGTGTTTTTGATAAAGTCGATTCACCGTAAGACTTCTGTAACATTTTCAACTATTCGGTCACGAAATTTCATTTGCAATACAAAAATTAAGACAAATTCTTTGTTCGATATTTATATCCATTGTAAAAATTGTAAAACACACTTGTGGAACTGACAAAATCGAGCCCTGTAAACAAACTAAATGGCAGATCGCGTTCAAACTCTGCGTCAATATAGAAAACAGATGAGCCAATTAGCAATAACAAACATTTTGACAATAACTTTAAGCTTATAATATAACAAATAATCAATGCCTGCTACTTTTTTGACAAAATGTATACCTTGACTAGAGTCACCCTCCCCATCAGCGTAGAATTTTCGGTTTGCAGTGAAAGGCTGTGAGAATTCTTCAGAATAAAACTCATAGGGAGGATAATAAACAAGTAATCATAGAGAAGAAGATACTTACCTTTCCCTCATTATAAATTTATTATTGTCTTATTTTTGGGAAGAATCGTGAAAGTAATAATATTTATGGTAAATATATTCATAATTATGATACTCGTCTGCAGATTAACATCCGTATAGATATCTTGCAACTGGAGTCCAAAGGTACTACTTTAACATGAATGCTTTGTCCCAGAGCATAAAATAAGATTGACGAATTGGCAAAGAACTGGAAAGTTTCCAGTCTCCGGCTTCCCCCTTACCATGGCGAATCGAATCGAATTAAGCTGATTTGGGAACAAGTGAAGGATGAGGTACCCAGGTAGACATAAAGAAGAGCAAGTATTAAGAAACTGTCAATATTTTAATTGTTTCGTTATATTTTTTCATTTTTGTTAATTGTTCCACAGAAGTATAAGTAAAATTTAGGTTTGTTTAATAATTAATGAAAAAAGGTTTAATTTCAATTAATTCTATATTTTATAAACCCTTCTTCTTGCACCATCAAAGGCGAATAACCTTTATTGTAGCTATATAGAAAAATTATGGTTTTTGGATGTGAGTGAATTTTGGAGTTTTCTACATTTCACATAAATACTTCTGAAAGTAAAGAATTTGAGACGTGTTCCCATAGCTAAACCATTTTCTAGTACAAACATTTTGTTAATGAATTAAAAAAGTTTTGACTGTGACATATTTCAATGAGTGACATTAATTTTTTCTTGCAGACCACATTGAATATTCAGTTTCATAGGATTTTATATAGGAGAGGCATACTTCATGAATATATTTGAGTACATATTATCTATATTTAATGATATCATGTTTGCGGTTCGGGTATAGGAAAATTATAGATTTTATTTGAGAGTCCTAGAAAATTTTCGATAGTGTTCCAAAGAATGAAAATCAGTGATATTTTTGGGCTAAGAGTTTTACTGTTTTGTCAAACAATATACAGGACTGTTAGTATATGATACTACTGTTTTTATAGGGTTATATTTTTTGTATGCTTTGATGAGACCATGCAACCTTAGGCAGTATAAAAAAATTTTCATGTCAGCAGCATAATCTAAAATATGATGAAATTTCGTTTATAAAAATTATAAATAAGAGAAGCACTTAATGGACATTTTTGTCCATTCATTTCATTCTCATTTTATGAAACATAGTAGCATTTTCAATGACCAATTGCCAATTCAGGTCAAATACTAAATGATTCAGTAAAGTAATAAGCCACAAATTTCTATGGTGCAAAGTTTGTCATTAACAAGATCTGAGGCCTTTGAAAAGTCAGTATAAATAATATCATTACTTAAACTTTTCCAAAACCTCGAGAATGTACTGTATAAATGTGAGCAAATTCGTCACTATGCTTTTACCTCAGGAAAACCCTTGTTATTTACTGACGTTGGAAGCGATCTTAAATTTGGAACTATCACAGCAATTCAATTAAGAAATTTTCCCTAAATAAGATCCCAGTAAAGAAATCGCTTTTTATTGTTCAGTCAGAAAAAATGGATATGTATTTGGTATAATGAACGGATAATAGTTATCAGAACTTGTGAAAATGAAAAGTACCTAATTATTACGGTAAGTCCATTTTTCCACACTTTTTCATACATCGATTGATGTACCAAACCATTAGAACAAGAAAGTATTGTTTCAAATAATTATAAACAACAAAATATTATTGGTGAATCTTTCCCATTTCATTGCTTCAATGTGTAATTCGTTATGATAACTGGCTAAATAAGTAAATATGTTTCTATTAAACTATTCGAGATTTCTATCGAAAAAAACGAATAAAAATTAATTATTTTGCGGAAAAAGTTCATTGTCATTTTCAGAATAAAAATAGATTCGTTTATTCGTGAACGACTCGTTTGTATCCGCATCACGTACTTTCAATGTTATTGAATAAATTATACGACTCATCAAGAAGTAAGAAGTGATGAGAGTAAGTGAAGAGAAGGTCAATAGTTAACACTGTTATATATCGATATTTACGGAAGACTTTTAGAATCGACAAAATATGAACAAATACCAAATTCTTTACGTCATAAGTCTTTAAATGAGAATTAATATGTCTAATAGTGATCCGAAAATTATCTGAGATATTGCGGTGATCGATGCGTCACTCAATTTTAAGGCAAAAAGTTTATATTAACATGTATAAGTTTTGTAGTTATTAAAATACAAGGTGTTCGAAGTGTTCATTATTTCAAAAAAAAGCAATAGCATTATTATAAAAGTAATTGGTACATTTTATTAATCGATCAAATGAAATCCTGCATCTTCAGCTAAAGAGTGTCCGCTCTGTGTCTAATATGCCAGATGTTGCGCATAATACTGGAACCTCCTAGAATGTGATTGCAAAGATCTTCGAAATTTAAGCTTGGGATTATTCCGATGTAATTTATCTGTACTCTGTTATACACCACCTATCACTTTTTCAATTCTGTGTTACGCCTATGATTTTCTATAGGAATTCAACAAAGAACAAATCTACATTATCACTTCGAACTTTCTTTCTTTCATTGAATTTGTCCGCGTTATCATATTACGTGCCATAACACGTGAAATCAAGCCACTCAGAATATTTTAATTGAAATATAAAATCCAGAAGTTTCAAAAACTAGAGAATTATTTAGAATTCTTGTCAACTCAATCATGAATTATGTGGCGCTAGTGACCCCACACTTTACGAGAACCATATGTATTTCAAAAGATACTTTGTCCGGGTCAATTGAGTCAGTAGTATATATAGGCCACAGTTACATTCATGTAAAGAGATTCGCTCGGACTCATTCTTTAAACATTCATTCTACAGTCCAGTTCAGGGTAGTTGTCATAACCACGACTTACAAACATACATATTCTCCTCTAATCAAAAGTAGTGTAGTGTGGAAATTAATGTAAATGTTTACATATATTAAACTTTTGTATTTAGCAAAAAGAATTTGACTGATTGAAACCCGACCCATTACACAGATGATCTTGGATGTGGATTTCCAAAACAAAAAATATTTTATAAAATCTGTCAATTTCTGCCAATATCTCAAGAACGGTAAAAGACATCCGAAAATAGTTTTAAGTATCTATTCCGCGTTTTTCTGACGTTATTTTGATAAAATAATTATAGAAAAAATATAGAAACCGGGTCCACATAGGAGTGGTGGCGTCTATTCGGTCCTATTGGCACGCAGTGGCGGTTAAGTTATGATTTACAACGACTGGTTATGAGGTGATCTATTTAGTAGGCTTTTAAATTTGTTCGCAACATCATATCTAATTCCGATGGAAAAAGATCCGATGCGGATTAGGGTTAATATAATTAGAAAAAATCCAATGATTTCATCAGTGATGAAATCGACCCGAACTCGAACACCAGTTTATCAAGAGAGCAAAAGGAACGAAAAAGGTGCTCTGTCTACCATATTGTACATAAGAACAAAAGCAAATACACCTTTCTGTTATAAAGTGCATTTGAATGAATATAATAAGTGTGTTCCTATCATATTCATTCACTCAGATAGTTGAAATCCAGATGGATTTTGTTAATAGGTGGGCAACACTGACGAGCTCAAACAAGAACAAAGGTGCAATTTGTTTAGTAGGCAATGTAATACATTTTCAATCAAAAAGTATGAGTTATTTAAATTTAGATAGGTAATATAATAAATGAAAAATTTGGTCAATTGGTCAAAAATCAAGGAATTTCTTCCATTTTTATGGAGAATTGGAAAGCAGAACTGATAGCTATGTTATCTAAGTCTTTCTGCCAAAATTTTCTCAAATAGTCATCCATGAAGGAGACCACATGCATCACTTTCAAAGCACATAATATACTGAAGTTCTTTTTGTTGATATAATTGAAATTTACATCTTTCAGTTGTTTTGGTGGAAACTATAAATACTTCTTATATCAAACACCCTAGTACTTATATGTATATATTACATCAATAAAATCTATACATCATTCCTGGATTTTCTTTCATTTTATCACAATGTTCATAATAAATAAAATAAAAGCTATAAAAATGGTAACAACGCAATTAAACTTTCTGATAGAGAGGCAACTTTTGTCTTGTTTCCATATCAAGTTGTTTTATTCTAGCATATGCTGCACTGGATATTAAAACAATAAAATTCGAAGTCCACCACAAAAAAGATTTTGTTTCTTGATACCAATAAGTTGCTAGCACAGTCTGAGCGCAAGCTTTCGCAGTTCCGGAAATGTTGTGGGTCAATGCTGATGTGTACTGAAAAAAAAATTCTAATATAAGTATTTGAATAAAGTTACGTACTTTCAAAGAACCATCAATTCAGTGAAAATTAGGATTAAATCAATCAATCATTTATTTATTTATTCATAAATATGGAATGCCTACAAGTTTCCTCAAATGGCATCCACTCAATTAGATGTTAATGAAATAGATCAAATTTACGGAGAGATGTGGTAGGAATATTAAAATCAATCAGGGAAACAGCTTCAGGTACTTGGAGATAGTTATTGAGTATTTCGAAAAAAACATGATATCTGCCATTGTACGACGATTTTTGACAGGAATTAAATTTAGGCATGTTCTATCAGAAATATAATCGTGATTCACAATTGGCTTATTAATTTTTCCACATATAAATTTGATAAACCGGTTTTAAATAGCCTCAATACGCTGAACATAACAATGATATTGGGGGTTCCATATTATACAGGCGAAAAGTATTTTACTGCTAACATATGTATGATAGAGAATAAGAAAAGATTTAACACTTCTCAATTCACGACCCTTCCGAAATATGCACCCCAGCATCCTATGTGACACAGAGACAATGCGATCAACATGCAGATCAAATAGCAATTTGGAATCAAAAGTGACGCCTAGGTCCTTGATGCTGAAAACCCGATTCAAAGGAGTTCCACTGATATCATAATTGAATGTTAGTACTTTCGACTTTCTGAGATAAAACGATAAATATATCGTTTCAGCTTAGTTCCAGCAGTGTCATCCACCATAACAAACGTGAAACATTAGATTGTTAAGGTTGAATTCAATATGCGTCCTACTGACCATTTTGGAATTAATTGGCCATCAAGTGATACTGACCTAGAGAATAATTCGTAGATAGAGAAATTGCACGTGTTGCAAACCTAGGTTGAAAGAATGGTCTTTTATCTAGCAAATCATGGTTAAAATGAAATAATTCTTCTATAATGAAGAAGTCATCATTTGAGAAACTGAAGTTCGAACAATTATTTCAATTTTTTTCAAATTTTGCGAAGTTAATCAAAAGACAGTTTCAGTTAAGTTTAAATTCTACCACAAATCAATTTCCACCTACTCAAACTTTTATCCTTAACACATTGTAACAAATTCAATTTTTTTCCTTGTTCCGAAATTTTTATTTTGTAGAAGTCAATTTAAATTTCATGTTCTTACATTGAGAACTGTAACCAAAACTCGAAAAGTTCCTTTTCAGAAATGATTTCTTTGATTGATAATCAAGTTTAACTTTCGCCTTTCACTAACAATATTTTTTTCATAAACTAGTTTTTATAAAATTATTATTATATTCCTTAATTCATCCTAGAATTTGAAAAGTTTCAATCTAGAATTAGTAAATATGAATACGCAAGTGAATTCTAAAGCTACTACGAACTGATATTGATTAATATAAAATGTATGATCGAAGATGAGCTGTTGATTATGGCATTATATTACAAGAAAAAATTATTATAAGAATTGGGGTATTTCCAAAGTACTTCGAAATATTGTTGTGGGCATTTGTCAATCAATTTGAAGACAAAAAGTTCACAGAAACATAGATCAAAAATTCTTTCATTTCATTTTACATGGTGCGAAATTTCGAAAAAAACAATTGCATAGTCATAAATATTTTAATATCTCTTAGTCAATTTTCTAGAGGTTTCAGTAATCGTTTTTGTTTCGGGTTAGTAGGTGATTGGCCAACTACGCCCTAGTTTGGTGTTGGTGGGACTGCCAACTGTAGCGTCCAAACCCGCCTCATATCGTTTGATATGGCTAAAGTTGTAGTACTTCTCCTTTGCACTGATGTGTTCGTTTAGTTATACCTCCTATCTTCGGTTACCAAACCCCGTCAGTTATCTAGTAGTGTGTACAGGATAGCTTAGGGGCTATCACTCATGCAGGTGGGGTTGGCAGTAGGATCACGCTTGATGTTGAGGATGCTTTTGTGGCCCCTTACCCCCTTATACTTATCGTAAAGCTACCAAAAAAAAGGAGATCTAACAAAATGCTCAAACTAGAGAGAAATCACTTTGTTGAACACGATTTACAAATTACTGTCATATATACTGCACGGAAGACTCACAGTTGCCCTAGAGCCCCTTTTAAGAGCTAACCAATCAGGATTCAGACCCAACAGCGCTTATATTGACCATATAAATACTTTGAGAATAATAATTGAACAATCCTCTAAGTTCAATACACCGCTCTACCTCATTTTCATCGACTTCATTCGATGGTATATTTCGGAAATATATTTGGGAAGCCTCATAGAAAAGGGCACGCCACAAAAAATCATTAATATGGTGAAACAACTGTATGAAGGTGCAACATGCAAAGTAATCCATAATGGCCATGTTAGTGACTGCTTGGAGATTAGACAGGGGTGCGTGCTATCCCCTCTCCTCTTCAACAGCACTTCAGATTGAATTTTAACAAGAGCAACGCACAATAAAAAAGGAGTGCAATGGACGATGACATCCTTCCGTACCGATCTCGATTATGTTGACGATATATGCCTAATGTCACACTCTCATGAAGATATGCGGTCTTTACTAAGAACCCTCAAAACAAAGCTCAGCACTGTGGTCTCACCATTAATGACAGCAGAACCAAATACATGCATATTAATACGATCAACCCAACACCATTCATACTCTCAAGTGGAATACAAGTGGAAGAGGTCTAAGAGTTCACCAATTTGAGGAGCATAATTACGAGAAACGGCGGTGCCAACGCAGACATCAAGAATAGAATATGCAAGGCTCAGCAGGTATTTGGCCAATTTGGACCCATCCGGAGAGCAAGACACCTGGCAATCCACACCAAGCTAAAAACTTACAACTCTTACGTAGAAGTAGTTCTGATGTATGAATGAATAGGAGTTCTTCAGATGCAAACCAAATTTTTGCAAATCAATGTTTGCGGAGAATCGTGGGAATATTCTGGCCGGAAACAATCAGGAATAAAGATCTTTTGCCCCTGACAGAGCAGACAACTACGCTGGAAGAGATCAAAAACGCGAATGGGGCTAGATAGGCCATATCCTGAGAAGAGCACCATATAACATTGCGAGAGTTGCCCTCCAGTGGAACCCACAGGGTAAAAGAAAGGTTGGTCGTCTAAGTAATACATGGCGGAGAACAATGCTCGAAGAACTGAAGCAGAAAGGCAAGACTTGGAATGATGCAAAAATTGTTGCCAGAAATAGAGTTCGTTGGAGAAGTTTCATAGAGGCCCTATGCTTCAAATTGGAGTTTAAAAGGATTATATAGTCAATTTTTGTTAGATTTGGTACTCGTATTAAAGGTGGTGAGTAGCTAATTATTCAAAATTATCAAGTTGGTGTCTGACAACACTCTAACCAATTTTTTTGGTTGAAAACATTGTGAGGCACAGACTTATTTGAAATTTTTATATTTTTTCAGACTTAACCAAACTATTATGTCAATATTCCAAACGCCGCTCAGAATAAACATGTTGTTCTCTATGAGTAACAAAAACCAGCAGGAGCACCAAAACATTATCACAGATGTTTACAAGAACTTTCAGCCTTAAAATTAAATGACCCATCTATGATTATAGGAAATCACTCGGTATTTCACGTTATTGATAGTTTTTAACCATGGATCTTTTAACTACTTGTGAAGAATTAAGTTTTTTATTGTGAAAAACTGGATAGTATGATAAGAAATGTTTAATCATCACCACATGTTCGGGATATTGTACTCTGTCGTCACTGAGATTTGAAACTGAATTTCAAAATTTAAAAAAGCCCAGAAGCATAATTGAAAATGCCTTACGTTCGATTCTCCAATGTGCAGAGGGGTCGAATAATTGCTCTCGTTGAAGAAGGGGTGACACAGAGGGATATAGCGGCCACAATGGGGGTATCAAAAGGGGTGATTTCAAAAACCTACGCCCGATACGTGGAGCTACAATCTCTGCAAAATAAGCCTAGAAGAAGTCGTAGGAAGATCACTTCTGAAGAACAAGACCGCATTTTGTACCAAATTGAAGAGACCCTAGTGCGTTGCACCCCATACTCCGAAGGCAATTTCTGGAAGCAACAGGCATGAGTGTATCAGTCGAGACGATTCGTCAAAGACTTCGTTCAAGGGATTTATACAGCAGAAGGCCCTCAAGAATTCCAGAGCTAACCAGGCAAAAAAAAATCAACAGACTTAATTGGTGTATCCAGCACCAAAATTGGAATATTGAGAATTAGCGAAAAGCTCTTTCTTCGGATGAAACCAGAATTCGTGTTCGATCAGATGACCGCCGGATTCGGGTTTTAAGGGGGTCGTGTTAGACAAGCTACACTCCAAGCAGCAAGACAAATTCCGAAATACGAAGGGAAGAGTGTGATGTTTTGAGGTGGCATTATGCTGGGAGGCAAAACAGATTCGATTTCTTTTCCTGTGAGTGTAGGGTGGGCCTAATGATGGAGCCCATAGTCAGACTCTGGCGAGGTGTCCACAGTGAGAATTTCATTTTTATGTAAGATAATGCTCCTTGGCATACCAGCAACCTCGCGCGACATCTTGAAACAGAGGGAATCACTATTTTGGACTGGCCGGCTTGCTCTCCAGACCTAAATCCTATTGAACATTCATGGGACCAGCTCAAAAGGAAAAATAGATCGCGCCAGGATGATCCAAGAACCCCACAACATCCAAGCCGCCACAGAAGAGAGGCAGAATATCACCTCAGAGGAGCTCGAAAACCTAATCCAAAGCATGCCTAGAGGGATTCAGGCTTCTTTCAGGGCAAGAGGAGGTAATACAAGCTACTGAGGTCGAGAAAAAACACCTACTCCATGAGAAAACAATGTTCAATTTTTTTACTACATGCGGAAAGTCTCTTATTTTCTTTTATTTGTTTCTCTCTTAAACTAAACCTTAATTTATTTCTTTCTTCAATTGAAATATCTCAAAAAGAATCAATTCCAACAATCCTTCGAAATTACCAAAATCCCTGAGGTAATATTCAAAATATCGGGCGATTCCATATAAATTGGTTGTATGTAAGATTAGTTTAAAATCATATATATACCATATACAAATAGGAACTACCCAAAATTTACAGGGATGTTAACTGTGCTGGAGTAATCATTACCTTTGCTAAGATGAATTTATCTATTGTTGATAACATTGGCAACAATTCATGAATTTAACATGAAGTGTAAAACAAACCTTATTGAAATGAAAAATAAAAAAATTGATATCTTTAAAATCAACATTGTTAAAAATTTCTTCACTGTATATAGTATTAATATTAAAATCTCACCTTGATTTGTAAAGATGTTAAGAATCCCACAGAAAATCCGCAAACACCTCCTATTGTCATAGGTATCCAAAAACTGATGTCCCACAATCCCTCAAAATGATAGATAGTACTCAGTTCCTTATTTAACACTATCAAAGGTAGAAAAAGGATGGTGGCATATATGTTATTATAATAAGACAAAATCCATACATCACTGTTGAGCTTTGGTAATACTTTCTTGGTCAAAATCGAAAATAAAGACAAAGATAAAGAAGCTAAAACTCCAAAAATTGTTCCACTTATAGACAAACTACCTGCAAAAAATTTGTCATCAAAAATTATATACATCTACCTATCTTTCAGATATACATTATCTATTGACCAAGACACTTGATCAAATAAATAAGTAGCACAAACCTGCCAGTTTTTCCTGATCAACACCTAGATAAAATCCAAATATAATAAATGCACAGCACACCAAACACCTCATTGAAGTCTTCTCTTTCAAAATAAGATATGTTAACAATACATTAAACATAGTAGTAAGAGATCTGCCTACATAATAAAATGCTAGAGACACATTTTGAAGGCATAGGTTGTTAGTAGCTATCATCATTGTGAACATAAAGGAAACTGGCAGAACCTAAAATAAAAATTAAATTGTATAGCAATTGCACAAGGGCTTTATTTATATTAATTTTACTGACCGATTTTAATGTATGAACATCCCATACATCGGTTTCTGGAAAGGATATTTTGGTTGGCCATTGTTTATTTAAGATTTGTTTAATATAACATATAATTGCAGTTACAAAAGTTTGATAACATGCTATAAACATAGGCGCATCTAATTCAATACCACTGAGTAGTCCTTTATTTACAAATACGGTAAAAATAGATACTACCCTGAAATTAATAAAATTTAACATTGCAATTTCTCATGCAAATTTATCAAAACTTACCAATAGGCGCTAACTACAAAAAATATTGTAATATATTTAGTCAACAATGTTTCTTGTTGAACACTCATGACGATAGTTGATTCAGTTACATTGCCCAACACCTATTAATGTTCTATTTTAAACAAAAACTTCTCATTTCTCTGTTTTATATACCAAAACATATTTTTATAGCAATTAACCCAAACTTTACACGTAAACAAACAATACACTCCTTCCCAGGAATTGGTGGAATTGGACAATTGTTATTGTTATCAACAATGACAAGACAACTGACATTACGGAATGCTTCCATATAGGAAACATTTGATCTACTATCAAAATTCACTTTCATTTGCACAAATTAGAGCCGAAAGGTATACAAACTACCGGCATTAAATTCATTACAATTTCAACGGACCATAATAATTCAAAATAATAATATAAAGAACTTGTCAGAACCTAGGTTTTCTACAAACTTGTTACCTTGATTGAAATGTAAATCAGTATACCGATCGTCAAATGAGTTCTAAGAGAACTTCCTAAAACTAATACAAGATTGAATACGAATTATGTTAGAGTCAATTATAGATTTTTTGCAAATTACACATAGATAAACTTACTGAATTTTTAACATAACCTTCCCGTGATTCATTTCATTTCATTTTCTCTAGGGATCTAAAGTTTATAGTGGACTCCGGACCACTCATTATGACCGTGCAATGATAACTGCCACCACTCTGGATAACAAGTTATCTGGCCTTCGATGGTTTTTATAGGTTTAACGGTTAGTCCATGTCCCCAAACTCTATGTATATCTTTGTCAAATTCACTTTTTTAATCAAGGACAACAACCATGACTCGAACTCGGATTCGAACCGAGCATCTGTGCTTAGTATATTCCTACATGCTTGCGCACTAACCGTGAACCGTGATAAGTTTCAATTCCAATGAGGAAACACCCCAGTAAACATATCTCCCTGGATTGATAGTAGTTCGCCTTTTATGTTTTCTGATTGTTATACTCATTATTTTCAGCTATTTCTGATAATTTATGTTAAATGGTGAATCAAGTATTGTAATTATTCGTCTCCTATCACGAAATAGACTCAATTTTCGAGCGAGCTGATAACGTCAACTACCTACTCAATTAGTTTCAGAAGCCAATGAGAGAAAAATTAACAAATGTGAATTGCTAAAATATCAATACAATTTTCAGTATACTGATGTTATGTGGAATTCATTATACTGTTTAAAAATGGACCAACCCATGTAAAGCAAAGCAGACACATTGTGGACGTGATGAAAGGAATATTTAGATAATTCAGCAGTCAACCTATTTTTTCTTTCAGAAGGATAATACTACCAAATTTTAATAACTATGAGGTAGAAAATATGCTTCACGCAAACTGTTATGGGCCTTTTATTTGTGTCATCATTATTTTCTTCATAAAATAATCTATTTAATTCATTCTATTCTTTCAAGACAGTGCATATGGATCAGTGAACCACTATCCAGCACGAAGCAAACCATGGTTTCATTTCAAAATATATATTTAGCATTTTTGAAAATACAAGAATATATATGTAAGAAATTCTTCAACCCTAATAAACATTAATGATGAAAATGAATCATGGAAAATTTTATATTAAAAACTAGGGGATGTTGAGAGCTGCAAAATCTATGTGAAAAAAATAAGAAGAATAGGCCTTTTCATCATAAGATGTGCGCAAGCGTAGCCGCCATGTTGAAACAGAGGTAATTCAAAATATTCCTACTGTTTTAATCTAGGCAAGGAATATTATCTCCACAAAAAATAAATTATTGGAAAAAAACTATTGATGGTGTTTCACTTATTTATGATTCTGTAGAAGCTCATAATTCTGAACAATTGAAAAAGTGGCTCAAATGTCATGGGCATCCACAAAAAGAAAATAAAAGTGAGCTGATTGAGGCGTAAAACGTCAACATTTATTTACTATCTAGAAACTTATAAACCAAATTCATATTTGCTATTGATAATATCAATTCATTTGTAGTAATTGAAAATATATTTTGAGTAATATTTATGGAAGTAATTAATATTTTAAGGCTATATATGACATTAATTAGTCAAATGTAAATACTGAATTGAATACGTTTAAGAGTTTTTATCATAAATTAAATGTTTTAAATGAGACAATATATAAAAAAATTTATGAAATATACAGTCAAAAATGCAATTGGGAATAATGTATCAGTGGACCAAACACTACTTAATGTGCTTCACGTTCCCTTGACGCCAGTTGCTATTTTTAAAAGACATTTAACTTCTTTAAATGCAACAACTTTCGGTGGTTTCTGAACCGTAGTTGTAGCAGTTTCATCTAAATTATAAACGCGAGTCACATTGCTAAAATTGAGGTGATATTTTGGGCCTGGAAATTCTCAAAATATGTTTCGATGTTGTGGTGATTGAAACCTGTTGCTCTGGCCAAACTCCAGCTTTTTGGTATTCGAAGAATCAACATTGGTTGGTCCTGAACGATTACATTCAACCACTGCAATTTTATTTTGTGTCCAAGAAAGTGAAATGTTCATTTTATTGTTTAAGGCTGGATTCACAAATATCTTTTTTTATGAAGCCATAAAAAGATAGGCACAATTTTTAAAAAATGCGGCAAGTTTTCTTCTTGTTCTGCATTTAAAAATTTGATAATCGAACTAGTTAAAAACTAGTATTACATTTCTCTTCTCAAAGTATCTTCTTAAGCTACCTTCTGCGCGGTGGAGATTGGAAAAAACGGGGATTCGTCCTTATTGGCTTATGCTACAACGTGACCCTTGTAATTTTTTCAGTAGAAGGATAGTCCTTTCAGCATGTTTCCGCTTCAACAAAATAGAATATATGCATTAAGTCAATGAAACTGTCAAATGAAATTGTCATATAAACTTAACTACGTGGACAAATTTACTTTGCTTCAAATATGGCAAGAAGATTGGTAATTTGTGGAGGTGCTGGATGTTTGGGAGCCTATTGTGTCAGTCATTTCAAATCTAATGGTTTTTGGGTTGCTTCTATTGATATTAATGAAAACAAAGAAGCGGATATCAACATTTTAATAGATTTAGAAGAATGCTTGATGACTACTGACAGGATGGTTCTAGAAGCCTTACGTATCCAACTCAAAAATGAAAAACTAGTAGCAGTAATATGTACCGCCGGTGGATGGATTGGTGGTAACGTCCAAGAAAACTTCGCGCAAAACTGTGATAAGTTATTAAGGCAAAATGTTTGGAGTTCCATTATTTGTACCAGCGTTGCATATAAATTCCTTGGAAATAATGGAATGTTAATCTTGACAGGAGCTAAGACAGCATTGAGAAGTACTCCAAAAATGATAGGTTATGGCATGGCTAAAAACGCAGTCCATCATCTTGCTAAATCGTTGGCTGAAAAAGATAGTGGTTTGCCTCAAGGTGCCCGCGTTGTATGTGTTTTACCAGATATCCTCAACACAGCATTCAATAGACGAATGATGCCTGAAGCTGATGTAACAAATTGGACGCCTTTGCTTCAAGTCGCTGAAATTTATGAATCCTGGATCGACGGAGATGATCCGCCAAGAAACGGACAATTTGTTTTATTAAATACAAATAATTTAGTAACTAAAGCTATACCAGCAAACGAAGAGGGTGTCCCACTGAATTATTAAAAAATATTTTGTCAGCATTTTTATATTTAAAAGAAATTACATTTTGCACTCAAGATTTTGGTTTGTCGTGAATTGTTAAATAACTACCATGTTGCTGCCACATATCTATAGCTTTATTAAATATCACTTCAGCGTTATCTTCATTTATCTGGAAATAATTCGTATTGAGATTCATGGAAATTGCAAGACATTTGACTCACCTTACTTATACATTGGAGTACTTCTTTTGTGTCATACATTTTAATATTGAATGTTTTAAATGCATCAATAAGCATAAAAATACATATACAAAAATACTACACGAACCTCCTGCCAACTTATCCCATATTCTGTGAATGCAATACATTAAATATTTTCATAAATTTGTTTGCAATCTTGATGCAAAGTGTAGTCAAATAATTAATTAATTTTCTTATTTCTTCTAGTTATTATATCCCATATCATGTTCAAATACTAAATATGCATGGAAGCACCAAATAAGTACCTAAGAAGTTATAAGAACAATAATTTAATGGGAAAAACATCTATTCAATACTTTATTTCTGTCGAAAATTCGATGTCTATCAGCTGGAAATTGTTGCTTCCATATTTATTTGTACTCAAATATTAATTTACTTCTTGTTATAAATATGTACTATCCAAACTAGTGTATATTTGTTAATGTTCTGCCAAACTAATATGGTGAAAGTTCAAATATTAGTGAAATTGTTAATTGGCGCCAAAGGAATTCCATAATTATTTTTAACGTTTCAGAGTTTCACCCAGCAGAACATTGAGAAGTATCAGCATCTGTAAAAATAACTACCCAGAGGCTCTAAAGAATGGCATCATAATTCCTAATAAAGAAAAATGAGGTCCGGTTTCACTCGATAACGATAGGCCAATTGCGCTTCTTCCCATAGTTTCGAGAACCAAGAAGAGGTGCATGGCACTTCAAATAGTTGGCATTCTTGAGAGTAATGGTTGCCAGTTTGGCTTTTGCAGGAGCAAATATGTATGCATATATCGTCGCGACCGATAAGTCTTACATCTTTCGTTCTGACCGAGGTGTTATTGCTGAGGGCTCTGAGTGAATATCAATATGCATTTCAAAAAGGTAAATCAACATATCTGGCACATAACAACTTAGTCGGGAGGATCACTCAGTAATCTGCCGTATTAACACGGCCCCCACTAGTTCGCTATATATGGCTGCGAGAGCCAGTGGAGTACCAGATATTATTGCGGAATGGATTAGTAACATACTAAATGCCAGAATGATCAACACTTCCCTGAAAGGAGAAGTAGTCAGTTTTGTGGCTGGCAGGAGTTGCCCTTAGGGAGGAGTATTATCACCTTTGTTGTGGTCCCTGCTGGTTGATGATCTTCTAGCAATAATTGGCGCACTGGGTGTTTATGTACAGTCGATCTGTCTTGGCGGGCTTGCGACTGTTTTTCAAGCAGAACTCACGGGACATTATCGCCTCAGAAATTACCTAGACAAGTTAGGATTGATTGAGGATAATTCATGTAGGCTATGTGAAGAAGATATAAGACCAATGGAACATGTTATGTGCGAATGCCCAGCTGGGGACAGAGTCAGGATAGAGGAACTTGAATCTAACAAACTGAAGCTGACGAGCTTATCAAGCTCTCACCCACAAACCTCATATCCTTTACAAGAAGGACGGAGCCCGTGGATGAAATTTAGGACAGAGTGGGCCACAATAGATCACTGTCTCGCAGTGACCGGGCTGCTAGGCAGCCCTCACTCATTAGCTATATCTATCTATCTATCTAAGTCATTTGACTTGGTTATATACTTGGTACTAACCAGAAATCTTTATCACTACAATTTCAACTCCTGTAGGGGCGGTGTGTCCTTGTTGGAGAAGGAATTGAACGATCTCCATATTGGGACCACTTCTCATATTAATATACATAAACTACCTTGCACTTGAAAATGACCACAACAGATATAGTTTCTCGGAGAACGTCTAGACTCCAGGTTGTTGTGGAACCATCTCTAGAGAGGTATCTAATAAAATTCAGAAAATATGTCATATGGGCATGAGGACAGACTCGACGATTACTTGCTTCACCAGACTGGGACTCTGATTTCGATGTTCATATTGGAAGGTTACTACATCTAGGGGGAAATGGAGATTTGTTCGGGTCATATGTGAATATCCATTCTTATAACACAAGAAACAGTGGAAGAATTATTGCCCTTTACTATAGACTAGAATGGTTTGGAGTATTCTTCAATGTTTTAGCAACAAATAAAATCAATTTGCCTAGTGAGCTGAATTTTTGTATACACGTTCATTACGGCGTTGTAATGAAGATGTGAAAGATCGACATTGATATCGTGCCGGCTAAAAAGATCAATAAGTCACGAAAATCAGTTTTTCGCAAATATCCCGCGACCTATTGCTCGGAGGCCCATAGAGGTCATCATAAAAATTGTTTGCCGTAAAATTATCTACAAAAAATGTCTGTTGCAGTTTTCTATAAAATTAACTATTTTCGGAGTAGAGCGCTGAGAAAGCGAATAGAATACACTCACATACGGCATTGTATACCGTACACCAAGACTTCTATCTGACAATTGGGCGTTTTGTGAAAAATATTTTTTGATGGTTACTCTGATACCAGGGAAAATATGAAAGCGATGACACAACTGAAAGGAACCGCTGCCGTTTCTACATCTTGTGAGGCGCACTTCAATGAATCGGTGGGAGTTCCTATCAGCCAAGAAAAATTCTTATCAAATCGATTTAACAAAAGAAAATTAATTGAAATGCTTATTGAGAAGTTTGAAGAAGTTGGTATTGCTACAAGACAATCACGTGATGATGCTGACATCTTAATAGTTGAAGCAACGATTGAAAAATCAATAAATAATACTACAACTATCGTTGGTGAAGACATAGAAATGTTGGTACTTCTCATAGCACCGCACACAAATACTTAATCAACCTACATATTTTTTTTAAACCAAGAAAAAAATGTTGAAACAAGAATATACTCGACTGATAGCCACAAGTATCCACATTGCAAAATAAATATTCTATTTCTACATGAACTAACAAGATAAAGCACAGCTGTGAAATTTTCATTATTACCACCTACTCTTTCAGCAGCTCAACAGCATATTTATGGAGTGTATTATCAAATGCAAACCTGGCTAGGAAGAGAAATTTATCCAGAACAATGGGGTTGGGAGTTAAAAAATGATATATTACAGCGAATAACAACTCAATTACTATCAGTACCCATCAGTACACAATCTTTTGTAATTGTACAAAAGGTTGTGGTGGCCAATGTGGATGCAAATAAATTGGATTTAGATGTTAGTTTGTGGACATTGCCGTGGCTAGTCATGCTTAAACGCTGAGTCAACCAATAATAAAAATGAAGAAGACATCGATACAAATATAGGAATAAATCCACTCGACATTTTGACAGCAATTGTTAATGATATTGAAACTGAATAACATCGACAAGTTCGAAGATATCGACAATGAATCACAAAACAAAATTAAATACTAAAGTCTATTTTTTCTGTATTATTCAATGTTCAAATAAAAAATTAATCACTCTTAAATTGAAAAAACTTCTTATAACATATCATGGATTATGCCTACGGGAGAAACCATGTAAAAAACGAGCCTTGCATTCTACCTCGAAAGTGATGAGGAAATGAGTGCATTATCATAATATAGTCGTTTTCTCAGCGCTCTATTCCGAAAACGGTTAATTTTATGAAAAAATGCAAACGCATTTTTTGTAGATAATTTTACAACAAACAATTTTTATAATGACTCCTATTGACCTCCGAGCAATAGGTCGCGAGATATTTGCGAAAACTGATTTTCGTGGCCTATTGACCTTTTTAAGCCGGCACGATATTAATGTCGATTTTTCACATCTTCATTAAAACGCCGTTATGAAGGTGTATACAAAAATTCAGCTCACTAGGAATTTTTCCGCAGATTGGCGTTCAAAATGCCTAAAATGACTGGACAAGAAATTAAATTATCATTAATAAGGCATATCATTTGAAAAATTTCTAAAATGTAATTTTGATGCGTAATTGTGAGGTATTTTATAAATATGACATGTATGAGTACTATTATTGTTTTCATTTACAATAACCAATTTCTCTTCTCGAGTAAGCTATAAGGGGCTAGGTGTAGTCAGAATTTTGAAAAAATTGATTTTTTTTTATTTTCTTAAAGTATAATATCTATGAATACTCTATAAAAATTTGAAGTGAATATGACAAATACTTTTCGAGTTATTCAATAATCAGCCAAGGGTTCTCGGGCGCTCCTAAACGTTCGAGAGCAGGTAGCTAGTAGCAGCTGCAAGCGAACGATTTTCGGGTTCTTTTGTATTCTATTGTCATGATTGCCTCACAACTTTGATGTATATATATACTTGTTGCACATGTTCTAAAAAATTAAAACAAAATACTGAAGAAGATGTACCCGAAATAGCAGTACTAAATTTGGAATAATAAATTTCATTACGGTATTCACTGCAATTTCTATTCTTGTGAAAAATGTGATGGAAATTTACACTTTCAAATAGCAAATACACGTAAGCTGAGATTCAAAATTGTAGTTACATGTGATAATTCTGGAAATGTATATGTTCCTTCCTATAGGGAGTTCTTGTGAAATAAATAGACGCTTCATTTTTGTGATGAGAATACTAGGAATATGATAGGAAGGGTTGTGCAAGTTTTGTGGCCTAATGGACATGCCAACATTTTTAGATAAAAGTACGTATAAAATATTACTGAATCACATGTTAGATTGTAGTAAAACCATCAAAGAAGTCTTGATGAAAAAAGCTGTAAATGAAGAAAAACAAGCAATGACAACAATTGAAAATGAAAATACTAGTTGTTTTACTGTAGCAGGAGATGGAACCTGGCACAAACGTGGATATACATCGTCATTTGGAGTTACTTCTATAATTGGCTATTTCACTGTAAAGATTCCTGATGTGAACATTAGAAGTGCATATTGTGAGCAATGTGAGTATTGGAAAAATGGAATAAATACAACTGAGTTCGCGAAATGGTATGAATCACATGAAGATGAGTGAAGTGCTAATCACAAAGGGACTTCTGGGAAAATGGAGTTTGATGAGATGGTCGAAATGTATCAGCAGTCTGAAACAAAATATGGAGTTAAATATGCAAATTACATCGGACATGGTGATTCGAAAACCTATTCATGAATTATAAAAGCAGATCCTCACAAAAATACGACTATAAATAAGAAGGGCATGTTCAGAAGCGGATGGGGACTCGATTACGTACACTGAAAACTAAACAAAAAAGTGTTGGTGGTAGATGTAAGCTTACAGATAATAGACAAATTAACTCTGGAGTATGGTTTATCAATACGTCGACATTGTGATTTTATAGAAGATATGAAATCTGCTATAATGGCGACTTTTTATCACTACGGCTCAAGTGATAAAAATCTGAATTATAGTATGTGTTCAAAAGGCGAAGATTCTTGGCACTCTTATCAGCGCGCTGAAGCTAGTGGAGAACTTGCTACTTATACTCACCACTATTCTCCCTTACCTCCGGATGTTTTAGTAGCTATCAAGACAATTTATATAGATCTCAGTAATGAAAATTTACTTGATGTGTAGGTGGATTCAATCAGAATAATAATGAGTGCTTCAACCAACTAGTGTGGAAAATATGCCCAAAAACGTGCAACGACATCGAACAATGTGAGAAAAAATACGATTTTTATAACATGCACAAGAAAATTAAAGAGTTCACTTCGAAGAAAAGTAATGCTCACCGAACAACTAGCTTACTGAATAAAGACGGAATGCTAAGAACAGAAGCCTCTGAGATCATGGGCATATGGAAAGAATACGTAGAGGAATTGTTTGACGATACACGCCCCGAGAGATACAATTTAACCGATGTTACAGACGGGCTACCGATACTGAAATGTGAGATGGGGAAAGCGGTCTTTGGCATGAAAGATAATAAATCCCCAGGCCCCGATGGTGTACATATCGAGATCCTTAAAGTTATGTGTGAATCCGACCCAAGATTTCTTAGTAAAATTATTTAACAATATCTATGATACTGGGGTAATACCGGAAAATTGGATGCACTCGACATTTATTCCCATTCCAAAGAAACCAAATGCAAAATCCTGCGACCAATACCGCCTAATAAGTCTAATTAACCACTTGACTAAGACATTTACAAAAGTGATCCAGAACAGAATCTACACAAAGTGCGATCTAGAGGTCAGTGAATCGTAATTTGGTTTCCGTAATGCTCTGGGCACAAGAGATGCTATTTTTGCTCTGCAGGTTTTAATCCAGCGTTGCAGAGACACAAATAAAGATGTATATATCTGCTTTGTCGACTTTGCTAAGGCATTCGATAGCGTCAACCATAAACGACTCGTATCCATCCTACAAAAAGCAGGTCTTGCATTTTATCCCCTCTTCTCTTCAACAGATACACGAAAGAAATCTTCAAGGAATCGCTGTACGATGTAGAGGCAGGTATAAAGATGAATGGAGAACTGATCAACAACATCAGATACGCTGATGATACAGTTATACTTGCCAGCGACGTTAACGAATTGCAGCAACTAGTGGAGAGAGTGCGAGTCGTTAGTGAACAGTATGGCTTGAAGCTCAACGTTGAGAAAAGCAAGTGGATGCGTGTTAGTAAACGACCACATCAATGGGAACAACTGATAATAGGCAAGAAATCAGTGGAACAGGTCAACAAGTACTCCTATCTCGGATCTTTCGTAAGTTCAGATTGGGATCAGTCCATGGGGATAAAAACAAGAATTAAGAAAGCAAGAACAGCATTCAACAACATGAAACCATTATTCACCAGTAGAGATCTATCTATCAATTTAAAATACAGACTGGCAAAATGCTACATATTCTCAATTCTATTGTATGGTGTGGAAGCATGGACGATGACGGAAAGACTAATGAAAAAACTGGAGGCATTTGAGCTGTGGGTCTACCGCCGCATTCTACGCATACCATGGACGGACCACATTACCAACGAGGAGGTCCTCCGTAGGCTTGATAAACATAGAGAAATCTTATTTACCGTGAAAAAACGTAAAATGGAGTACTTTGGACACATAATGCGTCACGAAAAATATCGCCTCCTCCAGCTTATCATACAGGGTAAAACGGACAGCAAGAGAGGCCCTGGTAGACGAAGACATTCCTGGCTGCATAGTTTGCGTCAGTGGTACGGGCTCACTACCATACAGCTCTTCAGAAGTGCAGCTAACAAGATACGAATAGCTATGTTAATCGCCAACGTCCGTACCGGATAAGGCACCAAGAACTATTATATGGCCCAAGAATAGATGTCTCGATGTAAGTAATTAAATAATATGTATTATTTCACGTAAATTAAGAGTAAAACTTCAAATGCGTACTATGTTTTCTGAACTGGTGACCACTGTAGCTCGAAAACTGCTCGATAGATTTCAATGAAATCTATACAGCTATTTTAAAACATGAAACGCTAGTGCCTGATCGAAGGATTTTCTTTTTCTTTTAATTTCGCTATACCAGTCCCAAGCCTGGGATCCCATCGCAGATGGGAAAGGAGGAGGGGGAGGAGTACCAACCTCGTAAAAAAAACAGGGTTCATCTGGCCCCGATGATAGAACCCTGTTAGGGCTCCTGCCAGGATACGGCAAACCTGCTGCCTTGTAGGTTAGATGTTGGCTCATCAGAGGCTAAAGGAAAACTACCTTGATTAAAAAAGTTCTGGTCCTCCAGGTTGGGGGTTTTGTCAATGGACCAGCTCTCCATTACTCGTAAAAAATAAGAAACTGCTACAAATCCCAACAAAAAGCCTCGAAATAGGACCCAAGCCACGAAATAGGAAAATGATATTTGGAACATGGAACGTACAAGGATTGAAAGGAAAAATTGAACAAGTCAGCAAAGAATTAGAACACATGAAAGTAGACATAGCTATACTTACAGAAACAAAAAGGAAGGGAAATGGCGTTGAAAAAATGTCAGACTACATACACATATACAGTGGGGTATCGAAGGATAAAAGAGCTTGCAGAGGGGTCTCTATCATTATAAATAGAAAACTCGAGAAGAGCATAACAGATTGGGAAACGATAAATGAAAGGATTGTAACTACAAACCTCAGTATTCATGGAATAAAACGACTATTGACGGCATATATGGTCCTGATGAAGATGCTCTGAACGAGGAGAAAGACGAGTTCTTCGATCAACTGAATGACGCACCGTCTAAAATTGGACAACACAGAGAAATTATACTCCTGGGTGACTTCAATGCCAGAGTTGGACGTAGAGAAGAAGATCAAATAGTACGAAAGTACGGAGAGTAAATAATCAATAACAATGGCCAAAGGTTGATAGAGATTTCTCAACAATATAAACTGAAGATTTTGAATGGTTTCTTTCAGCATAAAGAAATACATAAATACACATGGCATCAAGATACTAGAGGACTAAGAACGATAATTGACTATGTGATCGTGAAACAAACCACAAAGCTGATTGTAGAAGACACAAGGGTACAAAGGGGTATAGAATGTGGCTCGGACCATTATCTCTTCTTAGCAAAAACCGTGATGCCATTTAACTTCTGTAAAAGATCCATGAACACTGAGGAAGACAAATTGAACCAGAAAATATACAGTCTCGACAGTTTACTGGACTCAAGTACGAAACAACTTTATCAAAATAGACTTGATCGGAAATTGAACGACGAGTTCCTAACAAAAAACACAGAAATACTGTACAGGCACATATCTGAAGCTCTGCACTCTGCGGCACTAGAAGCTTTAGGAGAAAAAAAACACCAAAAAAGAAGAGAAACGACAGAATAACCTGGGATAAAAATTTGGAAGACCAGCAGAAAGAGAAAAATAAAGCTTATAAAAAATGGTTGGAGGAAAAATTAGCTTATAACGAGGAACTCACTAAGTTTAAGAATATGATCAACAAAAACAAAAATGAAACATGGGATAGGAAATGCTCTGAGATAGACTGTTATATTGGGGGCTCCAAATCAACCAAGACGTGGAAATTTATCAAATCTCTGAAAACAAACACAATAAATAAAATCAAAATACAGCCCATACAATTAGAAGAATAGAAGGAACACTATTCAAAAGAACTAACAGAAAACAGAGAAGAATATCTCACAAACTCACCGTGGCCTTATCAAGTGGAAGGACCATACATTGAACTAGACAGCGCCATGATAGAACAAGCCATTACATCAATGAAAAATAGAAGAGCGTGTGGACCAGAGGGAATACCTGCGGAATTTTTAAAAAACGGAACGGAAAAACTAATAAACTACCTGAAAGAACTTTTTTCTAGAGTAATAAATGGCGACAAAATGCCATATATTTGGAATGGAAGCGTGGATAACACCAATTCATAAGAAAGGAAACCGACAAAGTTGCTCTAATTATAGATGTATCTCGGTCACAAGTACCTTTAGCCGACTCTACGGGAAAATATTGCGTAACATATTAGAGGGAGAATTTGGACCATGTGAAATTGAACAGCAAGCCAGGTTTCGGGCTGGTCGCTCTTGCATCGACCACATTTTTAGTATCGTACAGATAAATGAGAAAAAGGTAGCAACGAATGGTGAATTACTTTACTGTTCGTTGACTTAACAAAAGCATATGACACGGTGCCTGTCCAAAATCTATGGCAAGTATTAGAAAGATCTCCAATAAATAACAGTCTCATCAAAGCGATAAAACAACTCTATCATCAAGCAACATCTAAAATTAAACTGGGTACTAGAATCTCACAACCTTTCGAAGTTACAAAAGGCTTAAGACAGGGGTGTTGCCTTTCCCCAAAATTGTTTAAATATTCCTTAATGAAGCCCTCAAACAATGGAGAAGATTTTGCAGCGGAATGGGACTGCCCTTAAACAAAGACTCCACACCGTACACCCTACATTTTGCAGATGATCAAGTGGTCATTGCACAGGGCAAAGACGACTTAGAATTATATAACCCGAAAATTATTCCAGGAATACAAGGACTTAGGACTAACTGTGAATCTAAACAAAACTAAATATCTTTGTATAGGAGGAAATAAGGAAGACTTACAACTGGAAGGAAGTGAAAAGATAGAGGCATGCGAGGAATATATTTATTTGGGGACAAAGATTAATAACAGCGGGCGCACAGAACAGGAAATAAGAGAAAGAATAATTAGAGGAAAGAAGGTTATAGGGTGCCTAAATTCAATACTATGGTCGAAGAACATATCGAAGGAAAGAAAACATCTTCTTTATAGCTCCATATTTCTGAGTATTGTACGCTATTGGTGTGAGACATGGCAACTGAATAAGACATTAGAACAAAGATTACTTGCGCTAGAAATGGATTTTTGGCGAAGAGCTGCAGGAAAATGAAGACTCGAAAGAATAAATAACACCAGGATAAGAGAAATGATGAGCGTGGATACCACAATAATACATGAAGTTGAAAGGAGGCAACTAATATGGTACGGTCATGTAGAACGTATGATCGACGAACGCATTCCCAAACAAACTTTGAAATGGACACCAGCACAGAGACGGTAAGGAGGAAGACCAAAAACAACATGGATAGTAGGAATAAGAAAAGCTATGTCAGAGAGAAATTTACAACCCAGAGACTGGGAAAATAGAAGAGGCTGGAAGTTGGGGACCGGAAGGCGGAAGACGCTATAACACCAATTATAATTTCGATTTTTATAAACAATTAACTGTTGGTTTTTTCCCGAAAATCTGGAAGAAATTTTCTTGAGGCCGCTATTTGATAAATTGAAAAAAAAGAAGCTTCGATCTGGCACTAGATTATCTATTAACAAAACTATTTTTTTTGTCTGGTTGGTTTTAGATGAATCTCCAAGGATAAGTGATGGCCACCGCAAGGAGCTTCGGTTGGAACTGGATCAACATAAACAGCCATTACTTTTAAAATTATCAATTTTTTTTTCTGAAATTTATTTCAAGTCAAGTCGAAACCTTATTTAATGTTGCTATCTTTTTACTTTTATAAAATTAAATAATTTACTGGCAAAAAAAATTATTAAAATTCATTTTTCATGTCTCCGACTACACCTAACCCCATAAAAAAATATTGCTGTTGTTATACGCCTATGAAAGTAACCCAAACATATACATTATCGTTCCAATTTTGTTATAGAAGACAGGAGAAAGAAGCTTTTAGAAATTGAAACTAATAAAAATTATTTGAGAAATACAATAGATCAGAAAGACCTTCAGCTTTAGCAATTTTAACTTTTATGTATTGAAGCAGATATAGAATATATAAACTGACTTATGATAAAAACGTTCAGAAAGATTAAAAACTAGATATTTTTATTTATTAAATTCGTTTTATTATTTTTTCTGACATTCAAATAATATAGATTGTATTTTTATCAATGAAATGAAGATACTTTCTGAAATGTGTCTGACCACCATGAAATTTAGGTCTTGCCCCTTCACTAGCAATTTCAATACAATGCTCAAGTTGAACTTTCTTTTGGAAGCATTAGAAATTTACGAATACAAAAAACAATTCCAATTCACAAAAATAATTTTATGTCCATTAACCTCCTCTATTCAATGCTTTTAAATCCTAAAGCACACATCAGGTCTGTGTGGTTCTTTAATAGTTTTTCTATCTGATCTATTATTTTCTCTTATCATTTCCGAAACATTTTGCCATTTGAACTTACTATTCTATTAATGTATGTTAGCAACAAAAGCTATAAATAATCTGACTAATTTTCTTCAATATTGTTAGATTAGGTAAGAACAAGTTTTTTTTCAATGAAATAAAACTATATTATTTAGATTTTCACTATATTAACAAAACTAAGACCAGTTTCACCACACTGTGGCTTCATCAGATAGATACAAACTAATGAACAGAGTTATTCCTTATATATTAGTCTTATTTCCTACTTAATATTACAAAAGGTACAAGTACAAGGGATATGTTGGAAAACCCATCGAAGTTGCTTACTTTATGAATTGAAAAGATTGAGTAAAGGAGTAGGATTTAGATCTGATTGACTATTGAGTAACCTACCTGAATTCTTTTCTTTGTTGATCTCTAAAATTTCCAATACATTGAGTTTTTGTCTATTATTTTCATTGTGTACAATTTTGAAATTATCATTAGTTATGGTTTTCTTCGGGTAAGTAATTAGAGTAATGGGAATCTGATTTATGATAATTGCTCGGATAATCTAACTTTGAAATTTCTGAAAGTTCTACCAATATAAATTTTATTACAATCCCCGCAAGACAGTTTATAAACACCGGATTTATTACCTTTATCAATTTTAGATTTGCAGTTTTCGATATGTCGGCCTAAAGAATTATCAGTTCGGAATGCTATATTGAAATTATATTGCGAGAGGAATGATTTTAATTTTAGACTAGGATTACCAATATAAGTTAAGCCGTTGTACTTCCTGGATTGCTTTTTGAAATTTTTTGCGTCATCATGTTGTCAATCATACTAGGACTGTAACGGTTATTGACTGCTATTTGTTTAATTATATTTAGATCTTTCATAAAATTATGTTGTGACATTGGGATATTAATGAGTCTATGTACCATACTACTGTAATCAGCTGATTTATGTGGATAAGGATGTGTAGATTAGCTGTGAATAGTAATATCTGTATGCGATGGCTTATGAAAAATAGAAAATCATGTTTGCCGTTAATTTTAGTAATAGTTAAATCCAGAAAGTTAATGGGGTTTTCTGTTTCTATCTCTAACGTGAATTTAGTATTATTGCGAATTTTGTTAATGAATGTTTTAAATGACTCTAATTGTCTGTTTGTGCCAGTGAAACAACAAATGATATCGTCGACAGATCTAAACCAATAAATAAAGTTTTTGAATGTTCTTGGATAGTTTTTTCAATAATATCCATGAAAATTTCAGCGAGTAAAGGGCTCAGAGGATTACCCATGATTAAACCCTTTTTACTATAATATAATACTCCATTGAAGTTAAAATAATTTTGTTCTAAACAAATTTCTAGAAGGTGGAAGATTTCTGATTGAATTACCGGATTGACTTTATTAATTTGAAGGGCGTTGTTTATGAGTTTCACTTTATCACTAGGTGGAACACTAGGGAAGAGATTTACTACATTCCATGACATAAGTTTAGCGTTCAATGATAGTATCGTGTGCTGAATTTTATTTATTAGGACTGAAGTGTTTTTTATTGAGAATTTAGGTTCAAAATTAGCGTACTGTTGAATGATGTCTATGAGAAAGCGTGAAAGTTTTTCAGCTGGAGCTTGAAAATATGAAACTACTGGTCTAATGGGTTGCCCTGTTTTATGGAGTTTGACGAGGGAGTAAAGTTTTGGTGATTGCGGGTTGTCAATGAAAAGTTTATATTATAGACTTGGCATACTCTAAAGCGTTTTTTACTATGGATTGAAATTTATTAGTTGGATCTTTATCAATTTTTCGGGTTTTCAATAAATAATCTGCTTAATTTAAGGCTATGACTGTATGACCTTTGTCTGCTTTGGTGAATATGATATGTTCAGATGCGGAATTAGATTTAATGGACTTCAAAGTTGTATTTTCGAATTTCTTAGGTTGAAAGCTATTCTTCATTTTCGGAAAAATTAGCATCTGAAAGATTACTGAACCTATCATAAAATTGGTGATCGGAAAATTAATGAATGAACTTTGAATCTTGTTACGGACTCTAAAATGTCAAATTCTACTGAATGCAATCTATGAAGTAACTTCCAATGGATTACCTTCAAAAAGATGTGGTAGTTGTCTCGTTGGCTGTATTGAAACTTGATGTCTAACTTCAACCATTTCTTCTTGCCTTGTAGTACTCCATTTCGGGCTGCGGGGCTGATATTATGTGTCTTCAGTTTTATATATTTTGGAAATATATTTCTTTCTCATAGCATCATTCAACAGTACAATAATTTTGAACCTAAATTCTCAATAAAAAACTCTTCAGTCCTAATAAATAAAATTCAGCCCACGATACTACCACCGAACGCTAAACTTATGTCATGGAATGTAGTAAATCTCTTCCCTAGTGTTCCACCTAGTGATACAGTGAAACTCATCAACAACGCCCTTCAAATTAATAAAGTCAATCCGATTTGTTTAGACCAAAATTATTTTAACTTCAATGGAGTATTATATTGTAGTAAAAAAGGTTCAATCATGGGTAATCCTCTGAGCCCTCTACTCGCTGAAATTTTCATGGATAATATTGAAGAAACTATCCAAAAACATCCGTTATTCAAACACTTTATTTATTGGTTTAGATATTTCGACGATATCATTTGTTGTTTCACTGGCACAAACAGACAATTAGAGTCATTCAAAACATTCATTAACAAAATTCACAATAATATTAAATTCACGTTAGAGATGGAAACAGAAAACTCCATTAACTTTCTGGATTTAACTATTAATAAAATTAACGGCAAACATGTTTTTCTATTTTTCATAAGCCATCGCATACAGATATTACTATTCACAGCTCATCTACACATCCTTATCCACATAAATTAGCTGATGACAGTAGTATGGTATATAGACTCATTAATATCCTAATGTCACAAAATAATTTTATAAAAGAGCTAAATATAATTAAACAAATAGCAGTCAATAACCGTTACAGTCCAAGTATAATTGATAACATGATTTCACGCAAAAAATTTCAAAAAGCAATCCAGGTAGTATTTCCAAATATAAAAGTTCTAACACAAAATACAACAGCTTTACTTATATTGGTAATCCTAGTCTAAAATTAAAATCATTCCTCTCGCATTATAATTTCAATATAGCATTCGAACTGATAATTCTTTAGGTCAACATATCAAAAACTGCAAATCTAAAATTGATAAAGGTAATAAATCCATTGTTTATAAACTGTCTTGCAGGGATTGTAATAAAATTTATACTGGTAGAACTTTCAGAAATTTCAAAATTAGATTATCCGAGCACAAACATAGTTTTAATTATCAAAAATCAGATTCCCATTAATCTAATCACTTACTAGAAGAAAACCATAACTTTAATGATAATTTCAAAATTTTACACAATGAAAATAATAGACAAAAACTCAATGTATTGGAAATTTTAGAGATCAACAAAGACAAGTATTCAGGTAGGTTACTTGATAGTCAATTAGATCTAAATCCTTCCTTTTCAACATACCCTTGTACTTGTACCTATTGTAATATTAAGTAGGAAATAAGACTGATATATATGAAATAACTCTGTTAATTAGTTTGTATCTATCTGATGAAGCCACAGTGTGGTGAAACCAGTCATAGTTTTGTTAATATAGTGAAAATCTAAATATTATAGTTTTATTTCATTGAATATATATATATATATATATATATATATATATATATATATATATATATATATATATATATATATATATATATATATATATATCGATTTTCATCAAGTAGCGACCTCCTCAATAAAATTAAGAAGAAAATTATGAAATTACGGATTCGTATTTGAATATAAACCAGTACCATAGAAATTAATTCATTATGATGAAAAATCTGTACTTACTTTGCAAGAGTTGGATAATTCATAATCTTTGCATAACAAGACTCAAAGCAAGATTCATAAGGTAAATTATCTAGAGCTTCTTTAGCCTTCAAGTGCTTATATACTATAGGTTCTTCTTTTTCGAGTAGATTACTCACAGCTTCTATAAGCTTTGGTAAATCATGATCGAATGAATGAACACAATAGTAAAATCCTTTTGCCAACCAATACAGCTCTGCATCTTCTTTATAATATGGCATTAAAAATTGGACGATTTCACAGAACCCTCTAGATGTTTGAAAACTAGTTTCAAATTTTAATGCATTACTCTGTAATAGAAATGCTGCATATAAAACCTTTGGCTTAGGGGTATTATTATCAACTATTTTCATGACATTCAACGCACGAACTAAGTCATTATATTCCTGTTTACGTTGATCCACAATAAATGCGTGACATTCTGTATGAACAGGAAGCACACCTATAAAGTAGATATTACTTTGGTACGAAAACGAATCTAAAATACAATACCTAAACATATATTCCATACCAAACTTCTAAAAGCAGATGGAACATTATACCTCACACAAAACTGTTTTAATTTAACCCTGTCCAACACTTTTTCTTTCAGCAAAATTTCCAGTGATTTTCTTTCTTCAACATTTTTACAACCAACTTTTTCATAATACGCTGAACGGAAATTCCTCTCATCAGACATTTCAAATTGATTTTCAAATATTATAAGTTACATTGGTCTACATCCAAATAATCGGCAGTTTCTAATTTATTTAAGGTCCTTCAATTCAAAACAATAGAAAAACTACCAGTTGTCAGTTACAAAGGGAAATCTTTGTAGACAAAGTGTAGATGCTAGATGTAGAAAGGAGATAGGCATATATGATCAGCTGATTTCTATCAAAACTGTTTTAGCGTTTTTACGATGTGTGATTAGGATGGTTTAAATGGTTTCTTCAACTATCTCATATTTTGGAATCGTTTTCTTGCGATATTTCATTAAATTTGTTGTCAAATATTTTTTAAATTGGCATTTCTCTGTTTGAAATAGCTAGTGCGCTACTGATTGAAAAGTCGATCTCACTTTAATTTTTGGTACTGAGATTTCGGTATTGTATATAAATAATTCCAGGATCATTAATGTAATGAATATACACAAAAAAGTTCATGAGAATTCAAAAATCTCACTCAAATATTTTAAAATAAATTACATATACACTAAAACTTCCAAAATGAAAATAATTCAAGTAAACTTCAAACCACGAAAGTAATAAAACAACTCAATTTAATCCAGATAATATGATTATCTTAAATAATGATTATAGTTGCATTATTGTAGCGTTACAAAGATCAGCAACGCATGAACTACGTAACTATTGATATTAATGTAAGAGCTTATTTTTACTTTTATTAATATTACCTACAGTAGATAGCCAAAAAAATTCAGTCTGCACCTTGTTCCTACTTTCGATGAAATGTTTTGTTCAATTATTTTGGCTCTCTTGCTCTTTACAGTCGGGTAATCCTCGGTTAGCCTACCCCGCTTGAGTTTCTGAATAGACGTTCACTCGAGAACCGAAGAAATATACCAACGGTCGCGCTTCCTTTTGATTTTAACCAGAGCTCTTAATTTATGTATTTTAAAACCCTAGATGTAAACATTGGGATAGCTAAACTAATGTAGACACAAACGTGAATGTCTTGGAGTCTAGTACAGACTTGTTTATCTATACTCAACTACGATGAATGTTATACAAAAAAATAATTTGAATAATTGGGGCCGGCATTTCATCAGGCGCCCCCATTCCTCTAGTTCCTGGGTACGTCGATCACTTCGCACATAGGCTCGGTGCGCTAACCATGGAAAGGAGAATACACCTACACTTTTTATCCTATCATCAAATAGCTATTTCAACCGTAAAAGTAGATCCCCAATATATATGTATTCTAGAAGAACTCCGCAGTTATTCTCTTGCCCTGGAACCTCAGCGCAGCACCGCTTATTTGCTATTGAGCACAAATCAATGTAGATTTTTAACTTTATATTTTCAGATTAAAGTGCAATGACCAAATAAGTAACATAAAATAACTCACGGTCACTTTATCTGTTGAAAATATATTGAACTCAAACAATTATTTGAGTGTGGTTCTAGATGCATAGTACAATATCAAGCATAGTTAGTGGAAATCTATACTCCTAAACGCTGCGTCGCTACCCGCTGTCGTTTACATTTGCTTAAATAGTATGTGTGCCGTCGATTATATGTACCCTATGGCAAGCCCCACGTTCGCAACGATTGGCAGCTGACGAAATCATGACGCATGCCTAACCTACCAGATATTCACTCCGAAAATAATATTATTATGATAATAATTTCGGTTATTATATTTGCTTTTGCCAATAAAACCTTACTGCTGCTAGTTTCTTACTTCTTAGTTAAGATCTTGAATACATTTCACGTGCCCAAATTCAAAACTACATGAATTCCATACAACATTACATCATTTATTTCACACCTTCAAAAGTGCTTTTTTGAAAATTCTGATACAAAATTCTTTTACTTTGTGAATTAGATTTTAAATTTAATTTTGTACGTCTTAAATTTTTGAAACCACGAGAAATTCTTTACAAACCCTTTAAAACCTTTTCATGTCCTTAGCAGTGGTTTCAAAACATACATTTTCTATTCATTATACAATTTTTTTGTATTCTTTTTTGTATCTTATTAAAAACTGATTGCATACCCATTTTGCATTACCAGTATCAAAATTTTCATTAAGGCTGACAGCGAACCAAATTAATTGAACTGAAATGAACACAATTATGAAGTTTATATTCAGTATAAAAACATCAATTTTTCTTTCCAAACCTGGTACATAAATCAACAGTCTATAAGAACTAGTTTCCATCACAATGTGTACAATTCATTCAAATTGCTACATATAATATACATCAATTTGCATAATTTTACATTGTGGAAACATTTATTTTATGGTGGTAATGACGTAAGATGTTAAATATTATTTTGATAATAAATAATTCACAGAATAAGTTCAACAAAATTATTCTAATACACATGAACCATTCCATAAATGAATGTCCAGCAAAGTATATATGTGAAAAGATGTCCGAAAAATCCATTAGTCAATAATCCTTTTCTCGAAATGAAATAATTTTTCCATGTTTTAAATCCAGCTTTGAAAAGAACCATTAACCACAGACTTGTTACAGCAAATATGTAAAACGCTGCTCCATATAAACCTGTTAGACCTAGTAACCCTGTAAAGAATGACTGATGTAAATTGTTTTGCAATATAAAAGACAAGTACACCTACCTGCAGTGCACCCAGATAATGCAGCCATAGAAGTTCTTACATATTCTACAACAGATAAATTATATCTGATTGCTAACTCGTTATATGCAACATTTTCTGTTTTATTTTTGCTAGACATTATTGGATTGGCCGTTTAGTAACAGTTCCCTACAATATTATTATCAATTGATTAATATAAAATTTGGTATATGCATGAGAATGACACTACTGATTTTTTGGATCTACTGAACTTCAGAACTTCCAGTCTACTAACTAATTATGTAATAACCTATTCTACCTAAAATGATTGTATGAAAGATATTTTATATACCCTAAATAAAGAACCCTGTTCTACGTAGTGTTAGCTGATAGCTCTTGGAAGAGTGTATTTATTTCGCGTGGAAAATAGTTCCTCTGCTGGCGCCCTCCTTGATAAAGGACTATATGTGCGGTACTATGTCTATTAGAGCTGTGTTCTGCACCAATACGACAACATAAATAAATGAATTATTCTGGTATGGCACATAAATGACGTGTAAAATCAAAACAACATGATTTCTAGCTGACATAAGCGTAGACATGGACAGAAAGAGTTTTACTCATTTTCTACATTCCGTAGTCTAGAGTTGATTATTGAGTAAATGAGAAATGAAAAAATTGAAGATAGGCCCGATTATATATCAATAGCATTTCTATATATGTTTTCACAAGTCCATATATACTTAAACACAAAATATTTAAATATCTATTCTACCTTGGCTTCTCTTTTAGGGAGCTGCGGACGATATATGAATGTTTCACTTTCAAATCGAAGGAAAGAGGAGTGAACATCTATAAAAATGACTCGAATACAAGTAACACGCATTTTAATTTAAATTTTTAAAAGAGTATAGCATGCTTTTTCAAAATAGGAATGTATAATTCAAAATTCGAGTTGAGGAAATAAGATTTGGAAAGGTAGAATTAAAATGACCTAAGAAATTGTTAATAAAATATGTATGAATGTATATTTTTGGCTCGAAGGAACGATCAGGACGAATTTGAGGTTATTACTTCAGATATTACGGACAAGCAGGGTGGAAAATTTCAGTCTAAAAAAGAGGAAGAAAGACTGAAATTTTCCACCCTGGAAAATCTTCGAGAAGATGCTACGCGGGAACGGTGCTAATGTCGGATTTTTACCGACGAAAAACCTCCTCTTGGAGTTTCAGCCGTAGGCTATAGTCTCCATGTATAGAGAAAAATGTCAAAGGATGGGGGAAATCGACCTAAGTCAAATACGCTTTCGCACCCAAGAGCACAGTTAACATTAGGCCAATATTACCTCTTCAACTCCTATTGATTCCACGTAAGGGGTAAACTACTATATTGCCAGTTTCATTGCAGATTCCGAAAACAAAAAAAATGCAGTAACAGTTCTATCTAGATGTGTATTTTTTAAAAATAAATGAAAAGATCTCACGAAATGAAATATAAGGTTGAGATGATTTTTATGATATTGGTTTTGGGAACAAAGGAACTGGTACTAAATTCACTTGAGAGTATTTATTTTTATATTTGTCTCACGCCTAAGAGGAGAAATACCTTCCGAAAGATGTACTTTGGATACTGGGGGAATTTTTACTGAAGCATCCTCAGCGGAGCTGCTGCAGTGGCCGTAACCAGGACTAAAGTTCTGGCAGGGCTGTTGAATTCTTTTCCGGAGCCCCTAAATTATTTATATTGAAAGATACTAATATCGCTCCATTTCTCAAATTTTATGCAGCTATATTAAATATATTGTGGTGTGGTTCACTATTGATAGTGAAATTCCTAAAATGATAATTACAAGGCCAATGTCGGATTTTGACCGACTAAAACCTTCTCTTGGAGCTCATCGAAGCCGAATATATGTATATATATATATATATATATATATATATATATATATATATATATATATATATATATATATATATATATATATATATATATATAGGGTTTTACCCCGACGAGTTGCCCATATATCTGTTCATGCAATCAAACTGATTTCATGAAAAATATAAATCCACCACCCGGTAATTAATACCATTGCCAAGCAATGATTATAATCAAAACATATCCTGGAGTAATTATATATTAGGATAACGTTAAATGTTGTGAGAATATATCAATCTACCAGAATATATACATACTATAGCATCATCAAACAATGCTATCAATGTACCAACGAGTAGTGTCAGAGGCTTTCTCCCCGGAAAAATCCAGTGTACGGACCTTAGTCAAGTAACACTGAATGTTACTCATTAATAGTTTCCTTTGAGTGAAGTGGTGAACGATCGAATAGAATACTGCTCTGAATATAAATATGACAAAATTGTCAGTTAATTATATTACATTTATATAAACAAATAAATAAAATATGAAATGAGATTCTGAGCAGTATAAACTAAAGAGAAAACCTATGACTCTACCTCATTATTATTTTCGGAAAGAAACCTACGAAGAATATTACAAGATTTGATGACTGTTATCTTTTGTAACTGTTCAAACAAATTTTTCTTCAGACCCAAAATCTCAATACTTTTGTTAAGATTTCTAGGAATAACGCCTGTTGTTTAATCGGTAGAATAAATATTTTCTTCATTTTCCACATTTTTTAATCTCGTCGCCAAGCATCATATATTTAGAAATTTTTTCATTGTATTTATTTTGTATATTATGTGTGTCGGGTATAGCAATATCAATTATATATGTTATTTGATTCTGTTTATCATTAAGAACGATATCTGGTCTATAGTGTTTTACAGCTCTGTTGCAAAGAATTGTTTTATCAAAATAGAGTTTATATTTGTCATTTTCACAAATAATCTCAGGTTCATATTTGTGAAATTTTTTCTTTGGGAAATTCCTAGATTGAAGTGAATAATATTAGCGACGGCATTATGTCTTTCTAAATAATCTGTTGAAGCAAGGACTGAGCAAGATGATAATATATGTAAAACTGTTTCTGAAGAACAGAAACATCAACGGCAAGAATCATCTATATTTTGTTTGATGATATGTTTTCTATTATTCCTCGTGAAAACAACCTGATCCTGGATCGCAATTGCCAAGCCTTCTGTTTCAGCAAACAATTCTCCAGATACTAACCATTTATTCGATGCAATTTCATCAATATAATCATTTTTCAATTCTTTAGGGTGCTTTCCGTGTAATTCCTTCTGCATCCAACTTTCTCTTTTAGAATTATCATCAAATATATCAAAATCTACCTTTTGCATTGTCAAGTTCAGAGGTGTAAGATTATAATCTGAAGCAACAACAATATCATGTAATTTAGACGTTCTCTGTTTATCATGAAAATGGGAACGTAGATGAAAAATCTGTTTACTATGAAGATTATTCAAATCAATTAATCCACGACCTCCAAGATGTCTAGGTAGTGTAACTCTATATATATATATATATATATATATATATATATATATATATATATATATATATATATATATATATATATATATATATTATGCATACAAACAAGGAAAAAACAACCGGGACACAAACACCCTTGGATTGATACTTCACCTTCGTAAGAGTATTTCTGTGAGATATCAAGGGTTTTTGTTTCATGATTAGGAGTAGAAAAATCTTCGAAAAGATGCAACCTGTCTACAGAGTTCCAAACCGCAGGCTATAACCTCCATGCCGGAAGAATTGGCGTTAGATGGGAAGATTGACTTCAACATACTGTCACTGTTGTTTGTTCTCCCTCAATGATAGACGAACTTGTGTCTAAGAAACGTTTGTACAAAGCCTATAACAGTATTCATCCTGAAAATAGTTCTGACAGCCACACACATCAATATTCCTCATTAACATACTTCTGTAAAATTTCTAAAAAATCGCAAATAACATCCAAATCTACAATGTGAAATTAGCCTACAAATCCACAACCAAACTATCAAATATATTTTTCAATTCCAAAGATATAGCTCAAAAATTAGATAATTCAGAAGTGTATGAACTAATATGTCCCAATTGTAAAGGAATTTATATTGATCAAACAGGCAGGTCGTTTAGAATTAGATATAAGTAACATCATTCACACTTTTGTAAGAACAAACAGATTCCACTTTGGCACAACACTGCATGAAAATAACCATTTTTTATCATCAATAGACAAACTACAAATCCTATTCCAAGTACAAAAAGTATAAAACTCAATTATCTTGAATCCTTATAAATATTCAAAGCTAAATACAATACAAGCAATAATCAAATATTACTTAATGACCTGACTGATTTATGTTATTATTATTGCAATATTTGGAATTTTTAAGTAGTTCTCATTATGTATTAGTAGCCAATGTTAATCTCTTATATGTATTTTACCTGTTAACCCATTTCAACCAGAATTGGCGATACTGGTTGGCTTAGAAACTTCAACCAACTTTACAGGCAGCGTTAGCGCCTAATATACTTAGTCAATGATTGTACTTATGAGTGGCACGATTGAACTACCAAAGAAGATTTTGAAGAAGCATGGGAAACATAGAATGAAGTTAATCTTTATCCATGAAACCAAGCAGGAATTTGTACACTTCACAGCCGTAGTTCTTCTTGAGTTACGTTTTCATCCACTTGACACTTTCAAGTGCTGAAGCTCACCTCCATATTTTCAAATGCATCCGTTCATTTCATCATCTGCAAGTTTTGTTACTCGTTTAACTTCAAAGTTCAATATTATGGTCATAGTAGCACAAAATAACTTTGTTTACGTAGTTTCTGACTATACTATTTTCGTAATGATTTCAATAAGTAGGAACAGGAAAGGGAATATGTTGTCTGTAGATAATCAAATCAATGTTTCGCAAGTCAGGGTAGATGGATTATTGTAAACAGGTTCTGCACGAAAATTGGCTAGAACTTCAACTAAAAAAGAATGAAAACATGCATCAAACCGACTCAGAGGGTATGAAATGAAAACATATAGGTTAACCCGTATAATCTCCGAATGCTGATATAAGAACAGAGTGTATCGTTCTGGGTAAGACATTTCATTTAAAACATCCAATCAAGCCCAAAATCTAGATATTGGGGTTAGATTAGCGATTCGGTAAATGTTTCGTGCCACTGTACATCTTCTGTCATCTCTTGAAATAATGGAGTTAGTGAATTCATTGCCTGAACTCATCGATTGAAAGAGTAAGCTATAGCTATATCAATTGCATAGCTTTGCGCATAGCACGTGATTATTTGGTATGCTCGCGCATACATATGTTCAATATGATAACACTCTTCTATACAAATGTTTCAGGTTTATTTGCAAGTCGTTACTATAGGTTCCTTGTTAGTCATGAGCATTCTGGCAAAATTAATCGATCGAAATTAATCTGTTAGGCCTCCAATTTCTGTAATCAATTCAAGTATATAGTATACATTTATTAGTTAATTATTAGTATACATTTATTCAATCCATTCATTCATTAAATTTTTGATGTATTTCTCTCGTTCATTCAAATAAATAAATAACTTAATTTACAAATAATAAAAAGAAAACAGAATATGATGTTAATTATTGGTTAATTATTAATTTTCTTATAGAATAATAATGATTGGTATATACAATAAATTACACGTTCTCAAAACGAACATCAACAAAATTTATGACACGTTGATTTGAAAAACAAAAAAATTGAGCAATGTTATACTAAATATATTGTGAATCTTCAGAAAAAAACAAAGGTTTTTTTGATTATATAATAATTGACCTGAGACAATTGAGATTCATATCACAGATTATCTCATTCATCATGAACATGAAAGTAGAAAATAGGACGTCATACAAAGAAGTAAACATTCAATAACAGAAAAGTAACATGGATAATTGGAAGCTGTGAACTGCCCCCTATTACAGCTGATTCCTCTATTACAGATAATTTGTGAACTCTACAGAAATCTCTCATCAGCAGACGTTCCAATTTCTCCTCTTCCTTCCTCAAGAAGCGACTGAATACACACATTAAATTGCCTCATCCCAAGAATTAAGAACAAAGAAAATGTAACATTTTTGGAAAAAAGTCCCGAAAAAACTGTTAATGCCGGATATTTCTACCCTTGGCGAGAATTATTGCATGACATCTACGATTCATTCGCAAATCATATAACATTCTGATCCATTTCGTTCCAAATTTCCATGTCTGTTCCGAACCTTATTCACGGTGGCTGGCTGGTTTTGATGGCTTCTTAATCTTCTATTTGAAATGTCCCAGACTTGTTCGATGGGATTGGGATCTGGACTTCGTGCAGGCCACTCCATTGAAGTGATTTCGTGATCTTGAAGGTAGTTCCTGCTGGCAATGTCATGCATAAATGAAAAGTTTCCACCCATGTTTGCGTCAAATCATTTATGATGACCAGATTAATGCGGGCGTTCGAAGAAATTCCTGCCCACACGATTTTTGAATCTCCACCAAAACCATAAGTACGTGAAAAATTTCACTGGGCAATTATCTCTCATTTCGACGTTGGTAGATTTATTATCACCAAATTCCTTGAACGTAATAGAAGTAAAAGTAGGTGTTCTGATGTTTTACTGCATACTGAACTTTCTGAGTATCCTGTATGTAGCATTATTATCAGAAATTAGATTTGACGGACTTCCGAAATTTTCATTGGATTCTGCATGCGCAGAAGTAAGTTCTGAGCCACCAGAATCAGTTTGAACGTTACTTGAAGTGATATTCACTAAGGGTTTTCAGGGCCTGCATTTTATCTTCCTTCTAATTCGTTCTGACCAGGATCATTCGTCTTAATCTTCTATTGGAAATGTTCCATAATTGTTCGATGGGATTGAGATCAGGACTTCGTGAAGGCCACTCCATTGAAGTTATTTCGTAATCTTGAAGGTAGTCCATGCAGGCAATATCATGCATAAATGATGCACCATTTTTGAACCTCCACCAAAACCATAAGTACGTAAAAAATTTCACTGGGCATCTATCTCTCATTTCGACGTTGGTACTCTAGATAACGTTGATCGCTATGAAGCAGTCAAATTCGAATTCCCTGAGACGTTGTGGTATTGTTTTAGTGCTAAATTGAACTCCACTGGTCTGTTGAAGCTGCATTTCGAGATGCTTAGCTTCAGAATCGTTGTCTCGAAGGAAAATTCTTAAATAACAGTCATGGACCGCCATTATTGCTCGAGATCGTCCTTGCCCTGGTCTCCTTCCATAACTACCAGTCTCTTTGAACCTGCGGATCATTCTGGAAAAAGTTGAATAGGACACCCCAAGCATTGCCATATTCTTGTATTGGTCCAACCTAAGTCATCTAACAGCTCTGAATCAGCTCTCTCTGTCGGGGTCAAATTTCGTGATTCGTGTTGCATTATTACCGAAAATTAAAAATTTCAACGAGAACAAACTCGTAAAAATTGACCAGTTGTTGTCTTCAATGCGGTGGTTTGTTGCAACATCTCAACTTATTTTTTTCAATTTTTTTTTTTCATCAGTAGAACATGTTCGCCAAGGAAAACATCATTATTGGCAAATGTCCGGACATATTCAAATGAAAAATGTGTTTATAATTAATTAGTTGCCTACCAGAAAGAAATTTGAAATATTCAAATTGAACGTTATTTTCTTGGCGATACTGAATATGGTGTAGGCAACTTTATTCATATAAGAAACTATGTATTTTATAAAGAAAGGGCCGTCTATGAGATTTGAAACTGACATATTTTTCAATAAACCATTAAGGGAATGATATATGTCTTGATGACTGACTTTCCCAAAAGTTGAAATGATATTTTGATTGAATGTCTTTTTTTCGGTAATTATAAAAGTGGTTGCAATTGAAGAATTGACATGTTAAATTGATTTTCCATTTTTCAGTCTAAATTATATACAACAATGACTAGTAAGTAACTAAATTCCACTTCTTTTAATCTATACAACTTTTCATAATTATTTCAGATTTAAACATGAATAGAAGCGAATATATACTGAAAAGGTTGATGCTTTTGAGAACTTTAGAAGCTCCAACCATATCTGATACCAAACGTAATTTTGGGGATGATTTAGCTGAAAAAATATTTTGCAACTGTGACCTCAATTTTCGGGAAGATTTTGGGCTCGAACCACCTTTGAAAGGCCCCATTGGCAAGGATTTATGGATCTCCCCAAGTGATTTGTTAATAGGAAAAGTTTGTTTAAAACCTCCACTAACTTCCAAGTATATTAGAGCATTGACTCATCAGGGAATTATGGGTAAGGATGTTAAGAATCAAACCTCGTTTATAGTTATTTCTAGTTTAAATACGGAGTTGAAGACATCCTGGTTTCACGCCTATAGTCATTAATTTCTACAGGAGATTCCTCATTCAAGAACATGAAATAAAATGCCCCTGAACATATGTCATCCGTTCTCGATATACTGGGTGTTGAACTTCAGATTTTATTCACGTTTCTGTTGATACACTTGTAATTCTCAAGGGATCTAACTGCAAATTGCAGTAATTATTTTGCTCATGAATTCATTAGATGTGTCCAGTAGTTTTTAGCAAAAATATTCAGGGTGATATTTTTTCAGGGTATGGTACTTTTGACCCCATCAAAATCATAGTACATTGCGCCACTGGTCTTTTGAAGAAGATTTATTGAAAACTTTTTCAGTTACCTGAAATTTTTCGAAATCGCAACCGTTTTCGAATAAAAATGATGAGAAGTTTTTTGAATCCACTATGAGGGTCGATAATCTGTAATTCAACGGTGGGAGCAAAACTGCCTGGATAATTTTTTACAAAAACTGAGTAAAATAGCCTTTTGAAGTAGTAACCTAACCTCGTTTTGAGGAACAGAGTGTTCATTTTATTTAGAGGAAATATAAAAACTTCCTATTTTAGACAAAAATGTGTTATAAGAAATTACATATTGATACAATTTTTTTTTTATTAATCAATGTATTCGCCTTCTGCACTGATACACAAATTTGCTCGCGCTAACAGGTTGTCAAACGACTTCTCTATCTCCTTTTTTGGGATTGTCATTAGCGCATCGGTCACCAAACTTTCAATGGCCTCAATCGAATCGTGACACTTTCCTTTCATCATCAAATGCAGTTCAATAAGATAGTAGTCACACGGAGCCAGATCAGGTGAATAAGGAGAATGTTGCAAGGCAATAATGTGATTTTTTTCCAAAATTCCGTTACAACTCTTGAACGATGTTACAGAGCATTATTGTGCAGAAGAGTCCAACTGAGATTTTCTCGATTTTCTGGCCGAATATGACGAATTCTTGAGGGTAATCGCTTCATGACGCCCAAATAAAAATTTTACTGTGACTGTCTGGTTGCGTGGAACACATTCTTCATGGATAGTTTCTTAACAATCGTAAAAGCAAATCAGCAAGACCTTCATTTTTTACTTCTTTTTTACGACTTTTTTTGGGTTTTCCTGCATCCAACGCTCTCCATTCAGCACTTAGCTGCTTTGTTTCGGGCTCATACTGAAAACACCACGTGTTAAACTTAATTAAGGAGTGACTTTGGATGTTGAAGCTTGGCACTGCATGTCTTCAGCATACTTTCCATAAGATGGTACGTAACCACTGAGTGCTAATCGCAAGCATGATGACATAAGATCGTCAGTTAGTCGATTGCGATATTTTGACTTAATTATCTTCATTTCAGAAAATACAGACTCGCACAAGTAAGTTGACACAAACATTGTCGTCAGTTGAAGGGCGATGCTGCTATATTTGCCAATATACTGCAATCATAAAAACTCATTTCGAATTGTCCCAAAATATTTCATAATTCAGCCTCATACGTATCATAATTCAACTGAGGAATCCTTGCTTTCAAAGAATGAAAATATTTCAGATCCTTTCTCTTGATTGATCTATCATAAGTTGCAATTTACTTTTGAATGCGTTTACTGCTCTAATCATCTCAATGATTTTCCTTTACCTTGAAGCTCCAAGTTAATGGTGTTTAAGTGCATTGTGACGTCAGTCAAAAATGCCAAATCAATCAGCCATTTTTAGTTTTTCAACATCTAACCTCTTTCGTCTAGAAAAGCTGTTACTTCGGGCAATAATTCTTGTAACCTTTCTAGGAATTTTCCGCGACTCAACCAACTGACGTCCGTGTGAAGAACTAAATCAGTGTGTTCAGCTGACTCCCTATCTTCCAACTGCAACTTAAAGAGCCGCCGTTGCAAGCTACGTGCACGGATGAAATTCACAATTTTTTCGTAATGCCCATAATTTCCTCCGTGTTTTAAACTTTCGAACACAAAACTTGTTGATGAATAATGCAATGGAATGAAAAAAATTAAGGGAAATCTTCATTAGCTTGACACAATGCCACAAAACCGTTTTTGTTTCCAGTCATGGCTGTTGCTCCATCGGTTGTAATGCACACAAATTTATATATATTGGTAGCTTGTAGTTTTTTACAAAATTGAAGAAAACATCATATATATCTTCACCACGGTCTTCCCACTCAGAGAAATGATTGTCAAAAATTCTTCCTTAGCCAACATGTCATTGAATACCATCCGAATAAAAATACACAGCTGGGTAGTGTCTGCCGTATCGGTGGATTCGTCGAACTGTAAAGAGAAGTATGTACATTACATGATATCATGTTTCAGTTTATGTGTCATGTTCTGACCCATGACTTCAATACGCCTTGTGACAGTCGGACGAGATAACTGAAGTTCTCTAATAGCAGACATGATTTCTGTTTTATTTTCAAAATCTCCGAATAAAGGCTCACCCACTTAAATAAATGCTTCCTTCACAACCGATCCATTTTCGAATGGTTTCTTGTGTTTCGCCAATATATGAGATATTTTAAATGGCGCGATCGTAGCAGCTTTTAGTTGTTCATCTGGTCTTGTGAACATAATTTGTTCTTTATTCGAACAAGATATCAAATCACATACTTTTCGTTTTTAAATTTTATGAACCGTTTTATAATGCCTCTCTAAGTTACCAGGCTAAGGTATTGCAATTGACACAAGACAAATAAGACAAATGCACTTATCCTTCATCATACAAAAGAAAAATTCTTCCTCCCAATCGTTATTGAAATGATACGTTCTAGATTTTTTCGCTGCACGCATTTTGTACTATTCAATAATAAACTTTGTATCGATCTAGTATTGTCTTCATGTTACAATTCAGAATTACTCCAATTCCTGCAGGCGCAACATTCATATCGGCGTGAACGAAAGTCTCGAATGTTCCCATCAAACGCGAAGCCCGAAATTTCTAGAAAAGCAGCAAGAATAAAAAATGCGACTTTCTTTGACAAGTACCGCGCGTTCCTTCGATAAAGCCGCCTTTTGCCGCTATCAGATGTTATTTTATTATGTTATAAATTTTTGTAGTTTAGTTACCTATTTATTAAAAAATTTTTTCTTCTCGAGATCTACTCAAAAAGCACTCGCGATCGACCGTTTGAGCACCCCTACCTTAGTTGATTTCGTTCGTCTCGTTCCTCTTCCGATTGTGATTCACGTAACTGCGCCATGCTCACAGGATCATCTTCATTGTCTCGTTGGATTTGTTCGCCTCATCTTTGTGCTCTTCTATTTTGCATGCCTCTTGATTTGTTCATTCAACGACTCAAATTGGACGCTTTGCGTTTTATTGTCATAGTTGACTATAAGTTAAGGAACATATAAACAAATACATTCGAAATTCTTATTGTTGAAAAATGACTCAAAATTGTATTCGTTATGGGTGTGAATTTAGAGGACAATTATGAATTTTGGAAATATGAATAAATTAAATTCATAATAAAAATAACAAATTAAAAGAAAACATACACTGTTTTGTTAATTTTAAATGTGCATTTTCTTTTTTCAATTTATTAATTATTTATTTACCCTTTTTTGAATTGTAAAAATTCATAAACGTCAGCCAGATTCATATTTATTATTCGTTTGCTTATTATCGGTATTTTACGCCATTATCTCCCCGTACCGGGGGTGGGTAATTAGCACTCCTGCTACCTTCCTTGGATATTGTAGCCGTTTCTCAGGTTCCCTCTCCGAAATTGAACCCTGATTTCCCGTTACCCACTACAACCATGGTAAACGCAGAACCTACCATCGATTATTATTAATTGACTTACCTTTCACAATAATAAAACACCTTTCACAATAATAAAACACGTATATTTATTAAACACGCTAAAGTTTCTGTTTACTTTAAAACTATTTCCATAAAATGTGGTATAACATATACTGGTATAGTAATGGCCGTAGTTTTCGGAAACTCACAACACTTGTTGATTTATTTCAGATTGCTGAATCAATTAAGTGAAAACTATCTTTATTAATTACGACTTTAATATTATATATTAATAAAATGTAAATAAATTATAATAGCACTGAGAAATACTGATAAATTCACTATGAGAATAAAATTTACTTGAAAGTTGCACTGAAAATTCGAAATGATACGGTAACAGTCGACGAAAACTGTATGTAAGTAAGAGATAGGAAGTCGGATTTGTTCTCATCTCTACTCCGTGATGTACATACAACCGAATTTATATGGAATCACCCGATATTTTGAATATTACCTCAGGGATTTTGAAAATTTCAAAAGTTTGTTAGAATTGATCCTATTTGAGATATTTTAATTGAAAAAGGAAATAAATTAACTTTTATTTTAAGAAAGAAACAAACAAAAGACTCTTTCCGCATGTAGTAAAAAAATTTGAAATTGTTTTTTCTCCACCGCAGTAGCTTCTATTACCTCCTCTTGCCCTGATACCAACCTGAATCCGTCTAGGCATGCTTTGGATTAGGTTTTCGACCTCCTCTAGGGTGATATTCTGCCACTCTCCTGTGGCGGCTTGGACGAGCTGTTGTGTGGTTCTTGGATTATCTTGGCGCGATCTAATTTTCCTCTTCAGATTATCCCATAAATAGTAAATAGGATTTGGGTCTGCAGAGCACGATGGCCAGTCCAAAATAGCGATACCCCCGTTTCAATGTCGCGCGAAATTTCTGGTATGCGGAGGAGTATTATCTTGTATAAAAGTGAAATTCTCAACGTGGGCACCTTACCAGAGTCTCACTATGGGCTCCAGCTCTAGGTCCGCGTAATTTCTAGCCGTTACACTCGCAAGAAGCGAAATCGAAAAATCGAATCTGATTTGCCTTCCAGCATAATGCCACCCCAAATTATCACACTGCCCCCTTGGTATTTCGGAATTTGTCTTGCTGTTCAGAGTCAAGCTTGTCTTCCACGATCCCTTAAAACCCGAATCCGGCGTCTGATCGAACGCCAATTCTGGTCTCATCCGAAAATAAAACATTTTGCCAATTCTCAATATTCCAATTTTGGTGCTCGATACGCCAATTAGGTCTGTTGATGTTTGTTGTCTGGTTAGCTCTGGAACTCTTAAGGGCCTTCTGCTGTATAAACCCCTTGAATGAAGTCTTTGACGTATCGTTTAGACTGATACACTGATGCCTGTTGCTTCCAGAAATTGCTTTTGGAGTACGAGGTGCGACGCACTAGGGTCTCTTCATGCAATTTGGCACAAAAAGCGGTCTTGTTCTTCAGAAGTCATCTTCCTACGACTTCTTCTAGGCCTATTTTGCAGAGATTGTAGCTCCACGTAACGGGCGTAGGTTTTTGAAATCACTCCCTGTGATACCCCCATTGTGGCCGCTATATCCCTCTGTGTCATCCCTTCTTCAACAAGAGCAATTATTCGACCCCTCTGCAAATCGGACAATCCAACGTTAGGCATTTTCAATTATGGTTATAAGCTTTTTAAATTTTGAAATTCACACTTTCAAATCTTAGTGACGACAGATTACAATATACCGAACTTGTGGTGATAATTCAACATTTCTTATCATACTATCCAGTTTTTTTTTAACAAAAAACTTCATCATTCACAAGTAGTCAAAGATCCATGGTTAGAAACAATCAATTATGTGAAATAACGTGTGATTCCATATAGGTTGTGTGTATGCTGGTTGAGAAGTGACAACGGGAGACACCTGGTGAGGATAACTGATTGGTTGATAGAACTATACATGAAAATTATAGTATCCTACAATTATTATATTCGATTGCCATCTTGTATATATGTATGTGGAACAGAATAATATAAAAATCGCGATTAAAATTCAGGGCACGATCGTATAATGGTGAAAACTTAGAATTGTATGTATTTTTCAATGCTGAATCATGAAAAAATAAAAACAGAAAATTTTGTCAGGAAATTAAAGAAAAATTAGGTTGGATCACCTTCAATATTTAGGGGTATGGAAAATATATGTTGGCCGATTCTCAGAACTACACGATGAGCACACAGAATTTCATTAAAATCGTTCCAGCCGTTTCGGAGGAGTTTGGCAACAAAGACCGCGACATGAGAATTTCACATATTAGATTGAAAGAAATCAACTTCAATTATGACAAGTCTCCTGTATGTTACTGTAGATACCAGGTTTGACCTAAGAGTACCCATAATAGAACAACCCAAGAAGTAACAGGTCATTTGAATTTCCACTAAATTAAATGAACACTCTGATATTCAAAATCAAAATGAAGTAAAAATTACTGAAAAGGCTATTTTACCAGTTTTTGTGAAAATTATGGTTACAGTTCAGATCCCTCGTTCGTATTACGGATTATCAACCCTCAGTTCAGTTCATTCAAAAGGCGCGTGATTTCTTGTGTGAATCAATTGGTTAATTCAAAAAAAAATAGAAATATATTTTCAATAAATATGCAATGTGCAATACACTATGATTTTGATAAGATCGAATGACCTTGAAAAAAATATCACCGCGTATATTTTTGCTATTAATGAACACATCTAATGAATTGATGAGTAAAACAATTCCTTTATAGTGAATTGGAGCTAGATTCCTTGAAAATTTCAAGAGTAACCAACAGAAACGTAAAAAATTTGTACGTAATCACTGTATCTCAAAAATAGAGGACTTTTGGACATATGTTTATGAGACTGCATACCTGAAATACCCAATATGAGTATTTTTTTAAGTACAATCTGTTATCGTTGCTCTGCCTCACATTGCGCCTTTCAATTTTCAAATAATATGGATGCCTGAATTTTTAGTAACCAAGAGAACATACTATAGATAACTATACTCTCAAATTATATTCTATTATCTAATAACTTACGAATTGTTAACAGTCGAAGTCCTCATTTCGTCGTTGATTAACTTAACACTGAAATTCTGAGGTACACACAAATTTCAAACTTTGAATTTAGTTAGTGTTTAATCGAAAAGAAAGATAAATGAAAACCTGAAATATCAGTTCCGTTTTCGAAAGTTCAGTCATCTTTTCTCATCTTGCAGTCTAAGTTTATAAGCACCAGCATGTTGAACTGTAGGGTCGAACTTGTTGTTTGTAATAGTGATTGGAATTTCCTACTACAAGAACCAAATAGCTTACTTAAAGTAGGGGTTATGTTAAGGGGTCCTTCATGGATATCGTCACCAGGGCATATGGCCCTCTGTGTCCTCCTTTTTTGTAGCTATACCCCCTGCTCGATCATTACAAAGTCTCGAATATAGCGAGGGGGTATCTTCGACTGATCGCTCACATTCCCGCTCCCAGTCGGTTATGTCTAACGCAGATCCACGGCGAGCATGTGGTGATCAATTGAATTTCGACCCCAATTTCACCCCACCTGCACTTAGGATTATTTTCCAGTCCTATATTTCACATATGATATCTGAACTTGCTCTGCCTCGACAGTATCTATGACAGAAACTGTGCATAAGCGCGACTGCCTTCAAGTGCTAACCTAGTCCTGGTTTTACTAGGCGATGTTCTCAGCTTTGCTCTGGACTGACGACAACCTTAAACATTTAACCAGGTTTCCCTATGTTGTTCCGTTGTCAATCCCCCAGCCTCGCCTTAACAACACAGGCTGAGATCCCGACCACAGGCCCTGGTCTTATGAGAGCATTCTCAGCTCCTAGACAGGCCTACCAATCCCTAATCTCATTTCCTTTGTTCCCGGTGTGACGAGATCCAGAGGAGATGGAAATGTTCGTTAACGCCAGTTGTTTCAGAGCCTAAACAGACTCCAAGATCACCTTAGAAGTAATCAGGTGCACCTTGGACTCCCAGAGCAACCCGACTTCGGAGCAGATCGTGATTCACTTATTAGTTGTACCCAGTTCTACCGGAATCTGAAAATCTGTTGTATGTTCATCCAATGATAGGTAGAAACCCCTCCCCTTTCTACGCCAGTAAACTCCGCTACGTGAATCCTCTTCGATCTTCGAGCCATCAGTGTATTGGATGTACTCTCCATCTGGCGAGAAATATTTCTTTTTCCCCCACTCTTGCCTAGATGGGATTTTCACCTCAACATTATGACCGAAGTGGTTCCTCGGCATGGTTCCATCCGAGCTGATCCAGAGGAAGTGGTCGCTGTTAATAACTTCAGGAAATAGGGTATGTCTAGCACGGACTATTAGAGTGCCTTCTCATCCTTACCCTATTAGCGGTTAAAACTGCCCTGCCAATAATTGTAAGGTGTTGTGGTTCAACCCTAACAGTTCATCTAACGCAGCAGTAGGGGTGTTTCTTTGAGCACCCACCACACTTCTTACTATCAGTGCTCTGAACCTCTCTAGAACCATCTTCGCCGTCCATTCTCGACCCCCATCCAATAGACCAGCGAGGCATAGCAAAACGGTTTTGAGGACTACATCAGCACGTGTGGCTTCAAGTCCCACCTAAAATTTCCTCAATTCTGATCAATTGTAATCTATATTCATAAACAGTATTCACCCACCATAGATGAAAATCGAGTTTGTGTAAATACTCATCTATGAAGAATTTGATCTAAGACTTTTTGTGGTGAATAGATACAAAGGGCAACTTTACCATAAATGAGAAAGAAATATTTCAACGGATCGATTAACTAACTTCGCAATGCTCATTTACGAATTGATTTGATGTGTGTTAGCTAAATGATATTTGTCGTTCCGTTTGATACTTCGCTCATGACAGATGTTCCATCATAACTCTTTACAATGAATTTATTTGGTGTGTCACTTATTTGGGGATCGATTTGTATGAATTTTATACAGGGTATTCCAAATTTGCTACCCCTTCTATCTCAAGATGGGCTGATTTTGGCGGGAAAGGCTGAGACACAGAGTAGGTTCGAAGCGTGAAAAATCAACCCGCTACAATCAGTAGCAGATCACTCATATATATATATATATATATATATATATATATATATATATATATATATATATATATATATATATATATATATATATATATATATATATATATATGAGTGATCTGCTACTGATTGTAGCGGGTTGATTTTCACGTTGAAGAGAATGATGTTTTCAATATATATATATATATATATATATATATATATATATATATATATATATATATATATATATATATATATATATATATATATATATATATATATATATATATATATATATATATATATATATATATATATATATATATATATATATATATATATATATATATATATATATATATATATATATATATATATATATATATATATATATATATATATATATATATATATATATATATGCCGTCGCCAAACTCCCGGTTGAAAACATCATTCTTTCTAGATACCTGGCCGACATCATCTCTCTTGCACCACCACTCCATGATTTTCGGCCATCTGATCTCGAGCATCCTCAGAACGTGTCCGAACCACTTGAGACTACCTTCCTCAATTCTTTCCACCACTGTCTCTTCTGCGCTCATAATCTGGCTTATTTGGGTGTTCTGTATTCTCTCAATTCTGATATTCCCGTGCCTCTTCTCAGATAGTCCATCTTAACCGTCAATACCCTCGTCTCAAATCGACATTCAAAGTCCAGAGCTCTGAACCATAACATAGGACTGACTCAACCAATGCGTTTCTTAGTCTCTTTTTCGTATCTTTGCAAATATGTTGGTCCCACCACAGGCTATTGAGGCATCCAATGATCTTTTTACTACTTCTTATTCTTGCCATGACTTCTTCCTTCCCTAGACCCTAGCTATCTATCAAGGCTATCAAGGTATTTTTAAGCATTTAACTTGCCACCTCATCGTTTATCAGGACTTCAAAATTTCCATCGGTATTTACTGCTAAATACTCCGTTTTCTTGAGACTTACCTGAAGTCCCCATTGCTTGTAAGTATCGTACAGTCTCTTTATCATGAACTCCAGATTATATGAATCCTGCCCAAGAACTATCTGGCCATCCGCGAAACTTAGAGTGAAAAGATGTTCATTTCCTATCGGAATACCCATTCCTTGGCAACTTCTTTTCCATTGTCGTAGTGCTACCTCCACATACGCATTAAATAAAAGCGGTGACAAGCTGCACCCCTGTCTCAGCCCCTTTGTAGTTTTTATTGGTTTCGACAGTCTACCATCAATTTCAACGTTTGCGACATTATCTTCATAGAGCTCTCTGATTATCTTTATTAGTGCATCGTCCGTATTCAACTCCTACAGAACATCCCATAGCAGGCATCTAGCGGTGAAATTGTAAGCTTTTTCTAAGGCTATAAATGCTAAATGAGCTTCTTGGTTGACCGATATTTTCTTTTCTAAGACTTGTTGGATGACGAACAGGTTATCTGCACATGAACTCCCTGGTACAAACCCACTTTGATCCTCACTGAATTTGTGCCCGATGTGTGATTATCAGTTTTACTGATAATATTCTACCGAAGAGGTGACACAGCGAACTGTTGATATTCAAACCCCTATAGCAGTTCGGATATTTGCGGTCCCCTTTCTTAAATACTGAAGAAATTTAAGCAGTTTTGAATTCCTGTGGTAATCTGGTCGGGGTACTGCACTGATTGAAGAAATAAACAATACGTTTGATGAGTGGCTCCCCACCATTTTTCAAGAGCTCGACCGGTATATTACCCGGACCAGGGGATCTTCCGTTTCTCATTGTAACCAAGCTCTGTTTAACTTCTTCGTCAGTAAATTCAACACAACCTTGGATTTCTGTAGGAGCCACTTTCCTCCCAAATTCAGTACTCTTTTCCACTAACAGATCTTCGTAAGATCTTTCCCACTTCTCCATGCTGATGCTTTGATTGAATCTATCATACACCACATAAGTAGGCGCCTGGAAAGAATTGAGGTGTCTATTTACTCGCTTCTTGAAGAGGGCCAAATTGTGGAATGTTGGGAAGATGTTGGACGGAAGCGAGTTCCACAGCTCACCGGCCCTGTAAACGTAGAAATTCATATAGAGAGAGGTTCGAGGGGTCGCTAAATGTACCGTCATATGATGAGAACTCCTTGCTAGATAGTGTTGCAGCAAAACATGAGTTTTCCCGCATTTGTGAAGTTTCAGGATCCTGTAGACTTTTAACCATTTGAACTGATACACAAGACACGCGTGATAATGTTCTGATGGAAGTAGTGTTTTCCATTTGTAGGTGGTTCAAAACTGCCATTTCAGTGGCTTCGTTCCGTATGAAAAATTTTGTCGTTTGTCTGACACAACTATTATTTCGATAATAAATTGAAACAACTTCGACCCGCTCATCAGTTGAGTAAACCATTTTCAATGCTTGTCTAATAAACGACAACTGCGATTAAAATTATTCAGAAAATGAAAGACAAATGTAAAACACATTTGTCATTACCAGATGGTTTCGATAAAAACAATTGGGCGTTTCGTACAAAACATTAATGTTTATCAATATCCCAAATTATTACATTTCCTTGAGAATTAAAAACTTTGGAATTGCTGAGGACAAGAATCGTCAGAGTTGTATCATTGCATGGATGTCGGATGAGGTAATTTAGGGAAGTTAATTTGATTTCAAGAATAGACAAATTTTTAATGGAGAACAAACTCTTTTCGTATCTGAACTATTTGTATGTTAGTGAACGTTCAAATGAAAAAATTTTTGAATGGAAAATTAGAAGACCTTTCCAAAGATATGTCACTCGATCCACTTTCCAAATGTGAATTTCAACTTTTGAGCTGCTGAGGTTAGGGGGTTGATTTCACATGCTCCGAACCTACTCAGAAATCAGCCCTCCCCAATAAAAAATTGACGTATCTCAGCTTTCTCCGCTACAACAACTTTCTTAACATAGAGGAATTGTAATACAAACTTTCATTGTGTTTCGACTTTCTGTGTGATATTAAATGTTCATAAAGATACTGTTTTTGAATAGAGAATTGAAAGACTTATTCGAAAGATGTCCCTTGACTCACTTTCCCTCTAATAAATTTTGACTTAGGTACTGTTGAGGAAAGGGAGTTGTTTTCAAATGCACCGAACCAACTCAGAAATTAGCCCCCACCAATCAAAGATTGACGTGTCTCAGTTTTTTCCGCCAAAATCAATCCACCTTGAGACAGAGGGTGCGGCAAATTTTTGTTGGAATACACTACTCACATTCTGATTTGTAGTTACCTTACGATCACAAGGATTCATGAAATTTCAGAATGATTCTATGGAGTAAGAACTCTTAAGAAATATCCAGGGTTAATAGGGGTAATAGCAACATAATCAGCAATTTTCATGCCTTCAGCAACATTTTCAATTCGGGAAAACATGTTTGAGCTCTTTATTCAACTTTTATATATTTTTCCCTTCACCCTCCCGTAGAAGAATATAATATTTTCAATTCCTTATTATTTGGAAGTTTGAATTTGTCTGGTAGGGCCGTGGCCATTTAGTATCCCAAAGGAATAAATACTTGATAGACTCCTTGTTTTGGTTTTGTTCTTTATGGTGTCAAAAGATTTTCCAAGAAAAAACATTCGAAAGAATTCAAAGAAGAAAGATTGAAATGATACTACAAAGAAGTGAAATTTCCTACCTTTTAGTACAGTATTGATTGCTGATTTTTTGAAACAGATATTGGACTGAGAGTTGAAAAGCTCTTCTGGAATCAAGTAGAAATTGAAAAAAGCAAAGAGTTAGAGGAACAAGATAGAACATTGAGACTGTTGTGCGAAACGTCGAAAAAGGAATCCATTGCCGAAGTTCAGAAAAGGATGATGGAAATATTCAGGAGACAGCGATTGGAACTCATTAATGAAATGGAAGCGCTATGCAAGGAAGAATTAAGAAGAATGGAAGTGAGGTATTATCGCGAACTTGACGATGAATTAAAAGAACAAGCCAAAGAACTGGAACAGCATTATCAAGTGAAGGTAGAAGAAGTAATAACAAAAACTAGTGAAGTATTTTCTGTGAAATCTACTTCGGAGATAGAGGAACTTGAGGCGGCGATGAAGAGGGCATACCAAATACAACTTCAGTAAGTTATTTCCTTTACCTGCGCACTGTTTTCGATGGATTTGCCTCTTGGAAGACCTAACGGAACGAAGTTATTGCTTTTAGATCATTTTATAAGATTCCAATAAAAAAGTTCTTACTACTGATCTCAGTAGAAATATATGGTATACCTTGCAGGAGCTAATTCTCCGATCCATCCAAGTCTATCGTCAACAATAGTATTAGTTTATCATTGTGGCCTTTGTTGACGATGATCATAATAAGTGGATCAGAGATCTACCTCCTTCAGGAAGAGATATTTAACATTATATGGGAGAATTACGTTGTTTCGATCTATTAATACAGACAGCGATATACATCCCAATTGCCAGTATGTGCTTTCCTCTCTAATTCCAACATTTTTTTCCCTTTGATGATTCGAACGGACCACTGTTGGTGCATTTTTCCTTGAGTCTTGCAAATATAGTTTTATGTGGTTTACTTTCTTGAGGTAATTAATTCAAACGTGTTTCTGCAGCAACCGATTCACATCTTCAGTGCACCAAGAAATTAACGCACAATTTAAATATTTCAAATTTCCTTTTTGGTAGGCAACTAATTATAAACACAGGTTTTTTCGTATATGTCCGGCCATATGCCAACACATTCGATGTTTTTCCCTGGCGCACATGTTCATATCATGAGAAATAAAATTGGGATTTTGCAAGAAACCACCACATATTGATAAAAGCAGTTGTTGATCAATTTTTGAGAGTAACGTTTGTTCTTCATGAAAATTGAAATTTTCGGTAATTATGCAACGCGAATCACGAGCCCCGAGCAAATGCTGAGGCAGTGGTGTTGGATGACCTAAGTTGGACTTACGTAAGATAAGCCAAAGACATGGGTTGTCCCAGTCAACTCTTTCCAGAATGATCTACAGGTACAGGGCAACTGGTAGTCCTAGGAGTCTGCACCCGCACATTACTCATGAACTTTTCTCCCGTTTCTTCTTCCTGCACATAATTTCGTACTTTTCCATTGCAGTTTCCCCTACTTCCGCAGTAACTAGTCTATTAACACCCGCACTTTCCTTGCGAAAATTCCTCTCGCACTTTATTCCCCCATTTTTTATGAAACTTTGTTCCTGCACGTCACTCCCGTGCTTTCTCCCACAATTTTCTCCAGTACTATCCTGTCGCACTTTCCTTTCGCCTTTTCCTTTCGCTCTCGTCTCAAGTATTTGCTCCCGCAGTTTTCTGCCGCATATTTCTTTCCCTTGATTCTAGTATTTTCTCTCTACATATTCCACTCGCACTTTCCATCTGCACTTACCCTTGCTATTTCCCCCAAAACTTTCCCTTCGCATTTTTCATAAGTACTTTGTTCGCGCACTCCACTCACGCACTCTCCTCACTAAATTCACAACCCCACACTCCTCCCGTCTTTTCTGAAGAACATTGCTCCCGCACTTTTCTCTCGTAATTCTCCAGCATCCTCCTAACGAATTTTCCTACCTTACTTTTCCCCAGCACTTTCCTCCCGCACTTTTTTTGTTCCATTTGCCTAACGGTCGTAACCTTCGCACTTTTCTCTTAAACTTCAATCCTGCACTTGTGTCCTGCACTTCTTCAGCATTTTACTCCAGCACTTTTCTCCCGAAAATTCCTCTCACGCTTTCTTCTCCCACATTCCACCCACACTCTCCTCTAGAAATTTCCTTTCTTATTTTTACTAAATTTTGCTTACATACCCCTTTTGAACTTTTGGCCTGTACTTCCCTTCGCATATCTCTATAGCTTATGTATTTCCCTTTTCCTCCGTACTATCCTCCTGGTCTTCTCTCCCACATTCCTTTTACAATTTTCTCCAGCACTTTCTCCTGTTTCTTCCTTCTGCAATATCAATCCTCACTTTCCTCCCGCACTTTCCAGTCCTCACTCGGTAATAATGCAACGCGAATCACTTTTTTTTTACACCAGCAGAGTGTTCGGAGGCAGTGATGTTAGATGGCATAGATTGGACTTATACAAGAGTAGGTTAAAGGCTTGGGCTGTGCCATTCAACTGTATTCAGAATGATCCACGGGTACATGGAGACTGGTAGTCATGAAAGGAGACCTGAGCAAGGACGACCTCGAGCAACAACATGGCGATCCATGACCATGATTAAAGAGTTACCTCATTGAGACGACGGTTCCCTAATGCGTAACGTGCTGAAATCAAGTCACGACAATTTGAATTAAAACACCTGATTCCAGTCAACCCTCCATCTATGTCACGCCACTGGCTAACAGTCTGATGCGCATATTCAGGTTATCGAATGGTATGCTTACCGGTATGCAGAATCTTCGTTCTGCGTTCTTTTCTTTGCATACCTTCAAGCTACTCAGTTACAACTTGAAAATCATCTTAAAGTGTAGTTAAAATTATCAAATTATATTAAAATTCATATCTTTATCTTGTATACTGTGTAGTGACCTATATCAAAATATAGGGTAAGTTGAGAGTTCATTTAGCAAAATGCCGCATTTAACCTTGAAAATCTGATTTATAATTTTTCCTTTCAGCATTTTTTTTATTAACTGCTCGAATGCCTTAGAGTAGCTATTAAAAATTCAAATTCTGCTCTACAGAATTTGTCTTTTTTCACAATGGATTTCATAATCGTATTCCTTTAATTTCTACAATTTTTTTATTGTATATTGTGTTGATTAATCTCATGGTGATGTCGTCCATACAATTCCTTTCTTGACCTTTGCTCTTATTCTTCAGTATCTGATAGGTACGGTAGATTCAGTAGGTCATCCTTGGTGGCAATATTCAGAGGTGTATATTCCTTATCAGCCAACGATACCACTCTATGGAGGTCAGAAGTGAGAGCTTTTGCAGAGAAGAATTCTCTGAGATTTTTCATCTGTTCGGTGTGTAAATTGACAATATCTATCAATCCGCGTCCTCCTTCTTTCCGCTTCAAAGTTGTTCGTATCACGGACGATTTTGGATGGTGATTAATGTACTTTGTCAGCATCGTTCGGATTTGCCTTTGAATATCATCCAGTTCTATCTTAGTCCATCTGATTTTTAATTGCTTTGACTAGATTCCCCGAGTTCAACATTGACTTCAGCACAGTCTTCAGACATTGACTGTACTCTGAACGAATCTTCTCCTTTGACTGTTTTGATGTTGAAGTTGTGTTTCACCATCTATGACTTTCCCTCTTTGATTGTTCAGGGTCTTACGTTTTTCAATCTCGAATTACATATGAACATCTGCCGAGAACTTACATACAGTTTGCTTCTTGTTCGAAGCATATGATTTCATGTCATCCATATACAGCAGGGGGGAGATTGTGTGATAGTGCCTATCTGCTTTTATCCTACATCCTTATCCTGTTTTTTTGAGCATTGAAGAAAATGGGTTCAGAGCCAAACAGGACCATTGCCCTTGAAAAATTCCACGACGTATGGGTATCTCGTCGGTTTTAATTGATTTATTGTTCATGTTTACCTGCAGAGACGTGCGCCAGTTGTCTTCAAGAATTCTACCAGAACTGGATGAATTGAATTGAAGTATCACAGAATCGTTGATGAGTTGTTCCTTGCACCCGTGATGTTTCCTTCTGCATCCCTTCTGCTCCTCTGCTAATATTTTGTTGTCATCAAGGTGTTGGTATATTCGAATGGATATGCATGAGGTGAGTATTTTGCAGTCAAGTGATCGGCCTATACTGAGACGGATCGTTTGTTATATTCGTCTTAGGTAGCTTATATGTTAAACCTTGTGTTAGGAGAGTGGATTCCATGGAGCTTATTGAACTCCTTGTACTAGAAGTTGTGGATATTGTCTATACCTGTGGCCTTCCAATTGCTGGTCGCTCTAACTGCTGTTGCGATTTCTTCCTCCATTATTCCTTCGAAGTCCATATGTTTGATATCAAGGCGTTGTTTTTCATTCGTGATGCATTCAGCATTTGTATTATGTTCTTTAGACTTCGATCATAACGATGACCAATAATCGGTCAAGCACTGTGCGTAGGTACTTCTCTGTTATTGTTGTTTTGTTACTTATCTTATGAAAATTGGCCGCGCTTTGGAGGAACCTTTGGTTTTGGTGTTTCCTTTGAGTGACTTGATGTATCTTGAGAGCCTCTTTGCTTTTGCTTGGAGTTTCTGCTTCAAAGTGTCCACACATCGATGTATATGATGTGTTGTTTTTGATCAGGGTGTTTTGTGTACCAATTGTTCTAGGAATTTTGCTTATATGTGATTTCAAGGGTTTTTCGTTTCTAAGGAATTCTGTGAGGCGATTAGTATTATTGTTATTATCATTAATTAGGTTGTGTTAATATGAATTGGCATAGATAATAATGGGAATAGTTATGTACTTCTCGATTTATATATCACTATATTCCACTATATACAGGAAAACCGAGATTCAGGCACGCTTTGAGATGCAGCAAGAACAAGCAAGATGCAAAGAAAAATTGAAGGTCTTAAGGCACGATCTCGAATGCAAAAACTTAGCCAATATGATGTACGTCATATGCATGGAGCGCAAGAAATGCTGGCGGGAGAAAAGTAGTATTGAGGAACAACTGTCACGAGAGATAAACGAACTAGGATCGCAGCTCCGTGACAGAAACGAAGAAATAACGAATATAAAGGCCGAGAGAGAAAAACTCAGAAAAGACGTTGAATTAAGAGAGAAAGCTTTGCTGGAGGTTATCAAAGAATTTCAGAAGTTCATCAATTTCGCACTGAAGTCAGTCCCCAAGCAAGCAGAATATTTGCTGTGTGCTGAAAAGCTTATGGTGTTCGATCTTACTGAAGCCCTGTCGAAGGTACTGATGAGTTTTTTGATTATCCCTCATAACTGAAATTTATTTAAAAAATATGATTTAAAAAAACCATTTTGAATATTTTAGCTATAACTGTTAGAAAATAAAGAAGCACAAGCTAGCTATTGACATATCATGAGGAATAATTGGAGAACGCTGTTTTTAATATCTCATTTCTGTTTTTGAATTCTATGAACGATTAACATCGGCCAATCAATATCGGAATTCGGAATTTAGTATAATGACAAGCATGTAAATAATCCTTTGTCCTTCTTTAACCTTTATTATTTGGTGGTAAGCATGGTTAAAACGAATGGAATTTGCACTATATTTTTATTACCACCAAATAGATTGAGTTGATAGATCACTGTTACGGAGGTTTCGAACTCTCTTTCACCATCTGCCAGATGAAACTAAGTATTTATAAATAAGTCCTTATTAAATTTGAAGAAACCAGCAGGGCCCCCTGTGGGCTACTGGCGCTCGTGTGCAAAAAAGGATTTTGGCGACCCTTACGGCATTTTGGATCATGTTTTTTTATTTAGGTTAGGTAGGAGGTAGGAGGTAGGTACGTAGGTGCTTGAAGTAAAGCAAAAACTGAACTTTAGAAGTCATATTTATTTGTAGACTAAAATATCAAAATGAAACAAACCAACAGAACAAAATCATAACAAAATAAATTCTTGTTCACACCCATTTTAAAACATTAAAACAAATACTACTTTCTACTTATACTTAAATATTTTAAAAATATGCAGATATTTCTAATAACAAATACCTAGGGAACTTCGTTTTAAAATCAAAAATGATAGCTAGGTCTAGGTGCAGTAGAAAAATAAAAGATAACTATTGTAGTAGCGATATTTTCCGAGATTTTGCTGTTGCAAATTCATTAATTACATCGCTAAAATTTATACCGTCATAAATTTCTCGTTTAATTGCTAATATTGTTAGCGCAGACAATCTTTCTTGAATCATTGTCGATCTTGAATAATTTTTAATGATTTTTAACTTTGAAAAGGATCGCTCGCCAGAAGCTACAGATACAGGCAATGTCAAAAGAGTTCTTAGTGAAATGCTTACGTTCGGAAACGTGGAGATTAAATTGTTTTCAAATATATATTGTAAAATACTTAAGGAGTCAGTATCATCAGGTAATGAAAACAACTTTAACACCTTAATTTCGTTAAACAAATCATTGAAGTCTATATTCTTATTATCCTGATCTGTCAGTCGCTCTTCAAGAATAGAACAATGTTTTAAAAGATCTCATTCAATAAGTCAAATCGGTTCTTTAGAGAGCTTATAGTTTGATCTATAATTTTTAAGAAAAAACTAATTTTAAAGGCAGTTTTAGGATCATGAGGGTCTCATCTCGGTGTTCAGTCAAACAGTTTTAGTTTAAATTTCCTCCTAAGCGTTGGTAATGGTGGAAAGTCTTCTTCAATTTCGAGAGAGGATGCTACTTCTTTCGCTTGCACAAGAATTTCTTGAAATGATTGGTCAGATCTATATTGCTGGAAGTGATCAACTAAATTTTTTAGGTAGGTTTGGCATACTTTAATATTAATTGTAGCACTTTGCTTTTGTTTGCTGACAATATTCATATGAAATAAAACGTCATGCCAAATAATAATTCCACAAATGAATTGAAAATTTTGTACAGACCTTAAGAGGGAACTCGCTTCATGTCTTGCATCAATGTGAAAGGAATTATCTTCAGCCACTTCTAGAAGACTTTCGCAAACCTTAATTGAATAAACTTCAAGGGGCTTTATTGCGTCAATTCTGCTGGACCATCTTGTTTCACTTAGAGGCTTTAAACTTAACCTGGGGACATTTTTTCTGAGAACATACCACCTTTTTGTGGATGACGAAAAAATATATAACTCTTGACAAGATTAAAAAAGTTTATTGTAGCACCTGACACCTTAGAAGCGTCATTTACTGTTAAGTTCAAAGTATGAGCCGCACAAGGTACAAAAAGGGCTTTCGCATTCGCATCAAGAATGCGTTTTTGAAGCCCAACATGTTTAAGCTTCATATTTGTCCCATTATTATAACCTTGTTCCATATGTGTTTTAATTCTAAATTTAATTTTTTCAAATTTTCTATTACACATGTATATATCCTTCTCCTGTAGAGTCCAGTATTGGATTAAACGCAACAAAACTTTCCTTAAAATCAACATTTTTGAAGTGGTGTTAAGGACAACATACCTCAGAACAAGACTAATTTGCACAGTATGACTAGTGTCTGGTGTACAATCTAATATTATTGAAAAATATTTTGAACTGCGAACCATTTCTAAAATATTATTTCTTACTTTGGACGACAATAATTCAATTATTTCATTCTGTATTTGCACGCCTAAATAATGAGTCATTTTATCAGATTTTTTTGGGGGTTATACACTCGGCTAACGTGCGGTCTCATCACTGAATCAAAAGAGGCAATCATCTCAACAGCTTTTAGAAAATTTCCATTATCATGTTCGTAAAGTAATTAAGGAGAACCTTGAAATGCCAAGCATGGTGTAGATAAATACTTAACAATCGCAATAATTCTTTCGAACACGCCTCGCCAAAATTTTTTTTCCGTTTCTAAAATCCGCAGATGATGAGCATTTACAGTCATAGATGTCTCCAACATTTTTTTAAAACTTACACAAGTGTTTATATAACTGTTGTGTAAAATTGACGTTTCGTGTCTTTTAATTAGCAAAGACAAGTGTTGCCAATCAGATACTCCATTTGTATCACAAAAAGCGTTAGGAGTATTACATTTACAAAACAACTTACAACAAAAACAAAATACAGAATCTTTTGAAATAGAGTAAATAAGCCAAGCCCTTTCGACTTTTTCTCCATTTGCTAGATTTCTTTCAAAGTATTTGCACGAAAACTTTCTCTTATCTTTACACCAGCTGAATTACCTGAAGTGGATTGTTCAAGTGCTGTAGACGAGGATGGTGTCATAGCTTCATCGGGCTCTGCATCAGTAGAAGCTGTTATGCTGCTACAACCGCTGCCACTTGTTGCAAGACTTGATATTACTGTTGAAATTTCAGATGGTCTACTCACGGTTATTGATATTACGGATTTAGAATCTTGAGATTCGGACGATTTGGTGTTACCAACAACGATAGTCTCCGTGGAATCTCGATTGTTTTGCAAGAAATGCTTTAAAGATCCAACCATTTTTCCCCTTTCTTGTAGTTTCAGTTTCTTTTGCTCGCGAAACTTCGCACCTGAAGGTCTCTTTCTTTTATCCTGAAAAAACAAATGAATAATTAGTACTCATGGGAATTAGGAATTAACTTCTAAAGTAACCACAATACTAAGCACCATGTGGGTAGGGTAGGAAATATTCTTAAAAAGTTAACTAAGTAGCCAATAGTTTTTAACCCTTTATAGGGCAGATTATTATTAAGCAAGATATGGCCGATTAAAGTTTGCATATTTGAGTTAAAAGCAATTTGTTCGAGCCCTTTCAGCTCAAATCCTTTCAAAAATAAAGGCAAAAAAGATATTAAACTAATTTGATCCTAGAGCCATTAAAAACCCTACAAAATGGTTTTTTAAAAAGATCAATAGCATAAAAACTAAGCGAGTTATGGATAAAACCAGTTTCTTTTTTAAACTCGTACATGACATTTCAATTAATAAAAAGATATTAAAAAAAAATTAATTATAACCAGTATCCTATAAAGGGTTAATATTGACAGTATAAAGTAGGGAACACTTACCATTTTATAAAAAATCAAGCCGTTGAAATTGCAGTCAGCAGGTATTCGGCACTTAATTTAAAAAAAGTAATAAACAAAATATTACACAACACAACACCACACTTGACAAAATAAAAATAACTTTATATGTAAAAATTAATAGGATTACTTGTTTGTATTCACTTGTTGCACGGTCCAGTGAACTAACTGATTTAAAAACGCCTATATCGATGCATCGCTTTCATAGCGCTCCAGGCGTTATTCATGTCTGAATAGGAAAAATCAAGAAACTGCCGCCTGACATGTTCTCGCAACACAGGAATCGACAGTAACTGGATGATATTTTAATAAAATTTCGTGTGTATTTATACCTAATCCTATTCAATTTCTCAACTTTTATTTTGATATTTTGTTGGACCCTGGGTTTTGGCGCCCATAAAGGATGGCACCCGTGTGCATTGCACACTTTGCACATATGGCTGCGGGGGCCCTGGAAACTAGATAGTAGGTATAAAGTTCACAAACCATTGAGAACAGTTATTAATTGAATAAGTATATGGAAAATTTGTGATTTAGTTAATCAGTGTGCTCGTGCATTATTTGTAAATTGTCATTAAAAAGTGGTTAGAGCATTTCAACTGATTCTAGGTAATTAAGTTTTCTACTTTTCATCAATTCTACTAAAAAGGGTGGCCATTTTGGATGCAGTGGTTAGCAAATGTTGATATCACCTAACTCTTCACTGCCCTCATAGTTTAGCATGACACCTCGTTTGGATGACAAGTGCCGGTTTTAGATTGATTAGGTCTACAATTCCGTGTGCGACCCTGTGTGAATAAACATTTCGAAGAGTTGTTCTTCGGATTCAATCTTCAATTCAGTTATTCTAACGAGTGATTGGGTATATTTTTTAGCTCGAGTAGAATGAGTTATGTGTGCAACGGTTATGGGATGAACTTGAAAACACCGCTGCTGATAGGGATACTGATGATGAAGAGGAGAACGACCAGCCAGATATAATAGAGGATTTGAATTGTGGAGGCCGTTACTTGATGTAGATCCATGATATAAATTTAAAAAGCTTTATCAAGCTGCTGTGTCAGCGAAACGTCGTCGAATTTTTTCAAATAAAGTGTAGATCAAAGTTAAACCTTGTGTTTTTATCTCATTTATATAATAGAGGAACTAAAATTAAGTAATACCGAGCAAGAAAACGACGAATATGGAAAACCTGAAGAAGACTGTGAGGATCAGTGGGGAAGAGCAAGAAAACGAGGTAATTGCTTTTCCGTTTTTGATTTGGAAGGATTTGTTCCGAGAAACAAAAAGCCCTCAAGGCGCTTGAAATCCCATATACGCAAAATTCATAGAAAAATTGGTACGAACACAAAACACCCTGATCACAAACAACATATCGACGTGTATATGGACACTTTGAAGCAAAAACTCCAAGTAAAAGCAAAGAGGCTCTCAAGATACATCAAGTGTACTGAAAGTAAACATCAAAACCAAAGGTTTCTCCAAAGCGCGCCCAATTTTTATAAGGGAAGTAATAAAACAACAATAATAGAGAAGTACCTACGCACAGTGCTTGACCGATTATTGGTCATCGTTAAGGTCGAACCACAAAGAACATAATAAAGATGCTGAATGGGTCACGAATGAAAAACATCGCCTTGATATCAAACATATGAACTTCGAAGGAATAACGGAGGGAGAAATTGCAACAGTAGTTAGAGCGACCAACAACTGGAATATCCACATTCTGGTACAAGAAGTTTAATAAGCTCCATGGAGCCCAAGCGAAACAACTCACATATGTTCTTTAACATCCCAGGAAAACACCAACTTTCCTAACACAAAGCTTAATATACATGTTACCTAAGAGCGATAGAACACAAGATCCGTCTCAGTATAGATCAATCACTTGCCTGCCAACGCTCTTCAAAATACTCACCTCATTCATATCCAACCGAATATACCAACACCTTGATGACAACAAAATATTAGCAGAGGAGCAGAATGGATGCTGAAGGATACACCACGGGTGCAAGGAACAACTCATCATCGATTCTGTGATAATAAAACAGGCACACAGGGGGTATCGGAATGTTCATTCAGCTTTTCTCGATTATCTGAAGGCATTCGACAGTACCGCCCATTCTTGGCTTGTCGAAGTATTACAGTTATACGAAATTCATCCAGTGGTCATAGAATTCTTGAAGACAACAATGGCACACTGGCGCACGTTTCTGCGGGTCAACATGAACAATAAGTCAATTAAAACCAACGAGATACTCATGCGTCGTGGAATTTTTCAAGGACCACAATGATCCTGTTTGGCTACGAACCCATTGTCTTCAATGCTCAAAAAACAGGATACGGACTTAGGATAAAAACAGATATGAACTATCACACAATCTCCCACCTGCTGTATATGGATGACATCAAATCATATGCTTATACCTATACGTCACAACCACAGTTTGATCTCATCCCATTTATTTTCTAGAATAAATGATGCTTGACTGTTGCCTTCAGTAACGTATTTATAAATTCAATAGATATGAGCTACAATAATCTATGTTAATATGGGCAAAGTACGTGACAAAACTGGATGGTCAAATGCGAGTCTGACTGAAAAAAAGTCATTCATACCTTTGTTCACCCTTCGGGGATTGAACATCGAAAAATCTTGAAACCCGTGTTTGCTTATTTTCTTTTAGAACTACATTTACAAAAATTTCCGAGCCGAAATGCCCATTTAATATGTGTTTCGCATACAAAGTTTCATACCCCTTTTTACCATTTAGGAGATCGAATTTTTGAAAAAAACTGAATTAGAGTTTTATGAAACCATACCAAAGAGCAATATCGCGAAACTCTGAACAGATCTGACCACAAACAAAAAAGTTACATACGAACGTTGTTACACCTTTAGAGGGTGAATTTCGCAAATTCCCTTTTTAGCATACCTATACGTCACAAAAGGAAGCCACGGTTACTTTATACAATAGATGACGTATCATTGACAACTTTATACAGAAAACACACTAAATTCTCTATATTTGATCCATCTATAGAATTAATGCAAAGAAAATATTTAAGATAAGAATAATGATATTCAGGACTCAGTTATATTCAAAATGATATTTGCACGAAAGGTGTAATTGAAATATCAATTAAGGTTTTTGACAAACCTATTTACAAAATTGTCATGAAGTCATCCGCGAATTAAGTCCATTTTGTTGAAATTTTTGTAGAGAGTAAAAAACCTTTTTGACTTCACAAACAACTGTATTCACCTCGATAATAATAACACATGCACATATTTCAGGTTGGCAATGATGATCACGATCGAAATTACTTATGGGATCGAACGCCACAGGATACTCCTTCCACCCAGGTTTCGTTGAAGGCAAAAGATGGCCACGAATGTTTGAAGGAGCCGGAAATAAGCGAAAGTGAACTATCAGTCGATCAATTCCTCCCCGGTTTTTACTACAATGACCAATTATTTGTAAGAGAAGACTTTCGGAATATGGTTTCACAAGGAATCACTATAAACGAAAATAACATGCTCTGGACTCAACACGTTCAAGATGTTCAGAAAGCCATGGACCAACCGTGTCAATCATGCGTTTTTAATGAACAAAAAGAAGCTGAAAAAAAGTGAGTATCAAGAATTATTAAAAATTAGTTCAAAATATTGGTTACTGATTTATTTTGTGAAAATCCATCTTGAATGGGTAAATGATACACAATGTTTTATCAAATTTTCACTATTTATTGTTAAGCTACACACTAATTTAGAATATTACTTCATTTTCAAGTGTTTATACTACACTATAGTTTCGGTATTTATATTATTACTAGGCTCAGGAGGGGGTGAGGTTATTATAGATTAAGTAATGGGGAATTATTTCCATCAAATTGATTATTGAGTTTTTGATAAGTGGGTTTTTTCAAATTTTGTTGATCTCCAAACACTCCAGGAAGTTCAATTTGTTACAGATAAGTAGAATTTTTAGGTTTTCAGAATTTATAATATGACTTGTCTTTGTGATACGTTCGAAAACGGAGGAATTTTTGTCTCTATGTGTATGCTTTTTGAAACGAGTCTGGAAGTCTACCAGTTTGGCCTACATAACATGCAGTACACCCACTGCATTCAATTTTCTACTCTCCAGATTTGGCTTTTGAATCAAATAATAATTTTCCTAGGTTAGGTCCGCTGGTCAAGGCAGTTTTTATATTGAATTTTGTAAATTAATTCTCTATTTTAGTAGATAAATGTCCTTCATAATACAGAGAGATATATTTGGATGTTTCTTTGTCTATTATGGGGTATAAAAGTTTCGAATTCAGGTTATTATTATATTTATTCATTTATTATACGGAAAGGCCCTTTACACATAGTAAGAATTATAGATGCCCACAACGTCCAGACATCAAATACTTTTTAACAAAAGCGCAGGATATGCAAAAATAATTCAAAGATATAAATATAGAAATTATACTATGTTAAAATGTTATAAACACTGAATTTTTTTCAAGAATTCCTTCAAAGAAAGACAAAAGCACAAATCGATATTAAGGAAAGAGTTACCATTATTCAAAATTCTTTCCATTGGATTAGAATCGAAAACATTACATCACTTCTCGTTCTTCTTGGAGGAACATGGAAAGTAAACCCTCTCAAGTATCTCGCTGCAGTTCAAAAATCCATTCAAGCATTTAAACAAAAATATCAAGTCCCCTATATCAGCTAAAGTTTTCAGTTCTAGCTCAGATCCCATAAAAGAAGCAGAGAAATTGATCCGTGGAATTTATACGAGACTTCCATCAAAAATTTGTTCTGAATTCTTTCGATGTTGTACGAATCAGACTGGTAGAAGGGTGACCATATTACAGATCCGTATTCAAAAATAGGTCGACAGAAAGAAAAATAAAGTAGCTTGAGGGTATTGATCTCAGAAAAATCGACCGAGTGCCGACGAATGAATCCAATCATTCTCAACGACCTACCAATGATATAGTCAAAATGATTTTTAAAAGTTAACCGATAGTCTAAAAGAATTCGGAGAGCCTTAACTCAAGCAGACCTTTCAAAATTGATACCATTGATAGAGTAGTCGAAGATCACAGGATCATTCTTACGATGAAAATAAATACATACGCACTTTCTTAAATTAACTGTGAGCATATGACCCGAAAACCACTGAAGATAGGTCAGCTTGAAACTGAATACCATCGGCCAGGGTGGAAACTGATTTGAACAATTTGAGATCATCCGCAAATATCAATACTCTCGAATAACGGACAACACTGTGAACTCCGTTAATGTAAAGCAGAAAAAGAATGGGTCCTAAATGATTTCCTGGAGGCACGCCAGAGAAAACAGTAATAATGAATGATTTGCAGCTCTTAATTTTGTCAATTTGGGTACGCCCCCTGTAATAACTTTTCAGCCACTTGAGAAGACTACCCATAAAACCCGCAGACACTATAACACAATCCATTATTATGCGGTTCACCTGATCAAAGGCCTCGACTATGTCAGTGTAACAACCATCGACCTAACCACTTAGGGTGGAGCGAAAATATATGAAATTTTAAAAAAATATTTCTTTTATCAACGGCATAGCGATGAAAAGTTGCCTTGTTATATACAAAACAAACATAGAAAATATCTCACAATTATCTTAACGTTCTGAGGTGCCCCAGCGGGGATAAAAAACAAACGAAAAACATTTTTTTATGTTTTAATTATTTATTACAAGAGATATCCAGAAACATCAAAAATACAGTTTGAATATTAAACTGATTCTTTGTGTTGAAACTAGGCCTACGTTGACGAGATAGTAATCTTGCTCTAATAAAACCATCTCGTTTGTTTTCGCCACAAACTGCACGCGATGCTTCTGTCACCAACTTAATGCCTTCAAGGTTTCGTCAGACAAATTTGAAGTTAGAGGTGGCTCAGTTATGTCACAGTCACGCCACAAAATAATGTCTTTAGTATCGAAATTGAACACCGGCACTTTAAATTTTCGAAGTCCTCGAGTATTCTGTGATCTTGCTTTTATAATTCTTCGATATGCCAGATCTCCGATAACCTCTCTGTCATGGCCAAGCATGGCAATGATGATATTTTCTGGATGACCAAAATATCCATTTCGATGGATTACTTTGTCAATGATAGCCTTCATATCGGAGTTTAAATAGCGACTAAGATTAATAGTTTGCCAAAGGTGCTTAGCCCCGTCGATGCACGAGGAATTACATTTTATTGTAAACCACATCGGCCCATAAACTTTCATTACGCACGTGGCTAATACCACTAATTTTTCTTCAGGGTCAGTTTTTGTGGCATACAACTTTAGAATTCGATTCGCTGTTGTTAGTCATCTAGAATGGTTAAGGAGTCCAGGTTCTTTATTAGCTAAATCAGAAGTAAATTCACCAGTACTGATAGCGGTCATAATATCGTATAAATACTTTCGGTCGGTACTCAGCTCTGTCCTAGTAATTTCAGGTAATATTGTGGGTATAAAGGAGAATGCGACTATCGGCATTGTTTGACAATTTTGTAATTGAGATCCAATGGCACCTGAAAAGCATTTCGGCCCTGTAGTTTTTCCATCTAACTGTAATAACAAATGTCGTAGTGATAATTCATTAGAATGCAAGTGGCTGATGAACCACTGTAATGGTCTGTTTAGCTCTTCTTCCATCAGACGTATAACGCCACCTTTAAAACCTGTATTGACTACTGTTCCATCGCAGCCAACAACAGCTATTTCACTCAGCTTTACTGAATTAGATTTTAAGTGAGATATTAAAGTGTTTTTAATACATTTAGCAGTCCCCGACTCACAAGTGACATGCCCGAAATAGTTGCTTCCTGGTTCTGATAAAATGACATAATGATCTTCTATCTGTCGTTTTCTGTAAAATTTCCCTTCTTTCTCAATACGAACCAAAGTCTTATCCTTTCTGCCATCAAAATATAAACCGAGAAGTATTTTATTGCAGTCCGTTTCTTATAAAGTTAATCTGACCTTAGTTCTTTCACGGCGCAACTTTGAACGATCAATGACACGACTTGGATCGTTTGGGGAAATAATGCCAACATCTTTTAAGACAGGAGAAGCTATAATAGCAGCCGTTCTATCGGTTCCAGTACGATCACAGGCAAGGGCTAATGATGGTAAGTTTAACCTCTTTTTTTTCTGAGGTGGTGAACCTTTTAGTTTGACCTGTTCTGAGTTTTCATGGTAAGGACTAGAAGATAATACGGGTGAACTAGCGCATGAACTGCTGCTTTCGATTGAAGAATCGTCGGTCAAAGAACGGGAACAACAAGGTTAGGTTAGGTTCGAGGGGTCGTTAAGTGTACCGCCATATGATGAGAACACCTTGCCAGCCTAGTTTTGCGACAAAACATGAGTTTTCCCGGAACAAGATCTTTCAGCTCCTTAGAGCATCTTCCGTGGAAGTATCTGTAAAGCAGAGAAAGGTCAGCAACTTGTCTTCTGTGAGCCAGAGGTTGGAGACCGCGGGTGATCTCGGGGTGGTAGATGAGGCGCACAGCCCGTTTTTGCACACTATCCAACATCCGCAACGAATTTTTCGGCGCAGATCCCCATACATGGGAACAATATTGCAAAGCAGGTCAAATTTTTGCCTCATATAGAAGCAGCAGCTGAGATGACGTGAAGTATCGCTTGGCTCTGAAGAGAAAACTAAGTTTAGCTGATGCCGACTGAGCTATTGCTGATAGATGTTCATGCCAGCAAATACCGGAGTTGACCGTTATTCCGAGAAGGTACATCGAATCTTTGTATGCAATTTGTTGGCCTTGCATCATTAGAGGAGGTTCTCCAGCGGCGGACCTTTCTAGACAACGTAGTTGCTTGCGTCTTGCTCGCGTTGAAGCTCACCAGGTTCAATTGACCCCACTCCGATATCCGCTGTAAGTCAGAGTTTAAGTTATTAATTTGTTGACATCTCAGATGCTGAGATTCCGCTGCTGTAATCGGCCGCAGACTACTGGAAGACGAAACCTGGCTACAGACAGAAGATCGTTTATCTGCAACAGAAACAAGGTTGGCGAAAGAATGGATCCCTGAGGTACACCTGCTTGCAACTGGAAACAATCAGATGTTATACCGTTGAACATAAATTGTACTGATCTATTTGAAAGAAAGTTACTTATCCAACCCGGCAATTTTTCGGGAAGCCCATATGCAGCAAGTTTATTCAACAAGGCTGCATGCCAAACCATATCGAAAGCTTTAAAGATGTCGAGGGCTATTGCTCTAGATTCCCCATGCTTTTCCATCGTTGATGTACAAACATGAGTGACGTAGGCGAGCTGATCTCCTGTCGATCTTTGCCTGCGAAAACCATACTGGCGATCGTTAATAATTCCCTGCAACTCAAGATATTTGATGAGTTCATCATTTATGACTCTCTCCATTACTTTGGACATAATGGGAAGAAGTGCAACAGGGTGGTAGTTTTGGGGTAAGGACTTCTTTCCTTTCTTTAGGATCGGTTGTATTCTCGCTATTTTCCAGCTGCTCGGAAAAGTCTGGCTTTCATAAGAAATCTGAAACAGACAGTTGAGAGTGGGTGCCAGTTCGGGTGCACACTTTTTCAGGACGATTGGAGCTATTTCGTCTAGACCAACTGCCTTCTTGCAGTACAGCTGCCTGACAGCCCGTCTCTCAGTGCGGACTCTGAACTTGATTTCTGCCATGGAAGAATTTGTGGGTGGAATGTTCGGTCTTCTCTAACAAGAGGCGGAAACGCAGATTTGCAGAAATTGGCTCTGACAGTCTTCGCCATAGACCATAATTTTCTAGTCCTGCTTGCCTGTTCAAGGAGTTTATTAGTTACCCTTCGTTAAAATTGGCCTTTGCTCTTGAAGTTGTCAGGATCCATGTGTTCCGTCTTCGAACGAATGTTGTTCTTGTTTTCTCTGTTGGATTTATCTTCCATGACTTGTATGCTCTGCTCTTAGCTGCAGAGGCTCTTTCGCAGTCTTTGTTGAACTAAGGCTTTCGTGCCGTTGATCTTTTCATGGAGTGAGGGATGTAGAGATCCATTCCTGCATGTATGATTTCTGTAACAGATTCAGTGCACACATTGATGTCAGGATCTGAAAGGCAAACATCACTGAAAGGGAAGCACGAAAACAATTCGCGCAGCTCATCCCAATTAGCACGGCTATAGTGCCAAATTCTTCTGGGTAGTTCAGGATCTTGGTTTAGCGGAGCACAATAGTTCCAGTAGCAGATATAAGGTTGTGGTCTGAGTTGCCTAGCGGTGCTGAGACCTTCACTCCGAAATCATCTGGATCTGAAATAAAAAGAGATCCGGGAAGTCGGTTGGGTGATCAGGTTTTCTTGTTGGTTCGTTGACTAGCTGCGTTAGATTATGGCTGATTGCGAAAGTTTCAGCCTGTCTTTCCGCTTCATCTGTTCTTTTGAAGTGGCGGAGCCAGTTGGTTTTGTGAACATTGAAGTCCCCCAGTACAATGATCTCAGCTGCCGGATGATGTTTCAATCCAATCCACCTCATCACCTAGATACTGAAACAGTCTAGGGAAGTGAATATCGTTAGGCGTGCGATATAGACAGCATAAGAACAGTGTTTTATCATGCAAACACATTTTAAACCACGCAAGGTCGAAAGCGTCGTCCTCCATCGTGTCCTCTTTCTGACATGCAACATCTGATCTGACGAAAACACTTTAAACCTGAATCTCATATGTAACTCATACCTATTAAAACGTAAATACGTTGTGTCGGTTGTTTGACTTATTTGGGTTTCGGTTAGGGTCAGCACATGGGGTTGTGCGTTTTGCAGATGCTGGTGGACTGCATCAACATTCACGTTGTTGTACCCCAGTCCTCTGATATTGCAGAACTCTATCACGAGTTTGCTAGTAATTAATGCGCTTTTTTGATTTCTGTTACCTGAAATATTGCTCCTACCCTAGATTGTATTGGTCCCTTGAAATTTCGTGTATGTTTGGGACTTTTGATCATTTTTTTAGGTGAAATACCCCTGTTCCAAAAACATACATGGTTTTGAGCTTATCCTATATAAATACTTCAATCATTTCAGACCGTATGCAATAGAAAAGAAGAGATCGATTATATCTTATCAGTCCAGCGTTCATTTTTCGATGAAAGAAAGCAAGAAACCGTCAACAATGTCGATGGATAAAGATAAGAAGTTCCGAAGAGCGTCCCTGAAGCCCATAGAAGCTGAAGAAATTCTGCAGTCTATAAACTTCGGCCACATTGGTTCGGAGGAAAATAGAAAAACCCTATTAAGTGCAAAAAATTCAGTTGAATTGCTGAAGGAGAGTTTAATAAAACGTAGATCGTCGATAAAGAGCGAAGAAGTAGATAAATTAAATCAGATATTGAAGGAAAGAGAGAAATATCATAATTTCGGTAAACGACTATTTCCTATATTTAACTTAAATATATTCTTATCCATTTTAAGTTTTATGAATTTTTTGCCGTATTATTTCATTTCTGCAGCACAAAGAAGCTTTTACATTATGTCGAAAAAGTACCGAGAATTGGTCAATGAAAGATGAAATATTTATTTCTCATCCAAATTCATTATTTTGCCACCAAAGTAGGCCCCCTTGAAAATATTTTTTAAACGCTTTTTTCGAAATCGACTTCAGTTCTCCCGGCGAATTCTCTTTTCTGTCCTCTATCGATTCAAAGCGGGTACCTCGAAGTAGTAATTTGAGTCAGAAATTCATTCACAATGATAGCCTTGTGATATGCTGCATTATCGTGATGCAAAATCCACAATTTTCTTCACAAATCTGGCCTTTTTCGACGAATTTGGTCTCTCAAACGTCGCATAATGCTTAGGTCAGGGGTACTCAAACGGTCGATTGAGAGTGCTTTTTGAGTAGATCTCGAAAAATTTTTAATGAGTAGGTAACTGAACTACAAAGATTTATAACGTAATACAATACCACTGTGCTAGCGGCAAAAGGCGGCTTTATCAAAGGAACGCGCGGTACTTGTCAAAGAAAGGCCGCGTTTACTATTCTTGCCGCTTTTCTAGAAATTTCGGCGCGTTTGACGGGAACATTCGAGAGAGTGCATTTGTCTTAGAGAGGCATCATAAAATGGTTCATAAAAACTATGAAAAGGATTTTCCGCCACAGAGTGAATTAAGAAAACGAAAAGTACGTGATTTGATATCTTGTTTGAAAAAGAACAAATCATGTTCACAAGCCAGCCAAACAATAAAAAGCTTCTACGATCGGGTCATTTAAAATATCTCATATATTGGCGAACACAAGAAGCCATTCGAAGATGGATCGGTTGTGAAAGAAGCATTTATTGAAGCGGTTGAGATTTTATTTGTAGATTTTAAAAATAAAACAGAAATTATGTCTGCTATTAGAGAACTTCAGTTATTTTGTCCGACTGTCACAAGGCGTATTGAAGTCATGAGTCAGGACATGGCAGATAAACTAAAACATGATATCATGAAATGTACATACTTTTCTTTACAGTTCGATGAATCCACTGATATGACAGACACTGCCCAGCTGTGTATTTTATTCGGGTGGTATTCAATGACATGTTGGCTAAGGAAGAATTTTTGACAATCATTACTCTGAAGGGGAAGACCCGTGGCGAAGATATATATGACGTTTTCTTCAATTTTGTAAAAAACTACAAGCTACCAATATATAAATGAAAGTGTATTACAACCGATGGAGCACCAGCAATGACTGGAAACAAAAACGGTTTTGTGGCATTGTGTCGAGCTAATGAAGATTTCCCTTAATTTTTTTCATTCCATTGCATTATACATCAACAAGTTTTGTGTTCAAAAGTTATAAACGCGGAGGAAATTATGGGCATAGCAACAAAAATTGTGAATTCCACTCGTGCACGTAGCTTGCAACAGCGGTTCTTAAAGTTGCAGTTGGAAGAGAGGGAGTCAGCTGAACACATTGATTTAGTTCTTCACACGGACGTAAGGTGGTTGAGTCGCGGAAAATTTCTAGAAAGGTTTCAAGAATTATTGCCCGAAATAACAGCTTTTCTAGACGAAAGAGGTAATGACACTCAGATATTGAAAAACAAAAAATGGCTGACTGATTTGACATTTTTAACTGACATCACAATGCACTTAAACATCATTAACTTGGAGCTTCAAGGTAACGGATAAACTATTATTGAGATGATTAGCGCAGTAAATGCATTAAAAAGTAAATTGCAACTTATGATAGATCAACTGAAAAGAAAGGATCTGAAACATTTTCCGTCTTTGAAAGCAAGGATTCCTCAGTTGAATTATGATACGTATGAGGCTGAATTATCAAATATTTTGGGACAATTAGTAATGCGTTTTTATGATTGCTGTAAATTGGCAAATATAGCAGCATCATTTATGAGTTATCCTTTTTCATGTGAAAACATTGAGGAATTAGCTACTGAAATAGCAAGTCAGTTTAATATGAACTCATGTTCTGTTGAAAAGGAGTTGGTGCAGATTATATCAGATATACATCTCAAAGCTACAGCATCTGATACAAATTTCTGGTGTTTTATATCTGGAGATAAATATCCGAATCTAAGGCAAATCGCGCTTCAACTGACGGCAATGTTTGGGACAACTTACTTGTGCGAGTCTGCATTTTCTGAAATGAAGATAATTAAGTCAAAATATCGCAGTCGACTGACGATCATATGTCATCATGCTTGCGTTTAGCACTCAGTGGTTACGTACCATTTTATGAAAAGTATGCTGAGGACATGCAGTGCCACGCTTCAACATCCAAAGTTTCACGTCAGTTAAGTTTAACACCATATGTAACTCTTCGTAACAACCAATAAACTCGCAATTTTGAATGAACTATGAGTTTTTTCATTGATATTATAGAGAAGAAACTAACTAAACATAACCCAAACCTTGACTAAAATAACGTATATTGTGCGAAAAGCTAATATCTATATATGCTATGGTACCCTACCTAGGTAGGTAGGTAGGGTGTATCGTGTATATACGACAACCCTTCATCACACATACATGCAGCCTCTCAGAGTCGATCGTAAGTAGTCTAAAAATATTGAGGTAGATCGCCAGCAGTTCAAGTTTGAGCACCCCTGGTATAGATGATGAAATAAAAAAAAAGTTATTCAAAATTTATCTTTCCAGATAATGTATTCGATAAATGATCTATAGCAACATATATTTAGCACAAAGATAGAAGGTAGAATGTGTGTTCGATTTTCCTAAGCATGTGAACGTTATATCAAATAATTTCTGGTAAGTTACTTCCGACGTCCGGTAGAAAATTCATCAACTGGTGTAATTGAAAAGACGAGCGATGCTATTCCTTGGTTTCCTGGACTTATTTATTTGAAATACTTACTTTGATATATTCGAGAGTCAGAGCTGTGGAACATCTATAAATAGCAATCGGTATGATACTGCCGAGAATCGTTCGTTTCAGTAGGCAGACCATGTTTTCCACCTAATATGTTTATTCAAAATTTTTTCCTTCAGAAAATCTGTCAGAAGAAAAAGAAATAACTACAGGAGTATTAGGCGGATCAAAGTTGCTAATCGATACAAGAGATTCAGTCGTTCAAGCAAAGGTGCACAAGGTGCTTTCTTCTTCTTTAGATGTGAAAAAACTGGAAGTTACTGAAGCTAAAAGGCAATATTCAAAGTTAGTATTATTTTTTTTTTGCGTATCAATTACACTTTCCCTACATATCTAGAAAATCTCAATAAACCTTCAATATTTGAGAGCATTCAAATTCATATAACTTCTTTGTAACCCTAAGTGAGGTAGGTTGTTTTTTGAAAATTGGCAAGTATTTGTAATTTTATGATTTGAGTTTCGAATAAATGACTTATTTCATGGAAAAATGTTATTTTACAAAAAAAAAAGTTCCTATTTCATGAAAAATGTTTGCAATATTAAAGAATTACTATATGCATGTACCGGGTGAGATGAGACATTAAAATTATTTGGAGAAAGGAATGACCGACTGGAGAAATTCCTTTTTTGTTGTTTTGGATATTATTCGAACTAAATACCGAAAATATTTTCAATGCTGTGGCTCTTCCGGTTATAACGGAAGTTAACACCATCTTTGTTATTTCAAATGGCATAATCTATTTTCATTATTGTAGAAAATAAAATTCTGAACATTTTTTTCTCATATCATTGCTACCTGAAATCAACCGAAAGGAAGATATGAATTTATCAATCGGAATTTTGCGATTTTTGGTTCTCTTAGAAGACATCATAAAAATACTAAATATATCATTTAATATCGAATATCTAGCTCGTTGTAAGTAAAGGGGCTCATTCAGCAGAATTCAATGCATTTAGAGTATTCACCGTATACAGAGTGTTCTCAAAGCATGTGCCAAATCGTAGTATATTCAAAAGTCCGTTTTTTCAAATTAGACTACCTATTTTTCTATACTTAAAATGCATCGTTTCCGAGTTATTCGCGATTTTATCCTAAAAATTACGATTTTTCGCGCGAGGTCCCAGAAAATCGCAGATTATATCACCGGAAATTTTTCAAAGTAATTCTGGTCAGAATTCCAAAAATGCGAAATCAATTACTATTGAAGTAGATTGAATCTGACTTCTCGTATTTCTTCTTTTCTAATAGGTATTCTCGATTACATCAGTTACTTGTCGGGAAAGTCATCTTCGAATTGTTATTGGTTTTAGATCTAGACGTTTTGAAAGCCACAAACTTTCCTGAAGCAGAATATTTCAAATATTATTTCACAAGTTAAAACTCTGATATTTTTCAGCATAATTGGAGGAGTACGTCCATGGTTTTTTAGGTTGGCAATATTTTGACAAGTACCTACATCAAACCATAAAAAAAATCTGCATGTTCCATTCAGCAAGGTATTTCTGGTAATTCGAAGATGACTTTCCTGACAAGTAACTGATGTAATCGAGAATACCTAGTAGAAAAGAAGAAAAACGAGAAGTCAGATTCAATCCACTTCAATAGCAATTGATTTCGCAACTATTCTCTCGAAATTCTGACCAGAATTACTTTGATGAAGATTTTGAAATGGGTCTCTTTTGAGATTGAAATGCATTATTCGAAAGATTTCCGATCATATAATCTGCGAATTTCAGGGTCTTCGCGCGAATAATCGTAATTTTCGAGATAAAATTGCGAATAACTCGGAAACGATGCATTTTAGGTATAGGGAAACCTATAACAGATCGATGCCTATTAATATTAGGAGTTACATGGTGTGAGCAAAAATAGGTAGTCTAATTTGAAAAAACGGACTTTTGTATCTTTAAATGTATTTAGATTTGCCACATACTTTAGAAACACCCTCTACCGTGAAGCCTCATGGATTGAATTCTCCTGAATGAGCCTCTTTACTTACAAGCTAGAAATAATCGATATTGAATAAAATTTAGTATTTTTTAGATGCTTTCTTAGAGGCAACTAAAATCCGCAAAATTCCGATAGAAAAATTCATATCTTCCTTTCGGTTGATTTCAGGTGGCAATGATATCTGAAAAAATTGTTCAGAATTTAATTTTCTACGATAAGGAAAATACAAACATACATTATGCACCCTGTATATATAATTAATTGGTTTAAAGACCATGAAAAAAAAATTTTTTATTCTTTTAGATTAATCACATCACAAGATTCCGTAGAACTGATTAAAAGGAAGGAGTCTATAGCAAGTGACAAAAAGCCAGAGAAGAAAGAAATAAAATGTCTTCTTCCGGATTGTAACATTTTGAAATATGCCAGTTCAGAAAAAGAGGAAGTGAAAGAAGAAGAAATTGCAGATACTGAATTAGAAGACAATTACACATATACAACCGATACACCAAAAAGAGTTTCCATTGCATTCACAGGAAAATCCATCATTTATAACAGAGATGAGGACGAAGAAGATGTCGAAGAAGAATTAGAAGAAGTAAAGAAAAAATTGATTAAAACTAAAAAGAAAAGAACACACTTTCAGAAAAGAAGGAAGATTGGTACTTCTCAAGGTAAATATTAACATATTTGAAATTATGGTTCACAATAATTCATTTCAAGGAAAACCTGCCACAACTGTATCTACAGAAACATCTAAGGAAACAGAGAACAGCAGGCGAACAGAACAGAAACTTGTAATGGGCGATTCCACATTCAAGTTCTATAATCAGAGTGATGCACAATTTACAGCAGATAGAGTGAATTCTTTCCTCCATATACTAAAGGAACATCCAAATCTCATTAGATTATTTACTTCTGTAACAAGATGATGAGTTAAAAGATAAAGAAATACATATTTAATACTTAATTTCTTAATTTTCACACTTTATAATTTGAATAAACAATCTAGTCATAAAATGTTTTCCTTTCCTTAGGAACATAAACTAAAGCTTCCTTATATTTCTGAATTCTACTTTGTACATATTCCTCTGCTGAAAATGTCTCAGCTTCCTTACACTGTTGAATGAGGACAGCTTGAAACTCTTTTTCTTTTTTTAATTCTCTCTTTTGGCGAATCTATAAAACAAAATTTTTATATTTGAATACATAAAGTTTCTGCTTACCTTAGCTCTTTCAAATCTCAACCTCTTCCTAAGTTTCTTCAATTTATGGTTTTTCATTTTTTGTCTTCTTATAACAATAAGTCTCGCAGCTTCTATATGATTTTCAATAATTTGAGGGGGTTCTTCCATGACAATATTATTTTTAGAAGGATCTTCAATTGTGATGGGATAAATAATGCTCCTTGGCAAGTCTATATGGTGCTTTTGATTAATAGGTGTTTGGATTATTTCATTTCTCTTATAGATCCAATTGTTTTCTAGTACTGAATGCACCAACTGAGGCATCCATTTCGAATTACTTGAACTCACATGAACTGATTCTGAGGAGAACTTCCGTAAAATGTTCCCTGAAAATTGAATCCATAATAAAAAATTTTAAGAAGTTTTCATATCATACTCTTACCAGTTGTCCTATGTATGGATGAATGCAGTAACTTATTCAAAAAGTTTGCCATTATTATCACTACTGCAAACTGATTTAAAAATGAGTGTACCTTTAATTTATTGAAAATATGGAATTAATATCCTTTACGACAGTGTTAAATACTAAATGTCTACATTAGTAAAGAAGTGATTTAATGATTATTATTCTCGAGGAGCTAATGACGGAATATTAATGAATAAATATTCATGACTTATTGAGGTTATATATTCCCTGGTAGTTCATTTACCTCAGACTTTTAGATCAAGTAAGAGAATAACAAATAAATGTTATTCTGTATTCTGATGTGCTGCATAGACAAGAGATTCCAGGATAAAGTATATAAAATTAAATTAACTCAATTTGTTTGTTTGTTATTCCTTTAACGTGCTCTATTTTTGCCTTTCGGCCAATGACACGCCGGTAAATTCTGTCACCTCACTAAGCCGGGACTTTTGCCGAACCCCTCTTGTGTCGAGGGAAGGGATCTTTAATTTCCAACACATCTCTGTTAGACAGGACCGTCGGCTTTACATCTCCGAAAGATGAATACTCAAGCGATTCCCAGAATCCGAAAAATCACACCAACTTTGTGGGTATTGAACCCAGGTAACTCTGCGCAGGAGACGAGCATCATGTCCCCTACGCCACCGAGCCGGCTAACTCAATTTGAACCTGAACCTGAACTGCACTACATATAGACTTTTGTGCTTTTGCCACGATTCTCAGGTCATAACCACAGATTGAAATAATTAAATAAAAATAAATGATTATAATGAAATTTATCTCTATTTCTGCAAAGTTTATTTAAAAATAGCAAATCAAATATAACGCTACCAAGTGCTTTCCTTTTCTTTTTGCTTAGAAGAATACCTTCATTCAAAACAAAGAGCCAAATGATCTTGATAGAGCTATAGTACTTTACTTATGGAAATTTTAACTACACCAACAATTAGAATTTTTTCATTAATTATTTTCATTTGAGGCAAAACATAAACTTTCCATACGTTATGAGCGTGTACTGTGTATGGTTTGATTGAAAACTTCACTTTGACAGAAAATTCAGTTCTTGTGTTATATCGTTTATTATAATTTTATACATGAAACTAGCTTTCACCATGTTCTTCAGGATTGTCTTATATTAAAATATATAATGAGAATATATAATAATGAACACATATGTATATCTTATTCAGATTCATCAAAATGATAACTCCGACCCAACTCGTTATATATACTGGTTAAATTTAGCGGAAACGAACATTAATATTGTCTTTAAAATAATAGATTGCACAAATTCAGTGGTTTGCATCAACGAAATTCCAGTACCAGTCATAACCTATTTGAAATTTATTTTGCGCCTCTTTAAAACATTCAAAACCGTGAAACAGTTAAGTTGATGAAAATGTCTATGAACAAGTACATGCATCCGCGAAACCCATACAAACATCCTCCCAACTTTAAGCAACTTGCAATTCAGTATGCAGAGTTCAGGACCTTTGTTAAACAAGATATAAGTGGCAAAGTTACCCTTGATTTCAAAGATGTGAATGCTTTAAGATCATTGTCACGCGTTTTGTTACTAAAAGATTTTGATTTGAATGTGGAAATTCCACCGAATAAATTGATTCCTACCATTCCTTTGCGATTGAACTATCTGTTATGGATCGAAGACTTATTGAATATACAAAAAATTCGTTCGGAAGAAGTTTGGGGAATTGATATTGGCACCGGCGCATCTTGCGTTTATCCATTAATAGCAGCCAAAAAATTCAAATGGAATATGCTAGGTACTGAAATTGATGAAGAAAGCATAAAATGTGCCAGAAAAAATGTATCTCAGAATTTATTAGATAAATATATAGAAGTATATCAAATTACTCAAGACACATTATTAATAGAAGTTCTCAATAATACGAGTAAAACATTCAAGTTTTGTATGTGCAATCCTCCGTTTTTTTCATCAAAGCAGGAGTTGCATCCATTCTTTAAATCTAGGAGATCAAATAGGCCCCATCCAAAAAATGCATTTTGTGCATCTGTTGGAGAAGTAGTAGTCAATGGAGGCGAAGTTGAATTTATTACAAAGTTAATAAAGGAAAGTAAAGAACTGAAATATAAAATTGATATATTTACAACAATGATAGGCCATAAATCTAGTTTGAATCAATTAAAAGCTTTATTGCGAGAGGTTGAAGTATGTAGTTTTAAACAAACTGAGTTTTGCCAAGGTCGTACCACTAGATGGGGTCTTGCCTGGACTTATTTAGATATAGATTTGAGGAAAATTCCTGAGATTCAAAAAAACTCCAAGACAAAACCAAAAGCACCATTAAGTTATATAATTCCAAATTCAAATAATGAAAGCTATAGAACTGAAAATATAAATATTATAATTAGGAAAATACTTCAAGATCTGAAAGTAGAAATTATAGAAGAAAAAATAAATAAGGGAAACATTGTATATGATATTAAGGCTTACTCAAATACATGGTCTAATCAAAGAAGAAAAAAACGTGAAAAACTGAATCAATTGCAGCATTCAATTCCATCTCAGATAAATGGAGGGAATGAGAAGTCTGATGATTGTTCACAGATTGTAGAACATATCGACTCCAGAAATTCTTCCTTAAAATCTAATGAAGATGTAGAAGTTAGTGATTTGTCATCTAGTGACAAAAATAGTGATCTACAAGACACTTCGGAAAAATTGTCAGAAATGGACATTGCTTCCAATACACCTAAAAGAGAACATGAAGATGATGATGATGATGAAGAGTATTACGATAACAAAAAATTCAAGGGAGAAAGTAGCGTAAATAATAATAACTATATAGCACAGTTTTTCATCAGTTTAAAGAAAGTCAATGTTCAAATTATAATGGAAATATTTTCAATAGATAGCAACACAAACAGAGAAACCTTGCATCAAATTTTACAATATTTTAAGAATAATATCAAATGAATTTATGTTAGAGTTACATTTTGTATGAAGAAAATACTTTTTTTTTGTTGACTGTACAAGTTCAGTTTTCTTTTTAGTGGGATTCATGAAAATTGGGACATTCTAATAATATTTTTGAAAAAATTGAGTTGAATAGTTTTCATTTCAAATAAATACTTTGAGTTTTTTAATTTTCAATGGCATCTGATTCCTAGAGGCAAAAAATTGGTGGATATTTCATTTCATTATAATGCATTACTTAATTAAGTAATTAATTTTCAACAAACCTGATAAATATTCAGTGAGAAAGTTTAGAAAGACAACAAGATTGTTTTTATAGAATATAAATCTTTCTATAAGAAAGGTAATTGCCTTTCAATTATGAAAATCTGATGAGTATTTTATACTAAATATATAAGCTGTTATTTCAAAAATCATAATTTCAATAAAAAGCATATAAAATTATGAAATATTCCAAATTAAGGTATATTATTTTATCAAAGCAATTACAGTAAAGACAATCTATCTTCTTAGTCATCAACTTAGGGGGTACTCGTATTATGTGTGAGTTGTTGCTTCTTCCAGTTGTAAGAATATTTTTTCGAATAAATAAATACCGCAGAAAAATATTGGTTACCTTTGTTCAAAATCCTTTTAACATTATCTGGAGGGGATCATCCCAGGATTTCCTTGTATATTAGTCCGGTCAAAGTAGCTCTAAAAATAGGTATAAGGTTACATTAATTCGCACAAAGTTGAAAATCGGCATGAATGTTGGGAACACTGTAACAAACAATTTGTCGAAAATCCCTATCGATCCGACGTATGCAAAAAATTTATTGAAAGTCAAATGTTGCAAAATCTGCTTCTTGCATTTTTCAGCTAAACGGCAAGTTTCATAAAAATAGTTGAGATAAAATTATTAGTTAAGCGATTATCTATAAAAACTGTTTCTACACTTCAAAGTTTAACTTTTATCACATCGTCTCAAACTCTTTCGTCTGTGTTGCGTGACCGTCGGCCGCGGAGTAGGGAAATCTAACCAAGGCCAATATGGCGCCGCCTATAGTTCGCAGCAGCTGACCGTGTAGTGTATAGACTATTACTCATTTGTGCCAGTGCTCCACGCTATTTTGTTTGTTTTTGTCAGTGTTTAATAGAGTGACAGACAGCATGGCTTTAGAGCTAATAGATCAATAACAACTGCTTTGGTCGAGCTTATTGAGGCCATCACTGAAGCCATAGATCGCTGTCAACAGGCTGAACTCTCGGCTTGTGAGATCTCAAAAGCTTTTGATTGCGTTATACGTGAACTTCTACTTCAGAAAGAGCGGAGCAGGCTCCGTCTAATATGGGTTCCTGATCACTCGGGCTTTGAGGGAAATGAGAAGGCGGACTCGTTGGTCGCTCGAGGAACTAACCTGGAGTTCATAGGACCGGAGTCTGAGCTCGGTATTCCCCTGGAAACTGCAGGGATGAAAAACAACCGATGGCTGGACTTGAGGGTACGTGAGCATTGGATGAGCCTCCCAGGTCTCAGACACGCTTGACGTGCCATCAGTGGACCTTCCACTGCAGAAGCCAATTCCTGGCTTATTCAACTAGATTGGAACTGAGAGTTTTAACTGGTATACTAACGGGGCACTGTTGCTCAGGGAACACCTAAATAAATTAGGATTGATTGAGGATCCTACATGTAGACTATGTGAAGAAGATACAGAATCAATGGAACATATTATGTGCGAGTGGCTAGCTGGGGACAGGGTCAGGATGGAAGAACTTGGATCTTGCAAACTGAAGCTGACTGAGCTTATTAAGCTCTCACCCACGAAACTCGTATCCTTTACGAGAAGGATGGAGCTCGTGGATGAAATTTAGGACAAGAGTGTGCCACAATAGACCACTACGTCGCAGTGGCCGGGCTGCTAGGCAGGCCTCACTCAAATAATAATATCTATCTACTCCAAAAATTGGTATATTACGGAGTGCGAGGAAACACCCTTCATCAAATCCATCTTCAAATCATATCCTTCGGGACGAGCACAAGTCGTTTTTTGGAAGGGTTGTCAATCTCAAGAAAGACCTATAAATATAGGGCCCCTCAAGGGTCAATTCTGGGTCCAGTTTTGTTTGTCCTATATGTAACTGATCTACCATGTAATATGCCAAGCTCGAAAACTTGCTTGTATGCGGATGATACCAGCATTCTTAGTATAGATTCTGCAAGTGAAAAAACCCATAAGAAAGCTGAACAATCTCTAAGGCATGCTGAATGTTAGTTCACAGTAAATGGACTTAAACTTAATTCGGGCAAGACCCAGAGTATGAGGTTTGGGATTGGTGCTGAGGAAATTGATCCAATCAATATACTTGGCGTTCTCATTACGAGTAATCTCCCCTGGTAAGAACACATAAATACCATCTGTAAGAAACTTGCCCTTTACACCATCAGGCGGATGTAATCAACTTCTTCATCGCAGAATGCAAAAATAGCGTACTTCTCCAACTTCCACTCAGTGGCTACTTACGGGATACTACTGTGGGGTCACAGCTCTGAGTTGAGCAGAATACACATCATACAGAAAGAGGCGGTTAGAAGCATATGTGGATGACCAAAAACTACAAGTTGCAGAGGATTAACATCAGTTACGGTAAGTATTTTCAACAACAAGAATGCATTCGATATTAATGCTGACTTTCACTGCTATGAGACGTGAAATAAATAAAAACCTCTTCTCAGTAGATCATCACCGTCTCAATAAAACTCAAATTGGAAGTAACTACTGCTTGTCATTTTCTTTTTTGGTGACGAAATATATTATTATTATTATTATTATTAATGTAAATGTTGTTTGTCAGTGTTTAATGAATGAATGAATCTTTATTGTGATCAGATACATGTAGGTATATACATTCGTCAATGGTTTTACACAAGATTAAATTGAGCTACCAGAAAAATAGAATGAACATCAAAAATATAAAATGTAACACTCAATTGACTTCACCTAGTATAAATAGAGAATAACTATGTATATGCACAAGAACAAACACATAAGAAGTAAAATCAATATAACATAAATAATAAATTAGGACAGAAACAAGTTGTTGTCATTTAACACTCATCATAGCTAAAATAACCTTTTTCTACCAAAACACATTTCATCTGGGCTCTGAACTTTCAAAGGCAAGGCCCCTGAGACGCAGAGGTAACTTATTATAAAATTTAAAGGCCAAAAAGTTTGGTCCATTCTGTGATCTGCTCAATCTAAGATAGGGGACATGAGGACCATATCTATTTCTTGTATTTTGGGTGTGTAAGTCACTTTTTAGTTTTAAAGTTTTCTGTTTTTTATATATATAAATCAGACACTCAAGATTAATATGCTTGGGAGAGTGAGCCCTTTCAACTTTTTGAAAGAGTTTTTACAGCAATCTCTATATTTGAGACCATCAACTATTCTGATCGCCCGTCGCTGAAGGCGAAATATTCTTTCAAATTCACTACAATTTCCCCATACTACCAAACCATACCGCAAGTGGATCTCACAGAGCCCATAATAGGCTTTTTTTCAGGACACAACCGGATACGGATGAAGCCAGATTTCTCAGCACAAAGATGCTTCTACTGAGATTTTTAGATAAATAGTCAGCATGTACACTCCACGTGAGTCTAGAACCAAGATAAACACCAAGAAATTTAACATTTGCAATTCTGTTTGTCTCAAGCTGAAGACAACCTTTTCAGTCTTCGCACCATTCATGCACAATCCATTCCCTGAGAATACTCTCAAGGCACACGACTCGATCTCCTCGAACATCCCCGCCACCTTCCCCGGGTCAGCACAGCCAACTGAGACACTAGGGGCCCATAATGGAACCCTGAGGCACACCTATCGTAACTTTCTCAGTACCAGACCAGACGCCATCCGCATACACACTCTGTGTTCGGTCATTAAAAAAAAATAATCTCTCTACTAATCTCATCAAAGTCATAGTGCGCCAGTTTCAGCAGAAGAGCAGAATGAGAGACACAATCGAACGCCCTGGTAAGGACGAATGTAAGTCACTGTTCACGTATTTTAGTTACCATAAAATATTGGTTACATTTATAAACTATGATGAAGATGGAATTGACAATAGAATGATTGAAAATAATTGAAAAACGAATCAAAATGACTGAACGATAATAAGATATTGTTTTCAATTTTTGATGTGTATATAATCTAAATAATTGTCAAGTATTATGTATGTCGTACTCTAAGACATAGAGTTCAATAAAAATATTAGTTGGAGATTTAGTCTACTTTTATCATTACCCATTATCATTCCAATTATCCAAGAATAAATTTAAGATTGATAAAGCAGTTTTATACCCTTAATGGAATATTATTCCGAAAATTTTTAGTTACATGTCTATAATGTGATAAAAGTTTCACTTTTACCGTGGTTTCATAAAACCACACAATTTTTTTTCCTAAGAATCGTCATTTCGGAGATATAGCAAAAAGTTGAAAATGTGTTCTTCGTAATATGTATGTCAATGTCTGTACATACAGAACTGTAATACAAGTAAAAGTATTAGTTTTCGTGGCATATACAAAGATATTATACAGTTGAATATAAACTGGAGAAGAAATCCAGTCCCTCATTTTCTATGACCGTACGGCCTTAAGGAACATCTGTCTGCTCTTCAATGGTCCGTGTGGCGACGCTGCATACCTGCTCTTTTTGTAAGGGCCTAAATAAAATAGTATTAGTCTCGAGCGTTCCTTCGTGGTAAGAACACGTAGTTATTGCTTATATTTCCAAAAAATTATTTGTGCAGTTTTTTGTTTGTAAAAGAAATGTCGTAATTTTGCTTTATTTGTAGTAAACATTTGTCCGAAAGTGAAAGTGTTACTGTTGAGCGTTGCCTTCAGACATTAATCGTTGCAAGTATTGATTGAGGTGATTGATTGTAGTACCTGAAAGACCAGAGTTCTGTGACAATTCATGTTTAGTGTCGAGAAAACTACACTCGGAAGGTACCATTACTGCAGTTAAAAGACATCACGGACACGCTAGTACATCAAGAATAAGTCCTCCTCGTAGTAGAGCACGCACAACTGAATCAGTTTTCTGTAATAAACAGTGTTGCTCATTTTGTGGCAATGAATTAAATGAATAGTTTGAAAAGAAAAAAGCACTGAAATATCAGCGTCAAATTTGTACTGTATCTAAACTTTCATTCAATAAAACAATGTGGAATATAGCACAGACTCGTTCTGATAATAGAGAGTTTTTGCACATCTTATTTGGATAGTTCGTTATGTTCTGCGCATGCGCTCTTCAAAAATAGTACCTAAAAACGCTAATAAGGATAAAGAATTGCTGTGATTTCGGCAGAGTAAGAGCTGGTTATTATTTTCATTCACCGTGTGCAACCTAACCTAACAAAAACAAATCGGCCTTAGTGAAATGACAATTGACAATTTTTATGGTGACAAGCTGACAATTGAATATCTACATTATTTTGTAAGGTTGCAAAAACTCTATTTGAAGTGAGCGTTATTATCGTAAATATAATTAAAGTTAACGGTAAAATTAACGAAATCGTCTAAGTTGCAAAAATCTCTTATGTAGCAAAATATATAAGAGAGTTTTTTCAACTTAGACGATTTCGTTAATTTTACCGTTAACTTTAATTATATTTATGATAATAACGCTCACTTCAAATAGAGTTTTTGTCACCTTAAAAATATTGTAGTTATTCAATTGTCAGTTTGTCACCATAAAAATGGTCACTTGTCATTTTACTAGGGTCGATTTGTTTTTGTTAGGTTAGGTTGCACACGGTAAATGAGATCTTATTCTGCGGTAATAACGGCAATTCTTTATCGCTATTAGAGTTTTCGGGTACTATTTTTGAAGACCGCAGGCGCAGAAAATAACGAACCATCCAAATTTGAGGTGCAAAAAATTTATTATAACTCGAATTGGGTTTGAACATGATTTAATAGCTGCCGAAGCGAGATATCATAGAGATTGTTATAATTTCTTCTTGAGAAGCTATTTATCATACAGATTGATATAATTTCTTCTTGAGACTGACTACGGGGGGTAAAGTCAGTCGTCCTCCAGATGAAATTACGAATCTTGCAATGGAAGAAATACTTGCATATATTGAAAATAGTGATGATTGTCAATTTAAATTGAATGAATCATAAGATATTTGCAAAAATTCTGTAGATAATAGAACCATTAAGTTACGATTGAAGTTGAAGTATGGTTATAAAATTATCATAACAGAAAAGTGAGGAACATCAACATACATATGTTTTATTGATAATCACTAAGATATTTTGAATCGAACTAGCTAAGAAAAAAAAACAAATGAACAAGAAGAGTGTTTTAGAATCCTGAAAGCTGCGGCAGCGATCATACGAGAATACATTCAATCTGGAGTGTTTGATAATTCTAATTACCCGCCGCCAGGTCGTATGTTTGAAGATATTAACAATCAAATTCAAGAGTCACTGATTTATTTTTTGGAAAAATTTATTCTATAAAATAAACGATCAAATTTAGAACATTCAAACTTAGTATTCGCAAATATTAGCCATATTATAATGACTGCTGTTTGGCCAAGGTACTTCAAATCGAATTTACAATTGGATCTCTCCATTTTTTTTTCATCAGCCATTTGGGTCAAAACGTCTTATACAACGTCTTTCGGTTTGTGCGCATCATTTAATGATACAAGATTGTACGAGGCAGCAGCAGTTTTTCACCGCCCACCTCACATTTTACCACCAGAAACTGGCACATTTGTTCAGAATGTTACAGAAGAAGTATAAAAAACACAATATTTTCATCATCGCTATATCTCCGAAATGATGATTCTTAGGAAAAAAGTGTAGAAACAGTTTTTATAGATAATCGCATAACAGTTTTTATAGATAATCTCAGCTATTTTTATGTTAAAACTTGCCGTTTAGCTGAAAAATGCAAAAAACAGAATTTTCCAACATTTGATCTTCAATAAATTTTTTTGCACACATCGGATCAATGGGGATTTCCGACCAATAGTTTGAACCAGTGTTTCCAACATTAATGCCAATTTTCAACTTTGTGCGAATCAATGTAATGTCTATTTTGACCGGGTTATATGCCATATCTGACAGGTATTTGCTTGTCCATCACATGAGGAGAGCCCTATGGGAAATCTAGTCACTCCACGTGGGCTGGATAAGAGAAATCACTAAAATTTGCGATGTAAAGGAGGAAATCGCCAGACTGAAATGGAGCTTTGCCGGATATAATGGCAGGCAGATGGAAGACCACAACATAGCGAGAGATCGTCCACAGGCCACAAATAAGATGAGGAGATGACCTGAAGAGAAGATGCATATGTCCAAAGTTGGACAAAAGAAGGCTGAACAAAAAGAAGAGAATTAAAAATGGGGAGGATAAAGTGACTCCGAAGAGCCAGTAGCATCGTCCAAAGACAAATCTTTGATTGAATCACTAGTACAGCGTCTTTCACGATTTCGCAAATGGACGAATTAATATAATAGATAAAAAAAGCTAATGAAAGGAGATACTCACTCATTTTAAAATGAACAGCTACAACTACAACATCATCATATTCATTGCCAAAAATGTACACAACTAAAGTGTGTAGATAGATAAGTCCCATCCAGAAATCTTCTAACATGCCTGAGAAGTTTTCAGTTTAAATAAAAGGAAGGACACTCAGTCGTACACCCAAATAGGTACTAACCGCATCTGATGCTTCTTGGCTGCAATGATTAGTATAGATTTCCCAAGAAAATTTATGGCCTAATTACGTAGATTTCTGAATAAAGTAAAAATAAGACTATCATTTGACTTCTAATTACTTTTTATACAGGGATATCCACCGGGACCGTCCGTTAAAGACTTTTTGAGTTCCAATTACAATATCAAGCTGAAATTTTATACGCGGCCATAACTAGCGATTTCCAATTGAAGTGAAATATTTTCGAAGTGATACCATTTCCGGTTATATCGGAAATTGGTCATCACTTTGTTATTTCAAATGGCAATCTACCTTTTTTATGATACATCTAGAACCGACATTTGAGCAAGGCATAGAATACCTAAATTGTTGGCACTTATCTGTCAAAACTTTTGACAGATTTAATTATTTTTGTTATAAACTCGATTTTTGAGGAACATTTGAAAAAATTGTAGCTCGTAGATCTTTTGCACTACAGACACAATTTTTGCTTGGGTGGATAGAAGAAGGATCAAGGAATTTTTTAAGCAATCTACACATGTCAAATGTTCATTGCGTTGTTTTGTATGATTTTTTTCAATTTGGCCTTTTTCAAACAGCAATAACTAAATTTTTTCAAATGGCACGTGCCAATTTTTATATCGCCATCAGATGAAGCATCAAATTTCAGATGGAATTGTATCAGCATGTACTATACACATCTCTTATAATTCCGAAATAATTTGGGAATATATTGAATTTTGATGATTTTGCAAGAACTAACAGAGAATGCTTTGAAATATTTGAATCAAGTAGCAAAACTGGCTACGATCACCTGACAGGTGCCTAAAATTAATGTACTTGTCACTTCGTTCATTCGAATTTGATATTTCAACAAGAGTTGTCGTTATTTCAGATTGAAAATACCCAAAAAATTCAACACATTTGGAATAAAACCACTGGTTATTCAAACGAAAATATATTTAATCTTTTTTTAATTCATTTTAGAATGTCAAAAAGTAGTGGGTAGAAATTCCAGGCAATTCAATAACCAATTTCCAAATTCACCGTCTATGAGTAAAATAAATCTTAAGGGACTAAGATACCTGGAAATTTTGAGAGGAACATTAGCAAATTTTTTAGATGGATTACCCCTTAACATTCTGAGGGATTGCTATTACCAAATGGATGGTGCACCAGCACATAAAACACGAGCTGTAGATCGGCAGCTAACAGAAATGTTCGAGGATAGATGGTGGGGTAATCAACGACTAAATTTATGGCCTCCGCGTTCTTCGGACCTGACGCCCCTTGATTTTTATTTATGGGGCAAAATCAAGAGTGAAGTGTATTTTATTCCTGTAAGAAGTAAAGAAGAGTTACTAGAGCGCATTCATAATGCTTTTCGTAATATCGATCTTGAGGAAGCTAGGGGGGCAACTCATCATGTTCGTATACGAGCTGTCAAGTGTAAAATGGGGTCCATATTGAACATTATTCAGATCGTAAATTAGTTTTCTCCTATGATGTTCGCTATCATTTATTCGTATTAATGTAATTATCTTCGATGATTGGTTTTCGCTTAGTTCCTACAATTTTTATTCATCCGAATTGTAGAAAATTGCTTCTAATGCTTCGAAATTTTATTTTACTCATAGACGGTGAATTTGGAAATTGGTTATTGAATTGCCTGGAATTTCTACCCACTACTTTTTGACATTCTAAAATGAATTAAAAAAAGATTAAATATATTTTCGTTTGAATAACCAGTGGTTTTATTCCAAATGTGTTGTATTTTTTGGATATTTTCAATCTGAAATAACGACAATTCTTGTTGAAATATCAAATTCGAATGAACGAAGTGACAAGTATATTAATTTCAGGCACCTGTTAGTTGAGCGTAGCCAGTTCAGCTACTTGATTCAAATATTTCAAAGCATTCTCTGTTAGTTCTTGCAAAATCATCAAAATTCAATAAATTCCCAAATTATTTCGGAACTATAAGAGATAGGTATAGTACATGTTTATACAATTTCATCTGAAATTTGACGCTTCATCTGATGGCGGTATAAAAATTGGCACGTGTCATTTGAAAAAATTGAGTTTTTGCTGTTTGAAACAGGCCAAATTGAAAAAATCATACAAAACAACGCAATAAACATTTGACATGTGTAGATTGCTTAAAAAATTCCTTGATCCTTCTTCTATCCACCCAAGCAAATATTGTGTCTGTAGTGCAAAAGATCTGCGAGCTACAATTTTTTCAAATGTTCCTCAAAAATCTGGTTTATAACAAAAATAATTAAATCTGTCAAAAGTTTTGACAGATAAGTGCCAACAATTTAGGTATTCTATGCCTTGCTCAAATGTCGGTTCTAGATGTATAATAAAAAAGGTAGATTGCCATTTGAAATAACAAAGTGATAGCCCACTTCCGGTATAACCGGAAATTGTATCACTTCGAAAATATTTCACTCCAATTGGAAATTGCTAGTTATGGCCGCGTATAAAATTTCAACTTGATATTGTAATTGGAACTTAAAAAGTTTTTAACGGACGGTCCCGGTGGATATCCCTGTATATGTAATATAGTAATACCCCACTTAACGCGACCCGGTTATGCACCGTGACGCGAATTTCAAATTTCAAATATGAATGTTACAATGTATTCATTGACTTCTCTTTGTTTGCGGAAATCCCCGCTTTCTTTGCGCATTCTGATTGGAAAAATTGGGAATTCTCCATCCAACGACTTTATAAAGGGGATTCCCTAGATTGTTTCGTTTGTTCCTTTTGTTTATCTCGCAGGTAATCGTATTTTGAGATACATAACTTAATACTACGTTAATAATGTCGCCTAATGAAGAAAAAGGGAGTAAAGGCGTGACTTTGGAAAATTTGGACTCTCAGAATCCACTGTGGGATCAATTTCAAAAAATCTGAAAAAATTAAACTTTCCAAGGAAAGTGAAACATCGATAAGTGCTGCAAAACTTTCTCATTCCAGATCGTCTATTATAGAAGCAATGGAGAATTTGCTGGTTCTTGGACTGAAAATTTAAATAAGAAGAGTACACCACTGAGTCAAGATGCACAAAAGGAAAATCTTTGTATGTGCCCAGTTGTTCGAAGCGCAAGGTTGGTTTTGGGCACTAGGTGTTCACGGCGTCTGGACGGTCAGAGGCTCACCCGATCGAGGCGCAGGGTGGTTCGAAGGGCCCGAGTTTTAGGCGCAAGACAGTGTGGAGCACTTGAGCGTTTATAACAAGGTAGTTCTGAGTGCAAGGTGGTTTGCGTCGTCTGGATGTTCGGATGCAAGATAGTTCTGGACGTTTGAAGGCGTAAGATAGTTCAGGGAGTTTATGCGCGAGGTATTTCGGGGCGCGTAAGCGTTTGGGGATGAGAGGTACATCTGCCTGCCTAGGCGTTTAAATCGCAAGGTAGATCTGCCCGGCTAGACGTTTTGGGTGCAAGATAGATCTGCCCGCCTAAGCGTTTGATATACAAGGTAGATCTTCCCGCCTAGGCGTTTAATATACAAGGTAGATCAGCCCGCCTAGGCGTTTCATATACAAGGTAGATCTGCCCGCCTAGGCGTTTTGGGTGCAAGGTAGATCTGCCCGTCTAGGCGTTTGATATACAATGTAGATCTGCCCGGCTAGGCGTTTGATATACAAGGTAGATCTGCCCGGCTAGACGTTTGACATACAAGGTAGATCTGCCCGCCTGCTAGTTTTAAATGCTAAAAACAGAAGAAAGTGAAGGGAGTTCAACTCCGATTTTTTTTGCCAGCAGAGGCTGGTTTCATCAGTTCAAGCAGCGTTCCTATCTTCATAATAATCACATAATTGTTGTGGCCGCGAGCGAGGACAAACAAGCTGTTGAGTTTCCAGACAAGTTTTAAGAATGCGTACCACGGGAAAAAGTTCTTCCATGTTTCATCTTCAATTTTGATGAAACTGGGCTTTATTGAAAAAAATACCATCTCGATCAAGAACATCGTCAAGACAGCAGTTTCAAGGCAGCGAAAGGTCGACAAACATTTCTGCAAGGTAGTAATTCCACTAGTGATCTAACCTAACCTAAACCTCCACTGGAGTACCATTTAGAAACACCCCATCCAATGCGAGGTACAGACAAGACGAACCCACCAGTCGTGTGACGGCCTAACAGAAAGGCGTGGGTTTCACGGGGAGTTTTTGAGATTGATATTTTAACCCATTAATGACCAAAATGAAACAAATTATATTTTAAATGATTTAGGTTTAATTACATACTTTTTTTTGTAAAGTTATAGGGGTGCACCAACGCGTGTACAATGGGCAGATCAAGTGTGAAATATAGCGAAACATGGTTCCTCTACACAAAGTGTTTTTGAGCACTTTTGACAACTCTAACGTACTCTGTTATGGCAAATAATACATCTTAATTAATTTGTAATCCTTTGAGGTGTATGGCTATTATTTTGACGATCTGCATCCACTGCCAGACTCGATGAACCACGGTTTTTTGAGGGTTTTGATCGTCGCAAATAAACCCGAGCGATGCTTCGTCTAAATGACAAGTAATCCAGAAATGCAGAAATTTCTTTTTTCTTGGCAATGACATGCAAACGCCATGCATTTGAAATTGCCATATCCATAAGATGGGTAAAAATCACCCACAATTTTTTACCTTTCATTGCCACACGATATAGACTGATGGATTGATCAATTTGATCCACACCGCTCATCCCCCTATTGTAATTCTGAAATGCTTGCGGCATATCGAAGTCCACTTTCTCTTTTCTTACTGAACTCCAAAGTTTAGCTTTAGCAAATGGTTCTACGCTATCAAAGTTAGTGCCAATAATGCGAACATTGTTCCATCGCACAAAAAGTATTTCATTGGTTTTATCAAAGCGATAGTCATAAGCAGCTCGAGGTTTTTTTTTCATTTCCTTCACTGTATCTAGTGGGCATATTTTTGTCCTATTTTCTCTAAGTGTCCCCGATGCTCTATAGCCAGCCATTCGTAAGTTACTCAACAAATTATAGCTTGTGAAAAAGTTATCGAAGTAAACGATATGTTCTTTTGGCTTTGTGGGCATTTTTTGCAAAAGAGACTTTACCACCTTAGATCCCAAGGGGTCAGTAGATGCTTCGGTTGACTTTCCACAATATATATCAAATGCGTAGCAATAACCATCAGAGCTAGTCCCGGCCTAGTTTCGATATCCAAAGCGCACTGGTTTTCCCAATATGAACTGTTTGGCTGGATGATGACCATAGTATTTGATCATAGATTCGTCAATGGACAAATTCTCATGGAATACTCACCACTGACAGGAATTCTTCTGTAAAATATCAAACAAGAGCATTATCTTATACATCCTGTCATTAAATGAAGCTATCAATGTATTGTCAAGAAAATGTATATTTTGTTTTATCTCCATGTAGCAGTTTCTCGACATATAGTCTGAAACGAGCGGCATGCTTAGATATTCGTCCAAAGACCAATATGCACGTTCTGTAGGCAATTGGTGATAGCCTGATATCAGAAGTATCCCTTAAAAAACTTTTCAAACTTTCTATGTCAAATTGAAAGCCATGCCTAGTGTTTTGTCCCGCATACAAAAGACTCTGTTCCACTATCAAATTACAAAAAGCTTCTCGAAGAGTATTACTGGACTACAGTCTTTTATATCATTATACAGATTGTTCAATCGTTCTTCAATAGCGTTATTCACCTCATACGGAGTAGAGTAAATTGGTAAGGTGAGGTTAGATTAGAACATTAGAACATTTCGTGGCAATACCTGTTTCACAAGATCATCCTCTTCGTCAGTTATCGCACCAGGGAGCCATTTTCTTATCGTGATTATTCTTGGTGTACCCGCATGTGTACGGTGGGCGGTAATGGGTTAATAGTTTTTGCTCATCAGTCAAGTCCTACTGTGACAGAAACGGGCTTGAACGTAAAAATATATTACTCATAGATACTGCCCCATAATACGCCGAGAGACTTAAAAGTATACGTGTAGTTCCTGGCACCAAACACTACGTCGATATTATTACCTATGGATCAGGGAGCAATAGCAAACTTCAAAGCTTATTACCCTCGCCTCACTTTTTAGCCAAATAATTAAAGAAACTGACGGCGAATGAATACAGTTTATACGAGAGTGGTTGAAGTCTCACAACATCATGAAGGCTAATCACAAAATAGACGAGTCTTGAAACGAAGTTAATAAGAGTTGTATGGACGGGTGTGGCCAGATATTTGGTTTTGAAATCACCTAGACGAATTATCCAGATGCAGAGATAAGTGTTTGAAGACATTTTTACTATATCATGAATGATGTCACACCTTACGTATTTATGTATTTCACAAGAACGTGAAAGAAATGTTACTGAAGGACAATAGATGTATTTTTTCATAAAAAAAATAAGTATTACTTAACTGCATAAAGTGTTTTTAGGTTAGAGTGGTTGATTCAAATGATTTTTTTTGTATAAACTTTCATATATGTTTAATCATAAACCCCAACATATGCGAATTTGACATAACGCGATTTTTCGTGAAAAGCGGGGTATTACTGTATATGCGAGAAAATGATATAGTAAAGTGAAACTAATTCCGTCTCTATCAAAGAATCAAGACGCAAATATATTAAAAAAACTATCAAAATGACAATCGCATACTTTACATATGCAATAACTTTCCGCGCGTTCAGTGTTCCTTGAGAATGACGGATGCAAGTATATCGGAGCCGTGATTTCGCCGTTTTCAGGCCCTACTATAATACAGGGTGCTTCAACGAAAACTAAACAGAGGCTATATCTACCAACATATTCATTTCTGATCAAAACGCAAAAACAGGTCAATTTTTGTTTCGAGCGGGACATCTTTTGGGGTACAAACCCCTAAGCGGGGGTTGCAATTCTTTTTTTGAATAGGTAAGATGGGTCGAGTGATGACTCAAGAGAAAGGTGGTATCTTTGTCTACATCGCCTTGAATGAATTTCCATTTTTAATTGAAAACTGTAAGAGATACAGAGTGAGCAACTGAAAGATAGGGAAGACTATTTCCCTGAGGCTATTCAAGTTTCAGTGAAGTAAAATGGAACAGATCCATGCTGATCAATGGCAGTCATCATCAAGTACCATGCTCATCTCGAATTTCAACCTCTGGATCAGGGGTGACAACCCTTGAAAATTTGTAAGAGGGTAGATGGGTCGAGTGATAACTCGAAAGAAAGGTATTATCTTTGTCTGCATTCCCGTGAAAGAATTTTCATTTTTCATTGAAAACTGTAGAAGATACAGAGTGAGCCACTGAAAAATAGAGAAGACTATCGCCCCAAGACTATTGGAGTATTAGTGCGAAAAACTGGAATAGATTCATTTAGATCAAAGATGACAGCCTTTGATCTGGAATAAATTTCATTTTTTTGCACTAATACTTGAATAGGTCAGGGCGATAGATAGTCTCCTCTATTTTTCAATAGCTCACTGAGTGAGCTACTGAAAAACAAAGCAATAATGAAAAGAAACAAAACGAAATAACGGCTGTATGAAATGTTTCGACGTCAACAATTAAAACAAAAGATATACTAAATGGACCGAAAATGGTAGAAATGAAAATTGTGCTTTTAAGATCAGTAGTTTGAAAATTGTTCGTATGTATAGAAGGTATGGCTGAGTAGAAGTTCCTTCATTTCCCTCATGAATTTTGGCCTTATTCTATTTTTAATTCCCGTAGTTATGGAACTTCAAACACATATAATTTATTTCCAGTTGAGTTCTTTTTAGTCTTTGATGCTCTATTGAAAGGCAGTCCTTCTTTCTTGGGTTATAGGAATGGAATTCAGCATTTGTCCTGAATTTGTTCTTGTTATCATTTATTTACCACATACGGAATACAAATAGGTCTAACACCCAAAACAGTATTCACTGAGTAACAATGAAGAGAAAAAATTACAATAGAATCAGAAGTAATCTTATATATAGTTACTAGTATCATAACTAAAACAAAAAACTCGAACAATTCAATATCGAGTTGACAATTGAAGCGCATAAAAGCGCTTCAATTCACTTTTGACTGATAATTTGTTATCAAAAAATAAATCGATTTCTACGTCACCTGAATTAAGGTGCCTCTTCATTGGAGCGTTTTGACGATCGTTTCAAGCGTCAAAATGGTCATGTGACCTATTTTTCTATGAAATCATGACGCTCCCATGACCTTTTTTTTTAGTTTTTAGCGTCAAAATATGTCATTTATCACTTATTTTAGGTTATAACACTTAACTGATGAATATGAAGTATATTTTTCATTGATTTGGCATCATTTCTGGAATCTTTAGTGTTATATATTGCGAAATTCTTTTTTCAAGACCTCTAACTATGTTGTTCGAGTATCGAAAGCTAATATGGCGCAATAACTGGATGACTGTAAAAAGAGACTAAGCCATTTTGTATCGCTGAAAACTGGCTGACTCAGGGTTTTTTATTGGCAACTCTTGAAGACCCAAAATATATCGTCTGACGCTATAAAGTTCAGAAATCTCAACTTTCTGGAGTTAACGCTGAAAATCACGTGACCATCCGAATCAGCGTCAAAACGCTCTAATGAAAAGGAACCTTTACACGATGAAATCATCCAAATGGCCAGTTACAAGTCTAAAGTTGAACAAAACATCAATCAATTTCCTTCTTAGTACAAAAGCAGCATTCCAAAATTATAGCCATATTCTAAGCAATCAAGGAAGAACACCGACGTCACCGTTTGGATTCGCTGGGGTTCGAAAATCTCTCGGCAGCTTGTACTTCTGGAGACGCCATAAAGAATCCTAACCACCTCCTTCTACTTCAAGAGAATGCTTCTTATGTCTGCTCTGTATCTCCACAATAAAATACCCTAGGTGCCTACACTGTGAACATTTTAATAATATGTCAACCTGCATATTTCCTGGGCTAATATTTCTTTCATTCTTCTGATCGCAGATAATCTTTTCGTAAGTGACGACATAAAATAACTCCATGTCAGATTCCCATCAAACGTTATATCCAGTAATTTAATCGTAGTGTTATCTTCATTTTTTATACCAAAGCTCATGGTTTGAGTTTTATCTGTGTTTCATTTATGACCAGTTGCATTGAACCATCTCCTGGCTTCATGGAGCAACTTTGTTTTATGGAACGTAAGCTGCTCAACTGAAGGCGCGATATTTAAAATGTCTGTCGTCAGCATATACAGGTTCTGGCACAAGGGACGTTTGAAGATAGGTCATTCAATGCACAATAGAGGTCCCAGAATATAGCCCTGATGAACTACAACGTTCACTGTGGTCTCTTTAGATTTACTTCCCTCTCAAATAAGTATTTGTGTCCAATTGGTCAAATATGACTTAAATATATCAAATGCTGTTCATCTTACTCTGTAACACTCCAATTTGTCTTGTAGAATGTCGCTTATCATACAATCGAAGGCTTTGCTCAGATCATAAGCCAACACCCCGCTAAAGCATCCAGCAGATCAAATAGAGCAGTTATTGACGATTTTCTTTTTCGAAATCCATGCTGCTCACCACCTAGTAGCCTAGTCTTATACAGGAATTCTACCTGCCTCCTTCTCTTGATCTGCTCGAGAGTTTTTGATTGGTAGAATAGATGATGACCTGTAATTGTAATTGTAATGGAATGTAAGTTCTTGTAAAACTTATTGGTACTGGGTAATCCAAGACCAGCCAAAAATGGGTCCTATTGAAACAGGAATTGAAACTTGTGAGAACTAAAAGAAGTGGATGTACAACTGAACTATTTTTCTATTCTCAAAATTTTTCAAATTCTATGTTCACTAGCGTAACCTCGATTTTTTACATGTGGAAGTGATTATTTACCATATTCAAACGATAATCTTGTTTTAATTTTTGACTAATATATTCACATATTTTAACAATGTAAAATACTTATATTTATATATTTAATTAAGTGAAAGCATCTGAGATATTTTGGAGTATAACCTTAATTGTGACCTTATATCTAATGTAATAACACTTTGAAATTCAAATCTCAACTATTAGAGAACTTCCAGAGTTTGAAGTAGTTATGTGATTCAAGAATGAAAAAGTTTTTTATTTACAGTCATGTCTCTTCAAAAATCTTCTAGTATCAGCAGTATTGATAGTGGTTTGGATCATTCAACAAAGAAAAAATTAAAAAACAAATCATCCGTAGGTCATAAGGAATCTTCATTGCAGTCGAAGAATGAAATTAACAGAAATATGTCGAAGGAACTTGAGACTGAGTCATATTGTTCACAATTTTCACCACTGGCCTTTTCAACACAGGTTAAAAAGAGTGAATCAACTTCTCAGAGTAGTGATGAAGGTGAAATGCATTCTGGTGGAATAGTACGAGTTAAACAGTTTAAGTCTAGTGATTCTGATACTGAATTACCAGTGAATACTGGTAGGAATAAGGAACCTAAAATCCATATTATTGACAATTGCCTAATTAATTCTAAAAAAGAATTGAATTTGAAGGAAGAAGTTGACAGTGATAGTAAGTCTGTTATTTCAGTTCGTAGACCTTCTTATGTTGTTACTTCTGAAACTAACTCTGAAGATGATGATAGCCAGGAAAGGAGTTCTGGTAGTAAATCGAAAAGAAAAAAAAAACGAAAATCAATTCAAGAGAATTTATCTGTAGGCCAGACAACAAAATACCATATAAAGCTCAATCAAAATAATGAAATTGATAATAGGGAACAAAATCTGAATAATTCTTCTAGTTTGGAGGACAACAAACTTCAAACTTTCAATTCTAACAAGTTGAAGAAAATTGCTGATAGAAAAATAAGTTTATACCAGAATGAAGATGATTCAAGTGATACAGATGGAGATCATTCTGATCAGAGAAACTCAGGAAATTATTGAATAAAGGTGGGTATTGAATATTTAAGTGTTGAATGGACCAAAATATTTTATTTAAATTCATATTTTTTATTATTCACATATTGAATTAGGTTTTGTTTACTCTGAAAAATAATAGTTATTACTAATTTTAGATATTATGCTTATTATTATATTATTATGAAATAATTTCTTTGAACCTTCATCAAAAGCCGTTCCTTAGATAGCATGTTTGATCAAAAGTTTTCTGAAATTCGTATGTGGTATTTTATTCCACATATACAGGGTGTTTGGTAACTAGTAAACAATTTTCAAAGGGGGATTGTAGGGAGCATTTGCAACAGGTCGAGCCATTTTTGCTGTTATCAAAAAGTTACCTATTTGTGCGTTATTCTTGTTTCAAGGTTTTCTGGAGAAAAAATCTTTTGTCAAGTTGAAACATTAAAATAAAGGAGGATATAACAATCTAACATAATTAGCTTCCCAAAGAGATATTTCCTGGGAACCTACACCAACCGACAAAAAAGCAACTAAAATGACACGGGATTGCTGAACCTACCGGAGATTTTAATCCTGCTGTTTACGCTGACCACTTTCGCGCATCGAATACCGAGTCGAACAGATGTTTCCCGAAAGAATTAGAATTGTAGCCAGTGTTGCCACAATTTACCTATCGTTCTACATGAAAAAAATCTAATCAGGGGCGTAACTTCTCGGGAGGGGAAGGAACCTGCGCTTGATTATATATGGGTAACTTAACAGATCACTTTCTAACATATTGCAAAATTTATATTAAAGTCTCAAAACCAAAGATGAAATCTGTGTGTTATAGGTTAGGTTATGAAAATGCTAAATTCTCAGGAGTTCACATAGACAAGTATTTAAAATGGGACTGTCACATAGAAAAGCTCAATACTAAATTAAAATCGGTAATATTCTGTCTTAATATCCTTAACATCAGGTAGACTTTGATACTCTCAAAATTGTTTACTATTCAAACTTTCAATTACTTGTACAATATGGAATAGTCTTCTGGGGTAACTCAGGTTTTGCGGGAAGAGTTTTCCTAACACAAAAGTGGGCTTTGAGAACAATTCTTTCTCTTAAATACAGAGAGTCATGCAGCTATAGATTCAGAAGCACAGGGCTAATGACAGTTCCTGGTCTGTATACATATATTGATGCATCATGTTCATTAAGACCAACCAACACTTATTTGTTTGATTATTTTAAGAATAATAATAACACCAGACAGATGCACAGCTACAATCTTCCACTCTGTTCATTGACTCTTAATCAAAGAAGTACCTAGTACAGTTGTTTAAAAATTCTTTCCGGCCACAATAAGAAATTTAGGTGGTGATGAGCGTTTCCAGAGAGAGATTAAGCACTACATCGTTCAATGTGAACCATATACCTTGGATGAGTTTTTGATGTAAAGGGGATAAGGTATATTATATTAAATATGTTTGAGGTTTAAACCTTTTTATACATTTATCTGTGACATGTACATTAATTGTGTTTAATAGATGATATTATTATTATTATTATTAGGGACTACGAGCACTTCTCTGAGTATGAGTTCAATGAGTACATGAGCCCTATAGACTGGCAGTCACTAATAACAGTGAACTCAATTGACGCTAGTGTGCAGTGTTTGAATAGTATTCTGATAGATGTATTTGATGTTCATGCACCATATAAAACCATCACAGTCAGGGGACTGGCAAGACGATACATAAATAACAAAATCAAAGAAATGATAGCCTGTAAGAACAAAGCTCATCTCAAATTTGGAAAAAGTGGTAGAGTTGATCACAGAAACACTTACATCCAATTAAAAAACTGTTTCATTTATTATCAGAGAGGCTAAAAGTTAAATGCAGTTGAATCTGACTCACAAAGGATGTGGTCAAGACTGGGGGAGCTAGGAATCAAGATATTAACACTTGTGACTTACCTGAGAATTTGAAAGATCCTAATGAAATTAATGCGAAATTTACTAGCGGATATAACAACGTACAACCTATATGCGATGCCATAATGGCATTTTACCGAGATAGAATTTTCATTCCAACTAAAAAGTGTGGAAGACTCTCTCATAGGATGGTCAAATATAGTCTACCTTATGTTTCTGGGGTTCTTACAGATATTTTCAACATATCACTGCCTACAGGCGCATTTCCTACAATTTGGAAAACCTCCTTGGTGAAGCCTCTTCCCAAATCTACAGATATAAAATCAGTGACTTGAGGCCAATAAGCATCCTTCCAATCATGTCAAAGAAGTTAAAAAGAGTGGTCTGTGGTATGGTGTCTGAATATCTACAGTTCAATAACATTCTCCCAAGCGTACAATCGGGTTTTAGACTTGGACACAGTACTACAACGGCTCTGATCAAGGTAACTACCGATCTATCGTTTGCAATGGATAGTTGTTGTGCTTGCTGTAATTGGACTACAGGAAGGCGTTTGACTTAATAAGTCACACTTTGATATTGGCTATTCTCAAGTACTACGGATTTTAACTGGGCGGTTTATTGTGGTTTGAGAATTATTTAACATCTAGAATCCAGATCGTGAGGTCGATGGAGTGAGATCTGATCCTATTGTCACCACCAGAGGAGTACTGCAGGGTAGCATTCTTGGACCATCAATATACTTCATATATACATCGAGTCTGCCACGGGTTGTACAGGAGAGTTCTGTTCATCTATGTGCTGATGATACTCAGCTTATAAAGTCTTTTTCACCAAAGGAAGCAAGTATGGGTCTTCAGTCTGTGAATGAGGATCTGGGTAGAATTTATAACTGGTCTGTTAACCATGGTCTCTCTCTCAACCCAGTAAAAAGCTGTTATCTCTTAATAGGTTCAAAAACAGCAAGACATAGTGCAAGGCTCAATAATTTCACAACAATTCATGTTAACTCTGTTGAACTAGAGGAGAGAGAGTCAGCCAAAAATCTGGGTGTCATTTATCACAGCCAGTTAAACTTCGAGCGGCATGTCAAGAAAAAAATAAACCAGTTGTATTTGAAGCTCAGGTCTTTATATCAGTTGGGGTCATTACTGGATGACAGTATCAAGTATAAGATCGTGCAGTCCTTGCTCTGTCCACAATTGGATTATTGTCTTTCTGCATATTATGCTTTTCTTACTGTAGAATACAAGAATAAGCTTCAACTAGTACAAAACGCATGTTTCCGGTTCGTTTATGGGATAAGAAAGTATGAGCATATCAGTCATGTTTGTTTGGATAAAAGGTATCTAAGAGTAGGGCAGAGGTGTAGACTTGCCCTTGCAGTGTGGATATATAAAGTATTTCACAAAATATCACCAGCATATCTTGATAATCTGTGAATAAATCGTAGCCACATACACAGTAGAGACCTTAGAAATATAGATAATCGTTTCAACATATATTCGCATAGAACAACTAAATTTGAGGCACGTTTTGCATATACTTCTATTGATCTCCTGAATAGGGATGAATTTTTCAGTTTGCTTTGTAACAAATCCCGCATGCTTTTCAGGGAGGCCTACAGTTACTTGCTTTTAACTAATAGTGACTGATTTGTATACGTCCTGTTTCTAGATATGTGATATTAGTACCTAAAATTTTAGCATGATAGAAGTTTTTAGAATTTTTTTGATGATATATTTGTGAGTTTAGTGTTTAAAATACTTGGTAATACAATTTTTAAGCTAGGGAGCATGGAAGAGCGCCTATGCGAATGCTTTCCTTTTGTACTTGGTGCAATAAATTCATTATTATTATGGACTTGTGCACTATCCCAGCTTTTAGCTGGATATAATTTACCTTTCCAAAATTTTTTTCTGTATAAACTCACCCCAGGTGTTACCTTTGTGAGTTCTTTTGTCTTTGTTAGGAAATACTAATGAAGATATAATTATTTATTAATATAATTATTTATTATCGTGGACTTGTGCACTATCTCAGCAGTTAGCTGGAAATAATTTACCTTTCCCAGATTCAGCAATCAAAGGGAATAGGCTCGATTACAATATACTTGACATACATTTCCTAACTATCCTACATGTATTAAGAATTAAAGCTTTTTGCATTTATATATAGGTATTCTTATGCAATTCTAATTTCTTAAGGCTATCATGCAAAGTTTTGGGTATTAACCCAGTTGAGGACACGATGACGGGAACAAAATCTTTTGTGTTGAGGTGCCACATCTGCTTGATCTCAATAGCAAGATCTGTGTATTTGGACTTTTTCTCCTGGAACTTATTCAGCACGTTGTTATTATTTGGTATGGCGACATCCACCAGCATTGCTGTTCTGGCTCTCTCACTATACACCACTATGTCCGGCCTATTATTCTTTACCATTCTGTCAGTGATAACAGGCCTATCGTAGTATAACCTGATAATCATTTTCCAATACGGGCGCCGGTTGATACTTGTAATATGGCTGGAAGGTATTTAGAAGTCCGTACTTAGGTGCAAGTTTTTGATGGATAATGTTGCACACTTGATTATGCCTGCGAAGATACTCCGTATTGGCCAGTTGTTCGCAGCCGGACGTAATATGCTGTATAGTCTCCGATCCTATATGGCATTTTCTGCACTTATCTGTTTGTAATGTTCCGTCCTTCATAATAAATTTTTGTAGTTGTTTGTAGCGATCACTTGGTCTTGAATGGCCATAAGGAATCCTTCTGTTTCCGCGTATAATTCTCTTTTCATCAGCCATTTGTTGGAGGCTTTTTTCTCGATGTGTGGTTGATTAATCTCATGGTGATGTCGTCCATGCAATTCCTTTCTTGACCATTGCTCTTGTTTTTCGGTATCTGATAGGAACGGTAGATTCATTATTATTATTATTATTTGTATTATCTAAATAAACAGATACATGTTTTGATTTCTTTCAGACAGGGTAGTGTGATATAGCACAAGATGTTTTCAAAATCTAAAGAGTTTCCAAAATATTTATACGATATTCGAATCTAACCTCTCATTTCAGTAACTCAATGAGTTCAACATGATGGATGAGGTTGAGGAAAAATATTTCCCTTTGTTCGGTACAAATTTTCTGACAGTCAGAGTAGAATATGAATTGCTTCAGAGTTTCTTTGTAAGCTAGAACCTATACTATTTAGCTGACACTACAGGGTAATAAATAGAGAATTGTACACTGTACAATATATTCTTTTGGAGGGTGCTACTAACAACATCTCGGTTATATTAATTTATTAGTATTCATAGATCTAATAAGATATTTCTGATGTGATTTTCGAGTTATTGACAAATTTCGATAACTTCCTAATTTCACCCATACTCTAATCTCGGTTATGAAATTTACGTCAAAAATGTTTTCACATTTCTTTTGTAAATTGCCGAAATTCCTTTTCCCCCTTAGTTTGACAGATAAAGACAGATTTGTATTTCTTTAGAACACTCACTCATTTAAGAAATATTTAACATAATCATATTCTCATCACATATTTTCCATGAAAAAAACCTCAATATTTTTCGCATTTCCTCTCGCAAAATTGAATATTAACTTTTGAACCATAGAACGTCGAGAGTTCTTCAATGTATAGTGATCGTTATTATACAATTTGCGAGATTGCATGGACTGGGTTGTTTTCCACAATCCAGTAGAAATTAAACCATTTATTGGTTTTATTTGGTATTATTTTAACCGACTTCAACAAAAATTTAAAAAAGGAGATCTCCCTCCGTGGGTATGTCAGTAAAGGTACTGACTCCCACGCCGAGGGCCCGGGTTCGAATCCTAGGTAAGTTTTCAATAATAACCCCTGGCTGAAATTTAAATCGTTCGGGAAACATTCCTGTCGACTCGGTACTGGTTGCGCAAAAGTGGTCAGCGTAAACAGCAGGATTACCGTAGACATTTCACAAAAAGAACTTGTAACCAATATGATTTATTTTTTCATCAACGTTTGTGGCAAGAAAGGGAAGCAGGGTTTCTATTGGAAAGAATCTGTCTAATCAAAGTTTAAACATTTCTGCCAATTCTATATTTATGGAGCTCATGAATCCAAGCGAAGTTTCAAATATCATCAGGAATCTGAAAAAAAAGTAGTCTGTAGGACATGATGAAATACCCATTAAGCACATTAAATTTATGAATATTATCATTCCAGAACAATTGAGTCATTTTAAATCTAAGTCTGACCTCAGGTATGTTTCCAGAGGATCTGAAGATAACTGAAATTAAGGCTATATAGACCTATAGCAATTCTGCCTGTGTTCTCAATCCTGCTGGATTCCCAGTATGGTTTCTGAAAAGGAAATCTACTGTTGCTTCTATTTATGCAGTTAATAGTAAAGTAATTAGAGTTTTAAATGATAGAGCAGAAAAAGCAGCAATATTTTTGGATCTGAAAAAAAGCTTTCGATAGTGTTGATCACCGAAAGTTGGTTGGGAAGTTCGAAGTATATGACATTTGGGGCGTCTGCTTATCTTTTAAGTAGGTATCAATATGTATGTGAAGGGGATAAAACTGGCGATGAGGTTGTTTTTGCTAAAATTGAGATACGAGGAGGTGTACCAAAAGGTTGGGGCCTTTCATGTACATCATTTTTGCAAATGACATTTCAGAAGAAACAAGGGACTCAATCGTCCAGTATGCTGATGATAACATCCTTGATTCTCACAGGACAGAATGTTGAACAACTTGAAGAAAAGGCACAGAGATTTAATTTATTTAAAGCTATCAAAAAAAAAAATTTCAAAAAGCGATCACTTCTCATTTTAATGTTTCAAGTTGATAAAAAAGTTTTTTGAAGAAAATTTCGAAAGAAAAATCACGGTTGACTTTTTAATACAAGAAAATATGGCACGATTTATTGCAAATGGTCCATACTATTATCCTTTGGAACATTGTTCACAACTTACCAATCACCTTGTATATTTGGAATGAAATACCAAATAGGAATTTCTAAATCTTTTCATAATAATTAGAAAATATGAATTCAAATAAAATGTTATGTAAGTAATATTATTTACCAATCAAGCTGTATAAGTTGCTACTTTTCAGATTTATTTATTGAAGATTTGAATATTAGTTCATAACATTTTATGCTCATCTGAAGTCAAATGTCATCAGTTTTCTCAAGGGTTATATTTGTAGATTTTCATTCATGGATCAATATTCAACCTTCCCTAGAATGTAAAATATCCCTTACTGAAGGAGCTGGTTCTATGATCTACTCTTCATAATCGTCATCAGCCAGGGCCACAATAGTACTGGTATAATCTAGTCAGATGTCATGAATAGGAGCAACAGACTGCAATTTCGTTCTCGTTTGAACTAGTCAGTGTTGCATACTCATTCAGACTGTACTAGTTGTATCATTTCGTTGGAACGTATCAAGTATTTGCATATGTGTACATATACACTTGCGCCCCCCTGCGAACCAATACAGAAGACTACCAGGGCCACCAGGAAACCATGAAACTATAACTAGTTTGACTATTCACCATAACGCTAGACACTTGGTCTACTTGATGCAGTGGTCAAAATCAGCTAACGCTGCAGTACTTGATTGATTGTTAAACGGGATCTCTATATTCTATAACACGCGAAATTTTTCCTATTAGTGTGAACACTTTGAAGACTTATTCAGGGAGCAATATAACTAGTCTTGCTTCTTTGAGTTCTCTTCCTTTGATCTACTCTTTGTCCTCATGGTTTACCAGTAGCTCTGGTGAAAGTTTAAAAGTTTTGTATTTGTTTACTTACAGCCACACATAAATGTATGTTGCTAAATTTTTTTTTCATATTCTTGAAGAGTTTATTAAACAATGTTTCAGAGACAATTTAACCTCCCTCAAACTATGGAAAGAGTGATTCTACTAAAAGAGGCTACAGGTCTTTCTTGATTTGAGAGGGACCATTTTTAAGGTTTGATTCAGGGCATGTGAAATCAACCCTCCCACTCTCAGCCTCCCCCAATTCAAAAGTGAATCAAGTGGCATTTTGTTGAAAAGATCGTCTGATTCTCTACTAAATTATGTTATTTCCAAATGTTCAACTCTTTGAATTTGAAACAACTTGGTTGCAGGTATACTAGTGATTGAATGGAAGAAAAAAGAAAAATGGTAGAAAATTAGCCCGTTTTTTGAAATTCTGAACAGAAAAATTTTTCGTCGAACTATTTTTAATTTTTGACAAAAAAAAAACGGAAAAATGACACCCAAAAGAAGTTATTACTCACAATGACCTTAATACACCTTCATACAATGAAGAAACTATTTTCGAATTCTCTTTTAAAATTGGCAGCAATCTCTGGTGTCAAAAGTCTGCATTCTTTGATAATTCTTTCTTACAGCTCTTTCAGGGCTGCAGGTTGTGGGCATATACATTCTTTTGAGATGACCCCCTAAGAAATCTAAATGAATAAGGGATTCAAACTGGGTTAACTGATACGAGTATCGAAATAAAAGAGGCAGCATTTTGCTGAAAACGTATTGCATCTCTGAAAAAATGTTTCACTATTCTCCAAAATTTCAGTAGGTCTGGATTTATGAGCTCTTTCTAGAAGATCTAGTAACTATCCATTGAAAAACCTTTGGTGAAGAAATATCTTACAAGATGGTTTCTATAAATTCCAATACAAATATTTGAATTCCGAGGCGTTTGATCGAATGCTTTTCATATCTAGTGAGGATTTTAGGTCCCTCAATACTGGCATTTCTGCTTATTCACTTTAACATTAAGAGTGCAGATCAGAAAAAACAAAATTTGAATTGTTTCTGCTTGTTGTTTGAACAAACATTTTCACAAAATTGAAAGAGTCGACACTAATCGTCTCCATTCATTTCATGAACTAATTTCACATAGTTAGGGTGGAAATTGTAATGTTTCACGATTCTGTAGACAATTGTAGCCGATACGCCAATCACAAGAGATAATCTTCTGATGGAATTCAAATTGATTGATTTCGAAATCTAACCTGACCTTTCTGTATGAATACATCTTTGCCTTTTCTTTGGTACAATTTTTATTCAGAATACAAGTTGATACAATTTTTACCCTTTCTTCAGTAGAGTATATATTTATTTATTTCGAAGATAAAAATAATTCCGCCCGTAAAATCTAGTAAATAAGGTAGCGCGTCAATATGTAATATGAGTTTTTTTCTGCTCATCTAAAATCCAGAGCTCATGCTACACACTCTAAAGATTTAAGGATTCAGAATTTTGCAATCTGAACATAGTTTGTATTGTCTGGAAGTGGATACAGGTCATTTTGGGCAGTTTAGCATGTATAAGATTTGTTCTAGATGTCTTTTTTCTATTAACAAAGTTTGTCACCAGTTAGGGGTTTCAAGAAACAGTTGAAATGTTACCCCTAATCCTTTCATCTTATCTATGTCCACTTCTATACTTGCTATAGTTCATAGCATAAACCTTAAATCTTCAACGTTATATTACCCCCAATTTGGACCAGTTTTTCTCGTGGATGTGTCATAATAAGCTTACAATTAATGTAGACAACACTGTATACAAGGTACTCTAGCAAAAGAATAATCCAAAATGTGATAAAGATATAAAACTGAATAATTTTTTTTTCAATGAAATAAAACTAAAGTATTTAGATTTTCACTATATTAACAAAACTATGACCGGTTTCACCACACTGTGGCTTCATCAGATAGATACCTAATGAAGTGTGTTGAAACCGGTCATAGTTTTGTTAATATAGTGAAAATCTAAATACTTTAGTTTTATTTAATTGAAAATATGTATATCGATTTTCATCAAGTAACGACCTCCTCAATCAAATTACTAAATAATTTTAATCAAAAGAGATTGCTGAGTATACATACCTCAGTATTTAGACAACAAATTGATCTAAGGCTCAATTATAACAGACTTAACAAACAAAGTTTCTACTATGGTAGGACACTTGAGAGATGCAATTATATACTAAATTGCAGTTTCTCAAAATCTCACGTAAGCTATCTCATTTCATACTGGAGAAAAGCTTCCAACTGTAAAATTGTAGAGAGTACAAAACAATTGGGTCAAATCATTCATGGCCCTTTATGCTAGATTACTCCACACCTTTGCTCACGGTTCATAAATTAACTAACGTCCTGAATATCTCAAAATTGAAAGTTTTGAAGCGAGTCAAGCTCATACTGTCTCAAAAATAATCATTTTAAATCAAACTCCACTGACAATCTAAAGCTTGTGAATGAATTTCATTAATATGTGACTAGGAGGTGCACCTTTGGTAGAACAGATAAAGCTTTAAGGTCTCCAAACAGCAGTGTGGCAGAATGCAATAGAATCCTTTCATTGGTACTTGAACAGAAAAATTATGATGAATTTTGTCGTAAATTGAAAATATTTCTCGAATCAGGCTAAAAATGTATGTAGATTTATTTATCTTTATTAGTAATGTATAGTCATTCTATTTATTTTCTTTTTCTTTATTGCACTAACCTAATAAACATTATATGAATTATAAACTAGGCCTTAGTACCAGAAAGAGGGAAATCAACTGAGCTGATAATTTTGAAATAACGCATTTGCGTAGAGAATCCAAGGACTTCTTCAACACTGTGTCACTTGATCCATTTTCCCTATAATCAATTTTGAGTTGGGGATAATAAGAGATTTCACATTCTCTGAATCAAGCTTAAAACGATCCCTAAGGCGAACTCACAAAAAAGAATATAACCCATTAAATCGTACTCTTAAAATTCAAAAGGACATTATATTTCATGAATTTGGGTGGAAATTCTTTAAAATAAATTAAATATTTTTTCAGATATTTTGAAATCAAAAGCTGCCTCAAAGGATTCTGCGAAACATAAACAGGTATAATTGCTTCTTCATTGTTTTGAAGTGTATTCTAATGATTATTTTTCAGCTTAACTCAAAAAAACAGAATGAAATTTTGATTAACTCCAAACGGAGAAATGATGTTTCCTCCAGTGAATCTGAAGATAGTGAAGCATCAAATAATGATTCTTATAGAAATAGTGGTCCAATGCAAGGCTTATCACAGAAGGTATTATTTTCAAGAAGTAGTAGTGTTTTTTGTAACTTGTAATTTTTTTTAGACATCTATTAACATACTGCAGAAATTCCACAATGACAATCCTGATTATGAGAAGATCAAACTTTCTGACAAAGTTAAATTGAGACTAAATGAAGGTGATGAAGTATATATTATGCAGGTTCCTAAGACTATCAATCCGAAAATTCTAAAAGGGGTTTCATTTTCTCTATCTAAGAAATCTAAATTAAAAACAGAAGCTGGCAAATATATTATGAAGCAGCAACCAGAGTCACCATCACCTGTTCTCTTATTTTCCAATGAGTTACAAAAAGTTAGTCCAATATCTACATTCAAAATGGAGAAATATATAAAAACTAAGGATCAGAAAGAAGTTTTAGTAGAAGAAAAAGAAAACATGATTTGCCAAATAATATTAAAATTAGACATCCACTTTTTGGACCTGATTATGAATCAAAATTAAATTGGAAGATGAAATTAAGGAGAAGCTTCAACAAGCCTTAGAACGTTTCACTGTAAAAGAAAAAAATCTAAACACAAAAGAAAAGTTAAGGTTGAGGAAGATGATAAAGGTTTTCTTATATCTAAAATATTAGAAGAAAAATTCAATAATGTCAATAAATCAATGTCTAAAATGTCTTCCAACATAATTAATGATGCTGAAATAAAAAACATCAAAACTGAATCGATCGATGAGGCTATGAATGAGACTAAAAATATATCAAAAAAGAAAAAAAAGAAAAGTTTAGATGAACCAAAACTTCATGAAATGAGTTTCGATCAAATTTTCAATCCTAAGGCAGAAACAGAAGGGTTTGGTTCATTTAATTTATCACATCAAAATGGTTCCAAGACAAAGACAAAAAGAGAATCTGGAAAAAATTACTTAGTAAAGGAGACGGAATTAGTGACAGAAAAAAAGAATAAAGTTAAATCTGAACATATTTTTGTGAAACAAGAGATAAAAACTGAAGTAGAATCGCAAGACGAGTTGGAAGTAAATGAAGTAAGTCAATGGAAAAAGAAAAAAAGAAAAGGTGAACCAAATTCACCATCTAATTACCTCTTGAATGAGCTTGATATGAAAAAGGGTAAATTTCAACATGGAATAGAAGAAACTTCAGATAAAGACAACAGTCATAAAAATGAAGAATTGAATGTTAGCTTAAACAATTCCCACGATGTTGAGGGTAACATATATAAGAAGAAAAGGAAAAAGAAGCATTTAGAAAGTAATGCTTTTTATTTAGATATAAAGAAAGAACCAGAAACGGAAAGTGAAATCCAAGAAAGTTCTTTTATCGAAAAGAAGAAGAAACGCAAGAATGCAGATGAAATCAACATGCTATCTCAATCTACAATTAATGAAGAACCTCCAAAGAAAAAACGTAGGAAATCAATAATGAGTAGTACAATGATAGGTGGTACAAATATTTCTGACTTCAAAGTTGATGTGAGTAGAATTGAGGCTGTGGAACCAATAATTAAAAAAAAGAAAAAAAGTGATGATTCTAATGAAAGTAGCGTTTTGATAAATAGTTTACTATCAACAGTAAGGGATAGATTGGAAAGCACTAGCGATCATGATCATAAGAGACATAAAAAGAAGAAATGAATAACTTCTTTGAAATTGTGTCAGTTCAACATCAACTGCTTGTTTTTAATGATTGGATTGGTTGAAATTTTATGTAAAAGTGCTATATTTTTAAGAGTTATTATCACGCCTCTTTATATATTTGTATAGATAACAGTTCAATATTATCTAAGAATGCAAATTGATTGAAAAAAATAAATTCAGTGGTCCTTACGAATACTGACTTGAAATTATTTTATGAAAATCATGGACTATTATACAATCAATCTGTTTATGGAAGTATAAGAGAGTTGTAACAATTTTGGAAAATTTTCTTCATGTGTTTAAAAACAAGTTATATTTTTTCAAAAATTACAAATAGAATATGTTATACCGATGTTTACAAAATTACCTGAATCCAAAAATTCTTCCTTCTCAATATACTGACTGGCATGCTTTCCATGAACTCTCCCATAAACATCTTAATTATAATTTAGTATTGGAGGAGCTGTCCAAGACGGCACCCCCTAACTGATTTTTTTAGAATTGTGTGCTATTGACTTCAATTTTTCTTTTAATTCAATCAGGATTAAAAACAAAAATACAAAATTTTCTTTCTGGAGTATTATTCGGATTACTCGTCCCAGGTTCATTACATTAAAAAACTAAGAAACCATAACAAATTAGGTTTGACCGCCTCGGTAGCTGCACGGTTAGTGAGCAAGTATGTAGGAATATGCTTAGCCGAGGTGCCTGGTTCGAATCCGGGTTCAAGTCATGGATGTTGTCCTTGAACAAAAAAGTGAATTTGACAAAGACATACATAGAGATTGGACACATAACCATAGTTGTTGGTCCATAACCTCTGAAGGCCAGATAACTTGTAATCCTGAGAGGTGGCAGTTATCATTGCACGGTCTAGGTGAGTGGTTCGGAGTCCACTATAAACTGTAGGTCCATAGAAAAAACAAACAAAACTAACAAACAATAAATTAGGTTATGCATGTTGATTTATTCATTAATTATGGATAGAAATTATAAACATTGATACAAACATTCAATCATTTTTGTTTTATTGTTAAAGCAAAGTTGTTAGTATTGCTCATGTAAAAAAAAAATATGTTTATGATGCAGCAATTAAAATCAGAGGAATGAATATCTTTTGCTGAGATGAAGCGTCCTCTATTTATTTATTCGAATGAATGGAAAAGACAGTAACAAAAAATACGGGGATTACATGGATTATCGCACAAAGTCAAATGTTGATGTGAATCAAAACACTATCAGAGGAAAACAGTACGTTGAATGGATAAACATCTGAAACTCACCAAGCCTCCTATGATCTTTCCTAAAGTGTAAGATCAGGAAAATCAGAAGGAAAGGGTGAACAATACATAAATCTTTTATACAATTCAAGAGAACAGGGAGAAAACAACCTAAGGAAAACCCTGTCTTCCTTGTCCCTACATCAATAACAGCTAGTCTGTGAGTATATGATATGGTGTGAGCCTAAAATGGTTTTTAGAAAAACGTGTGTTCAAGGATTTCCTTAAGTGCCAACTATTAAAAAAGGCTATTTCATTCAATGATATACTAGGTTGAACTTCATATGGGAAATATTTCTGTATATTCTCTAAAGGGTATGGTCACAAATGGAGAAAAAAAAATTGAAATGAGGTTGATTCGTCTTTCATATCCGTAATACCTTAGTTTTTTAGTTACGTAGCCAATAAGGTGGAACTGTCGGTTATTCAATCCGAAAAAATATAAATATTCGTCATGTCCTCTTCCAGGACAATACCACTGAACTAAGGGCCGAGTTTGCCTTGATTCATCTCTGATAATATTGATTACTGAAAAATTGACCATTAAGATATTTGGGACATACCAATTTTGTTTTGGCACCTGTATATTGAGGAGAAAACATTTCGGATTATGACCATTTTCGAGTATGCCCATATGGTCATGTCATTCATATAGATAGCAGAATATGTTTACCATGTTTGATGATTTCATTGATATCGAATCATTTCCATAAGCTCTTTATGAATGCCAAGCAAAACCATAATATAGAAAAATCTAAAATTATCTGAAATAAATCGTGAAACGGAAGCCAAAATAAACAAACGAATTCAAATTTGATGCGTCCTGAGAGAAGGTATTTCAGTCTTATTGCTAATGTATGATTTCAGCTACATTAAGATGTTTGCAATTATAAATGTATTTGAATAAAAGAAGAAAGAATAACAAATCAAGAAAAACTTGCTTAATGTCAAATTTTGTGAGTCAGAAGACGATATGAGAAAGCACAGTATGTAGAATGGATAATCATGTAATTTTTTATATGATTCAAGAGAACAAGGAAAAACTATCTCGTCCGTCGCTGAGATAGCAGTAACTGCTAATCTGAAGAGTGTTGGGAACTAAAAGTGGAATCAGATTGACTGTGTTTACGTTTCATTCTTCATTTTAACCAGAACTTCGATTGGTTGGTGTGGCATGGCAGGAATCTGAAAAATAAACGAAAAACATCGTGTAAGCGATACTCAATGGATATCGAAATGTACGATCGTCGAAAACTAAATGACAGTTTCCTCAGCATTACCACTCTCGCAATTTGGACTATCTACAGAATTCCCATTTAAAAGTATACTTTTACAACGCTCAGATCTATTCTCAAACGATTGAATGTATACCAAATGTTTCTTCTGAGAACAAAATCAAGAACCTTCTGAGTAGGATCTTGTATGAGGAACTTAAAAACAACAAAGTACTTTCACTTTTCGAAAGGGTGAATTCATTGAGAGGCGTGAAAGAAGATCAGAGCAAAAGCAACAGTTCGAAGAATTTGAACATTGGCCCCAAAGTGGACCCAGATAATTTTTGAAGAATATTATTCCTTGTTTTCAGCAATTGACTCAGTTTATTAATATATATCTAAGTTTTTTATGAACTAAGGCAATTATAAATAATACTGTAACCACTTGAAGTATGCCAGTTGATCGTTGGGGGTACAGGACCAAATTTACGTGAATTGGCTGCTTTTTAGTTTTTGAAGAATTGTGGCTTGAATCTAAAATTCAAATTAGAAGGTGAACTCTAGCTTCAAAAGGTTCATTTATCATTTGGTTGAATGAAACAAGTGCTTCTGGTTTCGCATGCAGTGTATTCATTGTATATTACACAATATAGTATTATAAAAAAATTCGCTTGGAAAACATGCTTGAGATCAGACGTTGTTGAATGTTTTCATAATGTAAAAGATGAAATTGTTCTTATCTCACCGATAGCCAATATGAATCATTGCAGGAAATTTCTATGGACCAAACACTAAATCCTAATTTGGAAAATATGTCTGATTAATTTTCGGGTAGTGAGGCAAGAACAATATCCACAGCTTTCAGTGCAAAAGGATATCAACTGAACGCTAAATTTGGCTTAATATTGAAATAGCAAAATTGCGTTAAAAAACAAGCGCACATTGAAAAAAATTACATTGCTTTTTCTATTATCTTAGTGCTACCTGCAGTCGATTTTTCAAAGATGGTTTAACAGGGCTTCGAGGAACTGCAAGTTTGGGAAAAATTGATCTAGAACATCTGGGAAGATTTATAATTGTATGTAAGGTTTTCTTATATCATGCGATCGAGAAAAGAGGGAGAGTGGAAAATATTCAAAACTGCATTTAAATATTGGGAAATAGCATATAGGTTTAAATTTTGTGATGTATTGTTCAATATCACTGCTCTGTCATGTCTGTTTTAATTTACATTTGATTAAAATATTTGAACAAATTCTTGCCTTCTCCTGAAATACGGTCTGTCAGCGCCCATGCATCATACTGTTCGGTATAATAAATACCGAACAGTATGATGCATTCCTCTGAAATACATACCCACATTTTCCATAAAATATGTTGAGAAAAATCTTGAATAAAGTTAGATAGTTCTAACTTTAAAACCGGTCTCTATATTATAGGAAACTCCTCAATTCATTTAATATTATAATGTACCGTGGTGTGTGTGGTATCACAGAAGCTATGTTAATTTTCTGTGGTAGACGTTTTCTTGTATTTTTGTGGTTTGTGCGCATAAGATGGCGGGTGTGTTTTTGTTGTCTGAATCGGTAAGTAAACAATGATTTTTTTTGGTTATGTGATTAGTTATGTAACTTAACAGCAAGAATGAATAATTGCAATGAAAAGAATTGTGGTAACTGAATTACGTCCCAAAACACAATTTAAAAATCAGTCGTTAAGTTTGTAATTATTACCTGTTGACAAAAATAGCATTGGTTGAAAGCAAAAGTGTATATTCGACCAGTAAATTTACATTGAGATCATGATCGAGAATTTGCCCAATATTTGCTTTGCCTGCCATTTGTTCGATTTGACCTTCACTTATTCTCAAGTTTCGGATGCGATAAATATTTGCAAAATTAAATACAATATAATCTATTAGAAATTTGAATAAGGTCCTAGTTAATTTTCATGCAGACTGTTGGACATTCTTATTGGATAACATTTCGAAGGTTTTCAATGTTTTGAATTTTGTATAGGTATTGTCCTTGATTTTAGGCGAGGAAACTGAAATACTCAAGTTTGACACGTGTAGGTATCATATTTTATTTAGTTAACCTCAATAAAAAATGTACGCGTGTTAATGGTGTGATATCTGAAATATTCGGACAGTTTACAATCTATAAATTCATCTGTCATGCTTTTTACTGAAATAAAAAAAATTATTGCGGACTTTTCGTTTCTTTAACAATTCGATCGCTGAAATTTCTAAAATAAAATTTTATGCCCAATAAATTTAAGTTTATATGAATTGAAGGACTAACTGAAGGCTGAAGGTGTCCTTATACTTAACTTAGGTCATTCGTATTGATTTTTTGTTCATCTGAAACATTGTATGGAAATTATTAAATGTCTGGAACACACAATTTGCGATTTTCGTTCGAATCTGCTAACGTGGAAATCATTTTTTTCTTTAACTACGATCTTTGCAGAATTTCACAAGTTCTACAGTCCAAGAGTCGGTAATGCTCCTGTGTATGTGCATGATATTAACAAGAAACAAAAGTACTTAGTCACTTTGAAAGAAATGGATTGATGGTTTCGTGGTTCATGATCATAAAGGTGTTAAATTAATTGAATTATTATTGAATTTTTTGAGCGCCATTTATAAATAAGCGCCAAAAAAAGTACATCGTTCTGTACAGGGTCGCTATAATAGGTAATTGATACAGGTTGCCGATCCTTTCATCATCATGTTATCGTTCCTACAGGTGAACAATTGGGATTACGTTTTCAAATATGTTACTTAAAAGAAAATATAAGGATGGCTCGATTTTGATTGCTGAAACTGTTGACCACCGTCATGTAAAGGTGGGCGCACACACAAACTGACTCGTACACGAGCTGAATAAAGATGATTTCGATCATCATTTACAGTTCTGCGAACGATCCAAATTTGCTTCAAAATGTTTGTTTTTCTGACGACTTGAGTTTTCTCTTTGAATGATGAGGTGCATGGTCACAACTGAAGAGTATGGAGTGACAATAATCCCCATTTAAAGAGAGAGAATCATAATGAAAGAACTCAACAATTTAATGTTTTGGTCAGAAGTTTGGAAGACCATACTGTAGGACCGTTATTTATGCAAAAAACTTGAACGGCGAAACCTATTGGAACATGCTTGAGAATTTGTTTGATCCTCTGATAACAGTTATCGAAGGAGATCCAAATTTATCTGGATATAACGTTATGTATCAACGTGATGGTGCACCATCCTATTATACTGCGGGACTATCTAGACAATAGATTTCCGGGTCATTGAATAGGTAGGAATGGCGCTATAAAAAAGCCGGCTAGATCGCCCGATTTAACGCCTCTTCTTGTAGGGCTATCTCGAGTCTGAAGTCTATGTTACGCCACCCGAATCGTTGGAAGAACCACACGAATAAATTATTCAAGCATGTCAGCGGATAACACTACAAATTTTGCAAAATGTTAGGCAACAAAATTTCTCCTCATATTGACTCTAATCACTGTACAGGGTGGGCAAAATTCGATGACTCTGAAGTACAGCTCCGTAACCGTGAGAGTTAGGAAAAAAATAGTTCCACCTTTTCGGGTTCTTTTTTCGATGAAATCAGAATAGTTAAAACCGCAGCCTCCTAAGTTTTTTTTTCATTTTCGAGTTATAAACGTAAATTGAGGTTTGGCGAATTTCTGAAAATGTCCATATCTTCGCTAATATTGGAGGTGGACTTTCGAAACTTGAACTTTCTATAGGCACTTTTTTGATTATAATGCATTGCCGTGCTCAATCTATTTGCGGGTTTAGTTGACATTTATGACATTGACATATCAGATGTGCTCGAATTTTTTCTATTCCTAAAATATGTATCATGATTTATTCCGACACCTGTTTCTAATAAAAACCGCATTGTACAATATATTTAGAATTGCCATTGGCTGTGACCATTAAAAAACATAGAGTTATCAGTGGAAATTGCTATAATTATGTCAATTATTCTGTCTCCTAATCCAAAACTCGAAATATTCCCATCATTGATAAGTGCCAATAATCTGTTATTGTGGCCTTTCCCGTTCATTGTGAAGATTCCCCAAATTTGTGCGAATAGTTTAATAACTTATATTCTATGTTTCTGCGTTACACGATTCGGTGTTTCGATTCAGGGTAATTGTTGAACTGTCACTCGGAAAGTGAATCGTTAATAGTTTTATTCGATTTGTTTGGAAATTGTCATAATTATGCAATCATTCTTTTCTTGCCTCACCTTCGCAGCTAGCGAATATGGAACATAATTAAAAGGATTCTGTTACTTCGAACTGACTCATTTTAATAAACAGATAAAAATAAACTTCATATTGCATTGAAAAAGGTGAAAACAAATTACATATAAACAATAAACAAAACTCCAAAACACCAAAACACGAATATCTTGAATGAACATCATTCTGGAAGTTTGGTGAAATTACATTCATAGCAATATATAGGAATATCCACCGGGACCGTCCGTTAAAAACTTTTTAAGTTCCAATTACAATAACAAGCTGAAATTTTATACGCGGCTATAACTAGCGATTTCCAATTGGAGTGAAATATTTTCGAAGTGATACCATTTCCGGTTATACCGGAAGTGGGTCATCACTTTGTTATTTCAAAAGGCAATCTACCTTTTTTATTATACATCTAGAACCGACATTTGAGCAAGGCATAAAATACCCAAGTTGTTGGCACTTATCTGTCAAAACTTTTGACAGATTTAATTATTTTTGTTATAAACTCGATTTTTGAGCAACATTTAAAAAAATTGTAGCTCGTAGATCTTTTGCACTACAGACACAATTTTTGCTTGGGTGGATAGAAGAAGGATCAAGGAATTTTTTAAGCAGTCTACACATGTCAAATGTTTATTGCGTTGTTTTGTATGATTTATTTTCAATTTAGCCTTTTTCAAACAGCAATAACTCATTTTTTTCAAATGGCACGTGCCAATATTTATATCGCCATCAGATGAAGCGTCAAATTTCAGATGGAATTGTATCAGCATGTACATTTGGGAATATATTGAATTTTGATGATTTTGCAAGAACTAACATGGAATGCTTTGAAATATTTGAATCAAGTAGCTGAACTGGTTACGCTCACCTGACAGGTGCCTAAAATTAATGTACTTATCACTTCGTTCATTCGAATTTGATATTTCAACAAGAATTGTCATTATTTGAGATTGAAAATATCAAAAAAATACGACACATTTGGAATAAAACCACTGGTTATTCAAACGAAAATATATTTTCGTTTCTTTTTTCAATTCATTTTAGAATGTCAAAAAGTAGTGGGTACAAATTGTAGGCAATTCAATAACCAATTTCCAAATTTACCGTCTATGAGTAAAATAAAATCTCGAAGCATTAGAAGCAATTTTCTACAATTCGGATGAATAAAAATTGTAGGAACTAAGCGAAAAGCAAACATCGAAGATAATTACATTAATACGAATAAATTATAGCAAACATCATAGGAGAAAACTAATTTACGATCTGAATAAATGTTCAATATGGGCCCCATTTTGCTCGATACACTTGACAGCTCGTATACGAACATAATGAGTTACCCTGCTAGTTTCCTCAGGATCAATATAACGAAAAGCATTATAAATGCGCTCCAGTAACTCTTCTTTACTTCTTACAGGAATAACATTTCACTCTCGATTTTGCCCCATAAATAAAAATCATGGGGCGTTAGGTCCGGAGAACGCGGAGGCCATAAATTTGGTCCTTGATTACCCCACCATCTATCCTTGAACATTTCTGTTAGCTGCCGATCTACAGCTCGTGTTTTATGTGCTGGTGCACCATCCATTTGGTAATAGCAATCCCTCAGAATGTTAAGGGGTAATCCATCTGAAAAATTTCCTAATGTTCCTCTCAAAATTTTCAGGTATCTTTGTCCATTAAGATTTTCCTCATAAATGTGATAAGCCAACAAATCATTCATTAAAATTGCAAAAACGTTTACGCTGAATTTATTTTGGAAATCAATAACCTCAATGAAATGTGGATTTTCTGTGGCCCAAAAATGTCGATTTCTCCTGTTGGTTATTCCACTTTCATTGAACTTGGCTTCATCAGACCATATCATTTTTTGCAGAATTGTCTCATCTTCTTGAAGCTGAATTAATAAATTTTCACAGAAATTTAGTCGCTTGGGAAGGTCAGTTGGTTCCAATTTTTGTAGTCTGATAAAATAATACGAGTGTATGTTATGTTACTTAAGGATCCTTTGAATGGAAGTATAACTCAATCCATGTGGATTGGCACGAAAATATGCTAGCGTATTAATTTGATTGTCGTCGTCCTCCAGAATTGGTTTTCTTCTAGTTTCTATGTATTTTGTTCCTCCAAATTGCAGAAAACTGCTTCTAATCCTTCGAAATTTTGTTTTACTCATAGGCGCCAAATTTGGAAGTTGGTTATTGAATTGCCTGCAAGTTCTATCCACCACTTTTTGACATTCGCCATGAATTAAAAAGAGATTAATCATATCCTCTTTTGAATAATCAGCCATTTTATTATCAATCTGGTGTTTTTCAAGAATTTTCACTTCAAATTACCAACAATTCTTGTTGAAATATCAAGTTCGAATGAACGAAGTGACAAGTACATTAATTTCAGGCACCTATCAGGTGAGCGTAGCCAGTTCAGCTACTTGATTCAAATAGTTCAAAGCATTCTCTGTTAGTTCTTGCAAAATCATCAAAATTCAATATATTCCCGAATTATTTCGGAACTGTAAGAGATGGGTACAGTACATACTGATACAATTCCATCTGAAATTTGACGCTTCATCTGATGGCGATATAAAAATTGTCAAGTGCTATTTGAAAAAATTGAGTTATTGCTTTTTGAAAAAGGCCAAATTGAAAAAAAATCATACAAAATAACGCAATAAACATTTGACATGTGTAAACTGCTTAAAAAATTCCTTGATCCTTCTTCTATCCACAAAAGCAAAAATTATGTATGTAGTGCAAAAGATCTACGACCTACATTTTTTTTAAATGATCCTCAGAAATCGAGTTCATAACAAAAATAATTAAATCTGTAAAAAGTTTTGACTGATAAGTGCCAACAGCTTGGGTATTTTATGCCTTGCTCAAATGTCGGTTCTAGATGTATAATAAAAAAGGTAGATTGCCATTTGAAATAACAAAGTGATGACCCACTTCCGGTATAACCTTAAATGGTATCACTTCGAAAATATTTCACTCCAATTGGAAATCGCTAGTTATGGCCGCATATAAAATTTCAGCTTGATATTGTAATAGGAACTCAAAAAGTTTTTAACGGACGGTCCCGGTGGATATCCCTGTATATACTGGGTTATTCACCAGTGATGCGGTGCTCTGTAGCTCGTACACACACTTGAAGATTTCATTTTTGTTCGAACGGTGTTGTATTTAGAAAGTAAAAATCTACTTCAGCAATTTATTTTGAAGTAAACAGGGTGTCCCAAGTAATGAGTATTTTTGGTGAGTTGTTTCGTCACAATATTGTTTTTTCCGTAAAAATTCATGAAAATAGGCTCTCGCATCATCGCATGCTCCTTCAGCCAGAGAGGATGAATACTTTTATCCTTTCGTTTTCTTATTGCCCAAGGATAGCTTTATTGACGAATTGAAATAGATTATCCTCATTTTATACAGAAGTGACTCGAAAAAATTATTGAATATTGTAATTTTAAAAATATCATATCTTGATTTTTTCAAATGGAACATCCTGTATTTTATTATTCATGTCAACGCATAAAATATTGTGCCATATTTTTGCAGAAGTAATCCCATCTTTATCTTCGACCATTTTCGAAATAAAAAAATAAACTAAAATAATAAAATCAGAGGTTGCGAAAGAAGAGTTTATTAGTACATATCATTATACTTGATCAGAGAAATTGAGATATTTTAAGGTAGTGGTGTATTAAATACGTAATAGATTGGTTTTTGGTGAGATGATCTACAAGGTGTTGAAATATTTAAATAAGTGTTCGAAATATTGCCCGTTTCTTTGTAGAAACAACTCAAACCTTCTCAGGAAAGACCGTTGAACTCTCGACAACATTTGCGGATTTACTGACTGAAAGGCATCGTCTATTCCTGTCTCATATCCAACTGTGTTGTAGAAGGAATCTGGTAAACGATGCCCTTAATATAACTCCGCAAGAAAAAAATCTAGACTTGTAAGGTCCAGAGACCTAGCTGACCATCTAACAGGACCTCCACGTGCTATCCATTTGTTTGGAAACACATGATTCAAATGCTCCCTAACCTGATGTGAGTAATGTGCCGGTGCTCCATCCTGTTGAAACGACAAATCTTGTCTTATATGCCCTGGTACATCGGCAAGTTGCATTGGTAGATCATTTTGCAGAAAGAAAATCTAAATACATTTCACTATTGAGGTGCCCATCGAAAAAGCCCAATTAGATATCCATCTACCATAGCGGTCCATATATTCAAGGACCAACGATGCTGATGATCTATTTGTCTCATGGGGTGTGGATTTTCCGTGGCGTAATAATGAAAGCTGTGCCTGTTAACAAGCCCATACTTGTGGAAAGTTGCCTCGTCCGAGAAAAGAACTCTGTTAAACATATTTGGATTTTCCGCTACTTTGTCACTTGCCCAATTGTAAAAATCGATTCGATTTTCATAGTCTTGATTGTTCAGTTCCTGGTGCAGCTGTACATGATATGCATGAAATTTATTCACTTTCAAGATTTTCTGGACGGAAGTTTGACTTATATCTGTTAACTGAGAAATCTCTCTTTGGCTTTAATATGGGTCCTCTGTCACTGTCAACAGAACTGATAACTGGTTGTCTTCAGCTGTAGCAGTTTTTGGTTTTTCATGTTTTTTGTTAGCGATATTACCCGTTTTGATAAATCTAATTAGAAGTTTTTCAAAGCATCTTGCATCAGGATGCCTCTTATCAGGAAACCTTTGTGCATAAACTCTACTTGCCAACAAAGAATTTCTATTACAATCACCCAGAATAAAAATCATATCAACCATTTCTTCTTTGGAGAACTTCATGGCAGTCAATTGAGAAAATTGGGTTCAAACCTCACTTTAACAATGTTTAATAACGAAACACTGATAAGTTCACCATGTAGAATGCAGAAGATGTCCGGACACCTGATAGAAGGCACAAATAGAAAAAAATGTCTACACATACCTCGATTTACGTTTTAATCATCTTGATTTTATCATTCGTTAAAAGAATTATCTTGTTTAGGTTTCACTTTTTACTACTTGAATCATTACAGAAAAAGAAAACTTCTGTGCGAATAATGATGCATGTTGATGAGTTTGATACGGAATGTAGAATTTTCATCAAAATTTTTACAAATAATCGAATATTTCGAAAATGATCAAAGATAAAGATGAGGTTTCTTCTGCAAAAATATAGCACAATATTTTATGAGTTGACATGAATAATAAAATACAGGGTGTTCCATTTGAAATAATAAAGATATGATATTTTTAAAATTACAATACTCAATAATTTTTTGAGTCACTCCTGTATAAAATGAGGATAATCTATTTCAATTCATCAATAAAGCTATCCTTGGGCAATAAGAAAACGAAAGGATGAAAGTATTCATCCTCTCTGGCCGAAGGAGCATGCGATGATGTGAGAGCCTATTTTCATGAATTTTTACGGAAAAAAAATATCGTGACGAAACTACTCAGCAAAAAACTTATTACTTAAAGACATTATAGCAGAGTTTAAGCCGCTCCTGAATCTTGAACAAAGTGTGGTTTTTCAATCTGAAGAAAACCACCCGAGATTTTATTATAAAAAGTCATGCACTCTTTGAAATATTCCTGGGGTACTTCTTATCGTGTCACAAGAGGTTATTATTCGATTTCTCAATTCTTCTACAGTGTTCACTGGAATGATATAAACTAAACTTTTGAGATATCCCCATGAGAAAAAGTCTAAACTATTTGAGTCTGGGGACCTAAGAGGCCATGATTCTGGCCCACCCCGACCTATCCATCGGTCCATCGGTTGTTTAATTTATTATTCAAGAATTCCTTGGCTTCTCCACTGAAACGTGCTGGTGCCCCGTCATGCATGAACCACATTATGTTTCTCACCAAAAGTGGCACATCCTCGAGCAATAAAGGTAACTCATCCTCAAGAAATTGCCGATAAGCGGTACCGTTTAGTCTGTTAGGCAAAAAAATGGCCCAATGAAATAATTTTCAATTATTCCGACCCAGACATTTAGTGAGAATGGTTCTTAATGATGAGATTCTTCAATCAAATGGCGGTTTTCCTCAGCCCAATAATGATTATTGTGAAAATTTGTGATAGCAGTTCTCGAAAAGTTCGCTTCGTCTGTGAACATTATTTCACTATAAAAATGAGTATTTTCTCTAATTTCATCTAAGAACCATCGGCAGAAATTCAGTCTGGAAGGAAAGTCTCGAGGAAGTAGAGTTTGGACGCGTTGAATATGAAACGGGTACAATAAAAAGTCGTGAAAAATCCTCCAAACTAGAACATGTGAAATATTCAACTGATTTCCAATTTTTCTTGTACTCACATAAGGATTCAAATAAATACAATTCAAAACTGCTTCCTCAACATCTGCAGTTCTCATAGTTTGAGTTGCACCTTTTAAATGATTATTTGCAGTAAAAGTACCAGTTTCCCTCAACCTTCTGTGGATATTTGAAAATGCTCCCTTGTCTGGTGTTACTCGATTTGGAAAGCGCACCTGATATAATCGCCTAGCTTCTGTTGTGTTTCCGTCAGCCTAACCGTACATGTAATGGATATCAGCCAATTCGGCGTTAGTAGAATTAGCCCATTTTTCTTATAGCAATTACTTCAAAAGTCTTAAAACTAATCGTTAATTTAATAAACAATTCGAGCAGACAATGGTTCAACCTTAGCAACTATCAAAATAAATAAATAAATGAAATATATCAAAGCCTACTAGTCATTTTTTCAATAAGAAGTGCTTTCAATTCAGCGAATGCATACAATCGTTTAATATTTTTTTGCTCGAGAACGGTCGGAAATACGAAAAAATTACAAGTGTCAAGAAATTTCTAAATTGAACAAAGATTACGAAAATTGATTGTACGCTGATCAGTGGCGTACTGCAAATATGTTTGAGAGGACAAAATAAGACATGGCTCCGGAAAAAAAACACCTTGTAGATTCAATTTTAAATTTAGGACGTGTAATGATGGAGGCTGTAAAAAATAGCTTGCATTCCAAATTTGGGCTGAATATCTCACAAACTGCAGGAGTTTTGAAGAAGAAAACAAATTTTTCTCGAAATTTCAACACCCTGTTGCTCCGTAACGAAGCTTTTGCAGACCTATGTTCATCTGAACTTTTTTTCTTAAAATTGCACGTAGATTTACCCTCTCAAGTTGTGACATACTATTATGTTACACCCTGTATATCGGAAAAATTCTGAAGCACTATACTGGTCCATAAAAAAGAGATGGAAACACACAAAATCGAAAATTAAATATACAGGGTCTCCGCGCTAAAGGGCCCATTAGAGGACTCGGGGGGACAGGTTTATCAAATTGAAATTTTGAGTTTAGAGTAAATAGATACCGATCTACAATTTGCAATCGTTTTCAGAGCGGTTACTCATCCGGTTATGCAGGACATCGACTAGAACTTATATATTTCAATTGGCATGGTGTATTATTCATTTTTTTTTTTTTGAAGGGCATCCTTTTCACAAGCATCTCTTGTTCAGATTTAACCTATCTAAAATTAACCACAAATGAGCTATGATTTTTTTTATCAAAAATTGAACTGAACTGAACATTTTTCCTTAAAATTGCACGTAGATTTACCCTCTCAAGTTGTGACATACTATTATGTAACACCCTGTAGTGTGACCTTATCTTCCAGCTATATCCCTAACGTTCTTGGACTCGATGCAATCGGGGCACGCTCTCACATTCTCCCACACAATAACAAAACTAATGTTGCCTAGTTTTGCATGACGACTTATACATTAACTGTCAGTTTTGAACTTAATGAAAATACTAAAAATAATTTCAACTCTGAGTTATAGAACTTATTAACTAATGGTTCACCTTCTCTTAAAAGTTTATTTCTTTTATATTTCATGTTATTTTCAAATCGATTCATCCTATTTGAATAATTTTCCATTTGTTTTACTTCTGTACATAATTTGAATACAAAGGTTGTAAACACGATATTTTTTCACCTAAATAACATGGTCGCAATGATTGGTATTCTTTTTTGCTTGAATTGTTAAAATCTCGAACGATGCATTATTGTTCAGTGAAATTTTAAATTGCTGTTATGAATATCTATTTACGGTTTGTTGACGATTTGTCCTGTTTCCACACAATGATACGTCGTATCTGCCAGTTGGAGACGTGACCGGCAACACGGTGAATTGTTCCCTTGAAAATCGATGGAATACTTATGTAATGAGTTTTGGGTCAAACAAAGTTAACTTGGCGGAAATTACGGGGACGTTGGGAAATTAACTTGTTTTTTCATTGAGAAAAGGCTGAACGACATGAGTACTCAATATTTTGCTCTTTCGAATCAATATTGTTATGAATATCGTTACTAAAAGAAAAAAAGGAGTTTTCAAATTTCGCGTGCTATGTACAGAGTGTCCACGCTAAAGGTCCCACCCATTAAAAGTATCAGGGGTACGGGTTTATCGTTTAATCTCAAATTTTGGAATTAGAGTAAATGGATACTGAGCTACAATTTGCTACTATTCTCATAGCGGTACCATTTCCGGTTAGGGGGAAGTCCCTTAACGCCGGACGGCACCTAACGTCGGACACTCGAACTATCCCGATAAGTCGCAACGCGTTTGCTTAAAAAGCGGCTGACAGGGGCGCGGGGAACGTAACAATACACGATCGCGGGTCGCGGTTCGCCAGCACAGAACAGACCCTAATGAGAAGTATAAACTCAGAGCTCCGACATAGGAAACAATATGACCGTCTCTGCATAGAAACTAGCGCTACACGTGCCATTATGGGAAACTAAACCAAAAGGCGCCGTTTTTGAATTCTAGATTTCCCACTATCGAATTTAACTCGACTGAAATGGGGTATATGAACTAGTCTAATCGATGCAGATCATTTCTGCCCCAATAAGATTGTTCAAAAGTTGAGAAAATAATGAGTATTTTTTCACAATAACACTTTTATTTTAAAATAACAGAAATCTCTTAAACCATATATACAGAAAACATTTTCAATAATTAAATAAATTCTTAACACATGTAAATCAAAAATATAAATCACATATTACAGAAAACAGGTACATTCTAATATTCAAAATAAAAAAGAAATTCTGAAATATTTTTGTCAGCCATAATATTGGTCCTCCCTTGCAATCAGTGGTCCCCCTTTGGGGGGTAAACTGTCTCAAGAAGTTTTCATTGAAAACAATTTGACATCACTCAAAATTGTTGAATATGGTAAAAATAGGCAATTTCATTACTAATCTTGGAAACTAGGGTTGCATTAATATTCCTGATGTGTTCAATCGATAGGTTCATAGCAAAAATGTAAACCAAATATATAAGGCTCCGCCCGCAGAACCTTATGTGTAAGCAGGGTGTAAAAAGCCCATTGTAACAAAAAAAACAATATATACTCTGAGTAAAAAGAACTCAGAAAATTGAATTAATAATAACAATGTGTATATCACAAAATAAATATGAATTATAAATAACAAAGGGAATGTAGGGTGTAAAGGACCCAAAAAATTCAATTATTTGGTCACAGATCAATTTCTCTCCCCATTAGTGTAAAAGGTACATGGAGGAAAATAAATAATATCACAGACTAGAAAACATGTTTGTAAAATAAAAAAGGGTATGGAAGCCCAGACAAAACAACATGTATAGTACCACCAACTGTATAAGATCGATGGTAAATAAATAACACGCACATAGTAGGGTGAGGATAACCCGCTCTTTAAAATCACAATAAACACTATAATTGAACCCATCAAAGATTGCTGTCCTACTTGCTTCTGAACCTTTTGGATTTGCTTTCAGTCCCAGAAGTAACAGTTTCCTTCTTTTTATTCTTAATGAATTTAAAAATCAGAAGAAGAGTAGCCCTTTCAAAAAATTCATCTTTCACCGAATGTAATTGACAAAAATCGAATTGAGAAAAATGAGACTTGTAAATATCTTCGAATCTGAAAGCAAGATCTTCCTGATGCCCCTGACTATTCAGGAAAAAGTAAAGTTTATTGTGAATGTCTTCTAAGAATTGAGAAACTTTTACTGAAGGATACGTTAACTTAGACTTATTATCACAAAATTCCTTGAATGTTATAAGAGTGTGTTGTTGTTGGGGCACTTCGCCCCCTAACGAAGTCATCCTGACAAATTCGAAAGTTGAGAGCCTCAAGAAAATTTATATAATTCAAATTAATTTATCTTTTCAAAGCTCGAAAAAAGGCTTTCTCGGCTACTTTTATTTCCTCGCCATTCACAGGGGTCCTCTTGTATGGTATATTGCTTTTCCGCCGCACGCCAAAGGGGCGAACCTCAAAATTAAGAAAAAAACCGATAAGAATTGGATATAATCCAAATTAGGTACCGTAGAATCAAACAAAGCTCAAGCTGCACAAATTCAATTTACTTACCAGCAATTTTCAAGAGAATTACTAAACATGAGTCCAAGACACCAGCAACGGAAACACCTGAAAAGAAAATGATTTTGGAAGCACAAACCGCAGAAATAAAAGGATTTAGCGGGAAACTGAAAATTTTGACATTGACAGACATTTGACAATTTATTTATTGGCGATTGAAGTTTGATCGACAGAGTTTGACACTTGACGTGGTTAAATTAGTGCCATCTATATCTCTTATGGGAGTACTAGATAGATAGGTGAGGGGTCATGAGGAGCTGTTGAATGTTTTGGTCGGTAAGTCGACCTTCTTATTAGGGTCTGTTCTGTGTTCGCCAGTGTCGCACAACGCCTAGGTGGGAACAGTTGATTGCTGGTTTTGGCGGGAATACATTGCGTCACGTAAGATCAAAGTAAGTATAACTACAATGGTTTTTAGTTTATGTGGTTTTGATAATTGTTATTTTATGTCATAGTTAATACATATCCAAAATTTGTAATATTTTTTGTTGAATTCCATAGTAGTTTTTGTATATGACAATTAATTCAAGAATTCTCTGTCTCCTAGTACCGGACACAAAAGCTTCCTCTAATATCGAACAATAAAAAAAACATCTTTTTCATGAAATATTATACTTTTTGATCATTATTATCTATTGTTTAAGGAAAATAAAGAGATATCTAAATGGAGAAGACGAAAAAGAAAGGAAAATGGGACCAAAGTAATTTACAAACTGCGATAGATAAAATTTTGTCCAAAGAAATAAGTTTGAGAGAAGCTTCATTGCGTTATAATATTCCAAAAAGCACCTTACATGATAAAACATCGTCATTATACCGTGGACAAGAAGTGTCGTTGCAACCAAAGTTAGGTAGATTCATTAATACCTTCACACCAGAATACGAACAACTCTTAGTGGACCATGTAAAAGATTTATCGAATAGGTGTCTTCCGTTAATGGGACAGGAATTTTTGAAGTTGGTTTAAGATTTGGCTGAAATTTTGAAGATCCCTCATCGCTTTAATAAAGAGAAAGGAGCTGCTGGTAAACACTTTTTTCATGATTTCATGCAGAGACATCAGGTTAGATCACCAGAGTCAACAAGCATGATGAGGGTTTAACAAACCCCAAGTTGATCTCTTTTTTGATAATGTTGACAGAATGATGACACAATTCAAATTTCCACCTTCGAAAATTCATAACTGTGACGAAACTGGAGTCAGCTGCGTACAAAAGCACCAAAAGCTACTTGGACAAGTAGGAAAGCTCACTTCTGCTGAGAGGGGTGAAAATATTACAGTCTTATTTTGCATGAGTGCCAACAGCTATTTAATTCCGACTTTCTTTGTCTTTCCTAGGCAAAAAATGAATAATTGGCTCATGATAAATGCTTCATCCGAAAGCGTAGGCGTGGTCCAGCCAAAAGGCCGGATGAATAGTGATTTTTCTTTCAATGGCTACAATCATTCAAGAAACACTCATGTCCGACAAGAGAGGGCCCTGTGCTGATACTTCTGGATGGTAATTGTAGTTACAAGACATTAGCAGTCATCAATTTTTGCCTAGAAAACGATAAATGATATTCATTTGATAAGCTCGCCACCACACACTACACACAAACTTCAGCCGCTAGACAGAACGTTTATGAAGCCATTTAAAGATGCCTATAACCAACGTTGCCATGCGTGGATAAGAGCGAATGCTGGATCTCGAATAACTGACTACGATATTGCCGGTCTCTTCAATGAAGCATTTACAAAAGTAGCTCGTCTGGAAAAAGCAGTCTCCGGCTTCAAATGCACAGGAATTCAGCCATTCAATAGAGATATATTTTCTGATCTGGATTATTCACCTGCCGATATGACCAACATTCCGTTAGAAGATCCACAAACATCCTCAAACGCACTGGGTGATAATGATGAAGTTCCTGTTTCCTCCAGTGACTTAATTGAAGCTGGCAGCTCGTCGACGAACTGCGATTTAGAGCAGTCCAATAATATGGACACGCAAGAGCCCTCAGAGGCTTTAAAACAATCTACATTCGAAAAAAATATCAACAGTCCCAAGCCATCAAGATGTTGTCCAGGTTATTCATAATTTGTCACCATTGCCGGCTGCTGCAAAAAAACGATCGCTTGCTCGAAAAAGGAAATGCAGAAAAAAGTGAAATTTTAACTTCATCACCGTACTAAATTCTTGTTGAGGTGAAAGAAATTGAAAAAACCGTTAACGAAAAAATAAAGTAGCGTGAAATAAATTTAGGACAGCATAGGAAGAGAAAGGGAAACAGACCAAAGGAGTAAAAGCCAAAGGGAATAGCGGAAATAAAGCAAAGAAAAAGACGTCGTTGGCTGAAACATCTGACACGAGAACTATTTGCGTAGTTTGCTTGGAGGATCATGATGAAGACTGGATACAGTGCTGCAGCTGCCGTGGATTGGCACATGAAGCATGTGCAGATATCCCTGAATGTTCAGAATGCTACATTTGCGATCGATGTATGATGGGTTAGTTTAGGTTAGATGTTCGGTACTAAGGGTTTGAAGTAAAGTCCGTCCGGTACTAGGTGCCATTTGCTGAGACTCATTTTTTTATTGTCAAAGTGTGATTTAAGATTGTTCTTATGTTTAAGCAGAGTTATAAGTTTTATTAATTTAATTTGATTTTATATTTTGTTTTTAAAATAATTTCATTATTAAAGCTTGATCTGTCGAAACAGTTTTATTTTATTGTTTAAATACCTTAAGTGTCCGCCACTAGGAGACTTCCGCCTATATCGGACATCGACTACAGCTTTGGTATTTCAAATGGTAAGTTGTACCTTTGAATTTCTGATATTAAAGGGCATCCTTTTCAAGCATTTTTTGTTAAGATTTGTGATATCTGAAATTAACCTTTCAGCTATGTTTTTTTAAATCAAAATACGGGTACCTATTTCTTTTTACTTTATCAGAACGGTATTTTTAATTATTTTTGATTGGTATTGGGATTCCCTGTACCCAAGTTTTCATTTTATTCGCGATTTCATCAAAAACTTGAAGTTTCTACGGAGGAGTGAATTATTAGGCTGTGAAACAAAGAAACAAGCTATGGAGATTCAATTCTGATGCTTGCTTTTATGTTCCATATAAGGTTCTATGAATTTCGGCCTCAGTTTGATGTTTGAAAATCATTCAAAAATAGCAATAACAATAATTTCGTTGGTATATAATTTTTTTATAAACGAAATATGTTTTTGTTTACGGGTTTTTTTAAATTTTATTTTTCATAAATGTTAAAAAGTTTATTTATGATTCATGTCGTCAAAACGCCTTCTTCATTTCTTGAAGTGAGCTAACTCTACCTCTTTCAGTTTTCTGTATTTCATAAGTGACAAAATGCGATTGTAATATTCTGAATTGTATTCTGCGAATTGATTGTAAATTCGGTTACCTACTTTTCGTTAAATGTTGTGCAAGTTCAACTTATTATTTGACATTGATCAATAATGATATCATAATATCCTCGTTTGAGTATTTATTTGCCAATTTGCTAACGTCAAACTGATCCCGAAATTCATAGCACATAGAACACTATGGAACATAGAAACTGCCATCGGAATTATAACCACTCTTTCTTTAGTTCAATACCAATTTGAAATAAGGTTCTACTAACATAAAAAATAATGGTACTCGTATTCGAAAAATTTAGTATTTTGGCCAATTTAGTTTTATTGAGTTGACAAGTGATTCTTGGGCATTCTGTGTATGAAATAGTATCAGAAAGTACTATGACCTAAAATATTACACTTTTTTTCCAACTGAAGGAAAAGTTATAATCTTACTTGAGCAAATTTTTTTGGCAAAGAAGATTTCAATAAGAAAATCATAGCTCAATTGTGGTTAATTTTAGATAGGATAAATCTGAACACAAGATGCTAGTTAAAGGATGCCCTTCAAAAAAAAATGAATAATACACCATGCCATTCGAAAAAGCTAAGTTGTAGTCGATGTCTTGCAAAACCGGATGAGGAACCACTCTGAAAACGATTGAAAATTGTAGATCGGTATCTATTTACTCTAAACTCAAAATTTCAATTTGATAAACCTGTCCCCCCTATACCTCTAATGGGCCCTTCAGCACGGACACCCTGTATACACAGTATGTCGGAAAAGTTCCCGAACTTATTTTTTAGCGCCCATACAAGTGGCGCGATCTGTCGAACGACACCGGTACCATGTTTCTAAATCCTTCAGGAGTGTCTGAACATTTTTTCCCAGTATCAGCTCATTAGTTCTCGCGATAGACATGTTTGCGTGAACGTGTGTTGATATATATATATATATATATATATATATATATATATATATATATATATATATATATATATATATATATATATATATTCTTTCGAAAGAGAGGATTTACTAACATTTGAATAATTGTATTTACAATAAATGCTTATATCTATTTTTGGTGTGTGTCAGAAAAAACACAAGTGTGAGCTCAGGAAATGTAACAGGGGAAGCATACTATCTTGTATATGATTCAATAAACGAGTGTTAAAACCTGAGGAAAAAACTCGTTTCCCTGTCGCTATTGCACTAGCAATAGCTTGTCTGTTTATGTTGTGTTATTGTCGTGTTTACATAAAGAATACCAAAGATTTTTCTGCTCAGCCGCTTCATTCTCTCTTGCATTCCATGATTTCCAAACAAAGACAAGGGTGAAAGGTAGGGGGTTTGGGACAGGAATCTGTAACAATGGAAAAAGAAAACCAGCAGAAAAATATTTCAACAATCATACTTCTTATATGTCTAAACAAATCAAAGAAAAGATTTTACATAGCAAGCAAGGTCATGAAACGGACTAAGGAGATAATGAAAAAATACATAACCTGCGATATTTCCTCAAATTCCATCTCTGTTTGACCGAGAAAGCCCCGATGGCCAGGTTCAGTCTTCCAAGTGATGCCGATTAAGATCTATAGATGTTTTAGAATCATTATGGACCCAATAATCTGGGTTGACATCGCCCATATATTATTTATTCGTGGAACTTGTTTAATTTGATGAAAAATTTGCAAAAAAATATTGACAGTCGTAATATTGTGTTTGGTACCCCGGTACAAGCTTCGCGATGGATGAGAAATTTGAACACGGCTATTAAATTTTGTTATAAACTTAAAAAAACGTTCAAGGAAACGAAAAAAAAAGATCGATTTGGCTTACGGTGAAGGTGTAGTGTCGCATACAACAGTTTACACGTGGTTCAACCGGTTTAAGAACGGTAGAGAAACCTTAGAAGACAACGAGAGAAGCGGCCGGCCGTCAACAGCTGTTACTGACGAGGCTCGGTACGCGCGCTAATGAACCAGGATAGTCACATGTCTCTCAGAATGTTAGCAGACGAACTGAACATGAGTAAGGATAGCGTAGCTTTGATCTTGAAAGAAAAAATGAACAGTAGGAAGTTTTGTTCTCGATTTGTTCCGCACTTCCTCACAGACGAGCAGAAGCAGACTCGCGTCGAATGTTGTCAAGATTTTATCGAGACTTGCGAGACCACTCCATACTTTCTAACCTCAATTGTGACTGGTGACGAGACTTGGTGTTTTCAATACGATCCTTCCATGCAGCGGCAGTCGTCCGCTTTTCTCAGTCCGGGCCGTGCGAGGCCTCAAAAAGTGCGCCAACAAAAATCACGGGTGAAGACGATGCTCATAGCTTTCTTCGACTCCATAGGTCTGATCCACCAGGAATTTGTGCCCACAGGTGCCACCCCCATGATGCTTTACTAATAGTCGAGAATGAGGACGACCTACAACGCCTACTACAAAAGTTCAAAGTAACAGCAGAAAAATATAACATGGTAATATCAACACAGAAAACCCAATCGATGGTAATAGCGAAAGATCCAATTAGATGCAAACTAGTAGTGAACGACCATATAATAGAGCAAGTTTCACACTTTAAATACCTAGGAGTAGAAGTATCGAGCGATAGGCAACTATTACAAGAAGCAAAACAGCAGACAATGAAAGCATCGAGAATATCTGGCTTCCTGAGAGATGTAATCTGGCGGAATAAGTACATAAGCACAGAAAGCAAAGTCCGAATCTATAAAACCTGTGTGAGACCCGTGATGACATATGCGGCTGAGACCAGAGCTGAGACAACAAAAACAAAACAACTAATGAGGACAACAGAGATGAGAACACTGAGAGCTATAAGAGGTATTACACGCAGAGATAGAATAAGGAATGAGGATACGCTAAGGGAGCTAGGTGTCCAGGATGTGGTGAGGTGGACAAGAGCACGTCGACGCCTATGGAGAGATCACGTAGACAGAATGGGCCCCGAACGTATGGCGAAGTGGGCAAAAACACAAAAACCCAACACTAGAAGACCCATAGGAAGGCCGAAAAAGCGATGGCATGAGTGCTGGAGCTCCGGTTCGCAGCAGGGGCTGTAACAGAAAAACAGGACATCGTCCTATTTAAAGAAGAAGAAGAAGAAGGCGCCACCCGTGTATTACGTAGAAGTGTTGAAACGTCTGAAGCGCCGGATTAATCGCGTCAGGCCCGAGTACAAGGATCCGGGATTGTGAAGTTTGCTAAGTAACAATGCGCCTGCTCGTTCGTCGAACATTGTGAAGCGTTTTCTCGCCGAAAATCAGATTCCACGTATCAACCACGCCCCATACTCGCCAGATCTGGCTCCAGCAGACTTTTTCCTATTTCCCAAGCTAAAAATGCACCTGAAAGGACTATCTTTTGAAGATGTACCGAGCATTCAAGCGGCTTGCACCGAGCGTCTTAGAGCGATAACTTCAGGGGAGTTCCAGAGAACCTTCGAATCACTCGTGGAGGCTCAAATGAGTGTATATCTAGGAGAGGGGACTATGTTGAAATTTAATTGAAATAAATTTCGGTAGAAGTAATATTCGATTTTTTATTTCCAAAGTTCGGGTACTTTTCCGACATACTGTGTATTTCAATTTTGATTTTGTTTTTTTTTTGTCAGTTTTGTCAGTACATGTATTAGTATGGCAGCTAGGTGAAATATTATGGTCAGACGAAATGACTCCTTGTGTTTCGATCTCTTTTTGATTGACCAGTATAGTGCTGCAGAATTTTTCCGATATCTATCTGTTTTTGATTCATTGAAAATTCCTCGAATTTTCGGAAAAACGTCATTAGCGAACATCTCGGTTATTATCAAAGCTACATAACAACGAGTTTGACCTTCAGCAGGCACTATTTTGAGTAAAATTCAGTGGTGTGGAAAAAAATTGGCTCATCGTATTATAATGCAAACAATTTTTTTATTTTCATTTCTTGGGAGGAGGTGATATCTCTCATGCTATATCTGTAACCGTGCAAGTTAATCTAATGAGTGTGTTTGATCGTTCCTTGAAGAGGTCCAAATTGTAAGTTATCAGAAATATGTTTGATGCCTAGCACGGTAAACAAAAGAATTTGTGTTGGGAGAGGTACGTGGCGTTGCTAGTTGGCCATTCGCTGATGAGAGTTTTGCGTAAACCTGTTTTTTTTGGAAATTGATGTTTACCATAATCAAGCCTTTCAGTACTTCAGATTAGTTTGAATTTAGCCACACTTTCCATCCAGATATCCTGACATGGTGAGTGTTGAATGTGGGATGGAGTGCATACTGCGCGATACGTTGCCAAATCTAAAATATCTCTTCTTTTTCATCAGGGATGATTTTAGAACTTAGCTACGACTGGACTCTTAAATTTGGATAGTTAGTCATTCGGGAAAGGGTGGCATGTATGAATTAATTTTGAGGTAACTAGTTTAGTATATACCAAATGATTTGATTAGTCGATGAAGTAAAGATGAACAAATTTCTCTATATCAATCAAACCACAGCGAGTACCACCATGAGTTTGGTCAAAGAAGTAGAACATAAACTATACAGAACCGTACATAAGCAGCAAACCGTCAGAACATTCATAGATCACATGGCACTATTTCATCCAAAGTGCGACGAAAACTTCCAAGAGCTGAGGCCTTGAAAGAAAACATGTACAGGGAGTTCCAATCGATATTTCATAAACAGTTGACGAACCGTAGAGGACCGTACAAGAGCGGCAAACCGTCAGAACACTCATAGAACAAAAATGGTCTATATCATTCAAACTACGGCGAGCACCACCATGAGCTCAGATCTTGAAATAGAACATATACGAAGAGTTCCAACCTCTGTACCTTCCGGTACGGTTCGTCAACTTTTTTGGAAATATCGATTGGAACTCTCTGTATATGTTCTATTTCTAAGTCTGAGCTCTTGGTGGTATTCGCCGTAGTTTGAATGAAATAGTTCATTTTTTTATATGTTCAGAGACATGCATTTGAAGCATCGATTGGGACTCACTGTATATGTTCTATTTCAAGGCCTGAGCTCAGGGTGGTACTTGCCGTAGTTAGAATGAAATAATTAATTTTGTTCTATGAATCTTTGAATGGTTTTCTGCTCTTGTACGGTTTGTCAACTTTATGTGAATCATCGATTGGAATTCCCTGTATATGTTCTTTTTCAGGATCTGAGCTCTTGGTGGTACTCACCGTATTTTGAACGACACCGTTCATTTTGTTCTATGAATCTTCATATAGTTTTCCTCTCTTGTTCTATGAATGTTCAGATGGTTTTCCGCTCTTGTACGGTCCTGTGCGGTTTGTTTTCATAACCAAAATACCCACTTCCCCTGGCAAATAGCAAATAGGTGATGTCCGAGTACGTGTTTCTTCTTCTTCTTTTCTTAGATTATTCGTTATTCTTTCATTTAATTTTCTTAGCTCATCCTCATTGACGGTATTCTCACTTCTTATTTTTCTCCGCATCTCCATTAGGTGTTTGCGCTTATTTTGTTTGCGTCCATGCTTTGTCTCGGTTGATTTTAGTCAAGGTTTGGGTTAGGTTTAGTTAGGTTCTTCTCTATAATATCAATGGAAAAACTCATAGTTATTCAAAATTGCGAGTTTATTGGTTGTTACAAAACAGAAGAGGTACATATGGTGTTAAACTTAACTGAGGAGTGACTTTGGATGTTGAAGCGTGACCCAAACAGTGCCGTCAGTTGAAGGGCGATTTGCCTTAGATTCGGATATTTACCTTCACATATAATACACCAGAAATTTGTATCAGATGATATAATCTGCATCAAATCATTTTCAACAGAACATAGGTTCATATTAAACTGACTTGCTACTTCAGTAGCTAATTCCTCAATGTTTTCACATGAAAAAGGATAACTCATAAATGATGATATATTTGCCAATTTACTGCATCATAAAAACGCATTTCAAATTATCCCAAAATATTTGATATTTCAGCCTCATACGTATCATAATTCAACGGAGGAATCCTTGCTTTCAAATACGGAACATGTTTCAAATCCTTTCTTTTCAGTTGATCTATTATAAGTTGCAATTTACTTCTGAATGCGTTTACTGCGCTAATCATCTCAATAATAGTTTTTCCTTTACCCTGAAGCTCCAAGTTGAGTGCATTGTGATGTCAGTCAAAAATGCCGAATCAGTCAGCCATTTTTCGTTTTTCAACATCTGAGTGTCATCACATCTTTCGTCTAGGAAAGCTGTTGTTTCGGGCAATAATTCTTGAAACCTTTCTAGGAATTTTCCTCGACTCAACCACCTGACGTCCGTGTGAAGAACTAAACCAGTGTGTTTAGCTGACTCCCTATCTTCTAACTGCAACTTAAAGAGCCGCCGTTGCAAGCTACGTGCACGGATGGAATTCATAATTTTTGTTGCAATGCTCATAATTTCCTCCGTGTGTAAAACTTTTGAACACAAAACTTGTTGATGTATAATGCAATGGAATGAAAAAAATGGAGGGAAATCTTCATAAGCTCGACACGTTCATTGTTGGTGCTCCATCGGTTGTAATGTACACTAATTTATATATTGTTAGCTTGAAGTTTTTTATAACATTGAAGAAAACGTCATATATATCTCCGGCACAGGTCTTCCCCTTCAGAGGAATGATTGTCAAAAATTCTTCCTTAGCCAACATGTCATTGAATACCATCCGAATAAAAATACACAGTTGGAGAGTGTCTGTCATATCGGTGGACTCGTCGAACTGTAAAGAAAAGTTTGTGCATTTCATGATATCATGTTTTAGTTTATCAGCCATGTCTTGACTCATGACTTCAATACGCCTTGTGGCAGTCGGACGAAATAATTGAAGTTCTCTAATAACAGACATGATTTCTATTTTATTTTTAAAATCTCCAAATGTATCACCCGTTTCAATAAATGCTTCATTTACAACCGATCCATCTTCGAATGGTTTCTTGTGTTTCTCCAATATATGAGATATTTTAAATGACGCGATCGTAGCAGCTTTTGATTGTTTGGCTGGTCTCATGAACATGATTTGTTTTGTTTTCAAACGAGATATCAAATTACGTATTTTCGTTTTCTTAATTCACTCTGTGGCGGAAAATCCTTTTCGTAGTTTTTATGTACCGTTTTATGATGCCTCTCTAAATTACCACGCTTAGGTATTGCAACTGACCCACGACAAATAAGACAAATGCACTTATCCTTCACCATGCAAAAAAAATTCTTCCTCCCAATCGTTATTGAAATAATACGATTCAGATTTCTTCGCTGCACTCATTTTGTACTATTTAATAATAAACTTTGTATAGACGTAGTATTGCCTTCAACTTACAATTCAGAATGCCTCCAATTCCTGCAGGCGCAACATTTATGTCGGCGTGAACGAAAGTCTCGAATATTTCTGTCAAACGCGCCGCCCGAAATTTCTAGAAGAGCGACAAGAAAAAAAAAACGCGGCTTTCCTTTGATAATTACCGCGCGTTCCCTTGATAAAGCCGCCTTTTGCCACTAGCAGAGTGTTATTTTATTACGTAATGAATTTTTGTACTTTACTTTAAATTTTTTTCTTCTCGAGATCTACTCAAAAAGCACTCGATCGCATCGACCAGTCGATCGCGATCGACCGTTTGAGCACCCCTGCTCTATAGCCTCTCTGATTGATATTGTGATTTTTTCGTTAAGTTGTGCCTTCTTCTATGTGTACTTCGTTATTTAACGTTTGATTGTATGTTTCCATATTCGTACCTTGCATCCATGGCTTGATCTTTCTCATTAAGTCATTATAAGTTTCTTTCATTCAACTTGTAAATTGAGGACACATTTCGATCAGACCATTTCATGGTCGCTATCTGTTGAAAATCTTTTCACAAACAGTTTATTTTTTCTTGTTCGTCATGATGAAGTAATTTCATTTTTTGATTTTCTTTTGAATAGAAGCATTTAACTGTTGCTTTAAAAGAAATGGTGGATTCTATACAAACGTCTTCTTCAATCTGAACCGTCTAGAAGTGCATACATTCAATTAAGTCGAGATGTAAATATTTATCAACATTGAAGGTATCATGTCTTTTCTTTATTCATCATATGGAAATCTTGTGAAGACGTCAAACATGACAAAATGTAAATATGAAAGAAAAATTCACTGAATAATTCGAAGAATAATCATTGATCAGCATATCTCTTCGGTAATTCAAATAATATTGAATTAAACTTAGATATTTATGATCATGCGAGAAGTTGTTTTATATATTTCAAAGTTATTATTCGATCATATATCTTTCAAATTTATTATAGTTATTTCCATTTTGGAATGGATGAACTGGATGAGCTGAATTCCAGATGTGATAGATTTGCAAATCAAAATATTTCAATGTGAAGTTGCATAAATATCATCAACATATTGTTTACCTTTCCAAGAAATTCATTTAAAACCTTAGTGGAAATAGGAAACGCGGCTAATAGCGAGTATTTATTTTGCTATATTCCAGTACTCCGCTTTTTTGGTGCTTGTCTGATTGATTTAACGTAACCTAACCGCTATCGTGAAATAAGAGCTAAACAGAAATTTTCATATATACAGAAGGTAATACCTTATTATAGGTTTTGACCGTCAGGTCATTTTCAAGTAGTCAACTACAGAAAAGAAAGATTGTCAGAAGATAAATGTTCTTTCAATCTGGGTTCGAAATTCCTACCTGTCTGCCCAACACTCATTTCAAGCATTTTTGTGAGCTCCTGATTTTTTGAATTTGTCTGTTTTTTATTTAGCATTGAATAATAAATAATTTGCTCCGGTTCAAATCACTTGGAAAGAGGTGATTATTTTAAATTTAAATAAAAAGTTGCTCAAGTTACTGGAGAGAGGACCAGTGTAGTTGAAACTAGCATATTTTTTCAAGACAGTAACTTTTAGGGAATATAATAATTGTGTTATTGGATGTTATTCTTAAATTGGATAATTTTGTCTATAAAGACTGGGGAAATTTTGTTATTTAAGGAAATTTTTGTGATAGTATTAGGTGCGCAACTAAGTTCTCGCTGTTTGTCAATAGATGGCTCCAGCAGTAAGTGCTGGTCGATTTTGACATATCAAGAACGTCTTGAACAAAGCTTAGATATAAGGTAAACAAACCACTGCGACACATTAGTGATTTTGTTTTTGTGTCATATACTTTAAGTAGTGAGAAAATGTCTGGTTTTGTGCCAAATAATCGTCATTTGCGGAAACTGTTGATTTTCTTCTTTCATTCGAAGAAAACGGCGGCTGAAGCTCATAGAGAGCTCCAAAAAGTATAAGGAGATAGTGCTCTAAGTGAAACAACGTGCCGGCATTGGTTCCGTCGCTTCAAAAACGATGATTTCGATTTGCAAAAATCTTCGAAGACGCTGAATTGGTGGCATTGCTCAATGAGGATCCGTGCCAAACGCAAGAAGAGTTTGTTTCAGCCTTAGGAGTTACCCGCCAGGCCATTTCCAAGCGATTGCATGCTTTGGAAATGATTCAAAAGCAGGAACTTGGGTTCCTTATGATTTGAAGCCAAGAGACGTTGAGCGTCGTTTTTTCGCCTGTGAACAACTGCTCCAGCGGAAGAAAGAAAGGGTTTTCTTCATCGCATCGTAACGGGTGATGAAAAAGGGATTCATTACAGCAATACACAGAAAAAAAATCTTGGGAACTACCCGGTCATGCTTCTACGTCATCGCCTCCGCCGAATATTCACGCTGCGAAAGTTGTGCTGTGTATTTGGTATGGCCAAGTCGGTGTTATTTATTATGAGCTGTTGAAACCGAAGGAAACCATCACTGGGGAATGGTATCGAACTCAATTGATGTGACTGCGTAAAGCACTGCGCGAAAAACGGCCACAATACGAGCAGAGACACGAAAAAGTAATTCTACAGCATGACAACGCTCGGCTTCACGTTTGCTAACCCGTTAAAACCTACTTGGAAACGGTCAAATGGAAAGTCTTACCTCACCCGCCATATTTCCCAGATATTGCACCATCCTATTATTACTTGTTCCGTTCGATGTCACATGGTCTGGCTGAGCAGTAGTTCCGTTCATATGAAGAGCTCGAAAAATGGCTTGATTCGTGGATAGCCTCAAAAGACCAATTGATAGTATCGATGATTTATTCATTTTATGGAAATCTTAAATCACAAACTAGCAGCTTATAATTCAATGATCCATAGGGCCTTTTCCATTCCACTGTCACCGACAGACTTCAAAATTGTGATGAATATTAGGTCCGCAACAAAGTTCTCACTGTTTTTTTTTCATAAAATTACAACTTTATTGTGCAAAATTATTACAAATAAAGCATTCAAAATATTGCCAATCGCTAGCTACAACTTTTTCCCATCTTTCTGGCAGAGCTCGAATACCTTGACGGTCGAAATGTTCGTCTTTTGAGGCTATCCACGAACCAAGCCGTGAAGGTAAAACGAAATGGGACACTTTTGTCACTTTTTTTCCACAATTTATTCAACAATCACGACCGGTTTCGACCCTACGATCATTTTCAAAAAAAAACAATGAAAATGACCGAATGAGTCCATGGTTGAATCTCTGAAGGATTCTTTTCTGTAGATGTTATAGATGAAATTGTTAGTCGATTTTATTGTCAGGTCTAAAACTTCATTGAGTGATTAATTTATATTTCTGCTGAGAACTTAATGTTGGTTCATTCAGAAATTGCAGAAATTTATCAATTAGCCTGTTTGAGTCCTGGAAACCTACCAAAATATCATCTACATATCGGTACCAGAGCACTTTATGTTGTTTCGCTAAGTGGCTATTTAATATTACACTTCTTTCTAGGTTATCCATGAATATATGACTGAGAGGTGGCTAAGAGGTCATCCTTCAGGAAGTCCTGATTTTAGTTGGTGAAATTTCGATTGAAATTGAATATAATTTTGAGATAGGCAAGTTTTTAGAAGGTTAACCTACTATCTACTATCAGAAAAATTGTCTCAAATAACAAAATTCCCCCACTTTTATAGACGAAATTATCCAACGTTAAGAAAAACATCAAATGACACAATTATTATATTCTATAAAAGATACTTCCTTAAAAAAATACGCTAGTTTCAACTACACAGGTCCTCTCTCCAATAACTGGATTAACTATTATTCCAAATTTAAAATACCCACCTCTTTCTCAAGTGATCTTAACTTGGGCAAATTATTATTCAATGCTAAACAAAAAATAAACGAGTTCAAAAAATCAGGAGTTTACAAAATTGTTTGCAATGAATGTACTGCAGCTTATGTTGGGCAGACTGGTAGGAACTACTCTAGAAGTTATTCGGTATACAAGGTCTGGCTATTAAATAACGAGACTGGTTACGGAAAAGGGTTTTAATATAAAAATTATTCCTCATTCGAATGTTCCCCTTCAATATACTCCCCTTCCCTCACCACACACATTTCCATACGTTTTTTCCATTGATCGAAGCAGTGCTGGAAGCCTTCATTGGGGAAGGCCTTTAAGAGCTCTGCCGTTTTTTACTTAACCACTTCCATCGACTCGAATCGGGTTCATTTCAAAGCAGATTTTATCTTCGGAAACAAAAAAAAGTCGCACGGTGCTAAATCTGGCGAGTACGGCGCGTGTTCGAGCACTGGAGTGCACTTACTGGCCAAATACTGCTTTACAGATAGCGCGTTATGGGCACCAACTTCGCACAGACTTTTGTCATGTGTAATTCCTCGTGTAAAATTCTTCTAACCGTTTCTTTATCGACGTTTATAGCCTCAGCTATCATCCGGATACTCATTCGACGATTTGCAAGCATAATTTGATTGACTTTCCGGAGTTGAAACAGTGACAGGGTGACCTGGGCGCTGGTCATCTTCAGTGCTCTCTTGGTCCTCACGGAAGCGCTTACACCACATAAAAACACGCGCATGCGATAAAGATTTATCCCCGTAGGCCTCTTGCAACAATTGATAGCACTCAGTCGGAGTTTTATTCAATTTAACGAGGAATTTGAGGTTGATACGTTGCTCCTGGTTTTTGTCACACATGGTTTTCGCACGAGAAAAAAACACGTTCGTTTTAAACCGCTACTGCACAAATACTATAATAGTAACGAAAACGTGTTTTGGTACGTGCATAGACAAGATATCTACATACCCAACGCACTACTCTTTTTTTTCCACTACTCCAGGTCGCCCTCTAGGTGCACAGTCTCGTTATATAATAGCCAGACCTCGTAGTTCGGGCGCTTTTACTGCAGCTTAACTGTCAGTGAGTATGAAAATAACCTTCATGTGGCATTCCTGTAGATCTATTAATACTTTCCTTAACTCACTGAGCTCGTACCCTACTCTGATAGACTGGGCAGTATCTATCTAGACTTTGCTTATGATTTATTAGGAGTTGAGCAGTAAATGTCAGCACTTTTTATTGCTTTGTTTTGGAGCGATCAGCATAAAACACTATGTCCCAGCTTGATTCAGCAGGGTTTCCTGAGTCCTTCTTTGGATGGAGTGGCTATCTAGAAAGGACGCTAGATATTGAGTATAAGATAGTATGTAGGATGATTCAGGAATTATTTGATTTAATTTATTTAAGTTTTCATTTGTGAATTCGCTAAGATGCATGAAGTCGTTGGGTATTTGCACTCTTATGTTTCATTAATCGCCACTGTTCGATATGGATTTGTGTCTTCTGGAGTGTCAACTAAACCATTGGATCACAAACCGTGTCCCATTGTGCAAAATATAATTGAAGGAAAATGTTTGAGTTCGGTTCTCTTGGTCTTTTTAGGGATTTCAATTGCTGCTAGATTCAGCGCTCTTTTCGAATTGCTGATTCCAGCGCCAGATGCTAGATTCTGTAACAATATTGAATTTGAATTTTAATGGTTAAGCCCAGAAAAAAATGAGCAATGAGACTCTAATTCAATAATTGTTAATGAAATCTTGAAGAAACGCCAGTTCTACTGAGATATTTAATTACATATTATAATTATGGTACACAATGTCACAAATGCTTCTTATATATATATATATATATATATATATATATATATATATATATATATATATATATATATATATATGGGACAAATATCTTCCTCGATAAACTTCGCGAGGAGTCTACATATGTAAATTTGAGACAAGAAGAATTATTCAAAAATCCGTAGATCAATGAATAATCCTTCCTGACAAGGGCTAGTTCCCAAATCTGCCCGCCATGCACGAAGCCCCCAGGAGCCACAATACTTCTGAAATCGTTAGATTACCCCGATGTAGCTAGTTAGGGTGAGATGATTTTTCAGTGGCTCACTCTGTATCTTCTACAGTTTTCAATCAAAAATGAAAATTCTTTCACGGGAATGCAGACAAAGATAATACCTTTCTTTCGAGTTATCACTCGACCCATCTACCCTCTCTACCCTCTTCCAAATTTTCAAGGGTTGTCACCCCTGCTCCAGGGGTTGAAATTCGAGATGAGGATGGTACTTGATGATGACTGCCATTGATCAGCATGGATCTGTTCCATTTTACCTCACTGAAACTTGAATAGTCTCAGGGAAATAGTCTTCCCTATCTTTCAGTTGCTCAGCCTGTATCTTTTACAGTTTTCAATTAAAAATGAAAATTCGTTCGAGGCAATGTAGAAAAAGATACCACCTTTCTTTTGAGCCATCACTCGACCCATCTTCCCTATTCAAAATGTTCAAGGATTGCAACCCCCGCTTAGGAGGTTGATATTTTAGGCAAGTTTTGTACCCCAAAAGATGTCCCCCTTGAAACAAAAATTAACCTGTTTTTGCGTTTTGATCAGAAATGAATATCTTGGTAGATATAGCCTCTGTTTAGTTATCGTTGAAGCACACTGTATATATATATATATATATATATATATATATATATATATATATATATATATATATATATATATATATATATATACACCATGTGTAGTTAGACAAGTCCCATCCCGAAATCTTCTAACGTGCCTGAGAATTTTTCAGTTTAAATAAAAGGAAGGACACTCAGTCGTATACCCAAATAGGTACTAACCGCATCTGATGCTTCTTGGCTGCAATGATTGGTATAAATTTCCCACGAAAATTTATGGCCTAATTACGCAGATTTCTGAATAAAGTAAAAATAAGACTATCATTTGACTTCTAATTACTTTTTATACAGGGATATCCACCGGGACCGTCCGTTAAAAACTTTTTAAGTTCCAATAACAATATCAAGCTGAAATTCTATACGCGGCCATAACTAGCGATTTCCAATTGGAGTGAAATATTTTCGAAGTGATACCATTTAAGGTTATACCGGATGTGGGTCATCACTTTGTTATTTCAAATGGCAATCTACCTTTTTTATTATACATCTAGAACCGATATTCGAGCAAGGCTTAAGATACCCAAGTTATCTGTCTAGACAGACAGATTTAATTATTTCTGTTATAAACTCGATTTTTGAGGAACATTTGAAAAAATTGTAGCTCGTAGATCTTTTGCACTACAGACACAATTTTTACTTGTGTGGATAGAAGAAGGATCAAGGAATTTTTAAGCAATCTACACATGTCAAATGTTTATTGCGTTGTTTTGTATGACTTTTTCAGTTTGGCCTTTTTCAAACAGCAATAACTCAATTTTTTCAAATTGCACGTGCGAATTTTTATATCGCCATCAGATGAAGCGTCAAATTTCAGATGGAATTGTATAAGCATACAATACTATACCCATTCCTTATAGTTCCGAAATAATTTGGGAAAATATTGAATTTTGATGATTTTGCAAGAACTAACAGAGAATGCTTTGAAATATTTGAATCAAGTAACTGAACTGGCTACGCTCACCTGGCAGTTGCCTAAAATTAATGTACTTGTCACTTCGTTCATTCGAATTTGATATTTCAACAAGAATTGTCGTTATTTCAGATTGAAAATATCCAAAAAAACAACACATTTGGAATAAACCCACTGGTTATTCAAACGAAAATATATTTAATCTTTTTTTAATTCATTTTAGAATGTCAAAAATAAGTGGGTAGAAATTGCAGGCAATTCAATTACCAATTTCCAAATTTACCGTCTATGAGTAAAATAAAATTTCGAAGCATTAGAAGCAATTTTCTACAATTCGGATGAATAAAAATTGTAGGAACTAAGTGAAAACCAATCATCGAAGGTAATTACATTAATACGAATAAATGATAGCAAACATCATAGTAGAAAACTAATTCACGGTCTGAAAAAATGTTCAATATGGGCCCCATTTTGGTCGATACACTTGACAGCTCGTATACGAACATGATGGGTTGCCCTCCTAGTTTCCTCAGGATCAATATTACGAAAAGCATTATGAATGCGCTCTAGTAACTCTTCTTTACTTCTTACAGGAATAAGATACACTTCACTCTTGATTTTGCCCCATAAATAAAAATCAAGGGGCGTCAGGTCCGGAGAAAATTTGGTCCTTGATTACCCCACCATCTGTCCTCGAACATTTCTGTTAGCTGCCGATCTACAGCTTGTGTTTTATGTGCTGGTGCACCATCCATTTGGTAATAGCAATTCCTCAGAATGTTAAGGAGTAATCCATCTAAAAAATTTGCTAATGTTCCTCTCGAAATTTCCAGGTTTCTTTGTTCATCAAGATTTTCCTCATAAATGTGAAAAGCCAACAAATCATTCATTAAAATTGCAAAAACGTTCACGCTGAATTTATTTTGGAAATCAATAACCTCAATGAAATGTGGATTTTCTGTGGCCCAAAAATGTCGATTTCTCCTGTTGGTTATTCCACTTTCATTGAACTTGGCTTCATCAGACCATATAATTTTCTGCAGAGTTGTCTCATCTTCTTGAAGCCAAATTAATAAATTTTCACAGAAATTTAGCCGCTTGGGAAGGTTAGTTGGTTTCAATTTTTGTAGTCTGATAAAAGAATACGGGTGCATAATATGTTTCTTAAAGATCCTTTGAATGGAAGTATAACTCAATCCAATATCCATTGATGGACGCATGTGGATTGACACGAATATACGCTAGCGTATTAATTTGATTGTCGTCGTCCTCGAGAATTGGTTTTCTTCTAGTTTCTATGTATTTTGTTCCTCCAAATTGCAGAAAATTTCTTCTAATCCTTCGAAATTTTGTTTTACTTATAGGCGACAAATTTGGAAATTGGTTATTGAATTGCCTGCAAGTTCTATCCACCACTTTTTGACATTCGCCATGAATTAAAAAGAGATTAAACATATCCTCGTTTGAGTAATCAGCCATTTTATTATCAATCTGATGTTTTTCAAAAATTTTCACTTCAAATTACCAACAATTCTTGTTGAAATATCAAATTCGAATGAACGAAGTGACAAGTACATTAATTTTAGGCACTTGTCAGGTGAGCGTAGCCAGTTCAGTTACTTGATTCAAATATTTCAAAGCATTCTCCGTTAGTTCTTGCAAAATCATCAAAATTCAATATATTCCCAAATTATTTCGGAACTGTAAGAGATGGGTAAATATTTGACATGTGTAGATTGTTCAAAAAATTCCATGATCTTTCTTCTATCCACCCAAGCAAAAATTGTGTCTGTAGTGCAAAAGATCTACGAGCTACAATTTGTTTAAATGTTCCTCAAAAATCGAGTTTATAACAAAAATAATTAAATCTGTCAAAAGTTTTGAAAGATAAGTGCCAACAACTTGGGTATTTTATGCCTTGCTCAAATGTCGGTTCTAGATGTATAATAAAAAAGGTAGATTGCCATTTGAAATAACAAAGTGATGACCCACATCCGGTATAACCGGAAATGGTATCACTTCGAAAATATTTCACTCCAATTGGAAATCGCTAGTTATGGCCGCGTATAAAATTTCAGCTTGATATTGTATATGGAACTCAAAAAGTTCTTAACGGACGGTCCCGGTGGATATCCTTGTATATTACTGATTCCGCAAATATGATCAGATCAAATTCAGTACATTTCGTGAATCTTAAGCGGAGGAAACAGAGGCTTCGAAAAGTGACACATTTGGAGGGATTAACTGAGGTTCTATCGACAAAATATATGTTCTTCAGCAGAAATCAAACAGTTTCACTAGTTTCGTTTGAATTACATCCATTCGAAAAAACTAACAGATGGTTCAGTTTATTCTAACAAAAATTCCTCTTGTTCGAATTTCTGATGTGATACAATGAAAAGAAGTCTCGTGGTGTTAAGTTTGGTTGAAAATGTTTCTCAATATGATTTTTTATATAGCTATCATAATTTTGGCAACGACGTCGTCAACTCAGTTCATTCATCTTTGAAAAAGTTCTCTGAAAAGTCAATTAGGTTGAACGTATCTCCGTAAAATCTGTAACACTTGTTCAGTCTATTTCATTGGAAGATGACGTCGCAGGATATTCTTCAAATTTCTTAAAAATAGAAATTACGCAAGATGTGGTAATTAGAGATTTCTCAGTTCTATAGGGCGAGTTGCCGAAAACAGAATTAGACTAATAATCTTATGTAATCTTATTATACCTAGTGTTCTCGATTCAAACGTTGTTATGCTCAACCGCCACGTGGGAACTTGGCTAGGATTATATACAGGTTAGATATTATATGGAATATAATTCATAAATCTTGATTGCTATGGTTGAGGAAAAATATTGTAAGCTGATTTACATAATAAGCAAGCCTTTACTTTAAAGTCCACAATCGGATGAAACAAGTGAAGGAAGCTTAGGATTTCTACTGAAATTAGTGAACCGTGACACGCTTCGGTACATAATATCATCTTCAGGTTGCGCTTGCAACAATAATGGTAAATTACACTGTTCCAATGAAGTTATGGATATTGGAATTTAGATGTAATTTTCAACGATTAATCTTTCAAATTACTCGCCCATTCTCATAATTTCTGCAGGAGTTACCGAAGTGGTATTTGCTATGAAAATACAAGTTGAATCTTATTTAGAGGAATATCTGAAATTTCACAGGCTGTTCAACAAAAGTGAATTTTTTTGATGAATTTCAAGAGTGAATAAAATTATAACCTTCGAAGTATCTCGGTTTTTCCTAACCTAGAGAAAATGTTACCCGTTTTAGGATTCCGTATATCAAAAGAAAAAACCGGAACACTTCTAATATTACTCTTTTGTCCGTCTGTCTAATTTTTTGTTTGTCTGTCTGTCAAGATCGGATTTGAAAATGATAACGAATATTCGTCAATATTATTTATTTTTTTATTTACTGATTTCGGGTTGCCAACAGAACTAGTGTTCCAATAAAGGCTACCACTGATTACATGAGAGTTCTATGTGGTAAGTACGAAGTCATATTTGAGAACTTCCATCGATTCCAATGGACTCGTTCAGTCATTTAAGCCACAAACTAGCTGCATATAACTCCATGATTCATAGATCTTACTCTGTTCCCCTTTCGACAGAAAATTTTCAAACTGAACTTAATATCATCAGAAAAATTGCCTCAAATAACAACATTTTCTAAATACAATCATTAAACGCAAAGAACAACGTATCACCTCTCAATTACTATATAGCATCGTAGAAACCCCGAAAAAGATACTCTAGTCTCAGATACAACGGCGAACTCTCTAACAAAATCAGTAACTACCTTTCCAAATTGAACATAACTACTTCATTCTCAAGCGGCCCCAACTTAGGCAGATTATTATTCAATGCGAAACACAAGAACGATAAATTCAAGCATTCAGGAATTTATCAAATCAAATGTAATGAATGTCAGGTAGCCTATGTCGGACAAACAGGGAGAAGTTTTGAAGCTAGATTCAAGCAACATGTTTCCTCAGATAAAAATTCGCCAATATTTGAACACATAAAATCAACTAACCACTTGATATCATTGAACAATCTCAGAATAAATATAACAAAAGGAGAGAGATGAATTTGTTGGAAAGTTTGGAGATTAACAAACTATGTAAAAACCCACAAATTATTACCCTCAACAGCCAACTAGAGCATAATGGATTCCCACTACTCAATATTTAGGATAAATTTCATTCTGTACTTGTACTTGCCTACTCATGTATTATATTGTTATTCACTTGAAAATGACGGTAGGGTCGAAACCAGTCGTGATTATTGAATAAATTGTGGAAAAGTGACAAAGGGGTCTCATTTCGTTTTACTTTAAAAATTAATTTCCATAAAATAAATAAATGATCAATACTATCAATTAGAACTGTTTGATTTCTGCTGAAGGACAGATAGCCATGAGGTTTTTTCCGATAGAACCTCACTCAGTTAATCCCTCCAAATGTGTCACTTTTTGAAGCCTCTGTTTTCTCCGCTTAAGATTTACGACCTGTACAAAATTTGATCTGATCGTATTTGCGGAATTAGTAATAATAGATCTTATGTCTTACCGTTACTTTGTTATATGTAATTCACATTATGAGGGTTGCGAAAATTACTACGTAAAAATTTCACTGTTTGAGATGGAAAAGTCTATTCAATGCTATAGTTATTTCGAGCTTACGCTCATTATCAGATAAGTATGAGTCTATTTTTTTTTACTGATTTCGGGTTGCCAACAGAACTAGTGTTCCAATAAAGGCTACCACTGATTACATGAGAGTTCTATGAGGTAAGTACAAAGTCATATTTGAAAACTTATTAACTATTTCTAAAGAATTATAATTTAAATTATCAATAGTTAATTATAAAAGTTTCAAAAACTATGCGTCTATAATAAAGAAAATGTGAAATCAAGAATCTAAATGTTATTGAACCTAAAAGACCAGACTTATAAATGTGTTGAATTTGCTCTTTATGATTTTTGAATTCTTCCAATTCTAATGTGAAAATGTCAATATTTTTGCTGTAGATGTTTACAAATTTTGCATTCTTACTAAAGGAGAATCGAAGCCTAAATTTGTTCGACAGAAAGGAATGTTAAAATATGTATTATATCTATTACAAACCCTAGGTGGTATATAGAAATTTATTTTCGACAGTAGATACGGTGAGTCGATATAATTATTCATAATTTTATATAGACTACAAATATCAGCAATTATTCTTCTCTGACAGAATGGAACTATATTGAACGTTTGACGTAAAGCTTAATAGTTGTAGTCCTTAATAATAATTTGGGCTTTGTGTGCTAGATATTTACGAAATTCGTTCTGAATGGACTCTATTCTTCTGGAATATGAGGCCTGTCCAGGACTCCACACGGAAGAAGCAAACAACAGCCTCCCAGTAACGAGACCATTATATAATCTGACTATTGTGTAGGGATCATGAAAAAATTTGGAATTTCGCTTAATAAAACCAATAATTCTATTGGATTCATTAACTAACCAGTCGATGTGTGGGATAATTCCATTTTGTACCCAAAGTGATTCCTAAATCTCTAATTTCGTTGACTGTAGTTAGGTCCGATCCGGACATTAATATACGTGGTGGACAGCGTTTTTCTTTCTCGTGAAAGTGATTGAGAAACATTTGGAATGGTTCAAAAACAAACTATTTTCTGAACAAAATCTCACGAATCGATCTAAATCATTCTGCAATTTTACACACTCAAGTGAATCCCTAATGATATGGAAAACCTTCAAATCGTCAGCATAAAGTAATATAGAAGAGTGTAGAAAGCATGACTTTACAGAGTTCATATTAATAATGAAAATGAGCGGTCCAAGGTGTCTGCCTTGGGGAACGCCGGATGTTGGAAAAAAGTAATTGGACCTGAATCTATTCATGCTCACAAATACTCCTCTCTGAGAAAGGTAGGAGCGGACCCACCTCAACAGTGAGCTATCCACCCCGGCCTCCTCAAGTGTTTCCGAAAGTATTCCGTGGTCTACCTTATCGAAAGCCTTGCACAAGCCGGTGTAAACAGCATCCACTCGTTTACCTCTATTCAAAGCACCCACCACAACATCAGAAAAACTTGGCAAATTCGACTCTACAGTTCGCCCAAGATAACATTCATGCTGCTCATCAATTATTACGTGTTTCACTGACGAAAATATACGCTGATTACATAAGCTTCTCGAATATCTTAGAAAATATTCCTAATTTACTTATAGGTCTATAATTACTTATATCCCCTCTAACGCCTGATTTAAATAACGGTATGTCAGCAGCCTGTTTCCAACTATCAGGAAATATTTCTTGTGGACGAGACTTCTTTCTTGAAGTTGTGAAAAAATCAAACGTCAAAGTTAACGCAATCGAAAAAATGGTCGATTATGCTGCATTTTGCATAATATTTTGACATTTCCAAGGGAATCAAAATCTATAGGGTACCTACTTCGCGTTAACTTAGTAACATTAAATTAAATATAACATGGTTCAAGAGTCCCTAATCTAACAAATAGATGGCGCCAGAAATATCGAATGTACTATTGTTTCTAGTAGTACCAACTTTTAAGAGAAACGTGTCAAAATTTCATGACATTTTGTTCTGTAATTTTCGAGATGTTGAGGTAATAGCGAGAATAAAAGCTTGAATAATACTGAATATTTGATTGGGAAATATTCGAATGAAATTCAACGTAAGAATCTGAAAAGAATTCATAAATTTGTTGAAGGAAACAAATACTGAATAAGAACAAGAGTGAAAGTGAAATTTATATTTTCAAATAAAACAGCTATAGAATCAAGAAAAACAACATAAATAAAGTTTCTCTAAAACAACTGAAATAATTTTCTGTGAAAATAAAAACTGAATTAAACTTTTGTGGAAATAAAAGAAATTTCTACATTGAAACCTAAGTTAAAAAGAATAAGGATAAGCGAAACTACATTCCCACTTCATCAAATAGTTGATAGTTCGCTGTTTTTGAACCAAGAGTTGAGATACATCAACGTCATAAGTGATTTGAGACTCAATTCGTTTCGAGTCTTGGTAATAGTTAAGGCAGCTTTTGAGAACTGCCTCCCTATAGGAGCCGAACTTGCAGCAGTGGCCAAAAAATCTCTTAGCATATTCGCCAAATTAGGAAATATATCTCTCTCACTATAGAATGTCTTCAGCTTTCTGCACAGAAGTCACTCTGATATTTATCTATCTCATATCGTCACATATCATCATTCGATACGGGCACTAAAACTTTTTTTATACACATAGTAGATCTATCTCGAATTGATTTGACTCTAAGTCACTTCATTTGCTCTTCTTCGTTGCAGTAGTTCTTGGAAAAACATGTGGGTTTGAGTTGGGCATAAAATATTTCGTTTGTTCAAAGTCCCTGACCTCTTCCGACTCTCAGTTCTCCTAAACGATATATTATTATACTTACACTTCTGGCCGCCAGGCGACGACACTACATAAATTTCTTTCAGTTTTCTACATATTTTAATAAGGAATATTAAGTTTTCAACGAATAATTCGAAAAACTTCTGAAAGAATCATTTCATTTGAATCTATTCATATACATGGTGCTTCAACTAAAACTAAACAGAGGCTATATCTACCAAGATATTAATTTGTGATCAGAACGCAAAAATAGGTCAATTTTTGTTTCAAGGGGGACATCTTTTGGAGTACAAAACTTGCCTGAAATATTAACCCCTTAAGCGGGGGTTGCAATCCTTGATCATTTTGAATAGGGAAGATTGGTCGAGTGATGACTCAAAAGAAAGGTGGTATCTTTGTCTACATCGCCTTGAACGAATTTCCATTTTTAATTGAAAACTGTAAAAGATTCAGGGTGAGCAACTGAAAGATAGGGAAGACTATTTCCCTGAGACTATTCAAGTTTCAGTGAAGTAAAATGGAACAGATCCATGCTGATCAATGGCAGTCATCATCAAGTACCATCCTCATCTCGAATATCAACTCCTGGAGCAGGGGTGACAACCCTCGAAAATTTTGAAGAGGGTAGATGGGTCGAGTGATATTTCGAAAGAAAGGTATTATCTTTGTCTGCATTCCAGTGAACGAATTTTCATATTTGATTGAAAACTGTAGAAGATACAGAGTGAGCTACTTAAAATAGAGGAGACTATCTATTGCCCTGAGCTATTCAAGTATTAATGCAAAAAATGGAACAGATTCATTCCAGATCGAAGGCTGTCACCTTTGATCTAAATGAATCTATGCCAGTTTTTCGCACTAATCTCAATAGTCTTGGGGGATCTTGATAGTCTTCACTCTTTTCAAGTTCAAATTTTCAAATTTTCAAAATACTTGTACTCCAAAAGAAAATGTCCCCAGGTTGAATGTTCAGTTGACAAAAATTGACCTGTTTTTGTTTTGACCAGAAATGAATATCTTGGTAGATATAGCCTTTGTTTAGTTTTCGTTGAAGCACCCGGTATATCATATTATATAGATATGGCCGACTTTTTTCTTTTCTCAAAACAAGAGGAACGAATTGTCAAGGCATGCTCTAGAAGCAATCCGACTATTTTTGGCAGAAAATGGGGAAAGAGTAGAAGCTTCTCATAGAAACGTCGTAGGCTCAAGCAACCGATGCCAGTTTTGTTCACGAAAAGAGGATAGGAAATCAAGAATCAAATGCTCCAAATGTAGCGCATTTGTGTGTAACTTACACAGGAGATAAGTGAAACAGTTTCTCTGCATTGACTGTCAAAATGATGATCAATGAATACAGTATGCACATTTGAGATTCCTGAAGTTAATTTTTTTTATAAAAGATTCTAATGTTATTCTGTTATGAATCCCAAAAAATATTAATTTTCCTAGTTTCCATTATATTTTGATGTCAATAATTTGGATTTCATCAATATAAGCTTTCAAAGCGCTATAAAAAAGATTTTTTGCGAACGAGTCAATTTCGAACCCACATTCATAAAACGCATTGTAACTGGTGATGAGACATGGGTTTATGGGTTTCACATTCAAACCAGGCTTCAAGCCTCAGAATGGTGTCTTCCAACTGATCCGAAACCGAAAAAAAAATTTTAAGTCGATCAAAAGTAAAGGTAATGTTGGGTGTTTTCTTTGATTATCTTGCTGTTGTGCATTCTCATGGATTTTGCACCACGACAATGCGCCATCTAACAAGGCTATCATTATAAATGAATTTCTGACCAAAAACTCATCAAATACCATCGAACAACCACTATATTCACCTGATATGGCTCCGGCCGACTTTTTTCTTTTTCTAAAACTCGAATTACCATTTCGAGGTACCCATTTTGAATCGATAGAAGTCATAAAAGAGAATTCGCGGCGAGAACTGAAGTCTATTCCGGAAAAAGCGCTTGAAAAATGTTTTGATGATTGGATTAATTGTTGGCGTAAATGTATTATTTCAGAAGGAGCTTACTTTGAAGGCGAAAGAATAAAATCGGATCAAAAAATAATATTTTGTGTTTCATTGACCAATTCCCGGTACTTTTGACAGAATGTAGATGAAGGGTTGGTGAATAATGGCTCTAGGGAAGTTGAAAGATCTGTCCATTTCTTGCATTTTACGTATTTATCTAAGCGATTCTTCAACACTTATCACCTACCCCATCCCGTTTTCTCCCAGTGAAAAATTCCGAAGAACGATGGTCAAAATAAGTGTCAATTGCTATAAATCTCCCTCTATCATCTTAAGAACATACAGATTGTCATGTTCAATATCTTTGAATATTCAGCACGTTATTATCTTCAAGAATAATTTAGAACAAGGGTGCTCAAACTTGAACTGCTGGCGATCTACCTCAGTACTTTGAGACTACTAACGATCGACTCTGAGAGGCTGCAAGTATGAGTGATTCAGGGTTGTCGTACATACACGATACACCCTACGTACCTACCTACCTACCTAGGTACGGTGTACCGTAGCATGTATAGATATTAGCTTTTCGCACAATATACATTATTTTAGTCAAGGTTTGGGTTGGGTTTAGTTAGGTTCTTCTTCAGAATATCATTGAAAACACTTATAGTTATTCAAAATTGCGAGTTTATTGGTTGCTACAAAACAAAACAGTTACATATGGTGTTAAACCTAACTAAGGAGTGACTTTGGATGTTGAAGCGTGGCACTGCATCTCCTCAGCATACTTTTCATAAGATGGTACGTAACCACTGAGTGCTAATTGCGAGCATGATGACACATGATCGTCACTTAGTCGATTGCGATGTTTTGACTTAATTATCTTCATTGCAGAAAATGCAGACTCGCACAAGTAAGTCGACCCAAACATTGCCGTCAGTTGAAGATTCGGATATTTATCTTCAGATATAAAACACTAGAAATTTGTATCAGATGCTGTAGCTGTGAAATGTATATCTGATATAATCTGCACCAACAGAACATGAGTTCATATTAAACTGACTTGCTATTTCGGTAGCTAATTCCTCAATGTTCTTACATAAAAAGGATAACTCATAAATGATGCTATATTTGCCAATTTACTGCAATCATAAATTCGCATTTCGAATGGCCTCAAAATACTTGATAATTCAGCCTCATACGTATCATAATTCAGCTGAGGAATCCTTGCTTTCAAAGACGGAAAATGTTTCAGATCATTTCTTTTCAGTTGATCTATCATAAGTTGCAATTTACTTTTGAATGCGTTTACTGCGCTAATCATTTCAATAAGAGTTTTTCCTTCATCTTGAAGCTCCAAGTTAATGGTGTTTAAGTGCAAAGTGATGTCAGTCAAAAATGCTAAATCAGTCAGCCATTTTTCGTTTTTCAACATCTGAGTGTTATCACCTCTTTCGTCTAGAAAAGCTGTTATTTCGGGTAATAATTCTTGAAACCTTTCTAGGAATTTTCCGCGACTCAATCACCTGACGTCCGTGTGAAGAACTAAATCAGTGTGTTCAGCTGACTCCCTATCTTCCAGCTGCAACTTAAAGAGCCGCCGTTGCAAGCTACGTGCACGGATGGAATTCACAATTTTTGTTGCAATGCACATAATTTCCTCCGTGTTTAAAATTTTCGAACACAAAACTTGTATTGAAAAAATATATAAATTAGAATAGCTTATTTATATGTATATGTTAGTACATATTTAGTTCTAAGTACAACCCTGAATAGCAACGCTTCGCTGCTTGTGAATCATAGGATTTTTCTATTGCTTTCCATCAGCTCATATTCCGTTGTGAATAGTTATTACAGAGATATAGTCTATTACTAGAAAGGTACCACCCTGCGTAAACCAATAAATGTGTTCTTCGAGTTATTACTATAAGCATTAAACCACCGGGTATAACCTTCTTACAAATTCAATTTTCCCTTTATTAATGTATTTGTACAATGTTCTGACCCTTCTTATGAAATGCTAAACTAAGGGTTTTTACATCTGCGTCATGACCAGTTTGGGTAGTTGTCTTTACGAGGTCAACCCAAGGCATAAAAGTAACTTCAACTTACCAGATGTATGGCATTTTCAACCAGTAACATTCTGTATATTGAACAATCAAGAGCTATCTTTCAATATTGATCATACATATTAATAATTTTAACCTAAGTATTGTGTCATACCAAGCAGTGGACACAAATACTCTTGGAGTAATTATAATATAAACATTCCGTTATTCACAAACACAAGTAACATTTTGTCCCTCGAACCATCAAGAGCTATCTTTCAATATTGATCATACAGATCATTATAACCTAAGTATTGTGTCATACCAAGCAGTTGGCACAAATACTCTTGGAGTAACTAAAGTTGTATAGTACTGTTAATAAACAATTAGAAAACTATACTGGTCCTTCGATCTTACAAACTCTACCTTTGTGTTGTGTTTGTTCACAACAGAATCAAAAAAATGAAGGGTAATCTTCATTAGCTGAACACACTGCCACAAAACTGTTTTTGTTTCCAGTCATTTCTGGTGCTCTGTCGGTTATAATGCACACTAATTTATATATGGGTAGCTTGTAGTTTTTACAAAATTGAAGAAAACGTCATATACATCTTCGCCACGAGCCCTTCTCTTCAGAGGAATGATTGTCAAAAATTCTTCCCTAGCCAACATGTCATTGAATACCACAATGAAAATACACAGCTGGGCAGTGTCTGTCATATCGGTGGATTCGTCGAACTGTTAAGAAAAGTATGTACATTTCATGATATCATGTTTTGGTTTATCTGCCATGTTCTGACTCATGACTTCAATACACCTTGTGACAATTGGATAATGCTTCCTTCACCACCGATTCATCTTCGAATGGTTTCTTGTGTTTCGCCAATATATGAGATGTTTTAAATGACGCGATCTTGGCAGCTTTTGATAGTTTGGCTGGTCTTGCGAACATAGTTCGTTCTTTTTTCAAACAAGATATCACGTATTTTTCGTTTTCTCAATTCACTCTGTGGCGGAAAAGACAAATGCACTTATCTTTCACCATACAAAAGAAAAATTCTTCTTCCCAGTTGCTATTAAGATAATACGATTAAGATTTCTTCGCTGCACTCATTTTGTACTATTTAATAATAAACTTTGTATCGACGTAGTATTGCCTTCAAGTTACAATTCAGAATGACTCCAATTCCCGCAGGCCCAACATTTATATCGGCGTGAATGAAAATCCCGAATGTTCCCGTCAAACGCGCCGCCCGAAATTTCTAGAAAAGCGGCAAGAATAAAAAGCGTGGCTTTTCTTCGACAAGTACCGCGCGTTCCTTTGATAAAGCCGCCTTTTGCCGCTAGCAGAGTGTTATTTTATTACGTAATAAATTTTTGTAGTTTAGTTACCTACTTATTAAAATTTTTTTTTCGAGATCTACTCAAAAAGCACTTGCAATCGACCGTTTGAGCATCCCTGATTTAGAAGATTAGAAAATATCACTGTAGAGAAAATCCAGGAGAAACGTTGTTCTCTATTCATTGTCCGAAAAAAAGACAATTTTGTTGAACACTATTCAGATTTTCAGATATGCAAGCAAAACATTTTCGAGAACATGTATTCTCATGAAAAAGACTTCTGTAACTCCTGCAAACTTTATGAGGATTGGGAAAGCATATCGTTTGTTGAAAATTATACTCGAACTCTATTATACCTAAGTTTATTGGAGTTGCGAATTGATGTGTGAACAGGAAATTCCTAAATTAATAATAGTAACAACATAGGTAAATCCATAAAGTTCACTGTAGGGATTGTTCCATAGTATTAGTGTTCACTAATCTCTGAAATTTCCCAATATGTTTCAAAATATTTATAATCTGCGTAATATATTTCAAAACAGTAATCACATTCCAAGAAATAATTCACATAATTTGTATCAAATTTCTCATTAAAAACATTCGTGGATCATACCAATATAAAATTTATTATATTCATATTCGTTCAAAGAATGTGTGAATTTTAGAGAAGGATTCGATGGATTCACAACTGGAAAGCAAATAGTTCAAAAGCTGAATATAACATCGAATCTCTGATTCAAAACGCTCATAGGAGTGTCAATTGCTTGGAATTTTTTTGAATTGAAGAAATTATCCCGTAATATTGATTGATGGCAAACAGAAGCTTCCAATATACAGTTAGTTATCGGAAACTTCCATTCAAAGCTTGTTGATGAATAATCGACTTCTCTAGCTCAAACGCCTTCGACGCGTGGGCTTTCTCCCTTATGGTTGAGTGGTACCTTATTTCAAAGAGTATTAAACTGACTTTTTAAGGCTCGTCGCATTTGGTTTTGTACTTTTCAAGGAAGAAAATGCATAACGAATTTGTACATAAATTGTACTCGAAATACGAAAAAAGAATAGTCTTATCGGAAATGCTCTGGAATATCATTTTTTCTAAAAGTAATTCTTTCAATGACAATTCAGATAAATTATTTAATATTTTTTTCATCAAATCACAACTATTGTTTGAATACAGTATTGCTTGTAATAACGAAGCGACCATGTCGTATGAAAATTTTGAAGTTTGATAACCTTGGTACGTTCAACGTGCCAAGGGAAAGAGAATATGGAATACTTGATGGAGAAGATTAACCCATCGATTTCTGTCAACTGTTAACCCATCAATTTCGAGCCGATAAATTGAAATGTAAACAAGGTTATCTAAAAGTCGACCGCTCAAAAAAATAGATATAAACTTTATAAAATGAAATTATTTCAGTTTTTGAAACCAGGAGATTTCCAACGTCGACTCGATTTTTGCAATCGGTTTCTAAAGGAATCTGAAGAAAATACGCAGTTTTTCCAAGTATCAGTAGTGGTGGAATGTTCAACATTCAAAATGAACATTGGTGGCCGAATATAAACCCACATTGCGATATAAATATTCACCGTCAAGGCCGATATGGGCTCAATGTATAATGTGCTCTGAAAGATAATCGTATATTAGCGTATGTGATTTTCTATATAAATATTCCTGGACAATTATATCACACAAATTGTAAATAACAACATTATCGATAGGTATTTTGATGAATTGTCTGTTGCTGAGAGGAGATGTGCCTATTTTCAACATGATGCAGCTTCCCCACATCAAACTATGGCCGTTGCTGATTCATTTGCCTTGAATTTCGGCAACAATTAGATTGGAAATAGGGGGTCAGTAAGCCACCCCTGGATTTTGTGCCGTTGGATTTTTCCCTCTGGAGATATATCAGGGATCTAATATGAAGAGTTGAAGCAAAATTTCATACATTGTTTTAATTCGCTTACCGATTTTCAAATTTCCAGTACGTTTCGCAGTATCCTCAGCCGTTGTGAATTATGCATAGAGAATAATGGCGATACATTTAAATACCTGATCATTTCCATTGAATTTCATTCCATATAATAGAATTTTTCGTTATATTTTGTTTTTAAATAATAGTCTAAGAGCCAAGGTTCCACATATTCACAATTTAGTAGCACTTCATATGCCGTAGGTGGAATGGGAATTCACAATTCCCTGACGGGCCCAGAATTCCAAAAGCATCAAAACTGAATCTCAAAACATGTTTGCATGTCTGCCGTTTCGATATCGAAAAATATAGATTTTTTTTTCAGAAAAGTTTAATGGTAGACAATTATTCCGCTTCCCACTGTATTTTATAGAATTTCAAAGCTTTGAAACTTTTTTACAACTTTTATCTTCATGACTCAAAAGAAATTTAAAAAAGTTTTCACATGTATTTATACTTTCATTGCCGGTACGAGTGGAAAAGTCAAAATCACCCTATTTACCACGACGATAAATTATTATTTGATCTGCCTGTATTTTAAAAACGACCCTTCTGTCAATTTTTTTAGATACAGTATAAGCTCTTTATTCGCAGGGTATATGTTCCGTGAATATGGAATGATAATTTGAATGAGATTATAGGGGATAAAATAAAAAATAAATATATAAAAATATCGAGTTAATTGAAGTTTTTGACCATATAGAATAATTACCTTCAGACTTAGGCAATGATTTAAAAAATTTTGTATTATTTTCTTTCTTGGCAGTTTTTAAAAGCTCCTTCAATCCAAACTGATATTCGAACCCTTCTCGTCCTATACCATTCGCAATTTCGGCAACGTTTGCAGTTGAAGTTTGAATTTGTACCAATTCTTCATTTTCCGCAGTTAGAACAGGACAGTTTTTTCAGCATGATTTCAATGTGTATGGGTTCAGTTCTTCCACTGATTTCTTCATGTTTAAGATACATCTTGCTATGTCAAATTTCTTCCAGCATTCCATAACATTTATATCAGGATCACATTCCATATTATCCAATATGATTTTGAAGGTTCGTCTAATGCAGTGTTTTTCAATATGTGGGTCCCGCCCCCTAGGAAGGTCGCGAAGCCTTCCTAAGGGGGTCGCGAAGCCTTACTTGGGTGATCTACGGCAAAAAAGAAATGACAAGGTTCTACACTACAATAAAATACAATATCAAAATCAGTGAGACATACATCGATGTATAGAATTCACAGTTTTGAAATCATACCAAATTAAGTTTCGCTTAAGTTAATGTCTAAACTTATAAACTAGTTGGTCATACCTTGCTCAAGTTGCTTACAATAAGACAAAAAGGATATCAATACTTCATTAATTTTTCTGAGTAATTGTTTCTCTAGATGTAGGTTTTGACTTAATCAGCGTAAATGCAGCCAACATTTTATTAGGACAGTGAATTCCAGCATAACTAAAAATTTTTCCTCTAATCATAACAATGACCTATCGAATGACACGGACGGTCGGCTTGACATGCGCCTCCAACTGACAGATGAGAAGCATTAGAAATAAATAGATACAAACATTCGGACAAGCTTTTGAATGAACAAGTAGATTTGAATTACTCACCCCTACTTAACTTGTTCAATTAGTTTTTATTACCTTTCATACTAACTGTACAATGGCTCGGTGTGGATTTTCCTGTTATTCATCCAACTTGTTCTACGATTTGTTTATAATACCATACTCTTCATTCTATTTTTCATTCTTGATAAAGCTGCTGTGTCAGCTAAACGTCGTCGAATTTTTTCAAATAAAGTGTAGATCAAAGTTAAACCTTGTGTTTTTATCTCAAATGTAATATAATTAACTGACAATTTTGTCATATTTATATTCAGAGCAGTATTCTATTCGATCGTTCACCACTTCACACAAAGGAAACTATTAATGAGTAACATTCAGTGTTACTTGACTAAGGTCCGTACACTGGATTTTTCCGGGGAGAAAGCCTCTGACACTACTCGTTGGTACATTGATATCATTGTCTGATGATGCTATAGTATGTATATATTCTGGTAGATTGATATATTCTCATAACATTTAACGTTATCCTATTATATAATTACTCCAGGATATGTTTTGATTATAATCATTGCCTGGCAATGGTATTAATTACCGGGTGGTGGATTTATATTTTTCATGAAATCAGTTTGATTGCATGAACAGGTATATGGGCAACTCGTCGGGGTAAAACCCCTATATATATATATATATATATATATATATATATATATATATATATATATACTGGATTTTTCCGGGAGAAAGCCTCTGACACTACTCGTTGGTACATTGATATCATTGTCTGATGATGCTATAGTATGTATATATTCTGGTAGATTGATATATTCTCATAACATTTAACGTTATCCTAATATATAATTATTCCAGGATATGTTTTGATTATAATCATTGCCTGGCAATGGTATTAATTACCGGGTGGTGGATTTATATTTTTCATGAAATCAGTTTGATTGCATGAACAGATATATGGGCAACTCGTCGGGGTAAAACCCCTATATATATATATATATATATATATATATATATATATATATATATATATATATATATATATATATATATACTTTGAGCGTCAACACTGTATCGAAACTCGTTTTCAACTTTTAGGCGACATTATAACTTAGGAAGACAACGATAGAGACGTGTTACTCGATCACAATTTTTGCAACGAATGGAGAAATGAAACAATTAAAAACGCAAAGCGGCTTTTACCAAAGGACGGAACGTCTAATAAGTGACATTTTACAATGTACTATACCACATGTAACTGAAACTAGAGCCACTCCCGTAACTATTTTTTATTTGGAATATTTTATGAAATTTGGGAATCGGATAGAAGACAACGTTATGAGTTTGATAACATTAATATGTTTGATATTTCGCTTCTGGTTATGCCGGAAACGATACCAACTTTCGATTTTAAAATGGAACACCCTGTTTTTTTCGCTTATTTTAATTGTTCATATCATTCTACGGCCTCTTGACATATTCTCGAAAGAAAAACAAACAATATTTTTTTTGCAATTTTCATCTTTCGTTCTAGGAGGCCATAAACAGTGACCATTGGTTCAACCGAACATCTCCTTTCACAAAAATACAAGGGTTTATTTAAGAATTTAATTGCTCATTTTTTACGGGGTGTCAGAGTTTTAAATTTCAGTTTTTCCTCAAAAAGTAAGTTTTCTTCAGAGACAACCATATCGGGCCACCCGGTATTACAGAAGCAGTATTTTTTTTATCTTTTTTTTATACCACTTACGTGACTCTATTCGTAATGGTTCCGGAGTTCTAGTGGAAAAATCCTAGGCAGGTTTTGCAGTTTCCCCATTCGCTAATAACAATAACTACGTTGGCGATGCAAAATTTTTGTTCATACTTATAATATTCTGTATCATAAATGTCAAAATTCCATTGTTGTTAATTATCCACATTGCGAATTAGTGAATTCAGTTCTGAATATGAATCAATACACTCAAAGTGAAAAACTCGAATGCTCCTTATTTATGGAGAGTAGAACCTATTCCTCGAAAATTGAACGAAAATGTCGTGAGGTGCAACCTGCTGAAGAGGAGGATTTCGTTATCGACGAAGATACTGAAATAGACATATTATTATTTGTTGATATTAATCCAACCATATCAACAAGAGAAATTTCCGAGGAACTTGAAATTAGCTACTAAAGCGTATGGAGCATTTTGAAACAACATGAGTACCGCTCATTTAAATATCAACTACACCAACACCTGTATGTTAACGATAGTGTTAGGTTAGATTTTATTCAGTGACGAATCACGTTTCACGAACAATGGGATGTTTAATAGGCAAAATACCAGGTATTGGTCGCAATAAAATGAGTACAGATATCGAGATGGAAACTTCCAAGAACGTTTTGGGTTTAATGTCTGGATGGGAAGATATTTAATAGGGCCTATAATTTTTAAACGTTCACTGACAAGGGAGATACTTTTGGAATTTGTGAGGACCCAAATATAAGATGAATTGGGGGAGTTGCCATTAGCTGTTGTGAATGAGATACATTTTCAACAAGATGGTGCACTTCCTCACAACACAAGGGAGGTCTCGCGGTATTTCGACGCAATTTTTCCGGAAAAATGGTTAGGTAGAAATGGTCCCAGCCAGATTGCCAGATTTGAGTCCACTAGATTTCTTCCTGTGGGGCCATTTGAAGAATGAGATTTACCAAACACCTGTTCGAACCAACAAGTATTGGAGAACCATTTGATACAGGCTATTGCAGGCATTAAAGCCCAACAGTTAATTAATGTTGTGAGGGAAATCATCAATCGTGTGCGATGTTGTGTTCGTGAGAATGATGGTATTTTTGAACATTTATTGTAATCATTTCGTTTTCGCTGTTCGCTATTTTGTTATCAATATTGACACCCCGTAAAAAATGAGCAATTGAATTTTTAAATACAATCTTGTATTTTCGTGATAGGAGATGTTGAGCTAAGCCAATTGTCTTTGTTCATGATCTTCTAGAACGAAAGATGAAAATTACGAAAAAAGATATTGTGTTTTGTTTTTCTTTCAAAAAATATGTCAGGAGGTCGTAGGATGAGACGAACAATTATAATAAGCAAAAAATACAGGGTGTCCCATTTAAAAATCGAAAGTTGGTATCGTTTCCGGCATAACCGGGAACTAAATGTCAAACATATTAATGTTATCAAATTCGAAATGTTGTCTTCTATCCGATTCCCAAATTTCATCAAAATATTCCAAATAGAAAAAAGGGGTGGCCTTAGTTTCAGTTACACCCAGTATGCATTGTAATAAGGTCGCTTTACTCAAACATTTTGTTTGTTTACATTCTCAAAAATACCGACCTCGGCGAAAACGGCATATGTCGAAGGAAAAGCCGAACCAATGTAGTGGCGATATCATTTAAAAACATATTTTGGGCTTAGTAGTAATAAGGTCTAAGTGAATTTAACAACGCTTTTACAAAGGATACCGAATCCTATTTATTAATACTTATGTATGAACCGTGAATAAAGAAGTCTTTACAGCAAGTATTGGCTTTCACGCACATGTTCCGAATACCATTTACAGTCTGGAAAATCAGGAAGACCTTGTTCGCCCAGCCCAACATATTTTGCAGTAACATGGTAGCTATGAATTTCCATTGAACTCCATACTTCAGCTAACACATTTCTGCGAACTCGAAATTAGATTTTTCTAATTGTTCATTAATTGTAACCCCACGCTTATCCAAATGGGACCCAAAATGGTCATGAGGCAATATTAAACCAGCCAGTTCCTGACTAAGTGGAGCCATTCTCCTCTCTACTCTGTTATACGCACTTCGAGCATTGGTGGCTGAAACAATGCATCGAGATCATGTCGGTCAAAGTGTTGTATAGCAAACTCTATGACTTTTTGATAGCGCGGATTTTCATCTGGGCCTCCATCAACAGTAATGATCACCACAGGTTTTACCAAACCACGGTCAGTTTTAGCTAATTATTGAGACTCTTTAAGGTCGAGAAACGTCTTAAAATCCCGAGCATGCGTATAAGCAGAAGATGTACTATGCTTTCCACTTCGAATAGCGATGTATGTTGGGCCAAAATATCCAACGGCTTGCGGTTGTCCTAGCATACCGGAAGTGATTTTGATACCAGCATATACAGATGGTATTAATTTATGCCGTTCAGCGATTATCCAGTCATGATCAGGCAATTTGATTCTATATTCCATATGCATTAGAAGAGGTGCTTGCTTATTTCCCGCAGTTACTCAAATAGGAACCCGAGCTTTATCATCTTGGGACGTGAAAAATACTTGATCTGGTCCAAGTATGTATGCTATGTGGCTTTTGTGGTGATCACTCTGAGCCCGAATGAGCTTAACAGAGACTGTCGATACATGTCTGCGTTCCTCTGCAGAATTAGATTTTCTGGGAATCAAACGAAGATATGTTCCACTTCGACTGATGTCAAATCCTATTTTACGTAATTCTTGTGTGAGTTTATCAAGACTCTTTACGCTGCGAATAGATTCCGTTCGTCTTCTATCATCTGCTGCACTTCCAAATAAAGCAATATCCGCAATTGTTTTCAATAGTAATGGTTGATCGTTTTCTGGGCTAGGACGTCCCACGGATTCCCTCATAGATAGTTTTTCTTTATTTCTGGATTTTCATGACAGATATCTTCTAACTTTCTTTTCATACCATCCCTGTGTTTCTTCTGGGCAACTGCGTTTTGAATCTTTCTGTTTTAAGACTGTTTTGCTGCTTTTAATTCCTCGCGCAACTTAATGATCTGTTTATCAACTTCAGTATGGTTTGGCATAGTATTTCTGTCAGAATACAAAGCATTCAGATCTTTTTCGAGTAGAGCAATCTTATTTTTCAAAGCTTCCTGAGAAGGTTACGCTCTCTGTTTATCTGTATTTTTTTTTGTTTCGCATTGCTGTTCTGATTCAACACTGAGTTTTAATTTATCTTCTTCCTGTTCTTGAGTATTTGAAGCTGGCTGTATAATTTGTGTCTTTTCTGCAAGCTTGTTGGACGTCGTTGTCTAAAAATTGAAACATTCTAAAGGTACTACTACTACATTATCTTATTAATCGACAAAAATATAAAGATGTGACTAAAAAGGGTAATTTACATTTTGCCCATTGTAGTGAGTACATACTGTTTTTAATTAAAATTCATTAATCCATTAAGTGTTTCCATTTAATATGAGCAGTGCTGAGAACCCAAGAAACTATTATATACCTACATTTTTCAGAGAAAACTCATTAATTATATAATTATTAATATACAATTATTTTTTGTTTATAAATCCTTTTACTTATTGTATCAAAAGACTTCTTTAGCCTACATAAAAAACTGCATGTAAAGGGCACAGTCGGGAATGAAAGCCATAAAATACAGTAAACTAACACCCTGTATTTTTGTAACCAATCGTCAGAGACAATCATATAGAATAAATCTAATATAATAAACATACTTCGAGGTGGGCCATAATATCTTGTAATGATCGTCTAAATTAACAAAAATAAAAGAGAAAGTTTTGACCATTCCCAATATTTCGATGTAGTATTCATACCTATAGAGGTTGTTTATCAGTCTCACCTTGGAAAAAAATGTAGTAGATTGGATTTATTCTTATTCGCTTCTTGCAATTCTTCAATTCTCTTCGATACAATAATATCAAGTTCCTTGTCGGACTTTGCTTGTAATTTATAATTACGCCACACGTCGTTAACTAACTTCTGTATATTTTGTACTTTCATATTTGTATGAGATTTTTTTAAAATTTCAAACAATTTTTGGTATAACTTGGATTTGTCTATTTGAAACGACATTTTAATAATTGAATTGAAGGTAATACCAATGTTAACTTGCTTTGCAATGCTAAGAATACGTCTACCTACTCGTTGTATCCAAATGAAACATTACACTGGGTAAACATTGACGCAGAAGTTTAGACAAGTGCGTGCGGTAAAATTCCTCTAATCGGTTCTAAGAGAGTATACATGCATTACTTGTTGTAGGGGAATCCCCGAAAATGCGTTTCGTTTTCAAGCATAGACAATCTGTGGGTTGCCATATGTGTAAAAAAGTAAATAAGTACAGATGACGTAATCATCATCTAGACCCCCCTACTCCCCATGTCATCAAAAATAAGCAAAGCAAAGACCTTCCCTAGTGCCTACGTAATGCTTGAACGCCCCCTTGGCCGCGAATATGGTTTTTTATCCACGAATAGTGGAAACGCGAATGTGGGAAGCACGAATAAGGAGCTTTTAGCGTATATATGTATAATAATGATATAAATAACGAATATGAATTGCAGCTTTGCTAAAACACCAGTTCCCTGCTAGATGAATATTGAGGGAGTCGAAATCGTACGCCTTCATTAGCAGGACTGAGAAGCTATTAGATCGTCTGCCTATATGTCAGAACCGGCCTAAGTGTAATATAATTATAATTTTCAACTTCGCTGAAATAACACAAATTTGTATAAAATTTTGAAGCTTTGAAATTGTATAAAATAAACTAGTAAACCGGAATAAGTGTGCCATTAAATTTTTCTGTGAAAAAAATTTCATATGTTACGATATCAAAACGGCAGACAAGCTGCGGTCACGTTTGGAAGTCAATACATTCTGTCAAAGAAGTACTGAGAATTGATTATTTAAAAAAGTCATTTTGATGCTTTTCGACTTCTGGGCATGCCCAAAGGAAAACTCGAAGGGAATTGTGAATTCCCATTTCACTTACGGCAGGTGAAATAGTATAACTACCATTAATATGGAATTATGAATCTGCGGAACGCAGGCTCTTAGTCTATTACGATTGCATGTTACTTTTCAAAATATTCTTACGGCATGGTGAATTCGTATTACAAGCTATAATACTTAATTTATCTGAATTGTCACTGCAAAAATTTTGAATAGACATAGAGTTACTAGAGAAAAGAAGGAAAAGTTATACAATTTTCAGTTTTTCCTTATATCATGTCCTGGATGATGAAACTGTTTGCACATGTGATTTATCATTCAGAAGAAAAAACTCTTTAACGAAATGGGTGTTACCTATGATTTATATTTAAAAGAACGCAAGTTTGCATTATAACTCAACAACCGCACGTCGTTCGACTCCACGTAAAAATATGCCTGTATAATGTTAAAACCATTTTTATAACCGAGATATTGAGTCTTGACTGATTCCGAAAATTTTCAAAATTTTCATAAACTCGAAAACGAGAAAAGCTAGTTCGAATCTGTTTACGGTGATGAATTTCTCACGCAAAAAGAATTCAGAAAAGTTGGAGCCATTATCGTTTATTAACAATATTTCACGAAATCTATCCTTCTAGTTATGTAATTTTTGATTATCTCCTCAGTCCTATTTATTACTTGCTTGCTATGTAAAATCTTCATCATTCAATCATATTGAACTTGTACAGAAGGGTATGTTGAGTGGTGTTTTCTATATTGCGTTTAAATTTTTAGATGTGTTTGTCGTTAATATTTATAAACCTCCTGGCGAAATCTGGCCCATCAATGTCGGTATTATTTGTCCCCACCCTGCTATCTATTGTGGTGACTTCAATTGCCATCACAATCAATGGGGTTATACAGAAAACGACAGGAGTGGTATTTCATTAGTTCAATGGATGGAAACAAATGATTTTCAACTTCGATGCGAAGGCAAAGGGCACTTTTCATTCTGCCAGATGGAATCGCGACTATAATCCTGATCTTTGTCTGGTTTCTAACGACTCTGAATTGTTTCCTCTTCCTGTTCGTCGTAAAGTACTTTCAGATTTTCCTCAGAGTCAACACAGGCCAGTTATTATTTCGTTAGGTTTCAATTTACATTTGCAGATTCATTAGAAAAACCAAGAATTTCAAAAAAGCTCGTTGGAAATATTTCACTAAACAGGTAGATAGTGATTTGAGATGGGTTTCCCCTTGGGTAGAAATTATTTCCGGTTTATAGGAGTTGTCAAAAATCCTGCTAAAAAACATATTCGCAGAGGCTTTCGAAAGGATTATATACCTGGGTGGTCAGAGGAATCAAATGTTTTTTATAAGGATTATCAGCAAAATCCTTCCAGAGAGAAAGCCAATGCATTCCTTCGTTCTTTGAATGATAGCAGAAAAAATAAATGGAATGAGTTGATGAATGGTATGAATTTTCGTCATTCTAGTAGAACCTCCTGGGATTTGTTGAGGAAATTAGGCAATGCTGATCCCGTTTCAAAAACTCCGTCTAATATGAATCCGAATTCTGTAGCATCTAGGCTTGTTAATGTCTCTAAAAGTGTGAAGATTAGTAGATATGACAGGAATAGAATGGAACGATTCTTACATAGAAGGAGGAGGGATGCGATCACGGTTGAGGATTGATTGAATCCTTTTGAGGAAGAAGTGCTCAAATCTGCGATAAAATCTACTAAAGTTCGTAAAGCTCCAGGATTTGATGGCATTTTCCCTGAATTTTTTAAACATCTAGGAAATAACGCTAAAAAGTGGTTACTATCCTTTTACAATGACATACTCAGCTCAGGTAGTATTCCCGTTGAATTTAGGCTAAAGTTATTGCCATTCTCAAACCTGGGAAAAATCCAGAACTTCCTAGTACTTATCGACCTATCAGTTTACTTTCTGTTTCTTTTAAAATTTTAGAAAGACTTCTTTATCAGAGGTTAGAACCAATCATTGACAGAGCTCTGTCCACTTCTCAGGGAGTTTTTCGAAAAAACTGGAATAGTTCTGATCAGATTTTAGGTTTATCCACTTTCATTGAGACAGGATTTCAGAGAAAACTTAAAATAGGCGCTGTATTTGTAGATCTCTCTTCGGCATATGATACAGTTTGGAAGGATGGTTTAGTTTATAAACTCTTTGAAGTAGTTCAATGTGGAAAAATTGTAAAGTTGATTGAAAATATGTTATCTGATAGAAGACATCGAGTTTTTATCGGTGAGAAAAGCAGTAGATTTTACACTCTCAATGATGGCCTACCAGGGATCTGTTCTTGCACCTCTACTTTTCAATTTATATATGTCTGACATCCCTGAAACTTCCACTACAAAGTTTATTTATGCTGATGATATTGCTTTGGTTTTTCGACACTATGACTTCGAAACAAATGAGCAAACACTGACTTCTGATTTAGAAATTCTGAACATTTTCTTCAAAAAATGGCGTTTATGTCCAAATCCTTCGAAAACTGAGGTTTCTTGTTTTCATCTGAATAATCATGAGAAGGGTAGGCAACTAAGAGTAATCTTCAATCAATCACTATTAATTCATGATTTCACTCCAACATATCTTGGTGTAAGGCTTAATCGTTCTTTGACTTTCAAATTTCTTATTGATAAATTATGTCAGAAGTTGAAAACAAGAAACAATATACTACTACTAGCTGGATCTAATTCGGGCGCCCGAGTCTCTACTTTGCGAACTACTGTTTTAGTTTTAGTATATTCAGCAGCAGAATATTGCTGTCAGGTGTGGTTGAATAGTGCTCATGTCAATAAGATTGATTCTCAGTTGAACTGTTTTATGAGAGTTATAAGTGGATGTATCAGTTGAACTGAACTACCCCTTGGCTTCCGGTTATTTGTAATATAGTTCCTTCCCATATTCGCAGGAAATTAGCTCTTAAATCGTCTTGGGATAAGTATCACTCATTTCCAGAAGTTTTTCTGATAATACACGATCTTCAAAATCCACCTAACCTGAGATTGAAATCTAGGAGACCTATTTGGTCAATTGACTTTTTGCGGGTGAAGGCTGTTGATTTTTGGAAAACTGAATGGCAGGAAGTTGATGTTTTTAATAAAGTTCTCATAGAGCATCGTTCCAAAAGGGTTGCAGGTTTCGATATAAGTAGGAAAAATTGGTGTACATTAAATCGTCTCAGGACAGGACATGGTCGTAATAATAGTATGTTGTACAAATGGAATACTGTAGAAAGTCCGGCATGTGAATGTGGCGCAGCTGAAGAAACAATAAGACATTCAGTACTCGATTGTCCTATTTACCATTTTACGGGTGGTTTTCAAGAAATTCATTCCGTTTCAGATAATTTCATCAACTTTAAGTCTATTTAGGAGATTAGTTTTTGCTCCCCCTTAGTGATTTTTTCCCTTATGGTGTATGTTGATGAGGCAAGGGCTACACCCATGTAGGGCTTCATTCCCAAAAGGTGTATGAGATGTTCCCTGTTGAAAAACAGAGGAGCATTAGTTAAGTTCTTAGATTGAAGTGAGTTAGGTATGTTTTGATGAAATATTTTTCTGCTGGTTTTCTTTTTCCATTGTTACAAATTTTTCCAGTCCCAATCCCCCTTCCTTTTCACCCTTGTCTTCGTGAAGAAGTCCTGGACATCATGGAGAGCAGGATGACAATGAGAGAATGAAGCTGTTAAGCAGAAAAATTTTTGGTACTATTTTGTACACACGACACTGACACAACATAAACAGACAAGCTATTGCTAGTGCAATAGCGACAGGGAAACGAGTTTTTTTCACAGGTTTTTTCACTCGTTTACTGAAGCATACGCAAGATAGTATGGTTCCCCTGTTACATTCGCTGTGCTCACACTTCAGGGACAATCGTAGGAGACATGATGCGAGATTAGATGCCTGATTAAGGAACGGGAATGGTCTGTTTTTCTGCTGGTATTTTATTTATTCGCTTGTTTTTTACAATTGTGTTTTTCTGACACACACCAAAATTATAGCTAAAAGCATTTATTGTAAAAACAATTATTCTAATTTTTGTAAATCCTCTCTTTTCAAAGGAATATGACAATGAATATTGTAAATATCATTATACACTGCCCAACAAACTTCGAAGAAGAATTATAAGCATCGTGAAATATTCAATACATTCTGTCAAAGAAGTACTGAGAATTGATTATTTAAAAAATCTGCTTAAAAAGATTGTCAAATTTTTTGTTGTTGCCAAGTTGGCACAACTGTATTCTATACTCACGCGGAGTTTGAACGAGATCACAAATATGTTTTTTCCATTTTTACAATGGATTAAAATATCGAACAAAGAGTTTGTCTCAAATTTTGTATTACAAAAGAAATTACCTATGGCTTTTAGGCATAAATATCATAAGGTGACTTGTCTAATAGACTGTTCAGAAATTGAAGTACAAAAGCCTTCAAAGGCCTTAAATCAAGCTCTTTCCTGGTCTGATTACAAGAAAGCCAACACAATTAAGTACCTCATATCTTGTACCCCTAATGGTTTAATCAATTATATTTCAAATGGTTATGGCGGCCGAATAAAAGACACATGCATTGTGGAAACTTCAGATTTCTCAAAACATTTGCAACCTAATATGTGCATTATGGCAGATAGAGGATTTAAACATGTGGAAGTGTATTTACGTAAAATGGGCGTGCTATTAGTACGGCCTCCAAGTGTTGTATCTGGAGCGAAGTTAACAAAAGCTGAAGCCAAAGAAACTAAACAAATAGCTAGTTTACGTATTCATTTTCAGCGGGTAATACGTCGATTACGTGAATTCAACATGTTAAAACTACATGCATGTCTTAACTTAAGTTTGGTTAAAGTTCTTGACGATGTAATAACTATAGCCTGTGGTTTGATTAATATACAAGATTCTCTTATTAAATAAAACAATGATTAAATTTCTGAATTTTTATTTTCTATACTTTTATATATCAATGGATATACATGGAATTTCCAAGATGTTATTAATACTTTTGAGAAAACTTGATAAATATTCACCATCAAAGTTTATGCATTAATTTCTACGTTTTCATTAATGAAAAAATTGGGATCTGCAACACAAAAGTAACATTTTTTTAGTCCACTTAAATGCATTTGTATTTGGACAAAGCAATTCTTGCTGGGTTTTCCATTTTTTATGGGCAGTTTTATTGCTTAAAGCGCATTTTATCTTTTATATTAAACAATGCTATCTTGACACAACCCATCAAGAGAACTTGCTAACATTGGGTATTTTTGAGATATGAAGAGACCACAATTCTTGATATTTTTCCCGAGTTTCTTGCCAACTATTTCTCGTACCTCATTTTCTAAATATTACCCCGTTTCATGACTGGTGTGTCTGGTATCTTACCCCCATGATGATAGAAATCTGAGTCCCATCATCGGTCTGGCACCGCCTTACTTCATAAGCTTTAGAAGCTGTTACTCTGCCATACCTGAGTTCGTATCAGAGGTTATTTTTGAACTGGTCCCTGGTTTCAGCTTCAATCTTATTGGTAAGGTCAACTGTCAAGTTGACTTTACTCAAAAATGAGTCACAACTCTCTGTTTTATATTTAAAGACCAGTTGTTGCATTGAGACACTAAATAATTCATTACCATTATACTCGTGTTGGTACTTTAGTAGCTGGCAGTTACTAAAATTTCTCTTTTTTCCTTCCTCTAAAAATTTTTCAAGGACTGTGTAGTTAGAAGGCAACATAGGGCTACCTTTAGATAAATCTTTGGCAGATATAAATTTCAAGGTAGTGCCAACTCTTGACAGTTTTGATTTCTGCCAGTAACATTGGACTTCTGTGCATGAAGGTTCTTCGCTTCGTTTATGGACCCACATAAGTAGTGCTATGGCATGTTTGCACCCACCCTGGGCAGCAACACAATCATGACATTCAATTGATGTTCTCTTTCTTCATCTTCATCAACTATCAGTGTAACAGCATATAGTTTTACATGAACTTTATGCTCTGGGCAAATCTTGCGTTTGATTGTGCAAATGTTTCTTTCCCGTTTTAGTTGCACATAACTAATTGCATCATCTCCATATGAAGGTCTCGAAGACTTGAAATAATATAAATTAATTAGAACAAATACATACACACTGTCGAATCAAACATGTTTATTTTTGAATGTAGACTTATTTAGAAGTCAAAAACTTTGTGTGTCAACCTAAAGTCTAAAACTACCACCACTCGTCATATTTAGGTGTTTCGAAGTTATACAAATTTTCTCGTTTTGTTAGGTAATAACTCTAAAATAGCAAACAGATACCTATACTTCAAGGGAGCTAACCTCAAAAATAATGACAAGTTTATTGTAAAAGAACCTATGAAAGTAAAACAAAATAAACTTCTACGAGTTTAGAACGAGTCTGATCACTACTTGATCATATTTGTATCTAGTGTTAAAGATAAATACAAATAAAATATACTTACAAAGAGGTTTTCACGTTTCTAAATTCGGACGAGCAAAATACTTTATTTAATGCGAGGAACTCGCCCAACATCAATAAATAGATCCTGGGCAAATTTGAGCTTGCCTTAACAAAGCCTGGTTCCATTGTTGTAGATAGATTCGTGTTGTAAAGTCGATAAACCACAAAAAACAAATATAAAATCAATGGTTACTCGCAATCACTAGTAGGTAATCAAAACACAGTGAAGCTTACATAAGTATGACGTCATGCGCTGTGATTGGCGTTTCAGTCAAAATGGCCGATTGCAGTATTTTACTCTTTTATTTTATTGAAAATCTTTTTAATCTCAATTTTTTAAATAAAACAAAATCAGTTTTTTAAATCCTTTGAATGTTTATTTTCCCCTAAAGTCACTAAATCTTTGATTATGTCATACTATCGTCACGCCTATTGTGAGTAATATCAAAATATAATTTCCTGGTTAACAATTAAGTAAACTAACTCAACCAGACTGAATTATGACTTTTCGGAACAATTCATTTTCGTAACAACAGAAGTCGTTAATATGTTCAATTTGACAAGGTACATATAAACCTTGCGAAAATCTCTTAAAAAAAGATGATTGTCTCGTACAATTTCCTGAAAGCGCACTTGACAGTCTGGCAGGAATTCAATTCTTACGTTTAATAGAATCCTCTAAAATTAAATCGGAGGTCAACGGATTTTCCGTAAACTTTATAAATAAAAAAGAATATCTTCAAGTCGAAGTAACTGAATTAGATTTTGGCTGCGACTTACGGAAACATTGTTGCATCTGTGTTTCGTTCCTTTCAGTCGATCCAGTTCATATTATTCTACGCGTAGATTTTTTACGAAGGTTCCTTCGATTCCGGGTATGAAAAGTTACCTAGCGAAAATCCATGACAAAGAGAGAATGTGTAAAGATCATTTGGCTTATTCAAAGATACGAGATTGTATTTCTTTATGTTTCTTTTCTTTCTATTATGTTGAGGTGAACCTGATCACCTTATCGTTTCAAATTTTTTTTGCAAGGTTTAAATTGGGTGTCCTTTGTGAACTACAGTCTGGTAAACATAGGAGCTGAGTACATATTTTCGATATTTCTATCTTTCAGGGGAAATGATATAAATTTTATCTAACAGTTTCGCAATAATTCCGAAAATTAGCACTGTGAAAAATTATTAAAAACTACATTGTGCCAAGAAATTAACGCACAAAATGGAAAATTCAAATTTATTCAAAAGTTTGGATATGTTGAATTGATCCTTCAGTTATCCACCTGCACTAAGGATTCCTTGAAAACAATTGGAATTAAATTGAAATAAAACTAATAATGAAAAATGTAAAACCTTTAGAAAAAATCAAAGTTCCCAAAAACCTTTCAATATTGGATGTTTCCAACCCTGGCGAAAATTATTGAATGACATTGTAATGGTTTTGTTTCTAATTTGATCTAAAATTGGAGAAATATTTCAATTCTACTGGAACTAAGAAATTTAACTAAAGACGTTTAATGAGATTCAATTAAACAAAGACTAGTTGAAGAAAATTACAATTGACACTACCTACAATACCTATGCCTAGCTATATCAGATACCCTTAATCTCAGTGTATGAGATCTTCGTCTAGAACCTAGGTCCTAGATATAGCTATATAATACTCATTCACTTCAATCAACTAGCTTTATTACAAGATAAATGTCAAAATCACAGTATCTGATTAATAATTTACTAACTCTAATCAAGGTAACTAATACAAAAAATGAGATAAAAACACAAGGTTTAACTTTAATCTACACTTTATTTGAAAAAATTCGACGACGTTTCGCTGACACAGCAGCTTTATCAAGAATGACAAACAGAATGAAGAGTATGGTATAATAAACAAATCGTAGAACAAGTTGGATGAATAACAGGAAAATCCACACAGAGCCATTGTACAGTTAGTATGAAAGGTAATAAAACTAATTAAACAAGTTAAGTAGGGTGAAGAATTCACATCTACCTGCTCATTCAAAAGCTTGTCCGAATGTTTGTATCTATTTATTTCTAATGCTTCTAGGAGATCTTATTTTGAACTTTTGATTTTATATGTAATATGTCAAAGTTTTTATCGAATGAATGGTTTTCTTTTATTAGGTGGTTTGAATAATTTGAATCAGATTTATTTTATCGAAGCTACGTTTATGTTCAGATGTTCTTATGCCAAAACTCCTATAGGTCCTACCGATATAAATTTTATCACAAGAACCGCAATTGAGTTTATAGATTCCTGATTTACTTGATTTTTCAACACGAGATTTATTATTTTAATATGTTTACCTAAGTTATTAGAAAATTTGAAAGTTATATTAAGATTTTGTTTGACGGGAAAGGATTTAATATTTGTACTTGCAGAACCGCAGAATGTTAAACTGTTGAATATTTTATAGTCTTTATGAATAGGATATACTTCATTTATTGCTTTCTGATAAAGTTTTTACGAATGATTAGATCTATCATATCCGGATTATATGAATTATTAATGGCTATCTGTTTGATGATGTTTAACTCTTTATTATAATCTTCTACTGATAAAGGTAAATTGAGTAACCGATGTACCATGCTGTTTAAAGCTGCAACTTTGTGTTGAATTGGATGTAATGAGTAGTTATGTATAATTGTATCAGTATGTGTTGGTTTACGAAAGACCGAAAAACATGATTATTATTTTGTTTAGTGATTTTCAAGTCCAAAAATTAATGGAATCGTTCTGTTCAATTTCTATCGTGAATTTAATGTTCAAATGGATGGAATTAATGAAATTAATAAATAAGTCTAATTGACGAGTAATTCCAATGAAACATACTAAAATGTCGTCAACATATCTATACCAATAAAGAAATTTGGAAATGAGTGGATGTGTATGAATTTTCTGTTCAATGTTATTCATAAAAATCTCTGCTAAAAGTGGACTCAAAGGATTTCCCATGATCAAACCATTTTCACTACTGTAATAGATGTTGTTGAAAGAAAAATAATTTTGTTCAATCCAAACGTCCAACAGATTCAATATTTCTGATTTAATTATGTGGTTAAGATGATTCGAATTCAACATGTTTTCGATTAATATTTTGACATCACCTGGAGGAACACTTGGGTATAAATTCTTAGTATGTTTCATTGGAACTACTCGTCAATTAGACTTATTTATTAATTTCATTAATTCCATCCATTTGAACATTAAATTCACGATAGAAATTGAACAGAACGATTCCATTAATTTTTGGACTTGAAAATCACTAAACAAAATAATAATCATGTTTTTCGGTCTTTCGTAAACCAACACATACTGATACAATTATACATAACTACTCATTACATCCAATTCAACACAAAGTTGCAGCTTTAAACAGCATGGTACATCGGTTACTCAATTTACCTTCATCGGTAGAAGATTATAATAAAGAGTTAAACATCAACAAACAGATAGCCATTAATAATTCATATAATCCGGATATGATAGATCTAATCATTCGTAAAGAACTTTATCAGAAAGCAATAAATGAAGTATATCCTATTCATAAAGACTATAAAATATTCAACAGTTTAACATTCTGCGGTTCTGCAAGTACAAATATTAAATCCTTTCTCGTCAAACAAAATCTTAATATAACTTTCAAAACTTCTAATAACTTAGGTAAACATATTAAAAATAATAAATCTCGTGTTGAAAAATCAAGTAAATCAGGAATCTATAAACTCAATTGCGGTTCTTGTGATAAAATTTATATCGGTAGGACCTATAGGAGTTTTGGCATAAGAACATCTGAACATAAACGTAGCTTCGATAGAAAAAATCTGATTCAAATTATTCAAACTACCTAATAAAAGAAAACCATTCATTCAATAAAAACTTTGACATATTACATATAAAATCAAAAAGTTCAAAATTAGATCTCCTAGAAGCATTAGACATAAATAGATACAAACATTCGGACAAGCTTTTGAATGAGCAGGTAGATGGAATTCTTCACCCCTACTTAACTTGTTTAATTAGTTTTTATTACCTTTCATACTAACTGTACAATGGCTCGGTGTGGATTTTCCTGTTATTCATCCAACTTGTTCTACGATTTGTTTATTATACCATACTCTTCATTCTGTTTGTCATTCTTGATAAAGCTGCTGTGTCAGCGAAACGTCGTCGAATTTTTTCAAATAAAGTGTAGATTAAAGTTAAACCTTGTGTTTTTATCTCATTTATATCATGGATCTACATCAAGTAACGGCCTCCACAATTCAAACAAAAATAATACAAAAAAATTAACTTAACTAAAAAGATTAACCAGTACCAATAAAAGGAGTCTCAGACGAGATGAAGTCAAACTATATATTATAAATTTTCAATTCGAAACAATTTGAGCTTTTCAACAAAATGAAACTCAATGATAGAGCTCAGTCAACAATTAACGAAGATAGAAAAGAAGAATTTGATCATTAAGAGAAACACTTAGCTTTTTAGGAATGAGATTAATTCCCACTTGATTGATGGTTACTTGATTGGCTGAATATCGTTGACTGCCCTACTTGGCAAGACTAGTTTCCTTAAAGACGTGGTTAGTCCAGTCGTAAGATATCAAGTTTTGGCATAAAGATGAAAACTCAAATATCTTGACGGTGAAAAAAATTTAAACAATACCATATCTCTCGAATATATATTTTTAAAATGAACAGAATGAATTTGACTTACCCGTGGAATAGTAGATATCGATCTAGGTTAATTTAACAAAAGAAAATTCGAAATCTCTCCACTCGCTAATTGAATTCGTTGTCAAGGAAATCCGGCAAAATTACCGACTACTTATAACGCCTCAGATGATTGGAATTTATCCAGAAAATCAAAGAATACTTAATTTCTATTACTGAAAATTTTTCACTCCAATCGCTACAACACTGCTCCTATAAAATTACAAAGGATTCCGAAGATTTCTAAATGGAAAAGAGAGAATCTAATGAATTCCGAACTTATATAGACTCGGTTCTATAAACAACCATTGATATAAAAAAAAATTAATAAAAAGCAAATTATTCTTTTCACAAAAATAAAGTGGAAACGAAACATATAATAAGTAACTGTTTTCCGTTCTCCCACAGAAACGAGAAAACGATCTTCTTTCAAGTACTGACTTCACAATTAACCGGTGAATAACCTAGATCAATAGCAGCGACACCTTACGGATATAATTATAATTTTCATTGGGTACCATTACCTTTAGATTTCTGATTCGAATTTCAAACTGTTTGAATATTTGAACTTGATGAAATGAGATTGAATTATTAATAAAATTATGAAAACTGAGTTTAAAAGATATAATGATTAATTCAAGAAATCGGACTGTTACAACATCTACGATTCATACACAAACACAATAAATAACCTTATAGCATTCTAATCTATTTCCTTCCAATTTTCGATCAGCCTATTCCGATCCCCATTCACGGTGACTGGCTGGTCTTGCTGGCTTCTATTGAGAATATCATATCTTAGATATTTCAAATGGGATTGAGGTCTGGACTTCGTGAAGCCCATTATATCAAAGTGATTTCGTGATCTCCAAGGTAGTTTCTTACGATATGAGCTTGGTGAGATCTGGCATTAACGTGCATAATCAAAAAGTTTTCAGAAATTGAATATTTATGGCCTTCACATGATGTAAATCCGTTTCAAATGATGAATAAAAGAAAATTTGATTTACACTTATTTACTGTATTTGTAACGTGTTTCGATGACACAGCTACTTCATTCGACAGATGCAAAATGCTTACTAAACTAAGGTATACAACTTTTATATGAGATAGAACAGGGGTCTCCAAACTACGGCCCACCAGTGCCATCAATTCGGGACCCTTAAAAATATCTGCCCCAGTTGTTGTGCCGTGAATACTATGAATATCAAGCAGTTCTTCATACACATCATAGCTCCACGAAAAAAAAAACCCCTGAGCAGTATCTGACACATCCGTTGACTCATCCAAGGCTAGAGAAAACCACTCAAGATGTCCATTTTTGTCAGACAGTGGAGATGATATATTTTCCGTGATATCTTGCACCCTCCGAGTCACGGTGTTTGCTGACAACCTTTCAATAAATTTACCTTTTCGGGGCATACTTCTACCGCTACTGCAATCAACCAGTCTTTTATCGTTTCTCCATCGGTGAATGGTTTTCCACGTTTTGCAATTTCAAGAGCCACACGAAAGCTGGCGCGAGTTGCAGACTCTTGCTCAGCATTTGCTTTGGTAAACAAAGATTGCTGCAATTTCAGTCCGCGCTTCAAAGTTTCAAATTTTTCCGTCCGCAAACCTCCTGTATATTTAGAGTAATTTTGAAGATGTTTCGATTCAAAGTGACGTGTGATGTTATATTCTTTGAGAACAGCTATGGTTTCATTACAAATAAGACATAGCGCCTTATTATTGCACTCAATCACAAAATACTGAAAGCTCCATTTATCTTGGAACGTTCTGCATTCACTGTCTATTTTTCGCTTCTTTTCCATACTAATAAATCAAACATAAAACAAGTCTGAAGAAATACTCTTACTTATGCACGGGTGTTACTTTATTTCACAATAGGCAGTTTTGCTTCCTTCGCCTTTCCCACGCAAATTGACTCGAAATGGCACCGATAGCCTTTTTATACCTATGCAATTACTACCATCTGCAAGTGATCGAAAAAACTAGTCAGAACCAGAACTTTTTCGAGCCAATGCGGAAATTCTCAAACCTGTTAGTATTTAGTGGGTAACCGAAATAGATAGTACCTGCCTCACAGACCTGCATAGTTTTACTACTCGCCACTAGATGTCCCTACTTGTCACAATATACTGAATACACAATCAATAGTAATTAAAAGGCAAAATGCCTATGTTTGCTTAGGTGGGCAGAAAGATTAAAATTGTTTTGGCCCTTGGAACGTACCAAAAAAAATATTATGGCCCTAAGGCTTCAAAGTTTGGAGACCCCTGATCTAGAAAATTGAAATAAAATTTTTCTGTCTTCTTGAATATCATCTCTTCTAGCATCGTAATATTGACTTCTGGTCTTATTTGCTAGTTTGATATGCACCAGGGGCTCCCAATTGCCGTCCTGACTATCTTGTTTAGTGTCTTTTGTAATATTCTTTTCCTGTGGGATTTTGTTGTCGCGAACCGTATTTCTCCCGCGTATGTTATACTAGGTAAGATGATTGTTTTTATGATTTTCATTTTGTTCTCTAATAACAGTTTGGTGCTCCTGTTGAGGGGGGATATAGATATCCTTGCACCTGCCTCGCTTTCTTTGCGTTTTCTTCTATTTGACTGTGGAATTTCAGGTTTTTGTCTGACAATACTACAAGGTATTCTGCTTTGTTTCTCCATTCCACTTTCTGGTTGGCTAGTTTTACAATAAACGAATTATGATAAGGGCAGGTATCATTTAAAGACATCAAATATGGAAGACTAAGTCGGTCATACTGGTCGTTCAGAAGATTATCTCTATGTTGGATTAGTTGAAGTTTGAAAATTTCGATTCTAAGAAGTCTAACTTTCGTGTCTTAGGTATACTGTGAATAATTTGAAGATATCTATGGGTGGAAAATGCCATTTTCGATACATTGTGAAGCAAAAGTAGATTGGTCGGTTCTCAGGTTATTCTAATCTGATTGATGCTATTTGTATCTAGTTTTGAATGAACGACCAGTCTGACCTATATAGACGCCTTCACAATCTATACAGAACAACTTGTAAACTCCAGTATTGTCAAATCTATCGCTATTTTATCTTTACTTTTGAAAAATTCTCGGAAAGTTTCATGTGGGCTTTGAAAGCTATTTTTTTTGATGTTTTCAAATGACATTCGCAATATTTTCGCTGATAGGGCCAAAATATGTTAATGGAATATATTTATCTGTATTAGTTGATTCTATACGTGGGTAAATATTATGATATGCTATTTGTGTTTGTTTCTTTCTGATCATTCCGTTTATTATATTTGAAGGATAACCATTGTTCTCAGCTATTTCTTTAGTAGTTGACACTTCCCTGAACATATTTTCTTCGGATAATGGCAGAGAGAAAGCCCTTATGAATCATGGGATTAAATGCAGCGTATTCATGAGATTTTGGGTGTGATGAGTCTGTATCAAAACTTAGTGTTATTTTTGAGAATGATTGTTTGGTTTAAAAAGTGAATCAACATAATTTTGAATTTAATTTTGGGTGGAATGCAATTGACGTTGAAAAAAGTTAAAAATTGATCTAGTTATCTACCGGTTCCTATAAAACATGCTAATACATCGTCAACATATCTATACCAAAAAAATACGAATTTTGGTTTGGACGAAATGAATATATCTTCAATATACGCGATGAAAATGTCAGCTGATAAAGGGCTCAATGGAGATCCCATCGGTATATCGTGAGGTTGTTCATGAAATTTTTCGTTTAGTTTGAAATAGTTATGTTGTAGGCAGAACTGGATCAAAAACATGAAAAAATTTTGTACATGTGATTTGATTAAGATGTCTGAGATCAATGGAAGGCATTCGCCTCCATCTACATCCAAACTAATTAAATATGATTTAATTGAGGTTTGAACCTATTTCAATTTTGGTGTTAATTGGATTGAGTTTTTTATTGAATATTTAGGTTTGAATACAAGATGTAATTCTTTTGCTTATTTATATAATGGGCTGTTCATGAATGACACTACTGGACGTATTGGAGCATTGTCTTTGTGATTGTTCATTAGGCCGTAAAGTTTTGGAGGTTTATATTTATGAAAGAATCGACTGGTTTTGTTAGTATTATTGGATTGTTCGGAAAGTAATTTTTCCCGACAGACGATTTAATTGTATTTTTTTGCACCCCACTTCACACTTAAGCCGTGTAATATTTATATGCGTTGCGAGCTCATATAGCAAGGCTTGTGTTCGAAATTTCCAATTAATTCTATGCAGTAGTTTTTGGTTGGAGCCCTTTCAAAAATGGAGAGCGATAAGCAGCATTTTCGACATATCTTACTGTTTTACTATAGGAAGGGTAAAGCTGTTCAAGCCAGAGAGAAGTTGACCATGTGTACGGAGAAAGTGTGTTGACAGTACGCCAGTGCCAGAACTGGTTCGCTAAATTTAGATCCGGTAATTTTAATGTCCAAGATGCACCACGTTTGGGAAGGCCGGTTGAAGCTGATAAAGACGCGATAAAGGCATTCGTTGACGCGAAACGGCAAATAACAACACGTGAGATCGGATTGAGATTGAAGATCAACAATTTATTACCACTTGAAAGGGCTAGGATTATTCTCGAAGCTCGATGTATGGGTTCCCCATGTTATCAAAAAAAGAAATCTATGTCTCTGCATTGACGTCTGTGATTCAATTCTTAAACGCCACGACAATGTTCCTTTTTCGAAGCGCATCATCACTGGGGACGAAAAATAGGTTGTATACAACAACGTCAAAAGCATGAGGTCAAGGAGCAAAAAAAATTAACCGGCTCAAACGATTTCCAAGGCCGATATTCACCAGAAAAAGGCGATACTGTCTGTTTGGTGGGGTTTTAAGAGAATCCTTTGTTTTGAGCTTTCACTGAATAACACAATGATTAATTAGGAAATCTACTGTCATCCGCTGGGCAAACTGAATGATGCACTTCAACAGAAAAGGCCAGAACTAATCAACAGGAAAGGTGTAGTGTTTCACCAAGACAACGCGAGACCTTACACAAGTTTGGTCACTCGCCAAAAGCTTCTACAACTTGAATGAGATACAATTCTACACCTTCCATATTCGCCGGACCTGGCATCATCGGATTATCATTTGTTCCGGTAACTCCAAAATTTTTTAGACGGTGAAACCTTCACCTCGAATGAGGAAGTCAAAAACAATCTCGATCAGTCTTTTGCCAGCAAAGACCAAAAACTTTATGATCGTGGAATTATGCTACTACCAGAAAGATGGCAAAACGTGTTGGACCAGAACGGCCAATATATAATTTAATAAAGTAATTGTTTATTATACGAAAAATGTCTTTCACGTCCACAAAGAAAACGAAATTACTTTCCGAACAAGCCCATATATTTTGTTTGCAGCCTTATTAATTTTTATGAAGGAACCCAAGAAAATTGCACACTGATCAATACCCAAAGCACTAGGTGAAATTTCCTTGAGTTATTCGAAAAATAATTGGTGAATGTGATTTTCGGTAATAATATACACTGCGTTCCAATGAAGACAAACCATCTGAATAACTCGGCTGGTTTGATGTTTCTATGAGTTTTCTGATACAGGCCGATTAATTTTTGATTAGACGAGGACATTTGTTGCTACATCTTTCCTTCTCTCTCTTCTTTTGAATAGGAAATGAAGTTCGTGTGATCTCTTTTTGAAAATTTGATTCCATTCTCTATGCGACCACGTATAATTTAATTTCTGAAAAAACATTGACGAATTGAAATCAAGAACTGGCCGGAAAAATTCCAGCTTTTCATGAATCCTTGAGGAAAAGTTCGATTAAAATTGCTTTGGTTGAATCGGAAAGATTTTTGTTACTTATTTTATTTTTTAACGTTTGCGTATCCACACTCTAACTTTATCAAATACCACCCAGAAAATTTTCATTATGAGAAAGGGGTTCTGTGATACAATACCTGTCTTCTTTTCGAAGTGCCATTAATTGAAAAGTAACATAGCTTAGACTTTAATGATTCTCATGAAAATTTACTGTGAAATGAAGTATATCATTAAGTTTTTAGTTCTTTTAATCATACAATTATAAAAAACGTAAATGCTCAAAGTGGCCATTTACTTCCTGTCATTGTTACAATCGAGAATCGAATGATTGCTTTACATTTTGCAACATTTGTGGTGTTTGTATGGACTTCAGATTTGAGATAGCCCCACAAGAAGAAGTCGAGAGGCTTCAGATCGGGCCATCAGCTGGCTATTCTATAGCTCCTCTTCTACCTATCCAAAGACCCAGAAATCTATTGTCCACATAGTCCCTTGCACACCGGCAGCATAATGGGGCGGTGCTGCATCATGTTGATGCATAACGTTATTTCAGATAATTTTTGATCTTCGTCGATGTAACTGTTATAAAAGGATGTATCAAATTTCTGAGCATGTTCAAATTGGTTTAGCATATTCAAATTGGTTTCGCCATACAAGTTTTTCTGTATCCAAAACATGTGTTTTACCATATGGTCCACCAAAATTTCGGTTCGAGCCTTAAGGTTTTGAACTCTTTGAGAATGAATCTTTCTCTTTAAATCAGATTGAGTATCTCTTCTACAGTTATGGCGAGACATCTTACGATTCAAAAAAAAACTTCATTCATCAGAAAAACAAACATTTTGAAGAAAATTCGGATCGTTATTGATCCGCTTACTGAAATGTTCGCAGAACTCCAAACGACGATCGAAATCATCTGCATTCGGTTCGTGTATTAGTCTAATTATAGATGGATGAAATCTTCACTTGTGAAGAATCTTGAAAATACGTTTCCAGCTTACTCCAGTTATTTGTGACAACCTCTCCACTGGTTCTGTAATCTTCATCACGATGATGTGCCTCAAATTTCTTCCAGGGTTATTTTCATTGTAGATGCGTGCAGTTGCTTTAGCACAGTGATTATTTTTGATAAATAAACTCATAATTTCAATGCCTTCCTGCATCTTCAACTAAATCACTACTATCAACATAATTCATCTTTGTTTTAACGAATAACCTAAAGTATACCGAACCGACACATGCTACTGAAATGGATCATCGTTTTTATTTATTTATTTTTTGTTCCTTCAACTTGTTCTATTTCTGCTTTTCGGCTAATGATCCGTCGGGGAATTTAGTCACCTTACTAACCCGGGAATTTTGCCGAACCCTTCTCGTGTCGAAGGAAAGGATCTTTCATGCCCAACATATCTCTGTTAGACAAGACGAACGGCTCTAAATCTCCACCGGAAGATTGACGTTCAAGCGATTCTCAGAATCCTAAAAATCGCACCGAATTTGTGGGGATTGAACCCAGATAACTAGCGCAGAGGAGGAGCGACCTAACCGCTGCGCCACCGAGCCGGTTTTTTATTTATTGTCTCAAACGGAAGAAATCTTTTTCTTAAGAGAATGATATCGCACACACCCTGTTTCCCATTTCTGACTTGCTGAATTATTCATTCTTCAAAACAAAATCGACTTGATAGATCTAAATATGGAATGTGCGGGGTTGCTCGATCGTCGATGAATTTGAAGAATATAATGAATTGAACAAGCTTTCAAAAATGTATCACACGACCCCTTTTTTCTATTCAATTTGGGATGGATGTTTTCAAAGGTAAGTGTTTGATCGTGGGAGAAGAAAATATGTGACAAAAAATGTGCCTCTCCAATCAAAAATCAACCTGTTACAGGAAATTCACAGAACAATCAAACCAGCGGAGTTATTCACAAACGCGTTGTATATTATTGAATTCTAGGAATTTTCCGCGACTTAACCACCTGACGTCCGTGTGAAGAATTAAATCAGTGTGTTCAGCTGACTCCCTATCCTCCAACTGCAACTTAAAGAGCCGCCGTTGCAAGCTACGTGCACGGATGGAATTCACAATTTTTGTTGCAATGCCCATTATTTCTTCCGTATTTAAAACATTTGAACACAAAACTTGTTGATAAATAATACAATGGAATAAAAAGAATGAAGGGAAATCTTCATTACACAATGCCACAAAACCGTTTTTGTTTAGTCATTTCTGGTGCTCCATCGGTTGTAATGCACATCAATTTTTATATTGGTAGTTTTTAACAAAATTGAAGAAAACGTCATATATATCCACGCCACGGGTCTTCCCCTTCAAGGTTAAAAATTCTTCCTTAGCCAACATGTCATTGAATACCATCCGAATATACACGGCTGGGCAGTGTCTGTCATATCGGCGGATTCGTCGAACTGTAAAGAATAGTATGTACATTTCATGATATCATGTTTTAGTTTATCTGCTATGTCTTGACTCATGACTTCACTACGCCTTTTGACAGTCGGAGGAGATGACTGAAGTTCTCTGATAGCAGACATGATTTCTGTTTTATTTTTAAAATCTCCGAATTAAGTCTCACCCGCTTTAATAAATGCTTCCTTCACAACCGATCCATCTTCGAATGATTTCTTGTGTTTTGCCAATATATGAGATTTTTGAATGACGCGATCGTAGCAGCTTTTGATTGTTTGGTTGGTCTCGTGAACATGGTTTGTTCTTTTATCAAACAAGATATCGAATCACGTACCTTTCGTTTTATCAATTCACTCTGTGGCGGAAAATCCTTCTCCTAGTTTTTATGAACCGTTTCAAGTTGCTTTTCTAAGTTACCACGCTTAGGTATTGCAACTGACTCACGACAAATAAGACAGATGCATAAAAAGAAAAATTCTTCTTCCTAATTGTTATTAAAATGATACGTTTTAGATTTCTTCGGTGCACTCAATTTGTACTATTTAATAATAAACTTTATATCGACGTAGTATTGCCTTCAAGTTACAATTCAGAATTACTCCAACTGCTGCAGGCGCAACATTTATATTGGCGTGAATGAACGTCTCGAATGTTCCCCTCAAACGTGCCGCCCGAAATTTCTAGAAAAGCGGCAAGAATAAACAACGCAGCTTTTCTTTGACGCGCGTTCCTCCGATGAAGCCTCCTTTTGCCGCTAGCAGAGTGTTATTTTATTACGTAATAAATTTTTGTAGTTTAGTTACCTACTTATTAAAAATTTTTTTCTTCTCGAGATCCACTCAAAAAGCACTCACGAATGATTGGGGATTGTGGATCGCAATCGACCGTTTGAGCACCCCTGGCCTAGAGCAAGGTCAATTGGGAATTTCATTACATAATACGGTTTTTAACACAACTATTCGTAGAATATCACTCAATTAATTTGATACATTGCATTTATAGACTAAATATTGTTATTTAATGTTAACTACCTGTTTGGTATTAATATTGAAGTAATTATAAGTTAATGATTTAAATATATTTCTATTTTGTTCGTATTCAGAATGTCTTTTGAGTAGGAAAGAAACTGAGAAAATATTTGACTATAATTTTAATCACCAATATTATGTAATTGAATTTTTACAAACCATGTTGAAGTTTGTGGAAAATATTATTTTCTTTTGTTATTAGTATGTGCCTTTCACACATTTTGACCACCCTTCTGACAATTTGTGGATACCATGCCGATAGAAATGTTCGTATTTTGAAGCAAACCAATCAGACACCGTTATTGCACAGTTATTGCAGAACATTTTTTGAGATTTAAAAAGAGATAATTCAGAGTACAATAGCGAGAGAGATTTGTGATGGCATCCTGCATTTCGATGCAGTCATCGAGAGACTCTACAAATCTGAAAATTTTCAAATCGTCATTAATGTAGAGGACGAATAATAAGGTCCCGAGATATGCTCCTTGCGGGACACCTGATTTTGATTCAAACAGTTGAGATCTGAATGTACCGATAGTAACGTACTGACTTCTATCAACGAGGTATGATTGTATCCAACTCAGAAATACTCCACCAACTCCAGCTTCTACAAGTTTATATATCAAATTAGATGTACAAATTTTATCGAACGCTTTCGAAAAATCAGTGCTTACACAGTCAGTCTGTATTTGGGCATCTAACCCTTCGTGGAGGTACTCTGAAAAGCATAACAAGTTAGTTTATAATGTTCGACCCTTGCAGAAGCCGTGCTGCTGCGGAATTATGAAGTTCTTAACATGCGAATATAGATATTCGAAAACAATCTTCTCGAAGACTTTAGCCATTATCAATAGCTTACTAATCGGTCTATAATTGAAGACATCGAACTCACTTCCAGTCTTAAAGATCGAAACCACAGCCGACGTCTTCTACAAGCTGGGGAAAGCTCCCGTTTCGAGTGACTGTTTGAATATGAGACCAAGGGGTCTACTCAAAGAGTTCGAGCAATTTTTAACAAATATTCCAGGTACTTCATCCGGACCGGCGCCTTTTGAGATATCGAGTGAGTTGATGGCCTCAATGATCTCAGACTCATACATCACCATTCTACTCAGTATATTGTTATTCTCATTTTTAATTAAAACATGGACCAGATTTTTAGGTTTATTTTTCGGAATGTAGCCACTCTTAAAATAATCTGCAAACAAATCGCTTATGTCCCTTCCACCTCTAGCAGACGAGTCTCCGTACTGCATTTCATTTGGTGTGCTAGAAGATACTCCCAGAAAGATTTACAATTTGGGGGGAAGCTCACGTTCAACATTATTTAGATATATATTGTGAAACTTTCAGAAAGTGAAACGAGTTGGTGGTAACGACAGAAAGAGTTAATTAATCTGACTACTAATTTAATGAAATGATTATAAGCTCAGCTGCTTTCAAAACCGGAAAGCTTAACGAAGCAAAATAATTGTATTATGTCAATTGGGCGCAAGTAGAATAGAACAATGGTAAACAAGTCCATAAACAGTCTTCCGATGATTTAACCTTGGCCTCTTACATAAGTCAAATATTGACTTTGACCGTGAACGTAACATTGAATTTCGGCAACTACAGCGAGACGACCATACCTTATAGCTAGAACACCGTTCACGTGCGTTGAAAATGAGCTGGTCTGTTGTAATTGGCAGAACGTTCCCCGTTTTTTGCGCATCAGAATATGGAGGTACGTTTTTATATTCAAATATTCCAGTTTTATTATTCTTGAAATGATCTAATCCCGGCCATTTTGTTCATTATAGTCGTATCGTTTGTTAGCAGATATTTACATTCGTTTTGGCTTCGACTTTGCACGAGTAAGCAATAATAGACATATAATCGTTGTTTCACGACTTTCATTTCCGATTTCCTAACAAAAATAAAGTGGAAATTTCCACTAGTTGAAGCTTGAATTAGTATACCGGGCAAAAAAAAATGAGAATGCTCAGCTCTGTTGAACAATATTCTGTGTTTACTCTGCGGATATATGAACTCTGTTTATAGGATAACGTTATTTTCCGTTTCCTAATTGCCGTTTCGTACATCATGGAAATCTACCTGGAAAGTTCATATTTTGTACACAGTTTTTCTGTTTTTAGGCCTGATTTGAAGTTGAATTCATGCAATAATAAAAGTTGAATTTAATTTCAAATACAAGTAAACGATGATTTCTACTAAAAATTATTAATAAATGCTCGACGCGTTTCGATACACAGTATCTTTGTCAAGAACGAATGAATACTACAAAAATATCTTACTAAAATATATAGACTAAAGAGGCAATCTACTCAGAGTTATCTGTATTTGAACTAGTGTTTACGAAACAAGTTCAATAGGGTGAGTTATTTATGTCTGTATAACTGATCATTAAGAATTCCTGGTGAATACCTAAATCTATTAATTTCAAGTACTTCCAGAAGATTGAGTTTTCTACCTCTATTCTCAGAATGTAGGTTTCAAATTCTGAATTGAATGAATGACTATTTTCCCTAAGATGATTTGAATAATTCGAATCGGTTTTTCCATTGATAAAACTGCGTTTATGTTTTGATATTCTAATATTGAAATTTCTTCCTGTTCTACCTATATAAAAACAATTGCAATCTGCACATTCCAATCTATAAACACCTGATTTATTTTCTTTATTGATTAAGAGACTTATTTTGATAAATGAACTCAAGTTTGTTGATGTTTGGAACGCTATATTCAAATTTGAATATTTAAGAAGGATTTCACATTATTGCTGATATTGCCTATATATGTTAAACTATTGAATTTCTTGTCTTGATGTTTACCGATTGGATATATATGTTGTAAAGCTAATTTTTGTTTTTCTTATATAATATGCTGCTAACTAAATTTGCATCATAACAATTGTTTATTACGATCTGTTTTATCAAATTCAATTTTTGAGATAATTTTCACTAGACATCGGTGTCCTTAATGTATATAACTATTAAATGCTGCAACTTTATGTTGGTAAGGATGTGCCGATGTATAATGGATTGTGATATCTGCATGAGAAGGTTTATGATAAATTGAAAACTGCTGTTTATTATTTGATCTTGTTTTTGTTAAGTCTAAGAAATTGATCGAATTGTTCTGTTAAATTGCAGAAGTGAATTTTATATGTGGGTGCAGGTAGTTGATGAAATTATCGAATACAGTGAACTGTCTGTTTGTTCCTGTGAAACACAATAATGTCATCGACATATCGATACCAATATAGGAAATGTTTACTAAACGAGTGTTTATGAATAATTTTTTCTATATTATCTATGAAGGTTTTTGTTAAAAGAGGGGTTTCCCATCATAAGTCCCTCATCACTTCTATAAAAAGGGTCGTTAAATGAAAAATATTTTTGAGATATGCGAACATCTAATAAAGCCATAATGTCGTATTTAGTTCGTGGATTAGTCATATTTTGTGTTAACAAATTATTGATTATATTATACGGACCTTTCGGTGGAATACTTGGAAATAAATTCTTGACATCGAAAGACACTAACTTAGTATTATTTGGAATGACAATATTTTCTATATTTCTTATCAAATCATTTGAATTACGAATTGAAAAAGACGTTTTAAAATTACAAATTTTTCCAGAATATGCATCGAAAATTCGGAAATCTTGAACGCTAGGGCATGTGTGAATGATACCACTCGTCCTATTGAATAACAATTTTTGTGCAATTTTACTAAAGAATAGAGTTGAGGTGGTAAAGGATTCTATAGTTAGTGTCTTTCGATGTCAAGAATTTGTAAGTATAATATAATTAATCATTTTTAACGCAAAATATGATGAATCCACGAATTAAATACTACATATGGCTTTATTAGATGTTTGCATATCTCAAATTTATTTTTATTTAACGACATCAACAACCTGCACCCGAATATAAAATTCACTTCTGAAATAGAACAGAACAACTGGATCAATTTCCTAGACTTAACAATAACAAGATAAAATAATAAACAGCAGTTTTCAATTTATCATAAACTTTCTCATGCAGATATCACCATTCATTATGCATCGGAACATCCTTACCAACATAAAGTTGCAGCATTTAATAGCTATATACATAGACTCGTAAGCACACCGATGTCTAGTGAAAATTATCTCGAAGATATGAATTTGATAAAACAGATCGCAATAAATAATGGTTATGATGCAAATTTAGTTAGAAGCATATTATATAAGAAAAACAAAATTAGCTTTACAACATATATATCCAATCAGTGAACATCAAGAAAAGAAACATTATGTGAAATCCGTCTTAAAAAGTCAATTTGAATATAGCGTTCAAAACATCGACAAATTTAGGTTCATTTATCAGAAATTATAAGTCTCCAATTGATAAAGAAAATAAATCAGGTGTTTATAGATTGGAATATGCAGATTGCAACTGTTTTCATAAAGGTAGAACATGAAGAATTTCAATGTTAGAATATCAGAACATAAACGCAGTTTCATCAATGGAAAACCGATTCGAATTATTCAAATCAACTTAGAGAAAATAGTAATTCTTTCAATTCATAATTTATAATCCTACATTCTGAGAATAGAGGTATAAAACTTAACCTTCTGGAAGTACGTGAGATAAACAGATTTAGGTGTTCACCAGAAATTCTTAATCATCTTTAGACATAAATAAGTCACCCTTATTGAACTTGTTTCCTAAACACTAGTTGAAATACAGATAACTCTGAGTGGATTGCCTCTTTAGTCTATATAAGTATTGTTAGTAAGATATTTTCGTAGTGTTGATTCGCTCTTAACAATTATACTGTGTATCTAAAGGCGTTGAGCATTTATTAATATATATTAGTAGAAATCATCGTTTACTTGTATTTGAAATTAAATTCAATTTTTATTATTGCATGAGTTCAACTTCAAATCAGGACTAATTGGTAATTCCCAGAAAAACTGTGTACAAAATATGAACTTTCCAGGTACATTTCCATGATGTACCAAACGGCAATTAGGAAACGGAAAATAACGTTATCGTATAAACAGAGGTCATATATCCGCAGTATATTGTTCAACAGAGCTGAACATTCTCAATGTAAAAGGCTCGTCAATTAAAGTTTTGACTTCAGGCAATGAAAAATTGAATTTAATTTGTTTTCTAGTTTTCAATCTGAGTTTATATTTTGTTAGTTGCAATCTTTAATCAAAAATGGTATTGCAGGTTATCTATTTAGTGCAAACTTCCTCTGTAGCACAGATTTCAAATATCTCACTTTTCTCCGAACGCTATTTTTCATTCTTCGTGATTTTTCATCTTGCAAATATTCATATTTTGTGAATATTGTTAGAAATTGGGATTATGTATCGCAGGTAATCAATCAATGAAAGCAAGTTTCAATTAATAATAGGGTTTATTCAAAAGCATATAAGTTTTCTTCATTCTCATTTATTGGTAGGAGGCTATGCCTGTCATGACACAGCTGTGGCCGCCCAAAATGATTTCCACAGCATGATGCACCGATTACTGAATGTTCCCTTTTTTTTTGGATGACTTCTTTGAGAACTTATTAAACTAATAACTCTCAATAATGATTACAATTCAAATATCATAACTGAATTACTCAACAAAAAACGGAAACTCAAGATAATGTAATTGGTGTACCGAAAATCTAAAGATCAACTCAGCTAGAGTAACCTCACTTTTGTTTCTGAAGCAAGCCATAATTATAAAAAATTTACTGGAAAAACTTCAGTTACTCATCCAACCAATAGTAATCTATCCAAACACATTAAAAATAATGAAAGTAAAATAGATAAAAGAAAGAAAACTGATATATACAAACTGTAGTAGTTGTTGTAAGATGTATATTTGTAGAACCTACAGAAATTTCAATATTAGGGTCCGTGAACATTATCGTAGTTCCATTAATAAAAAACTTGAATCTAATTACGCCAACCATTTTATTGAAGAGATACACATAATTTCAACCAAGATTTTAATTAATCTAATAACGAACTTGATATTGATTTTTGGGAATCTCTTGAAATCAACAAATGAAAAGTAAAACGAAATGAGACACTCTTGTCACTTTTCCACAATTTATTCAATAATTACGACCGGTTTCGACCCTACGGTCATTTGCAAGTGAATAACAATATAATACATGAGTAGGCAAGTACAAGAACAGAATGAAATTTATCCTAAATATTGAGTAGTGGGGATCCATTATGCTCTAGTTGGCTGTTGAGGGTAATAAATTGTGGGTTCTTACATAGTTTGTTAATCTCAAAACTTTCCAACAAATTCATCTCTCTCCCTTTGTTACATTTATTAAGGATTTTAAACCTGCATAAAAAACTTTCAACTTTAGAAAACAAAAAAGAAAAACAGAAACCTCAGCAACCTATGATCCAAACAGATGTTAACGATCACATATCACTTTTTATCCTAGATTCATAAATCTATCGAACAAATTCTTTGATGAAGTTCAAACGGATCTGCTGAACAAAGGACCAAAATTCACCCCGGAAAACGGCAAATTCAAAACAGATAGGGAAATAACCGGAGTGCTAGCAGAGCTGGCCATACAAAAACATAAAGATATCATCACCAACCCAAGCCTCCATAAACACAAACTCACAGAAATTATCAGAAAATCTGACATAAAAACTAACAATCAGAATCAGTTGAAAATAATAAAGTCCATATCAAGCAAAATCCAAGCCGAAGATCTCATAATGACTGAAGCTGACAAAGGCAATAGTATAGTATGCCTCAATAAAGACCTATACGAAGAAAAGATGCAGGATGTACTGAAAACAATGGATATCACCGAAATACCAAAAGATCCAACCAAACCTTTCACAAAAGAAATCAAAGAAGAGCTAAGTTTGTCAGAACACCTAGCACACACAGAACAGGAGAAGAGGAAATTGATTCCAATGAATGTTCAATAAGGAAGAAAAATCTGCAAGACCTGTAGTGTCATAAATAAACACACAATCAGGTAAACTAGCAACTAGCAGTTCTTGAATCAAAAATTTCTAGACCTCTCGAATTTTAAAGCACAATACACTATCTCTAATTCTGTAGATCTCATACATAAATTTCAAATCTCACAAGATATTAAGTTAGTCTCTTTCCATGTCAAAAATATGTACCCGAACATTCCAACGAATGAGTGTCTTCCCCTTGTTACAGATATCTTATCCGAGTCCAACACACCGCCATATATCACTAATGAACTCAGCAATCTTCTATAAATATGCCTATCTCAAAGTTACTTTCAATTTCAATCTAAATTCTTTAAACAGAATTCAGGTCTTTCAATGGGTTCACCTCTTAGCCCTCTACTAGCTGACATTTTAATGAATAATTTAGAGAAAAACTCAATATTAAAAACAGATTTCGCTAAAAAACACATTACTTTCTGATACAGATATGTAAAAGACATTTCAGTTGGTTTTCGTGGTTCAAATAGACAAATTCAGCAATTTGTAAATTTCCTGAATGAAATACATTGCCACATCAGCTTCATAAAATTTACGGAAAGGGAACATTCGCAGCTGCATATAACTCCATGATTCATAGAGCTTACTTTGTTCCCCTAACGACAGAAAATTTTCATACTGAACTTAATGTCATCAGAAAAATTGCCGCAAATAACAACATACCACAACATTTTCTAAATACATTCATTAAACGCAAATAACAACGTATTACCTCTCAATTACTATATAGCATCGTAGAAACCCCTGAGACACTAGTCTCAGATACACCGGCGAACTCTCTAACAAAATCAGTAACTACTTTTTCAAATTGAACATAACTACTTCATTCCTAAGCGGACCCAACTTAAGCAGATTATTATTCAATGCCAAACACAAGAACGATAAATTCAAGCAATCAGGAATTTATCAAAACAAATGCAATGAATGTCAGGTAACCTATGTCAGACAAACAGGGAGAAGTTTTGAAGCTAGATTCAAGTAACATTTCCTCAGATAAAAATTCGCCAATATTTGATCACATAAAATCAACTAATCACTCGATATCATTGAACAATCTTGAAATACTTTATAAATGTAACAAAGGGAGAGAGATAATTTTGTTGGAAAGTTTGGAGATTAACAGACTATGTAAAAACCCACAATTTATTACCCTCAACAGCCAACTAGAGCATAATGGATCCCCCCTACTCAATATTCAGGATAAATTTCATTCTGTACGTGTACTTGCCTACTCATGTATTATATTGTTATTCACTTGAAAATGACCGTAGGGTCGAAGCCGGTTGTGATTATTGAATAAATTGTGGAAAAGTGACAAAACTGTCTCATTTCTTTTTACCTTAAAATTGAATTTCTATAAAATAAATAAATCATCAATACTATCAAATAGATGAAAACTTTCCATCATACTATTGAATGAACAGGTAGATTTTGTCAGAAAGTCCCCGTTTCATTCATTTTTCATTTCAATCAGCTAATAGCAAATATTTATAATATACATCTTATTTTCTATTTTGATTTATGTATTCTACACAGTTGTCTGAATCTATTGACATCTGGAGCTCGTATATACATTGTCAACAGATTATATGCAGACAAACCCCCAAAAAAGAAGACTTTAATGTCCTAGTTGTCGTGGGATTGAATTAATTACTTGCGGGTATGGTGTTACAATCATGAACTTCATTCACAAAAACCAACGTCGATGATAGGTATTCCGGCAACATCCTGTATATTATTTTGAAAATAAAAATATAGTGAATCGACCCCTCTCCGCAAATCCCACCCTACTAGCTAGCTGCTAGCTAGGCCTCAACGAGTAACCACCTACTCCCAACCAAGCTAGATGATTTTACCCGCCTCACTAGGTCCGATGCAGTTCCAAGCTTCGCCATCAGATCATCCTCGAGCAGGCGCAAACTCTGTCACCTCATCTCTCCTTAAGATATGAGTAAAAGGGGCCAGCGGTTTCACATAAATACGCATGCAAAAGCCTAGAAAGACGGTGCTGGTCCGGTACTCTTCAAGTATACACTAACATCTTTCCTCTGGAATATTAGTAACTACACCTGAAAGAATCCTGTCTCTAACGCTGTGTACCAATATATGTTTCTTTTCAATTTAACAATACTAATGTATCCGATAATAATGTCGCTCCAGAACATTGAAGATAGAAGGTAAAAGCATCTCAAGCCCCCTGAGGGGTGAAAAAAAAGAAGAGCATTATTCTGTAAAACAATTACACAAGGCAAAATCAAGAGAGTCACATTCGGTAAGTGATCCACACAACATGCTGTTATTGAGTTCTGTGGTCACACTGTAGGAAATTGAACAGAACATGTTCACCTAACACTTGAAGGAAGATTGAGCTGCGCAGTGCTGACACAAAAACTCAACAACTTACATGGGAGGATGTAAAAATCGGTAATAAGACAATTTGAAATACCAAGATAGGTCTTATTTTCAGGAACGATAAGATAATGGAGAAAAACTGAAACAACTCTATTTTATAAATCTTCAACTAAAAATTTAAAGTCGAAATCGGTAAAATAAAAGTAATACGACATGGAAAATTACCAGGACAAGGAAAATTGACGATAAAATAGTGTCTCTTCAAGTAATTTTTCCATTCGTGAAACCTTTTTTCCTTTAAATCTAGCGAGACAAAATAGGAATTTTTCACAGGTAGTCACATTCAGGAACTTCTAAAAGTCAAAGTCAGTTCAAATGGAGAAATCAGAGGAAATCAAAACCAAGGGATGAATATGACAAATTCTGGCTGAATTGAGATTCTTAGAAACTGAAGGTATGAGAAGAAATGTAGGAGAACGCTCAATTCCCAACAACAACCTGTATATTAGGAACAAAGTCAAGACAAGATAAGTGTGTATATGTAAATCAGGTAAAATTCGTTAAAACACAGTACTTGTTTTATATTATTGATAATGGAATTTTACCAAGTAAAAGCCTCCCAAATTCAAATGTTAAAAAAGCTGATACCGGCTTTTTGGCTTTGTGGTATTTCAAAATACTACTAAGATGTGCAGTTCACACTTAGAATATATGGTTCTACTCAATGTGTTCGAAAAACAGATTGACTCCCAATTACATACGGTTGAAGACACATACCAACAGTGGACCAGCAAGAAGAGCAATCGAGAAAGGCCAACGCATATGGCTCAAAGAGGGTATGAAGATCCAGTACAACAGGAGAGACGTTGCCAACATATATTTGAAGGTAATCCATACGGAATTATTGTTTAGATTGCACCCTGTTGAGTTTGATATTTTAGACTCTGAATCCAGATACGATGTCAAAATTTTAATTCATAAAGAGTTTCAGGAACAACAGAAAAAGTTGAATTCATTTAAATTCGAAACTTCTCCACCCAAACCTTCAACTGATAAATTTTCAGACCATAATTTAGCAGATGAAGGTAACACCTCGCGTCATCGCGATTAGTAAAACCGATTATATTTCTAAAACTGAAGAATTCTTAACAGCCGGAAACTATATAACATCAACTAAGGATCCTACCGCAAAATTTCAGAAAGTGGTTAAAAACATAATTTCGACAGCAAAATCATTAATTACAGACCACGAAAAATATACATTCAATTATATCCGTTGATAAAACTTCATAAACCTAATTACCCTATTAGACCTGTTGTTTCTTATGTAACGGCACCTTCTTTCAAACTTTCAAAATTCCTCAACGACAAGCTAATAAAACATTGCAATTTCAAATCTAAATTTTCGGTCAAAAATTCATATGAACTAATTGCCAATATCAAAGATACCATTATACCACCTAATTCCAAACTCATTTCTTTCGATGTCAAGAATCTATTTCCCAACATTCCTCCGAAAGATACGTATTACTTAGTTGAAGAATTATTAGAAAAGAATCATGTCAATACTATCATTAAATCAGATATTCTTTCATTATTACAAATTTGTTTAGATCAAAATTATTTCCATTTCAATAAAAAATATTAACGTTAAGTCCTTTGTTAGCAGAAATATTCATGAATAACTTAGAGAAATTAATTCATAATCATCCACTCAGTAAATATTGTTTATACTGGTATCGCTATGTAGACGATATCATTATTTGCTTCACAGGAACAGATAGACAGTTAAAAATTTTCGGATTCACAACCGAAATAGAAAGCAATAATTCGATAAATTCCTTAGACGTCAATAATTTCAACATAGCTTTCCAAACTAATAATAATTTAGGCAAATATATAAAAATAATAAAACCAAACCAGGTAAAAACAAAAAGCAGGTGTTTAAAGATTGAATTGCAATGACTGTGATAATTTCTACATTGGTAGAACACATAGAAATTTTAATATTAGAATATCGGAACATAAACGCAGTTTTTCAAATAAAAAATCAGATTCAAATTACGCGAATCATCTCTCAGAAAATAATCACTCTTTCGACCCACAGTTTGAAATTTGCATACAGATAATAAATATTGGAAGGTAGATCTTTGGGAAACTTTAGAAATCAATAAATACAAACACTCAGGTAGACTCATCAATGAACAAGTCGATTTAAGCTCTTCACCTCTATTGAATCTCTTCGGGGAGCAATCTATTCCTTAATTTTATTGGATATACCTGTCATTAATAACCACTTAAGAAGAAGCAACCCAATAAGCTTTTAATTACTCAAGAACATTCATAGTTATATTCTCATTTATATTTTCTGTACATTCATTCGTCTGAAGAAGCTACGGTGTAGTGAAACGCTTTACGAATCGCAATTATTAAGTAAAATTCCTTGAAACACAGTACTTGTTTTTTATTATTGATAATGGAATTTTACCATGTAAAAGCCTCCCAAATTCAAAGGTTAATCAAGGTAGCACCGATCAATTTAAAGAAAAGCAGGCATCAACAGCACTTAGAATTAATAAAGAATCATTACAGGTATCTGAATTCATATCAAGATGATTAAAGAAAATAAGTAATTAATGAATCTAAATTTTCATAATTCTGTGAGCACGCACAATCGAGAGATGATATAAATAAACCACAGGATCACCGCCCTACCATAGTCAGTGTTACTGGCAGATACAAATAAGATCAATACTTCTGACCTACAGATTGATCTTCAAAAAATTGAAAAGTACGCTACAAATTTTTACTTGAGGATACTAAACCAATGTTGTATTCGATAATAATGTCGCTCATCAGTTTGAAAGTCGGCAGCAGAAAGAAGGAAAGTGAAAAGTGAAAGTTCTGAAGCCGGTAGAATATAAAATGTGACAACTGATTTTGCGCATTAGACTTCTCATAGGTTGTACTGTCGAAATGTGGTTCGATGATGACAAGTGATAGCCAGTAGGGTAACTGTTGGGCATAGATGAAGGGTTGATTGAAATTAGGTGTTTTAAATTCAAATAGCTGTGACGTGATTTTAGCACGTTACACCTCTCAAATTTAACGATAAACTATCCTATTTTGAAATTTTTGGCCTACCATTAACTGTTATAAAATACAGTGCCCTAATTGCACGTTCCCTAAGGTAAGGAGGTTCACCATTTAACCGATAATAATGTCTCTCATCAGTTTGAAAGTCGGCAGCAGAAAGAAGGAAAGTGAAAAGTGAAACTTCTGAAGCCGGTAGAATATAAAATGTGACAACTGATTTTGCGCATTACACTTCTCTTAGGTTAAACTGTCGAAATGTGGTTCGATGATGACAAGTGATAACCAGTAGCGTAACTGTTGGGCATAGATGGAGAGTTGATTGGAATTAGGTGTTTCAAATTCAAATAGCTGCGACGCGATTTTAGCACGTTACACCTCTCAAATTTAAAGATAAACTATCCTATTTTGAAAATTTTTGACCTACCATTAACTGATATAAAATACAGTGCCCTAATGGCAGGTTCCCTCAAGTAAGGAGGTTCACCATCTATCCGATAATAATGCCGCTCATCAGTTTGAAAACCGGCAGCAGAAAAAAGGAAAGTGAAAAGTGAAAGTTCTGAAGCCGGTAGAATATAAAATGTGACAACTGATTTTGCGCATTAGACTTCTCTTAGGTTGTACTGTCGAAATGTGATTCGATGATGACAAGGGATAGCCAGTAGCGTAACTGTTGGGCATAGATGAAGGGTTGATTGAAATTATGTGTTTTAAATTCAAATAGCTGTGGCTTGATTTTAGCACGTTATAATCCAACGCTGACTCAGGAGCTTAGCAGCTTGGTGCTATGGAGACTTGGAGTACTCGGTCACATCACAGTTCAACAGTGACAGTGCAATTATTTTGTATTGACACTTTCGAGAGATTCAACTTATTTTGTGCTTTAAACATACTATTTCATTGTGTTCTAATTTCAATATACCTCTCAAACTATCTCGTATATCTTTAGTAATACCCCACAATAATTTATTAACAATAATCTTTACTTAACATCTTAAGTTTTCTTAACATAAAATTAACACTCGTGACTCTATAATAATTCGAATTGCTTTATTCTGAATTTTTTGGAATATAACAGTATCAATTTTATTATAATAAATTAAGATGGAGGATAATATATTAAGAGGGTGCCATTATGGATTTATATAACAACTCCTTTGATTATCTTGTCTGTGACATTGAAACTCTTCTGAATTATCTTTTCCTTCTACTAATTTTTTGAAAAGATTTTCTATGTGGCTTTTGAAGGATAATTCGGAATAAATTATAACACTCAAATATTTACATGTATCAACAAATTTAATAGTCATAACTTTTGATTTTAATGCACTGATGAGTGAACTATTTTCTTCAAGCCACTCTGTCAAGACGTTAAGGTTTTTCAGCATTTTTCCAGAATGGTACTCATTTGTTTCCATGTATACATTCTGTAAAAAAAAGCCGGGAATTGATTGTTTAGAAAATCTGCCCAAAACAATTGTCAAAATTTTGGTTGTTGCTAAGTTGGTACAACTGTTTTCTATTCTGACGTGGAGTTTGAACGCGATCTGTCATTCAGTTTATTTACAGTGCTAGATTTTGTCAGTTCTCACAAATTGTGTATTTTGCAAATTCTACGATGGATACCGAACAAGAAGTTGTCTCAAATCTTGTATTGTAAATGGAATTTCGTGTGCCGAATCGCTGAAAATGTTACAAAAAGCTTACGGTGAATCGACTTTATCAAAAACACGTGCATATGACTGGTACAGTGCATTCAACAGCGGCGGAGATATGGTGAAAGATTTGCCTCTCTGTGGTTGGCCATCATCATTTTTAACTGAAGTCAACATCGATAGGAAATGGTAATTGAAAATCGCCACTGAAGTTGTAGAGAAATTGGCAATGAACTTTCTGTCTCACGAATCAATTCGAACCATTTCAAACTCTTGTTTGGGCATGAAACACGTTGGCGCTCGACTGATTCCAAAAAACCTGAATTTTCTTTAAAAATTGAATCGCGTAAAGGTCGTTGAAGACATTCTAGAACGAGTCAATTCCGACTCCACATTCATAAAACGGTTTGTAACTGGTGATGAGACATGGGTTTATGAGTTTGACATGCAAACCAGTCAACAAGTTTCAGAAGGGCGCCTTCCAACTAAACCAAAACCGAAAAAATCAAAGTCAAAGTCGAGGTAATGTTGACTGTTTTCTTTGATTACCGCGGTGTTGTGCGCTCTGAATTCTTGCCATAAGGTCATTCAGTAAATTGAGAATATTACCTGAGCGTTATGCGACGTTCGAGGGAACAAATTCTTCGAAAAAAGCCAGATTTGTGAAAAGAAAATTCATGGATTTTGCATCACGATAAACCATCTCTTCATTTCAGAAGGTTATAATTGTGAATAAGTTTCTAACCACCGTAGTTAACTGATATGGCACCAGCCGACTTTTTCTTTTTCCAAAACTTTAACATGGGTTCAATTTGAGAAGCAGTAAGTTATATCATAAATATATATCGAGAATAACAACGGTCCTAATATTGCACCTTGTGGAACGCCAAAATCAGTTATTCTCTCTGGTGTAGTTTGAGCTGCAAATTCTACTCACCTGCCATTTATCCATTATCCATCTAACCTAACCTGCTCATACTGCGGTAAGTTTTTTCGATCTTTTACTATCATTAATATCGGTGTTTCTTTTTGCTCAGTACACGAATATTCAGAGGACCATTGAATCTATCATATCAAATTTCACTATAGAGTCCGATGAATCAGAGCAAGAAGACGACGAAAATAGTGTTTCCAACTTGAACTGGGATACTGTTGATGGGTCCAAACTAAAGAAATTTGATTTTGAAGTCGAAGAAGTGGTCATAAAAACCTAGTATTATGCAGTATATAACATAGCGCTCACCAGAGCCGAGAGAGAAACACAGTCAAACACCTTGGTCAGAGCTAAAAACAGGGACAGCGAGTACAACCCAAGCTCAGAGCACCTAATTGTATTGGTTACAAAAGCAATTATGGCATCTGCGGTACTTCTACCACGTCTGAAGCCCAATTGATTCTTAGAGGATAGATTATTATCTTCAAAGTATTGTAAAATTTGTTCACTCATAATCTTTTCCAAGACCTTGGAAAAGATTGGGACAAGAGATATGGCTCTGTAGTTACTAGCATATTCAGTGTCACCCTTCTTAGACGCAGATATTATCTTTGAGATCTTTAAACAATTCTTAAGGCATCTATTTATAAAAGTTATAAGTGGGTAAATAATCAGTTCAACATTTCTTTTCAGCAATGCTGTTGACAGACCATAGATGTCTTTCGACTTGGTATTTTTTAGTGAATAGTATTCCTCACGCTTATAGGGCTCACGTCATCAAAAGTAAAATTCATATTATTAGGAATTTGGTTCAGAAACAAGTTATCTATTTCAGTATTACTACTAGGAATCGAGTCAACTACCTGTTGTGCAATAGATCCAAAATAATCACCAAATTCATCAACCCCTATGTTAGTTCTTATGTTTTTTTTGGTATATTGCGCCGAGCATTAATTATTTGCCACATTTTAGCCTGTCTGTTTGAAGAATTCAAAATGTCCCTATCATTTGCAGCTCTTCTTGCTCTATTAATATGAAATTGATAATTTAAACGTAATATATTTCTCAAAAGCTTTAAATTTTCAGTCTTGTATCTAGAATGGAGTTCAGTAACCAATTGAAGTTGATCTTTTAAGACTCGAAGTTCTTCAGTATACCAATTGATGCCAGTGCTGCACTCGTTACCCCTAGTCTCCCTCTCAGGAAAGGCAATCAAGTACAAATCAACGAAATTCTGATGAAACCTTTCAAATGCATTATCGACACTCAATTTTTTTGCATTCTTCACAAAATCCCAGTTCAACTGTTCAATAATTCGATAGAAACTATTGCGACCCTTCTTAGTGATGGGTCTACATTTATATTCATGGTCACGAGACTCACCAGAAATATCCCATTTCATATGTACAATCCCACACGCCCACACATCCGTTTGTAGGTTGGAGATTAAAGAAGATATTATCTAAACAATTTTCTCCTCTAGTTGGCTGAAAAATTGATTGTTGAAAACCGTATGTACCAAGCAGAGCCCCTGTAACCACATGTGCAATGCTCACGGGCGCCATCCTTTAGGGAGCCAAAACCCAGGGTCCAAAAAAATATTAAAATAACAATTGAGAAATTAAATAGGATTAGGTATAAATACACACGACAGGCGGCAGTTTCTTGATTTTTCCTGTTCAGACATGAATAACGCCTGGAGCGCTATAAAAGCGATGCATCTCCACAGGCGTTTTTAAATCAGTTAGTTCACTGGACCGTGCAACAAGTAAATAAAAACAAGTAATCCTATTAATTTTTACATATAAAAATATTTTCATTTTGTCAAGTGTGGTGTTGTGTTGTGTAATATTTTGTTTTCTACTTTTTTTTTAAATTATGTGCCGAATACCTGCTGACTGCATTTTCAACGGCTTGATTTTTTATAAAATGGTAAGTGTTCCCTACTTTATACTATCAACATTAACCCTTTATAGGATACTGGTTATAATTATTTTTTTTTAGCCAAATATCTTTTTATTAATTGAAATGTCATGTACGAGTTTAAAAAGTAACTGGTTTTATCCATAACTCGCTTAGTTTTTATGCTATTGATCTTTTAAAAACCATTTTGTAGGGTTTTTTAAGGGCTATAAGATCAAATTAGTTTAATATCTCTTTTTGCCTTTATTTTTGAAAGGATTTAAGCTAAAAGTGCTCGAACAAATTGCTTTTTATTCTAATATGCAAACTTTAATCGTCCATATCTTAATAATAATCTGCCCTATAAAGGGTTAAAACTATTGGCTACTTAGTTAACTTTTAAATATATTTCCTACCCTACCCACATGGTGCTTATTATTGTGGTTACTTTAGAAGTTAATTCCTAATTCCCATCAGTACTAATTATTTATTTGTTTTTTCAGGATAAAAGAAAGAGACCTTCAGGTGCGAAGTTTCGAGAGCAAAAGAAACTGAGACTACAAGAAAGGGGAAAAATGATTGGATCTTTAAATCATTTCTTGCAAAACAATCGAGATTCCACGGATACTATCGATCTGAAATTTCAACAGTAACATCAGGTCCTGCAACAAGTGGCAGCGGTTGTGGCAGAAAACAGCTTCTACTGATGCAAAGCTCGATGAAGCGATGACACCATCCTCGTCTACAGCACTTGAACAATCCACTTCAGGTAATTCAGCTTGTGTAAAAAGTTCGGCAATGTCAGCTACCGAAATACCTGCTGCAAGTGACACTTTCGATGAAGGCCGTAATGAGGCTAGTATCGATACAATTCCGTCCGACCCCGGTTTGTGACCCGAAAGAATCACCAATGAGATGGCTAGAATATTGGTTAAACGTGGTCCGCCCTTGATAGACATCAGTTTTAGCTTTCCTAGTAATAAAGATAACAGAAAGTTTTCGTGCAAACACTTTGAAAGAAATCTAGCAAATGGAGAAAAGTCGAAAGGGCTTGGCTTATTTACTCTATTTCTAAAGATTCTGTATTTTGTTTCTTTTGTAAGTTGTTTTGTAAATGTAAAACTCCTAACGCTTTTTGTGATACAAATGGAGTATCTGATTGGCACTTGTCTTTGCTACTTAAGAGACACGAAACGTCAATTTTACACCACAGTTATATAAACACTTGGGTTAATTTAAAAAAAATGTTGGAAACATCTATGACTATTAATGCTCATCATCTGCGGATTTTAGAAACGGAAAAAAAATGGTGGCGAGACGTGTTGGAAAGAATTATTGCGATTGTTAAGTATTCATCTACACAATGCTTGGCATTTCAAGGTTCTTCTCAATTGCTTTTCGAACATGATAATGGAAATTTTCTAAAAGCTGTTGAGATGATTGCCTCTTTTGATTCAGTGATGAGACAGCACGTTGTATAGTGTATAACTCCCAAAAAAATCTGTTAAAATGACTCATTATTTAGGCGTGCAAATACAGAATGAAATAATTGAAGTATTATGGTCCAAAGTAAGAAATAATATTTTAGCAATGGTTCGCAGTTCAAAATATTTTTCAATAATAAGAGATTGTACACCAGACATTAGTCATACTGAGCAAATTAGTCTTGTTCTGAGGTATGTTGTTCTTAACACCACTTCAAAAAAGGTTGAAGTTAAGGAAAGTTTTATTGCATTCAATCCAATACTGGACTCTACAGGAGAAGGGATATATATATATTTGTGATAGAAAATTACAAAAAATTAAATTTAGAATTAAAACACATTAGGAGACAAGGTTATGATAATGGGACAAATATGAAGCTAATGTTGGGCTTCAAAAACGCATTCTTGATGCGAATCCGAAAGCCCTTCTTGTACCTTGTGTGGATCATACTTTGAACTTAACAGTAAATGACGCTTCTAAGGTGCTACAATAAACTTTTTAATCTTGTGCAAGAGTTATATAATTTTTTTTCGTCATCCACAAAAAGGTGGTATGTTTTGAGTAAAAATGTCCCCGGTTTAAGTTTGAAGCCTCTAAGTGAGACAAGATGGTCCAGCAGAATTGACGCAATAAAGCTCGTTAAAGTTTATTTAATTAAGGTTTGCGAAAGTCTTCTTGAAGTGGCTGAAGATAATTCCTTTCACATCGATGCAAGACATAAAGCGAGTTCCCTCTTAAGGTCTGTACAAAATCTTCAATTTATTTGTGGAATTATTATTTGGCATGACGTTTTATTTCATATAAATATTGTCAGCAAACAAATGCAAAGTGCTACAATTAATATTAAAGTATGCCAAACCTACCTAAAAAATTTAGTTGATCACTTCCAGCAATATAGATCTGACCGATCATTTCAAGAAATTCTTGTGCAAGCGAAAGAAGTAGCATCCTTTCTCGAAATTGAAGAAGACTTTCCACCATTAGCAACGGTTAGGAGGAAATTTAAACCAAAACTGTTAGACTATGAACACCGAGATGAGACCCCTCATGATCCAAAAATCGCCTTTAAAATTAGTTTTTTCTTAAAAATTATAGATTAAACTATAAGCTCTCTAAACAACCGATTTGACTTATTAAATGAGTATGATAATATTTTCGGATTTTTTAGCGACATATTCAAATTAAGTGACAGCGATGTTATAAAACATTGTTCTATTCTTGAAGAGCGACTGTCAGATCAGGATAATAAGGATATAGATTCCAATGATCTGTTTAACGAAATTGAAGCGTTACAGTTGGTTTCATTACCTGATGATACTGACCCCTTAAGTATTTTACAATATATATTTCAAAACAATTTAATCTCCACCTTTCCGAACGTAAGCATTTCATTAAGAATTCTTTTGACATTGCCTGTATCTGTAGCTTCTGGCGGGCGATCTTTTTCAAAGTTAAAAATCATTAAAATTTATTTAAGATCTAAAGTTCAGTTTTTTGCTTTACTTCAAGGACCTATCTACTTATCTCCTACCTTAAAAAAATAAAAAACATGATCCAAAATGCCTTAAGGGGCGCCAAATTCCTTTTTTGCACACACGCGCCAGTAGCCCTCACGAGGGCCCTAGTACCTAGTAGGTCACACAAAAGTCTGTCATTTTTGTCTACAAAGTTAAAATGGACATTAAAGTCTCCACATAGAATACATTTACTTGTAGGATTGAAATTACTGAAAATTTCTTCAATAATACGAAGAAAACAATTGAAACTAAATAAGTGTTGATCAAATTTTCTTTTATTTATACTTTGAAATGGATTTGCATTAAGTACGGTCCACTAGAGTTCAAGTTCATCTTTGCATTAGAAAATTCTTGGAAAGCTAAAGCTGAAATGGAGGCTTAATTTATGCATATGAAGTAATTGTATACCCTTCTCTATATATATAATTCAAGCGTCGGTCATTTCTTCCAAACCATCTACAGAAATTAATCTTGAACTTTAATAAAGGAATGCAAGGTCATACCAATAAAATATTCTTACAATAACTCATTTGCCTTTCAGGAAATGATACTGTTTTTGTTGACAAACCATTACTTATATTTTTAATCAAATTTATATAAACCATGTTCATTTAGTTTCGAAAAATCGATTAATTTTATTTCCTTCCCAGGTCAATTATCTTTTGTATCGGATATACTCTACAAACTTATGTTCGAGTCTAGTCAACATTTACTTTCGATTACAATTCTTTCCGAGAAAATAACAGTTAATTAAACTGCATATTTGAATTTTTATGAAGTCAATTTTACAAATAATCCTTACTACGCACCATTGTTAATTTATCGACATACCCAAGGATTCCATAATGAAACAGCCGTTTCAGAGAAGAAAACTTACGATCAATGCAAAAAATATTCAAGAATGCAAATATATTCAACTCATTGGTTGATAGAGTTGCATATCACGTTTGGATAATAGAAATATATAATGGTAAAGATATGACGAGTTCGATCTTGATTTGTGTTGTTGAATATCTGGTTAAGACGTTTTTGAGAAACAAGTTTTCAAAAGAAGATTCCTAAAACACTGGTTAAAATCGCTATGTTTAAAGAAATCATCGATAATCTGATTGAATAGAAATTTCGGGAACTAACGAAGCCTGATTAAAAAAAGTGAAATTTACGTTCATCTCTTCGTATAAAATCCATTTGGATCTGAATGGCAATTATCTCTACCATTTTTTTCATTCGAACTGGATTTCGAATCGAATTTGCATTGATTAAGTTTTTATAAATCGTGAACGTAGGTTGTCTTTCAAATTTTGCGCCTTTGGCAATTTACTGTTGACAGCTGTAATTCGACAACTGCATCGGGTATTTTAACAGTTTTTAACCTAAACATACGAGGTATGTCAATTAAGTTCGCGGAAGTTGGCAATGCTGCAGCAGTTGGTAACTCTGTAGAGTTCGCATTGGTTTCATTCGAAACAGAATTCATTTCTGCGTATGCCTGTGCAAGTTTCTTGTTGATCGGTTGTATACTTCGTGTTTTATTGTCCTTTGAACATCGACCTGTTTCGACCCACCATCGTGAAGATGAGCTATAAAATAACTGAGCAAAAGTGATTAAATTCTTGGTGAAACGCGAAACTGTTAACCGACGTGTATAAGGAAAATTGTCTGAAAAAATTAGCAATCTACGATTGGGCAAAGCGGTTCAGAAGCGGCAGAGAGTCAGTTGAGGATGATCCGCGTGAGGGAGCTCCCTCCACCTCTCGAAACGCACAAAACCTCGATCTGCTGCGCTCGCAATTGCTCGGAGACCGTCGGGTATATTTACAACCTCCTCCTACCGCCAGCTGGTCGGACAACATTCCCCTAGGTCCCCTAGGTACATGCGTATCAAACTCTTCAACAAACTCCCAAGGCATACTAGGGATATACAGTACCTAAGAATTTATTGTTGAATAAAAACTACTACGATCATGAGGAGTATCTAGCTGATGTGTAGTAAATGAAGGTTGCCCCTTTCTTTCTGTTTGGCATTTGTTTAGTATTAGTCATCGTATTGATTTTAGATTTTATTTTTATAGTATGGTATTGATGGTGTTTATTATTGTTTATTTTATTCATTTATTGAGGTCATCGACATGTCTGATACCAAGTGAGCTATGGTCGGTGGACAAATAAATTATTATTATTACCGTGGACTTATGCACTATCTCAGCTTTTAGCTGAATATAATTTACCTTTCCAAGATTCAGCAATCAAAGGGAATAGGCTCGATTACAATATACTTGACATAAATTTCCTAACTATCCTACATGCATTAAGAATTACAGCTTTTTTGCATTTCTATATAGGCATTCTTATTCAATTCTAATTTCTTAAGGCTATCATGCAAAGTTTTGGGTATTAACCCAGTCGAGGATACGATGATAGGAACAATATCGATTTTCTCGAGGTGCCACATCTGTTTGATCTCAATAGCAAGGTCTGTGTATTTGGACTTTTTCGCCTGGAACTTGTTCAGCACGTTGTTATTATTCGGTATGGCGACATCCACCAGCATTGCTGTTCTGGTTCTCTTATCATACACCACTATGTCCGGCCTATTATTCGTCACCATTCTGTCAGTGATAACAGGCCTATCGTAGTATAATCTGATAGAGTCATTTTCCAATACGGGCGCCGGCTGATATTTGTAATATGACTGGAAGGTGTTCAGAAGTCCGTACTTGTGTGCAAGTTTCTGGTGGATAATGTTGCACACTTGATTATGCCTGTGAAGATACTCCGTATTGGCCAGTTGTTCGCATCCGGACGTAATATGCTGTATAGTCTCCGATCTTATATGGCATTTTCTGCACTTATCTGTTTGTAATGTTCGGTCCTTAATTATAAATTCTTTGTAATTGTTTGTAGCGATCACTTGGTCTTGGATGGCCATAAGGAATCCCTCTGTTTTTGCGAATAATTCTCCTTTCATCAACCATTTGTTGGAGGCTTCTTTGTCGATGTGTGGTTGATTAATCTCATGGTGATGTCGTCCATGCAATTCCTTTCTTGACCATTGCTCTTGTTTTTCAGTATCTGATAGGAACTGTAGATACAGCAGATTCAGATTATTTATTATCGTGGACTTATGCACTATCTCAGCTGTTAGCTGGATATAATTTATCTTTCCCAGATTAGGCAATCAGAGGGAATAGGCTCGATTACAATATACTTGACATAAATTTCCTAACTATCCTACATGTATTAAGAATAACAGCTTTTTCCATTTCTATATAGGTATTCTTATGCAATTCTAATTTCTTAAGGCTATCATGCAAAGTTTTGGGTATTAAACCAGTCGAGGATACGATGACAGGAACGATATCTATTTAATCGAGGTGCCACATCTGCTTGATCTCAATAGCAAGGTCTGTGTATTTGGACTTTTTCTCCTGGAACTTGTTCAGCACGTTGTTATTATTCGGTATGGCGACATCCACCAGCATTGCTGTTCTGGCTCTCTTATCATACACCACTATGTCCGGTCTATTATTCGTCACCATTCTGTCAGTGATAACAGGCCTATCGTAGTATAATCTGATAGAGTCATTTTCCAATACGGGCGCCGGCTGATACTTGTAATATGGCTGGAAGGTGTTCAGAAGTCCGTACTTGTGTGCAAGTTTCTGGTGGATAATGTTGCACACTTGATTATGCCTGTGAAGATACTCCGTATTGGCCAGTTGTTCGCATCCCGACGTAATATGCTGTATAGTCTCTGGTCTTATATGGCATTTTCTGCACTTATCTGTTTGTAATGTTCCGTCCTTCATTATAAATTTTTTGTAATTGTTTGTAGCGATCACTTGGTCTTGGATAGCCATAAGGTATCCCTCTGCTTCTGCGAATAATTCTCCTTTCATCAACCATTTGTTGGAGGCTTCTTTGTCGATGTGTGGTTGATTAATCTCATGGTGATGTCGTCCATGCAATTCCTTTCTTGACCATTGCTCTTGTTTTTCAGTATCTGATAGGAACGGTAGATTCAGCAGGTCATCTCTTGTAGCAAGATTTAGTGGTGTATATCCCCTGTCAGCCAACGATACTACTCTATGGAGGTCTGAAGTGAAAGTTTTTGCAGAGAAGAATTCTCTGAGATTTTTATCTGTTCGGTGTGTAAATTGACAATATCTATTAATCCGCGTCCTCCTTCTTTCCGCTTCAAAGTTGTTCGTATCACAGACGATTTTGGATGATGATTGTTGTACTTTGTCAGCATCGTTCGGGTCTGCCTTTGAATATCATCCAGTTCTGTCTTAGTTCATCTGATTATTCCAAATGAGTAAAGCAACACTGGAATGGCGTAGGTGTTAATTGCCTTGACTAGATTCCCCGAGTTCAACATCGATTTCAGCACAGATATTTGACGCTGACTGTATTCTGAACGAATCTTCTCCTTTGATTGTTTTTGGTCTAGCAATCTGGCTTGTTGGTATCCCAGATATTTGTATGTTTCGCCATCTCTCATGCACTGTATAATATCACGGTTTGGAAGTTGTGTTTCACCGTCCATGACTTTCCCTCTTCGAATGTTCAGGGTCTTACATTTTTCAATCCCGAATTTCATATGAACATCTGCCGAGAACTCACTGACAGTTCTCAGCAAATAATCCAATTGCTTTTTGTTCGAAGCATATAATTTGATGTCATCCATATACAGCAGGTGGGAGATTGTATGGTAATTCCTTTCTGCTTTTATCCTAAATCCGTATCCTGTTCTATTGAGCATTGAGGACAATGGGTTCATTGCCAAACAGAACCATAGTGGACTCAAAGAGTCTCCTTGAAAAATTCCACGACGTATGGGTATCTCGTCGGTTTTAATTGATTTATTGTTCATGTTGACCTGCAGAGACGTGCGCCAGTGTGTCATTGTTGTCTTCAAGAACTCTACCAGGGCTGGGTGAATTTTGTATATCTGCAATACTTCAACAAGCCAAGACAAGGTACTATCGAATGCCTTCAGATAATCGAGAAAAGCTGAATGAACATTCCGATACCCCCTGTGTGCCTGTTTCATTATCACAGAATCGATGATGAGTTGTTCCTTGCACCCGTGGTGTTTCTTTCTGCATCCTTTCTGCTCCTCTGCTAATATATTGTTGTCGTCAAGGTGTTGGTATATTCGATTGGATATGGATGAGGTGAGTATTTTGTAGATTGTTGGCAGGCAAGTGATTGGCCTATATTGAGACGGATCCTGTGTTCTATCGCTCTTAGGTTGCATATATGTTAAGCCTTGCGTTAGGAAAGTGGGTGTTTTCTTGGGATGTTGAAGAACATACGTGAGCTGTTTCACTAGGGCTCCATGGAGCTTATCAAACTTCTTGTACCAGTAGTTGTGGATATTATCTATACCTGTGGCCTTCCAATTGTTGGTCGCTCGAACTACTGTTGTGATTTCTTCCTCCGTTATTCCATCGAAGTCCATACGTCTGATATCGAGGCGTTCTTTTTCAGATTATTATTATTATTGTTATTATTCAAGACCAGACTCGACCGAAAGAGCCTAATGAGGTAAGAAAGGAGGATGTCTATCTCCTGCTATGGTAATGCAGGCAGCCTTAAATTTCTTCCCATCATCCTTTTTAGGCTTTTTGGCAACACCCATTAGGACGACGGTGTCACAGCTATTACTGACATCAAGAAACTGCTATCTGGGAAATGTATTTTCGTCTAGAGATATAGACAAATACCTTCTTAAATATTATCGACAATTCAATTCGTGAAATGTCGAGCCGATGGATGAGTCTAGTACGCTCCCGTGGGGGCTGAATGTGAGAACTTCAATATAGTGAGGAAGGCAAATATTTTTCGTTCACTTTGATCATTCAAGTACATTGCAAAATTATAGAAAGTGTTCATTTATCCACTTGCTTTTTATATGCGAACAATTTCGAAAAAAGTTTTGATCCCTATGAGTTTATGAGAATTGTTATTAGATTTAATCAATAATTTCTATACTCTGTAGCACAAAGTTTTAAGAATTATCGCCAAATTTAGGCTATCACTTCTAGAACTTTGACGTATTTTACATCAATATATTTATGTTTTCATTATTCCATAGTAATATCATCATAATATTTACTAACGTATTAGATAACGTTATGCTTGCACAGCAATTATTATTGTGCTATCTTTAATAATTTCTCCAAGCATTGTGTTGCCATCGTAAAATGCAGAATAGAATTTTAGAAATACATATGTAATCAGTGAGGAGTTAATAACCCGATGTTGTTTTAGACATGTGAAGTTCGCTTCGAGTCAATGTTACTAATGTAATATTATCTCTTATGAGTTATTTGCCACAATATATGCATATCATTCAAACCTAAAAATCAATATTATAATTAATGTATTTGGACATTATATGTAATTAGATTCACAATATGAAGTTTAGAGAACACTTACAAATATTGAAATTCAGTATTGTAATTTTGGTCTCTCGAGCACCATCAGTTGACAACAATTACTGAACTAAAGTTGAAATATATGCATACATAAACAGGTAGATACAAAATTAATAAGGATGCAAACAAGAGGTAATCAGGGCCCCCGTGAGGGCTACCGGCGCTTGTGTGCAAAAAGGGATTTTGGCGCCCATTAAGGCATTTTGGATCATGTTTTTTAATTTTTTTTTTAAGGTAGGAGATAGGTAGGTAGGTGCTTGATGAAAAGCAACAAACTGATCTTCAGAAGTCATATTTATTTGTAGACTAAAATATCAAAATGAAACAAACAGAACAAAATCATAACAAAATAAATTCTTCTTCACTCCCATTTTAGGACAATTAATGGGATACAGACACGTTGATTCGTTGTTAATAAATACTAGAAAATAACCTAAATGTAAAAATCACATTTTTAGGGACAAATAACAGAAATATTGCCTAATGTCTACATATATATATATATATATATATATATATATATATATATATATATATATATATATATATATATATATATATATATATATATATATATATATACAGTGTGTTCCAACGAAAATTTGACCCCCTCTAACTCCGAAATGAGTAACATTAGCGAAAACACCAAGACACGTCGATTTTTGTTTCGAGGGGAGCATTTTCGAAATAATTCGAAACTTCTCAGATCAACCTCCTACCCCCAGCAACCCTAACTTTGAAATTCATCATAGGAATAAGGGTCGAGTGGCACCTTACTGAAAAGGTCTGTCAATTCTCCACCTTGATTTGTCATTTTAGAATTTTAAATTAACATACAGGGTGTCCCAACCAAGGGTGAAGTTGAATTCCTGGAAATCCCAAATACTAAATGAAATAGATTTATTTTGGCATAATGCAAGCGCAGGTTTATGCTCGGTCTAGAAAAACGACCTACACTTGTGAATTTGGAGTTGGTGCAATCAACCCCCTATTTCCAGCATCCCCAACTCAAAAATCATTCGATCGATAATAGGTCAAGTGGCACCTCGTTGGAAAGGTACTGCAATTTTCTCTTCGAATTTGGTACTTTCGAAATTCAGAATCAGCATACAGGGTGTCCCGAAGCAGGAACATTGAAAATCCAAATAACTTTTTGAAACTGGTTCATTTCGGTATACGAGAACATGTTTGATCCGAGAATAGGACTTTCTTGTGTGGTTATAGAATTTTTGCAATCAACCCTTCCATTCAGCATCCCCAACTTGAAAATCATACAAATAATTCAAGTGGCATATCTTCAGAAAGGTTTTTGAATTCCAGAATGATTAAAGCATTTCATTCAGTTCGGCTCTCCATACAGGATGTCGCTTTCGAAAAATTCAATATCGTCATTTGAAATTATCAACTAAAATTAATTCGAAACTGTTAAAAGTATTGGGGTACGATGTGTTGAGCATCAATTACGAAGAAATAAAGCTGATTTCTGCATTGAAAATGTTCACATTTTTTCATTTCCATCTGGCGTGCAGTCATCTGTTATTTCTCATTTTGCAATGAAATATTATTATTATTCAGATCAGTTCCTCATTATTGTTGTTGTTCGTCAGTTGAAATTAATCTGAAAATGGTTTATTCCACTGAGGAAAGGGTCGAAATTGTATCGACGTATTTTCGAAATAACAGTTGTGCCAAAGAAACGGCAAGGATATTCGATAGGAACCATCCTGAAAGAGAAAGGGAGTCAGTCACCAGTACGTTAAATATTTGGTTGACAAATTCCTAGCTACGGGTTCGGTGGCAAACAAAAACATGAAGTGGCATGTCCTGTCAGAAATGAGGCAACGGAAGTGGCAGTAGTGGGTCATCTACAAATGGAGAATACTACTTCGATCAGAAAACTATCTCGTCTGACTGGTGTATCAGCTACAACTGTCCATAGAATCGTGAAACATCACAAATTTCACCCCTACAAGGTAAAATTAGTGCATGAAATAAACGAAGATGATCCAGATCGTCGTTTACAGTTTTGTGAAAATCTAAGTGAAAACCTAAACGCTAATCCAAATTTTCTGAATAACATCTGTTTTTCTGATGAAAGCACCTTTATGCTCAGTGGTGAAGTGAATAGACATAATTGTCGATATTGGGACACACAGAATCCTCATTGGTTTAGAGAGGCCCACACGCAAAGGCCTCAGAAGTTGAACGTTTGGGCAGGAATTTTTGGCAATCATCTAGTTGGGCCTTTCTTTATTGAGGGTAATCTGAATGGAAATGGCTACCTACAGTTGTTAGAGGAACACATACATCCTAGATTGACAGAAATTTTACAGAACGATCCAACTCTTTCTGAGGACGAAATGCGTTTTCAACAAGACGGTGCTCCTCCGCATTATGATGCTCGGGTGCGCCAATATTTAGACGAAAATTTCCCAGGAAGGTGGATTGGTAGAAGAGGACCTGTTGAGTGGCCAGCCAGGTCACCAGATTTAAATCCCTAGATTTTTTTTTGTGGGGCCATCTAAAATCTAAAGTTTATGCCACAAGACCAGAAAACCTGGAGGAGCTGCGGATGAGGATTATCACAGAATGCCGACTTTTGACTCCTGAAGTTTTCGCTAATGTGAGAAGAGAGTTCGAAAATCGTCTGTATAACTGTATGGAGGTGGGCGGAGGTCATTTTGAACAATTGTTGTAATAATCAAGTTAGTTTTTGTTTTCAATTGAATACAAGTTCAATAAATCTCGTTTTCCTGTTTAGATGAGCATCCAATCAGTTTCTCCATCATCCCTCATCCTGATCCTCACGCCAGAAAACCTCGATTGCCAAACTGAAACCAATGCCTCAGTGATTCAGAAAATAGAAAAATCTTTCTGGAACTTTGCCACTCAACCTGTAATCACTTGTATGATTTTTTGAGTTGGGGATGCTGAATGGAAGAGATTGATTGCAAAAATTCCATATTCACGCAAGAGAGTCTTATTCTCGAATCAAACATAAACATGTTCTCGTATTATACCGAAATGAACCAGTTTCAAAAGTTATTTGGGTTTTCAGTGTTCCTGCTCCGGGACACCCTGTATGCTGATTCTGAATTTCGAAAATACCAAATTCGAAGAGAAAATTGAAATACCTTTCCAACGAGGTGCCACTTGACCTATTTTCGATCGAATGATTTTTGAGTTGGGGATGCTGGAAATAGGGGTTGATTGCACCAACTCCAAATTCACAAGTGTAGGTCGTTTTTCTAGACCGAGCATAAACCTGCGCTTGCATTATGCCAAAATAAATCGATTTCATTTAGTATTTGGGATTTGCAGGAACTCAACTTACCCTCGGTTGGGACACCCTGTATGTTAATTTAAAATTCTAAAATGACAAATCAGAATGGAGAATTGACAGACCTTTACAGTAAGGTGCCACTCGACCCTTATTCCCTATGATGAATTTCGAAATTAGGGTTGCTGGGGGTAGGGGTTGATCTGACAAGTTTCGAATTATTTCGAAAAATGCTCCCTCGAAACAAAAATCGACGTGTCTTGGTGTTTTTCGCTAATGTTACTCATTTCGGAGTTATAGGGGGTCAAATTTTCGTTGAACACACTGTATATATATATATATATATATATATATATATATATATATATATATATATATATATATATATATATATATATATATATATATACTACTTTCTACTCATACTTAAATATGCAGATATTTCTAGTAACAAATACCTAGGGAACTTCGTTTTAAAATCAGAAATGATAGCTAGGTCTAGGTGCAATAGAAAAATTAAAGATAGCTATTGTAGTAGCGATATTTTCCGAGATTTTGCTGTTGCAAAATCATTAATTACATCACTAAAATTTATAGGGTCAAAAATTTCTTTTTCAATTGCTGATATTGTTAGCCTAGACAATCTTTCTTGAATCATTGTCGATCTTAAATAATTTTTAATGATTTTTAACTTTGAAAAAGATCGCTCGCCAGAAGTTACAGGTACAGGCAATGTCAAAAGAATTCTTAGTGAAATGCTTACGTTTGGAAAGGTGAAGATCAAATTGTTTTCAAATATATATTGTAAAATACTTAAGGGGTCAGTATCATCAGGTAATGAAAACAACTTTACCGCTTCAATTTCGTTAAACAGATCATTGGAGTCTATATCCTTGTTATCCTGATCCGTCAGTCGTTCTTCAAGAATAGAACAATGTCTTAAAAGATCGCTGTCACTTAATTTGAATATGTCGCTAAAAAATCTGAAAATATTATCATACTCATTTAATAAGTCAAATCGGTTCTTCAGAGAGCTTATAGTTTGATCTATAATTTTTAAGAAAAAACTAATTTTAAAGGCGGTTTTTGGATCATAAGGGGTCTCATCTCGGTGTTCATAGTCAAACAGTTTTGGTTTAAATTTCCTCCTAACCGTTGGTAATGGTGGAAAGTCTTCTTCAATATCGAGAGAGGATGTTACTTCTTTCGCTTGCACAAGAATTTCTTGAAATGATCGGTCAGATCTATATTGCTGGAAGTGATCAACTAAATTTTTTAGGTAGGTTTGGCATACTCAAATATTAATTGTAGCACTTTGCATTTGTTTGCTGACTATATTTATATGAAATAAAACGTCATGCCAAATAATAATTCCACAAATAAATTGAAAATTTTGTACAGACGTTAAGAGGGAACTCGCTTTATGTCTTGCATTAATGTGAAAGGAATTATCTTCAGCCACTTCTAGAAGACTTTCGCAAACCGTAATTAAATAAACTTTAAGAGGCTTTATTGCGTCAATTCTGCTGGACCATCTTTGTCTCACTTAGGGGCTTTGAACTTAACCCGGGGACATTTTTTCTCAAAACATACCACCTTTTTGTGGATGACGAAAAGAAATTAAATAACTCTTGCACAAGATTAAAAAAGTTTATTGTTGAACCTGTCGTAGATCAAAGTACCAGCCGCACAAGGTACAAAAAGAGCTTTCGGATTCGAATCAAGAATACGTTTCTGAAGCCTAACATGTTTTCCCTCCATATTTGTCCCATTAGCATAAACCTAATGTGTTTTAATTCTAAATTTAATTTTTTCAAATTTTCTATCACAAATGTATATATCGCTTCTCCTGTAGAGTCCAGTATTCGATAAAACGCAATAAAACTTTCCTTAACTTCAACCTTTTTTGAAGTGGGGTTAAGGACAACATACCTCAGAACAAGACTAATTTGCTCAGTGAGACTAGTGTCTGGTGTACAATCTAATATATTTTGAACTGTGAACCATTTCTCTAAAATATTATTCCTTACTTTGGACGACTTTGGGAGTTATAAACTCGGCTAACGTACTATCTCATCACTGAATCAAAAGAGGCAATCATCTCAACAGCTTTTAGAAAATTTCCATATTATCATGTTCGAAAAGCAATTCGAAAGAACGCATTGTGTAGATAAATACTTAACAATCGCAATAATTCTTTCCAACACGTCTCGCCAATATTTTTTTTCCGTTTCTAAAATCCGCAGATGATGATCATTAACGGTCATAGATGTCTCCAACATTTTTTTTAAATTTACCCAAGTGTTTATATAAATATTGTGTAGAATTGACGTTTCGTGTCCCTTAATTAGCAAATACAAGTGTTGCTAATCAGATACTCCATTTGTATCACAAAAAGCGTTAGGAGTTTTACATTTACAAAACAACTTACAATAAAAACAAAATACAGAATATTTAGAAATAGAGTAAATAAGCCAAGCCCTTTCGACTTTACTCCATTTACTAAATTTCTTTCAAAGTGTTTGCACGAAAACTTTCTCTTATCTTTATTACTGGGAAAGGTAAAACTGATGTCTATCAAGGGCGGACCACGTTTAACCAATATTCTAGCCATCTCATTGGTGATTCTTTCGGGCCACAAACTGGAGTCGGACGGAATTATATCGATACTAGCCTCATTGCAGCTGACATTACCGAACTTTTTACACAAGCTGAATTACCTGAAGTGGATTGTTCAAGTGCTGTAGACGAGGATGGTGTCATCGCTTCATCGAGCTCTGCATCAGTAGAAGTTGTTTTGCTTGTACAACCGCTATCACTTGTTGCAGAACCTGATGTTACTGTTGAAATTTCAGATGGTCCACTCATGGTTATTGATATTACGGATTTAGAATCTTGAGATTCGGACGATTCGGCCGCACCAACATCGATAGTCTTCGTGGAATCTCGATTGTTTTGCAAGAAATGCTTTAAAGATCCAATTATTTTTTCCCTTTCTTGTAGTCTCAGTTTCTTTTGCTCGCGAAACTTCTTACCTGAAGGTCTCTTTCTTTTATCCTGAAAAAACAAATAAATAATTAGTACTCATGGAAATTTGGAATTAACTTCTAAAGTAGCCACAATAATAAGCACCATGTAGGTAGCGTAGGCAATATTCTTGAAAAGTTAACTAAGTAGCCAATAGTTTTTAACCCTTTATAGGGCAGATTATTATTAAGTAAGATATGGCCGATTTAACCCTACAAAATGGTGTTTTAAAAAGATCAATAGCATAAAAACTAAGCGAGTTATGAATAAAACCAGTTACTTATTTAAACTCGTACATGACATTTCAATTAATAAAACGATATTTGGCTAAAAAAATTAATTATAACCAGTATCCTATAAAGGGTTAATGTTGATAGTATAAAGTAGGGAACACTTACCATTTTATGAAAAATCAAGCCGTTGAAATGGCAGTCAGCAAGTATTCGGCACTTAATTCAAAAAAAAGTAGTAAACAAAATATTACACAACACAACACCACACTTGACAAAATAAAAATAACTTTATATGTAATAATTAATAGGATTACTTGTTTTTATTTACTTGTTGCACGGTCCAGTGAACTAACTGATTTAAAAACGCCTGTGGCGATGCATCGCTTTTATAGCGCTCCAGGCGTTATTCATGTCTGAACTGGAAAAATCAAGAAATTGCCGCCTGACATATTCTCGCTACATAGGAATCGGCAGTAACTGGATGATATACTAATAAATTTTCGTGTGTATTTATACCTAATCCTATTAAATTTCTCAACTTCTATTTTTATATTTTTTTTTTGGACCCTGGGTTTTGGCGCCCCTAAAGGATGGCGCCCGTGTTCATTGCACACTTTGCACATATGGTTGCGGGGGCCCTGGAGGTAATAGACGAATTATGTTAAAAACAGATATTATTAAAAGATATCATATATGGATGAATAATCTGGACCATTCTGGTCATTCAGATGTCTATAGGGAGCTTGTTGTATTTCGAACCCTTCGATGGATTCTAAAAATTCTAACTTTCGTTCATAAGGTATTCTGGGAGTAATTTGAGGTTGATCTATGGGTGGAATATGATTCCCATTCTCGAAACAAAGTGAAGCGAAAGATTCGCCGGTTCTCTGTTCATTGCAACCTGATTGATGCTCCTTGTATCTAATTTTGAATGAACGTTTGACCCATATAAACGCCTTAACAATCCATACAAGTCAACTCGTAAACTCCAGTATTGTCAAATATATCAGTATTATCTTTACTATTGAAAAATTCTTGGGAGAGTTTTATGTGCGTTTGGAAGCTACTGTTTTATTCTGTTTTGAAATGACATTCGGAATCTTTTCGCTGATAGGGCCCAAACGTGTTAATAACTGTATTTATCTGTATTAGTTGATTCTGTACGTGAGTAAATAATATGATATGTTGATCATTCCGTTTATTATATCTGAGGGATAACCATTATTCTTAGCTGTTTCTTTAATTGTTGACACTTTCCTGGACATATTTTCTTCGGATAATGATAGAGAGAAAACCCTATTAACCATTGAATTAAACGCAGCCTATTTTTGAGACTTTGAGTGTGCTGGCTCATAAGGAAAGTAAAGGTGGTTTTTCTATATATATCAAAACTTCTCGCGTTATTTTTATGATATTTTTGTTAGGTGTAAAAAGTGAATCTGATTATCGACTTCTCTCTCTATTATGAATTCAATTTTGGGATGAATGCTATTGATGTAAATTAAAAGTTGATCTGGTTGTCTAGCGGTTCCTACAAAACATGGCAGTATTTCGTCTACATATCTATAACAAAAATACATTAATTTTGATTTGCATTAATTTTGATTTGACTGTGATATCTTCAGTATACGCCTTGAAAATGTCAGCTAGTGAAGGGTTCATGCAGAACCCCATCGGTAGACCGTGAGGTGGTTCATAAAATTTATTGAATTTGAAATAATTCTGTGGTACAATTTGAACAAAAACATGAAATCATTTTGTACAACATGGTTGAAGTATGATTTGTTGATGTTGTATAAGACCAATGGAAGGCATTTGTCTCCTGGAATGTTGGAAAAAATGTTAATCTACATTCAAAATAATTTAATATAATTTGATTTGGGTTTTAACCTTTTTCAATTTTTGTGTTAATTGAATTGAGTTTTTTTTTAATATTTAGGTGTGAAATTCGTTAAATTCTCGAATACATAATCTAATTCTTCTGCCAATTGATATATTGGGCTGTTTTCACACATCGATACATATTTATACAGTCTCTTCGGGGTATTCGTTCGTTTTGAACTTAAGTTCCTTTCGAAACTTTGGTTTTGGCGACGTTTCGATGCAATCTCACGCACCATCTTCAAAGCCTGTTGACGTTTTCGTTAATGCGTCTACTCCGGTGTGGCACTCCTATATATATATAACTTTTCGGCTGCGCAAATTGTAGGGGGTGACTTGTGCGTTCAGTGGTGGGGGAACTGGTTCATCCAGAGTTCGTACTTCGACTCCTCCTTCTGGAATGTTGACCGCTGGTGTTTGGGATTTCTTCGATGATTGGTAGTTGCTTAACGCCACTTTCCAAGACTGCGACAGGTTCAGGGTGTCATCTCTCTTATTGAGATTGTTTCGTAGTTCTATTTCTATTGCCTCTCTGACCAGTCTCTTATTAAATTGTTCGATGTTGGCCAGTTGCTTTGTTTTATCAAAGTCGATTGAGCTGATGTAGACTGTTTATTTTTTATTGAATTTTTATGTTCTTGTATGCGAGATGAAATGCGTCTATTTGTCTGTCCTATATACCATTTATCACAGTATCATCTATCAAAGCCGTTTTTTTGGAATGTTAAACTCTTCATTTCACCTTGTATATGTTGCTGGTCTGTTAGTCGTTCTGATCGTTTAATTAGAGTCTAAGGACGCCATTCAGTTGAGATGGGTGGTGGTGGGAGGCAGCGTTCAAATATCTATCGGTGTGTGTAGGTTTCCGATATACAGTGTGGCTCAAGTTATCTACTTCCTTCTTGAGAAGCACGTCTAGGAAGGGTAGCTGTCCCTGATTTTCCTTCTCCAAAGTGAATCTGATACTACTTTTGATGTTATTAAGGTATTTAAGGAAGTTGTCTAGTTCCTCTTCCCAATGCTGCCAAATCAGAAACACATCGTCCACATATCTGAGCCAACTTAGGTATTAAAGTTGCGTTCTTCAATGCAAAAAATAAACAGTCCACATCAGCTTTGTTCGAGCACACGAAAGACTACAAACATTCAATCGACTTTGATAAAACAAAGCAACTGGCTAACATCGAACAATTTAATAAAAGACTGGTCAGAGAGGCAATAGAAATAGAACTACGAAACAATCTGAATAAAAGAGATGACACCCTGAACCTGTCGCAGTCTTGGAAAGTGGCGTTAAGCAACTACCAATCATCGAAGAAATCCCAAACACCAGCGGCCAACATTCCAGATGGAGGGGTCGAAGTACGAACTCTCGATGAACCAGTTCCCCCACCACTGAACGCACAAGTCACCCACTACAATTTGCGCAGCCGAGAAGTTATATATATAGGAGTGCCACACCGGACTAGACGCATTAACGAAAACGTCAACAGGCTTTGAAGATGGTGCATGAGATTGCATCGAAACGTCGCCAAAACCAAAGTTTCGAAAGGAACTTAAGTTCAAAACGGACGAATACCCCGAAAAGACTGTATAAATATGTATCGATGCGTGAAAACATATATATATATATATATATATGTATATATGTGAATGGAAGGAATGAAGGAGATATGTAGCCTCAACTCTGTTGTGGTTCTACCTCTTATAATAACAGTTAATGGCCTAGTTCATAAGCGATTTATAGTGTCTTGGCCTTGATGAAAGAATAATCTCCAGCGCATAGAAGGAGGTGTCGCTGGGTATCGCGAGGATTATCCGAGGGTTCATCGTTGGATCTGGGTGACCTCATGACGTTTTATGCGCCCGGGGTAACTTCAAATATTTTCCTGATTGGTGGTTGTAAAACACATAAATATATCCGAATCAAATGGGACCAGAGCTGAAAAACGTGAAATATTTATTGAAAAACATGAAATATTCATTGAAAAACTCAAAATTATTGTGATTCACAGAAAAACATGAAAATATAACTACATATTCTTGAGAAACTGATACATTTCACAGATAATTTTTTAGGTTCTGAAGAAGTCATGGATCGTTTTCTGTTTTAACGAACGAAGATGAAAACTTCAGCTTCCTCTCTCAATTTATGCAATAATAATGTTTGGTGCTGAGGGATATCATTTTCTGTGCACTATTCCAAACATTTGTTGAAACACAAGAGGACTTCTTTATGTTTCACTGAATTCATGGTGAAATCGCCTTCTTCAAGTTCTTCTGTATCCCCGTCACTTTCTATATTGTTGATTATTTTAGCTTCAGAGAGATAGTTTTCATTATCTCATATAACCCATTCTTCAATGTCTGCAGTTGTTAATTTATGACCAGATACATTCGTTAGAACATCTGTCATCATGCGTAGATCGCGATTTTTCTCTTCTTTCTCTTGTAAAATTTTTTCTCTCAACCGTGAAAAAGGCAACAGATCACCTGCGTCATAATCATCATCTTTTGTGTGCCATAAATTCTTCTATGATTTCTAAACTAACTCTTGGGACACAGATAACCAGGCCCTTTCAAGAGAAAACACCACATGTTCAAGGTCCAATTGCTTCAGTAACTGCAAAACGTTATTGTCTTCTTGTCCCACAATATCCAGTAGCAAAGATTTTCGATAATGCAATTTCACATTGTGTATTACATGTTGATCCATTGGTTGTAATAATGGAGTACAATTAGGAGGTAGAAACCTCTTCTCTTGGATCTCCAGGAGCATTATCTAATAAGAGTAGAGCCTTTTGTGGCAATTTCAACTCGTTCATTTTATGTTTAACATAAGGAATAAATTATTTGTAGAACCATTCATACAAAAGTTCTCTAGGTACCCACTTTTTCTTTTGATCGATAATAATCATGCAAATTGGAGCAGTTCTTGAATGCTCGGGGTTTTTTGGCTTTTCCGATGACCAACAATTTCATTTTATGAGATACTGATGCATAAGAGCATGGCATGAATGTAATATGGTCCTTCTTCATTTTCCGACCAGGAGCTCAATTTTCAGCAACATGGGCTTGTGTTTTGTTTGGAAGAATTCGCCAAAATAACCCACTTTCATCTGCGTTGTGAACTTGATCTGGCACGAGATCCATCTCCCGTATTTTTTGACGAAATTTATTTTTGAATGGTTCTACCGCACTCACGTCTGAGGACAATTTCTCTCTTGATATGGTAAGTTACCGAATTCCATATCTTTTCTTCGAATTTTTCCAACCATCCTTGATTTGCCTTGAAATCATTCCTACGTTTTATACTGGTGTAAAAATTTTGCTTTCTCACATATGAAATCACCAGATGAAGTGTATATCGAGATCGTTCTTGTAAAAACTAAGTGTATAGAGCATTTTCAACATTCGGACTTTCACTAGTTCTGAGCGTACGCCGTTTCCCAGGACCAGAATCAGAAGAAGATATAAAATTCCAATTCCAATTGAGTGTATTCTGGCCAATTCAGAAACATTTTTGCCATTATCTAATTCTTTCAAAATTTCGCATTTTTGCTGCAATGTTAACGTTTTATGTCGACGCGACATATGATTAGTACGGATATCAGGCCATGAACGTGAGAAGAGAATCTAATCTGCACAAGTGAAGCGAGTATTCAGACGAGATATTGCAAATTCGGACACTTTCAATCGATGAAATTATTGACGGCGTTCGGATTATAGAGGTAAAAAATAAATTGTGCGGATTATAGAGGTAGGTGATTTGAAAGTTTCGTTGTTCGGATTACTGGATGTGCGGTTTAGAGTGAATCCGGTTATAACGACAGCCAAGGAACCGGTGATATTACGTCGTACTAATCGGAAGTCGTACATAAAGAATAGTTTCTTCAAATCTTTTATTCATTTGAAATAACTACATATATAACGTACTTACATATTATGATCAAATTTTCAACGTTTTCAAACATTAAAACAATTTTACATTTAAATCGAAATATTTATATAATAATTTGCGCGTACATAATATATCTGTCTATATAACTAACAACCAATATCTAGTGCAAAAGTCTGTAATTTTTTATTGTTTTTGTTTTTTTTTGCTATAGTAAGAATAACGGACTGCATTATGCAAACGAGACTTAATACTTTTCATAGTGTCATCATCAAAATTAGAATGCACAAATAAATTCAATACTTCTGCAGCTTTTAGAGCTTCAGATAGACTCGATTGGATAATTTGGTTCTGGGTCGTCCTCGACATCTTTATCATCGCTATCTTGGCTGTTGACGATAACATTTTGTGCACATGTTGCTATATCATCATCAACATAAGAATATTATTCAAGTTTTTCATTTTTTATGGGCATTCCTTCCTTCAGAGCTCTTGCCCTGACAGAGAGCGGCACATCATCATCATCATTGTTGTCGGCAGCAACACTGATGTTGTCTATAATAACAGGACTGTCTCGGACAAATGTTTATAACAGTTGAAAATCGTCATTAACTTAAGCTTATTCCAGGCGTCGTAAATCATTAAAATGACTTCCAGTATTGTGATCTTCGGATGTTTGGTACTATTGGTGCCTTCATTCACGACAAGTAAAAAAACTCAACGTAAATGTTCGAATTGTTGGCCACCAACCTCCATGCACATAAACAAATTTTGTGTGAAACGTTCACGGACATTCTGTAAAATTTCAGGTGTGATTTGGTTACACTCATTGACGATGCGCTGTCTCAGGTCGTTCAAATTAGCAGGTTCAGTTTTATAGATTATACTTTTGAAGTGGCCTCATAGGAAAAAGTCTAATGGACTGAGATCCGGAGATCGTGGGGGCCATTCCGTTGGGCCTCTCCTTCCATTCCAATGACCAGGAAAATGATCATCCAAAAATACTCGAACTTGTTGTGCAAAATGCGAGGGCGCTCCATCCTGCTGAAATACAACCTCGTTCTCCGAATAGGTCATTCTCAATGATCTCCGTTATTGCTGGGTCGATAAATTCTTCCAATAGTTGATAACACAACTCTCCGGTAAGATTTCTAGGAATGAAAAGCGGTCCAATGAGGTGATCGCCATAAATACCAACCCAAACATTTAGTTTTTGAGGCTGCTGAGTGTGAGTTTCGTGAAATATATGCGGCTTAGAATCTTCCCAATAACGGCAATTATGGCAGTTTACGGTTCCATTCAGAAAAAATGTACATTCGTCCGAAAAACACAAGTGAAATAAATAATGAGGATTGTTCATGACTCTCTCACTTATGGTCTCGCAGAATTGAAGTCTTCGATCAAAATCATCTTCGTTCAGTTCTTGAACTAATTTGATTTTATATGGATGAAACTTATGCCCCTTCAGAATGCGGAAAATACTCGTTTGGTTTACACCACTTATATCTGCCAATTTCCGCAGGTTTAGGGTAGGATCAACCACCGCTTAACCAAGCACCGCCACTTCCACAGCTTCATTTCTTACTGGCCGCTAAATCACGCGCTTCTTATTTTGCACCGATCTAGTTTCACGAAATTCGGCAACTAATTCTAGTACATATTTCAGAACTGAAAAATAGTATAATCATTTCAACCCTCTCAGCTATCGAGTAAACCATGACGATTTTATGGAAACCAAATTTCGAATAGAAGAGAAACTATTGTGATGAATGCAACAGAACTTTCACAACTAATATGGAATAAAATTGGGACGATGAAATTTAATACAAAAAGTACGAAAACATTGAGAATCAATTTTTTTGTTGAAGAAATCTGATCATTGTAACATCTGCGTTCCTGATTCGTAGTATTGATTCGTATCATCAAATAAGAGTCATTTCACACGAAGGCGATGATCATACAGTATCACCTGTGAAAAGAAAAAGGTTTCCTTTCAGTCAACTGATAAAAACGCATGTACATGTGAACCCAACTCTAGATGCATTGCTCGCATATCGTACAACGAATGTTCAAAGATCAATGGAGTTACTATGACTGATAGTTTTATCGTTTTCTTTCAAGATTCATAATCCTTCATAATCATTCCAATGTTTCAGCTGCTCACCTAGTAATTTTGATGGAGAACGAAAACTTGCACACCATTGTGGAGACAAACAAAAATCCTTTCTCAGAAGGTTATAACTGGACCTATCTTCTGCTTTGAAAATAACACAGGGTGGTCACCCCTGTTCTAGGCGTTGAAATTTGAGATGTGAATGGTGTTTCGAAAGATGACAGCCTTTGATCTGGAAAGAATCTGTTCCATTTTTTGTACTAATACTTGAATAGCTCAGGGCGATAGATAGTCTCCTCTATTTTTCAGTAGCTCACTCTGTATCTTCTACAGTTTTCGATCAAAAATGAAAATTCGTTTACGGGGATGCAGACAAAGATAATACCTTTCTTTCGAGGTATCATTCGACCCATCTACCCTCTTCCAAGTTTTCAAGGGCGGTCATCCCTACTCTAGGGGTTGAAATTCGAGATGATGATGGTTCATGATGATGACTGCCATTGATCAGCATGGATCTGTTCCATTTTACTTCACTGAAACTTGAATAGTCTCAGGGAAATAGTCTTTCCTATCTTTCAGTTGCTCACCCTGTATCTTTTACAGTTTTCAATTAAAAATGGAAATTCGTTCAAGGCAATGTAGACAAAGATACCACCTTTTCTTTTCAGTTATCACTCGACCCATCTTCCTATTCAAAATGTTCAAGGATGGCAACCCCCGCTTAGGGGGTTAATATTCAGGCAAGTTTTGTACCCCAAAAGATGTCCCCCTTGAAACAAAAATGACCTGTTTTTGCGTTTTGATCAGAAATGAATATCTTGGTAGATATAGCCTCTGTTTAGTTTTCGTTGAAGCACCCTGTATATATATATATATATATATATATATATATATATATATATATATATATATATATATATATATATATATATATATATATATATATATATATATATATATATATATATATATATATATATATATATTCGCATAAAAGAAGACAAATTATTTTCTCACGGAGTAGGTGATACAAGCCTGAATCCGTCTAGGCATGCTTTGGATAAGGTTTCGACCTCCTCTGGGGTGATATTCTGCCACTCTTCTGTGGCGGATTGAATGAGCTATTGTGGTGTTCTTGGATTATCCTGGCGCGATCTAATTTTCCTTCTGAGATTATCCCATAAATAATCAGTAGAAGTTAGGTCTGGAAAGCAAGCTGGCCACTTCAAAGTAGCGATTCCCTCTGTTTCAAGATAATGTCATGCAAGGTTGCTGGAATGCGGAGAAGCATTATCTTGCATATTAGTGAAATTCTCATCGTGGGCACTTCGCCAGAGTCTCACTATGGGCTTCAGCACTAGGTCCACGTAAATTCTGGCCGTTTTGCCGCCCAGCGTAATGTCACCCCAAGACATCGCACTGCCATTTCTTGGTATTTCGGAATTTTTCTTGCTACTCGCAGTGTAGCTTATCTTCCACGACCCTTAAAAAAGAACATTTCGCCAATTCTCAATATCCCAATTTTGGTGCTCGATACACCAATTAAGTCTGTTAATTTTTTGTTGTCTGGTTAGCTCTGGAATTCTTAAGGGCCTTCTGCTGTATAAACCCCTTGAAGGAAGTCTTTGACGTTTCGTTTCGACTGATACACTGATGCCTGATGCTAGTGCGACGCACTAGGGTCTCTTCTTGCAATTTGGCTCAAAAAAGCGGTCTTGCTCTTAAGAAGTGATCTTCCTAAAACTTCTTTTAGGCCTATTTTGCAGAGATTGTAGCTCCACGTACCGGGCGTAGGTTTTTGAATACACCCCTTGTGATACCCCCATTGTGGCCGCTATACCCCTCTGCGTCCCCCCTTCCAGAGCAATTAGTCGACCCTTCAGCACATCGGACAATCTAACGTAAGGCATTTTCAATTGAGATTATAGGCTTTTTTCAAATCTGAAATTCACAGTTTCAAATCTTAGTGACGACTGAGTACAATACCCCGAACATGTGATAATTCAACATTTTTTATCATGCTATCCAGTTTTTTGACAACGAAAAACTTTATTTTTCACAAGTAGTCAAAGATCCATGGCTAAAAGCAATCAATAATATGAAATAAATTTGGTTGTGTGTATATGCAAAACTTACAAGACATCACCCGTAAGTCATTAAATCAACAAATGAAATACTAAATTCAATTAAGAAGCAATCATGATTAAGTATATTAGAATCAGTAACTCATTTCATCAGAAATTCAGCGAAGCAACCTAAATTTCATCATTTGCAATTTTCTGGAGTTAATTCAAAGTATATATGGAAATGAGCGACGGAAACTTTTTTGAGTAATCCAGTTGTGTGTCATTCGCACTGCACGCGATACTTCTCTTTGAATCACACTTGAAAGAAAATGTGTTTTAAATAGAATGAGTAATATGATATTAAGTATTTATTTCATTTCAAGTTAAGGTATAGCACATCGGGTTATCTGTAAGTTGTTCTATTTTTAGACGATAATAATTTGAAATTCAAATGAAAATTATGCTCTATTGTGTAAGATTGCTCATAATTTGCAGCTATCGAGTAGGTTAATTATATATACTGAATCTAACATTAATAATTGTTTGAACTGTTGTCTTGATTTGAATTTATTACTATAATCGTTGGACTTATTCACTGTGTAAGCTAAAGCTAAATATAATTTTCCTTTCCGGGATTAAAAATCGAAGGGAATACGTATAGGTTAGGTTATGTTGTGTTGATGAGAATTTCCTGAAGAGTCATATTGATGCTTTATTTATTTTATGGAAATTCATTTTCAACGAAGATGAAATGAAATATATTTTATACTTTCCACAATTTTATTATCAAAAACACGACCGACGTATGCCTCAGTAAAAACTAATATGAAGAAAAGTGTAAGATATATTAGAAACACTGAACATAGCAGAAATACCGACCAAATCCTTCATAACAGACATAAAACAAGGATTAGAACATACAGACTACCTTGCACATACAGAATGGGATAAATGAAGGCTGATTTAAATGTACCCTAAATCTGCAGAGTTATACGGACTAATCAAACTGCAGAAAGAAGAAAAATGCGCTAGACCAGTAATATCTATATACAGCGTGTTACATAATAGTATGTCACTAGAGGGGATAAATCTACGTTCAACTTTAAGAAAAAAAATTGATATAAACATAGGATCGCAAAAGCTTCGTTACGGAGCTACAGGTTGTTGAATTTCCTGAAAAATGGGTTTTTTATTCAAAACTCCTGCAGTTTCTGAGATATTCAGCCCAAATTTGCAATACAAACTATTTTTTACAGCCTCCCTCATTACACGTCCTGAATTTCAACTAGAATCTACGAGGTGTTTTCTTTTCCGGAGCCATGTATTCTTTTGCCTTTTCAAACTTTTTTGCAGTACGCCACTCATCAGCGTGCAATCAATTTTCGTCATCTTCGTTCGATTCAAAAACTTTTTTGACAACTGTAATTTTTTCGTTTCTCCGACAGTTCTGGAGCAAAAAATTATTAAACGATTGTATGAATTCGCTGAATTGAAAGCACTTTTCTAATTAGAAAAATTACTAGTAGGCTTTGATTTTTCTCATTTGTTTATTTATTTTGATAGTTGCTAAAGTTGAATCAGTGTCTGTTCGAATTGTTTATTAAATAAACGATTAGTTTGAAGACTTTTGAGGTTATTGCTGTAAGAAAAAAATGGCTAATTTTACTAACGCCGAATCAGCTAGGCGATTATATCAGGTGCGCTATACAAATCGAGTAACACCAGACAGGCGAACATTTTCGAATATCCACAGAAGATAGAGGGAAACTGGTACTTTTACTGCAAATAATCATTTAAAAGGTGCAACTCAAACTATGCGAACTCTAGATATGGAGGAAACAGTTTTGAATTGTATCGATTTGAATCCTCATGTGAGTACAAGAAATTATCTGATTGGGCCATTTTTTTTGCCTAACAGACTAAAGGGCCCCGGCAATTTCTTGAGGGGGAGTTACCTTTATTACTCGGGGATGTGCCACTTTTGGTGAGTAACATAATGTGGTTCATGCATGACTGAGCACCAGCACATTTTAGTGGAGAAGCTAGGGAATTATTGAATAATACACTCAACAACCGATGGATAGGTCGGGATGGGCCAGAACCATGGCCCACTAGGTCCCCAGACTTAAATAGTTTAGACTCTTTCTTATGGGGATATCTCAAAAGTTTAGTTCATACCACTCCAGTAAACACTGTAGAAAAATTGAGAAATTAGATAAAATCCTCTTGTGAAACGATAAGAAATACCCCAGGAATATTTCAAAGAGTGCGTGATAATATGCGAAGAAGGACAGAGGCCTGTATTCCTGCAAGTGGAGAACACTTCCAGCATTTTATTTAGTTTTCAAGTTTTCTTCAGTTGGATATTGAATATGTTTAAGTTGAGTCTCCGAAGACGAGCTATCAAAATAAAAGCAAATTGTGGGTATACATATTGAGTATTTCTATTATTTTTTTTATTTAGCGAATAACATACAATTCAAATAATTCAAGTTCAATAATTTCGCTGAATTGAAAGCAATTCTAATTAAAAAATGACTGGTAGGCTTTGATTTTTTCATTTATTTATTCATTTTGACAGTTGCTTAAGTTGAACCATCGAAATTTATAGGCCTATGTTCTGACATATGAGAAAAAACGTCAATTAGTTGCCTGACAAAAATAAAATTGAAATATTGTTATAAAGCTGATTATATTAAAAGTAGACTAGAATATTACGAAATATAAGAAATGATTTTTATCATTGATTAAGCTACTGCCATAAAGTAAATAATACCAGTTTTTGGACAGAATAGTGAGGGTTGTTCTCACCCCTTGTGAGACCCAAGAAGAACAGAATTACAAAAAAACATAATGAGCTTTAAACAAAAATATACGTTTTTCATTCATAAGGAATATTGCCTGTTTTACTGAGTTTATTGATTCAAAACCCGTACTCTCTACATGGTGTTACATAATAGTGGAGCTACAGGGTGTTGAAATTTCTGGAAAAAATTATTTTTTTCTTAAAAACGTCTGCAGTTTTTGGGATATTAAGCCCACTTTTGGAATGCAAGCTATTTTTTACAGCCTCCATCATTACACGTCCTAGATTTTAACTGATATTCACAAGGTGTTTTCTTTTCCGAGGCCATGTCTTCTTTTGCCCTTTCTAACATTTTTGCAGTACGCCACTGATCAGCGTACAATCGAGCTATGTTTCACAGCCTCCATCATAATTTATCCACTTATAACAACACATCTGTCAGTATTTTAGTTGATACTTTCTCCAAAGTTTTCTCTAGAGAACCTGCAGGCCCTCTGCCAAAGATCACCACCAGAAGAAATCAAAATACTATAAGTGAGGTAACCATAACTCCAGAACTCGTGGAAGCGGCCATCAAGGGACTGAACTGGTCTCCTAGACTAGATGGAATATCCGTCAAATTATATAAATCTTGTAGCAGTTCGTTGATAGGTCAACTGTCCCAGATAATGTCAACATCGCTCTAAACGCATTCACTTCCAAGTTGTTGGACGAAGGCATCTGTAGCTCCTGTGTTTAAAAAAGACGACAAATGCTCCTCAGACAATTATAAACCAATTTCAATAACTTCTGTTGCTGTCAAAATTATGGAAAGGATAGTTGTCAACACTCTGCTGCCGTTTCTCGTGAGTAATAATACCATCCCCAAAGAGCAGCATGGCTTCTTCCACGAAGGTCCGTCATGAGGTGTCTGCTTCAATGTATTGACCAGTGGACGAGGGATCTGCATAGAGGTGATCAAGTGAACATATTCTACTAGGACTTCTCTAGAGCCATTGATCGTGTTCCTCTGAGAAGACTCCTCTACAAACTTCAGCATGTTCGTATTCGAGGAGATTTGCTACTGTGGATTAAAGGATTTCTTTCAGGAAGAGAGTTTTCAGTTAAGGTTGGTGGTGAAAGATCTGTTTTCGCTTCTGTAGAGAGTGGGGTCCCCCAAGGCTCAGTGGTGGGCCGCCTACTGTTTCTGGTCTACATTTCTGATTTGCCTTCTTCTTTGAAATCTGCCTGATTCTCATATGTTGATGATACAAAATTTTTTCAATTGTCCCATGTTGCATCACATCACCCTACAGAATGACTTGTACATTATTACTCGTTGGTGCAAAGACTGGCTCCTGCCACTAAATACCGAAAAGTGAAAGGTTCTCCACGTGGGGAAAAATAATCCTCATTTCGTATATTTCGTTAATGGTCACCAAATAGAAAGTGCAGAAATGTACAACGACCTTGGATTAATTCTATCGGCAGATTTATCCTGGAGCCATCATGTTATGCACTATTCATTATTCAAAAGTACACTTTACTTACTTCAAAGATCTTTTCATGGATGTGATCCCTCTACTGCTGCAGAACTATACAAGATCTACGTCCGCCCAGTTTTGGAGTTCTCTGGTTCAGTATGGCATCCATGGCTAACTAAAGACGTGAAGCTTTTAGAATCCCTTCAGAGAAGGGTTACTAGGATGTCGTATGATGTCGTACGTCCAACCAATGAGGAGGGCTTGTCGATTATGAAGATTCACACTTTCGTTCATAGGCGACTAGGAGGAGATCGGATAGGCGTCTACAAAATTATGCATGGCCTATTCAACAGTGACTTAAGTGACTTTTTCGAACTTAATATGAATAACTTATGTGGACATTAGTTTAAGTTAGTACGTGAACGGTTCCGTACGAGATCTCGCGAGCACTTCATTTCGAACAGGACCTTCAGTGTTTGGAACCGTCTAACGGATAGTGAAGTTAGTTCTGCATCAGTGAATGCCTTCAATAATTCTTCGGACAATTGGTTCACTAATAATAGAGTTGCTTAGTTTATTTCAAATCGGCCAATATTTATTTCAGATTATTTTCTTTAGCTTTTAGTTTTTAGTTATCTTTAGGTATTGATTCTCATTTTGTCATTTCACTTTTATTTTTGTCACTGAATATTTACTGTACTATTTGAGTTTATAGATTCCAAAATCTCAACTCTTTACGAAACTTAATAATAATAACTAGAATTATATAAAATAATTCAGGAGCATAAACCACAGGTTGGGACATGTTATCGATTCCCTACTGGCTGCTCATGAAGATTCGGTTCTCCGCTTGCCCCCCTATCATCCTGAATCAAACCCAATAGAAAAAATGTGGCATATGTCAAAAACTGGGTTGGCTCAAGAAATGTCACTTTCAAGTTAGAAGATGTTAAAAATCTAGCAATTCAAAAATTTACTGATGTGCAACTGTTGCCAAGTCAATATATGAAAAATTGAAGAACAAAATTCAGAAAAAGAACATATTGCGGATGATGATAATGTGGATCCTATAATTTTTCATTTCAGTGATGATGAGGACACCGATGGCGGCGATGATTAACTTTTTTGCAAATTAATCACTAATAATATATAAGGAACCTTTAATATTATTAATTATTTTCAATCACCAAAATTGACAAATATCTATCATTGTTATATGTTTAGTTTCATAATTGAATAAATTACATGTTTCTATTATTTTGAGTAAGTTATTCATCTTAATGATTTAATAATGTTTCCATGCAAGTAACCAGGTCTTAAAATCTATAAACTTTTATTTCTTTTGAATTTGGGAGGCTTTTACTTGGTAAATTTCCATTATCAATAATAAAAACAAGTACTGTGTTTTAAGGAATTTTACTTAATATAATATAATAATATATTAAGTAAAATTCCTTAAAACACAGTACTTGTTTTTATTATTGAACTTTTATTTCGTTAATAATAAATAGCATTGGGAATTTAGGTATTGTTAAATTAATAGCAGTTTAATGATCTAATTAAGTACCAAGCTATCAAGATAAACCAAATAATTGGAGAATAAACAAATGTATAAAACCTATTTTTTAACTAATTTTACCGCCGTCTATGGTATCTCCCTTTCTACCTGGCAGTTTGGGATACAATAGACCAGTTCAGTTTTTAAATGGTTTAGATGTCTTTTGTATTATTGAACTGTTTTGTTTCGCTCACAAAAGATAACACGCCCGAAATTCAAGGATTGCTGGAAAGCTATCTTCTAGTTTTGTTTTCTACATTTCTAGTGGTTGAATAGTGATAATCGATATTGAAACTTAGGGATAATTGTTATGGCTCATTTTAGAGCCTGCAGACTCTAACAGGAATCATTTGAATCAATGTGTTAGGAAAAGAAGTACATTTTTGGTTTTTGAAAAATATTTCAGATATCACAAAACTAACATATATTTTATACGAATAGAATGACAGTTCAACTCATATTGTATACCGTCAATATTTGATAATTTCAAAAAGCTCATCGTGTTTATCTCATAGATAATCTTTGGGTTTTTATTTGATCAATTTGAAATGCTGAAGCAACCTAGATAGATGTTATTATACTATTTTAGTGATTTTTCGAAATGTTACAGAAGGCAGACAACAACTCACACGAGGAGGATAGAGCTTCCCAAGGTGGTGAGTTTCAGAATTTGATTTTTTTAGACTAATCAGGTAGAGTGAAAATTTTGTAGGCCAACATAGTAAAACACATTTGTTTGGTAAAATTCAATTTTTTATACAGCGATTGTAGTAATGAATAATCCTTTGGATGCCATTTTTATAATAAGATTTCTCTAATCCAACCTACACTCAATGAACTGCAAAATAGGCTTCAGTTTCGGTGACTACCTGTCCATTAGTCATGGATTACCCTCCAGCGAGCATTCTTTCGAGTCTGAAAAAGGAAAAAAGTCACTGGGGGCAAGATCTGGGGGATGAGGTGGATGGGGAAGTAATTCGAAGTCAATTTCGTATAATTTTACCATTGTTTTGATTGATTTGTGGCGAGGTGCATTGTTTTGATGAAACAGCGCTTTTTTTTTAACCCGGTGTTGGTGTGGTGAACTTATGCTACATGTTTGGTGTTGTGGGGTGAAATTCACCCCATTTGGATTTTCGTGTGAAAAAACTATTTTCACAATTTGTTTCGGGAATTTGGTAATTGACTGCGTTAACAGACAATATATTCTCTCAGAAAAAAGTGCATTTGATTCACCCACCTACAGAATATAATAGAAAAAAAATTTTCACGACATAATTTTAACGAAAAAAAACATACATTTCTTCGGTTCAGAATATAAAAAAAACGTACTCATTCAGTAGAATCTGAATATCAAATAAATGAACAAAAATATATGTTTAATCAAAGAGAAAAACGCGAACTAGAAATATTGAAAGATAAAAATTTTACAGTGTGCTCTATTGATAGCAATTTTGACATAGAATAAGACTATGCTCCAGATACAAAAAACTTCACATTTGGCACACTTCTTTCGAAACCTATCTTTACCCCTGGGGCACATTCCACATTTTCCAATAGTTTTCTGGCGTTTTGGCTCTCTTTCATTCGGTTTCAATTCGTTCCCATACAATGAAGATTTGATTGAATTTTTCAAATGCTTAGGCAACCTCTCATTATCTTTACGAGACAGCGGATGCTTTTGTACAAGCTGCAAGCCCAAATCTAAAAGGAATTCTCTTCTCTTTTGTATATTCTTAGTGTTGCTTTGATATATTATTCTAGCATTGATAGCCCCGACGTTCATCATTGAAAAAAAAATGGTTGGTTGCCATCTTCTACTGTTACGTGATACGTTATAATTTCCGCATAGTTCGTCGACCACATCTACTCCGCATTTGGTGAAATCATAAAAATCTATTATTTCAGGTTCTTCTCCAGTTCTTTCAGCTATTTTATCGTAGTGGCGAAGAGTGGAGGCAACCAGTACTACTTTTTTCTTCTTCGGTATATACAATAATATGAGTGTCCTTTTGAAAAACAAATTTGGTAGAAAAGACTTCTCGATTTCTAGTATCTACAAACGCAGGTGGAAGCTCAGCTTCATTTTTTCTTATGGTGCCAACGGAAGTAAGTTTGTGATTTTTCAACAGATGGGTCATCAGCGGAAAACTGGTCAACCATTTGTCGCAAGTCACATTTCGGTTAGTTTGACTGATGGGTGCCACTATCTGTCAACAACATGAATGGGCCATCTTGTTGAGCCGCATATGGTTCCATATTCACCACGTAATATGATTTTGCATCAACTGAAACCAATATTTTCAATCCGTACTTTGAAGGTTTATGTGGCATATATACTCGAAAAGGACATCGACCTCGAAATGCAAGCAGCTGTTCATCTATGGTGACGTACTCGCTAAGAGTATAAGCGCCTTGACAGTTTTCAACAAACTTCAGTGAACAATGCTCTAACGTGGGTGAATTTATCAATTTGTAGCCTAATTTGTCTGTTTTCAGAGTTATCAAAACGCAAGCATCTGAGTAGTAATTGAAATCTTTGCAGAGACATAATGCTTCTGAATATATCAATACCCAAACCATTAGTTTTCCATAGGTCCTTTAGATTCAAACGATTCGTTTTGTACACCCCAGATAAGAAAAGGAGACCTAAAAAGCACGAAGTTCGGCAGCATCCACTTCTTTGACCACATATTTGTGCTGACATCATAAAGATCCCGAATAGTAGCCAGATGCTGATTGGTATATCTTATGATACTAGTAATAATTACCTCATAGGAAAAAATATTGAAGCATTCTTCAGCTGTTTTGCGATTCTTTGCAGCAGGCCGTACTACTGAGAACTCACCCCTTATTATGTTTTCCGATCTGGTTCGTGCTGCTGTTTGGGACAAATTTTTGACCACATGGTTTTCTCATTTCTTCCGATGAATTAATTTTCTGATGATGCTGTTTGATTATCATCTTCTGAATGATGCCTTCGTCATCGTCAACTTGTTCCGAATCATCTTCCTGTTCTGATTCAGAATCATGTGCACTTTCTTGAACTATATCTTTATTTTCAGAATCGCTTGAATCGACAAAGTCTTCATCATTTTCCAGATCATGTCATCAGGCGAGAAGCTTGCTTTGTTGTTCTTCGTAACTCATTTCTCTAAATAACCAACAAAAAAATTAATATTACCTAAAAATTAACCCCGCGTTACAAAACATACCTGTATGACTTGAAGAAAAAAAAAGTGTGGAGGAGTGATTATCACCAAAATCGTCTATGATCGATAACGTCAGTGGTGTTGTGGGGTGAAAATCACCAAGTCAATCTTCGCACTCAAATAGCAAATATGTTAACTCACTTAGAGCTAAGAGGCAACTGAGACAGCAATATTCAGTTCAGTATTTGAAGGTATTGAAGAGGTGGTGGCGCTGAAAGTCTTTTTTTTTTTTTTGAGATGCGCAATTGAATTACACTCTGGGTGATTTTAACCCCACCATACTAACGCCGGGTTAATGGGCCGTTTCTACGTGTTTTGGTTCTTTAATTGATCCAATAACTCAATAAAGTACTCGTTGTTTATCGTCTGGCCCTTTTTAAAGTTGCCAGCTGACTGCTGCGTTTTGGAACGCTTTGAATGCAGTTCACCTCGTTCAGTCCACTTGGCTGATTGTCGATTGTTTCCTGGACTATAGTAATGAATCCATGCTTTATCCATTGTGATGTATCGAGGAAAAAACTCGGTTAATCATCTTCAAACAGTGCTCAGAAGCGTCAATAAGCGTGGTGCCCATTTCGCACACAGTTTCTCATGTCCAAACATTCTTTTAAATTATTATTATTATCGAGGACTTGTGCCGTATCTCAGCTATTAGCTGAGATATTTATTTTGTTTCGGCATTTATTAATACTAATAATGGCTGAACTTTATAGTTTATATAAATTAACGTTTGTGCTTCAATTAATCCGGTAAATATTTTAATGTGTATGAGGATCATAAATAATTTATGTCAATTGGATTTATTATTCACAATAAAAAATTATTGATTACAATAATTATTGAATTACCAAATTTTGATATCAGTGAGTACTTCAGTTAATTCGACCAATAATAATGCTTTAATAATGCATTTTTTTAAATTCAATTTAATTGTGTATTTTTCAGATACGATTAATTCCTAGTTACAGTAACAGCTTCATGAAAAGGATTCTAAATTATTTGAAGCAACGTGAGCTTCTTATTTTATGAAACAATGACTCGTTTATTTTGAATTAATAACATTTATTATTTTAAGAATAAATGAGATAGTTAAATAAATTTTTGCAGTAGTTCTGCTTTCGGTGATTTCTCCACGGAATATAATATTTAAGTTTAATGCAAACTCGAAAATCCACGAGTTGCGAGCTTTTTATTTATTTGTTTATTTATTTTCAATAATCGGAATCCCAACAGGTAAAAAACCAATAACAGGAATTATTTACAGTAATAGAATTCAAACGTTTTATTTTAAACGTAATACATAGAGAAGTGTCATTCAACTTCATAACAGAAATCAACTCAAAATTAAAAATCTTCTTAATTTCTTATCAGATGAAAAGTGAATTTCGATTGAACACATTTACACTTAAAACGAGAACATCCGAGCTACTTAAATGATAGAAGATTGAAGAATCTCATGGATCTCAAAAATATAGAATTATAGAAAGTTGCTGTTCTAGCTCTAGGAACATAAAAGAGTGAACTTTGACGGTTCCGAGACTGGGAAACATTGAAACATGGATAATTTACTATTGGAAAGTTGAAATAGTTGTTCAGTACGCGATACAGAAATATACCATCCAACAGCACTCTCCTCTGTTCCAAACTCAACATTTTATACTCTTGTAGACTTGACTCATAATTATTTTGCAATAACCTACGATTGAACCTTAAATTGAAACTCTTGAAAAACCTTCTTTGAACTTTCTCAACTCTAAACCAGGGTAAAGTATAAAGTTTTCAAAGATTCATATTTCTTAAAATTCCTAGTAATTCTGAGGATCCGAGCATCTTAAAAGCTCTAGAGACTATAATATCGATGTGAGAGATAAGAAAAAGTTTTTCGTCCAGTATGATGCCAAGTTCTCTTACATTATCCACCCTGTTTATATGTAGGTCACCAAGAAAGAAAGTATTTTCGAAGACAATTCTTCGTGAAAATAATATGTTGACATTTATCTATGTTAAGTTGGAAATATCTTGAAGAACAAAAATTGAAAAATCGGTTCAAGTCATCTTGAAACAACTTCGCATCGGCAAGAGATTCAATTCTTTTATAGATTTTCAGGTCATCAGCAAACAGTTCGTAATCACTATTAATGAAACATTCAGATATATCATTTATATAAATAACGAAGAGAAGAGGCCCCAGATGCGATCCCTGGGGTACCCCGGAAGAAACATGAGATGCTCTGGAGGAATGTCCTTTCAAAGTGACATACTGTAGTCTATCAGTCAAATATGACTCGATCCATCTCGACAGCGATTCACTAAATCCAGAATCATATAATATACTGATAAGTGTTTATGATGAACATTATCAAATGCTTCGGCAATGTCAGAATATACCACATCCACCTGCACGCCCTCATCAAAACTTTAAGACAAAAAATATATCATCATCATCATAGTCACAATGTCTGAACAGACATGTTGTGAACTCGTAAAATGCATTAAGTCGGAGCTGGAACGCTGCCGATACGAAGATTATCAATAGTTTTCGAAATTGTAGCACGCCATCTTTCGCGATTTCGAGTTAGTTCGGTGGTTTTTGTGACACTCACATACAGCAACTGTTTCGTTGCATCCACCCAGCGTGTAGGGGAACGGTCACGACGTCGTACATTCGGAGCATGACCTTGGACAACAAGTTTCTCCATATTATCGCTTCTATGAATGTGACCGAAGAACGTCAGAATTCGTGTGAATACAATGGAGGAGAGCCGCTTTGGATTACCAAGTTCATTTAAAATCGAAACATTAGTTCGATGGGCGGTATAATGAATTCTCAACATTCTCCTCCAAGCCAACATTTCAATTGCATCAATGTGAGCGCGATTTACCTTTTTAATAGTCCAAGTTTCAGAAGCATATAGAAATGTAGAAAAAATAAGAGTCTGAACTAACGATATTTTGGTGCTTTGAGTGATATTATTGTCACGCCATATTTTAGTGAGCTTCGTCATGGCCGCCCCTGCTTGCTGTATACGTCGTCTAATCTCATTTCCACAGCCACCAGGATTTTCGATCAAGGAACCGAGATACACAAAACTTTGAACTACTTGGCAACGGCCAACAGACTTCATTTCAGGATAGTTGTTATGTTCCCTGTCTACTATCATAACATTGGTTTCATTATAGTTAATGCTAAGGCCATACGCTTCACTAAGCTGTTCTAGGTTACTCAGCAAAGCTAACAATTCTTCCTGAGAAGCAGCAATGAGGGTAGTATCGTCAGTAAACCTTAAATTAGAAATCTTGCTACCACCAATAGTTATGCCACCGTGCCAGTTGTCAAGTACAGGTCTCATTACAAACTAGAAGTAGATGCACTTGAAAAAGTGCGAATTTCCTCATCATCCGGAGTCTCACTCGACAAATCTTATACGTAACTTAAGTGATGACGTCCTCACCTTAGTTTTTCCTAATCGAATCATTTTTAGAGTTGTAAGCTATGTCCTTCCATTTTGTCTAGTGTACTAATGATATTCCGTCTTTATAGTCGTTTATCTTTCGATGAATTATAACCAACGAAATATTCTGGCCCCTGTATAATATTACAATTTCACGCCTGAGTGAGCGTCCAACTAACTGTTAAATTCTTTAGGAATATCAATCTTGTGAGATATTGTAATCGAAATTGCTAACTAAAATGACATTTTTTACATACTTTGACTATTTATCGTTTCAATTTCCACGCCAATTTAGTTTTAAAGTATTTTTCGTATATAAAGTTCCAACTGAATTTTCTCTCAGAAAATATTGACGTACGCTATTTATTTTTAGTCATCCATCTCTCTTTATCGCTCTGATATCATGAGATATCCCAAATATTTTAGTTCAATCCTGAGTCTTGTAGCTGCGTAGGTCAATAATGGAAGGTGTTTCCATGTGCGATAAGACGTACCCGGTATGAGGTAACTCAACGTATCCAGCATCCTTCCGATACTGGCAATAAGAATCAATGAATAACTAGTTTACAGGGGAAGCGAAACCGATGATTATCCTCCTTGGTAACAGATCATGAGACTCACCAGGAAATACGGATGTGCGTTTGTGGTTTGTAGAATGAACTGTATGTTATGGGTCAATTTAAAGTGAAACTAAATGACTTACCTCCTTCACTTTTCCCCTCGTTGATTATTGAAACTGCGGCTTTGGATTTAGCGGTTTCCCAGGATACACTTTGGAAGAAGTAGTAGGTGACAGGTGGCAGGAATGGGGTAACCCAAACACCCAAAGCGTAATAAATCGAGCGTTTTAACAGCGTCCATATGCGTTTATATACTCCAACTACTGGAATCACGGAAATCGGAAAAGTCTTCTGCTAGACACATTCGAGCCTTGACGCAACAAAGGCAGTAGTCTGGGATAATTACCGTGTATCCTTTGGTAATAAGAACATTGATTCTCCTGGTGATTATTCCCTGGTATAAATAATTCTGAGTATTATGAGGATTGCGAATGTCTTTATTTATTAATTCATTAGGAGAACAGGAACCCCAACAGGATATCCCAATAACAGGGGTTCTCTATACATTAAAAAAAAATTTACAATTCAGGTAGTTTCCACTGAATAAGTAGAAAAAAATTATAAATGAACAAAAGAGAAGAAAAACAACTAATGATAGTTCCTCAACAAATACAAAATAACATTTCTCTTGAAGGTTCGGAGACTAACGCTAAAAAGATCCATGCTGTTCGAATGATAGTTGCAGAATCGCAACATTCTCAATAATACAGACTTATAATATAATGCAGTACGAGCCTTCGGAACATAAAATAGTGCACTCGTACGACTTCGAAACTGCGGCACATTGAATGTTAAACAATTAATCAAGAAGCAATCAAAACCATTATTCAGAATGCGATATAGAAATGTGCTATCGACTAGCACTCTTCTATTCTCCAAGCTGAGAATTCTATGCTGGCGCAGACCAACGTTATAACCTCTACCCAAGAAAATCGGATTTAATCTATAATTGAGGTTTTTGATGATTTTTTTCTGTACCTTCTCAATTCTGTCTATATATTCATAAAAATATGGATTCCAAATAGGCGTAACATATTCTACATTGGTTCTGAATAAGGTGAATTAGAGAGTTTTTAGAGTTTCCTCGTTTTTGAAATTTTTGGTTATTCTCAGAATAAATCCAAGCATTCTGAAAGCTTTCGAGATAATGCATTCAATGTGGTACACAAATGAGAGCTTTTCATCAAAAATAACTCCAAGATCCTTGACCCGATCAACCTTTTTAACCACTAGTCCATTAGCTCAATAATATTCAAGTTCTTGGTGAATATAATATGCTGACACTTATCAACATTAAGCATAAAATATCTGGATTCGCAAAAAGTGTTCAACCGATCCAGGTCATCCTGGAATGACTGCATATCTGCCTCAGACTCAAATTTTTCGTACACTTTGAGATCATCTGCGTATAAATCATGTAATGTATTCGAAAAGCATTCTGAGATATCATTTATATAAATTGCAAAAAGAAGAGGTCCCAGGTGCGAGCCCTGAGGTACGCCAGAAGTAACACTGAAAGTATTCGAAGAAGCACCATTAATCATTAATTGCTACATGTAGTCTATTCGATAAATAAGACCGAATCCACTCCGCGAACAACTCAACCATGCCGAAGTCCGATAAAACTGCTACTAATGTTTCATGGTGTACCTTGTAGAAAGCCTTAGCCATGTCGGTATATACTGCATTAACCTGTGACCCCTCATCAAAACATTTTGATAGGAAGTTAATATATAGAATTAAATTCGTTTAAGCTGATCCTCCTTTAACGAAACCATGTTGATGCCTGGCCAGCCTTGCTCTACAGAGATGAAAGAGCTGATCAGTAATTATTGACTCGAAAATCTTACTGATATGGCTCAGTATAGATACTGGCCTGTAGTTATCAATTGAACTTTTTTTACCACTTTTCATGATAGGGACTATTTTAGCTAATTTCCATTTATCTGGAAGTATTCCTTGTTGAAGGGATTTATTGAAAATTATTTGAAGAGCTAAAGCTGTCCCACATAATTTTATGAATGAAAATGGGTGGGATCAAGTCTGGTCCTGATGCCTTAGAAGAATTTAGCATTTCAATTTTCTTGGTAATATCTGAGATTTCGACACGATCAATGGCTATAGACGAATAGGACGTACATTTCCTTCCATAAATAAATGGCTTCCCCGGACTCTCAAAAACTCCAGAGAAATATTCACTGAAAGCATTTGATATTGACTCGCTCCCTTCATAGATATTATCATTGAGTGACATTATTTCTGGTATTTTTTCAACTTTTCTACATTTTGAGACATAGGACCAAAACAACTTAGGATTCTTCGCAATATTATCTTCAGCAGCAATCATATACCTTTCGTGATCTTTCTTAATTGAAATTTTGCATTGTCTGCGCAACTCAGCCAAGACATCATCATCAAATTTATTTTTGAACTTTTTTAATTTATTATGAAACCTATTCTTTTCTTTACTTAAGCTAATCGTATCTTTGGAAAACCATAGAGGAAATTTACTACACTGATTTATCCTCTTTGGGACATTCCTATTGATGATATCATTCGAAACTGAATAGAACTTTTCGACCGAGTGATTAACGTTGGAACACGACAACATGGAGTCCCATTCAACCTGTATTGATTCATTTTTAATAGAAACATAGTCTGCCTTGAAAAACTTGAATATAGATCTTAACTTACAATTTGATTTCCTATCTAGACTAAATCCAAGATATACCTCCAAAGCAGGATGATCTGAGTCTTTTGGAGCGAACGGCAATGAGCTCTTTGAAACACTTATTTTACTTTCATTCGCAATTATAAGTCCCCGACAGTTCTGATAATGAAGACTAAAGCTTGAATCTGTAGAAGCCATAGTTACTATTTACTTAAAAAATATTATAACAGTTATGTCTTGACAGACAATTAGAAATTTTCCTGAACTTTGATAATTCATCCAAGAATTAAATTTAAACTAGAAAAAGAAATCAACAATCAAATTAGTGTTTAAGATTTAACCAAGTCTAGACTAAACAATGTTCATATCTTTGATATATATCTTAAACCTACCTACACAGACATTTCATTACCTTCTGATTCCTCTTATTCTAATCAACATAAATTAGCTGTCTTCAATTCTATGATACACAGAACTTTCACATTACCTCTCTCCATTACAAATATCGATAAAGAAATTTCATAAGTTGAAACTATTGCAAGTAGTATCTTCGTATCTCGACATCGTTTCAGAAAACATAAGTCACAGTGTCGGTGCGCGCGTTTCGTTCGTAGGTTTTCGAAGATCTTCGTGTTTCGGTAGAGGTTGATAATGTTGAGGCGTTAAATATTGATAAATGCTTCCGTTTTCTAGTCCGTTGATCCTGGTATTGACCATTTGTTGGTTGTCGTTGACGACGTTTCGGCTGGATCGCATCAGCCATCTTCAAGTCGGAGATTCTTCTTCAACTGTAGCGTATCTATGTTGCGTGGTAGCTTTATACTTCCGCGATCTAAAGTTGTATCGTGGCGCGCTCCCATTCGTCGGCTGTTCGACTCGCGGACTGTGTGTATTCGTCGCTGCTCCTACTGTTTTCTTATTTGTGTCGTCCTGTTTCTGTGTTCCCAGTGGCGTATGTTTCGATAATGTCTTCCAAGTCGCTGATATATTCATGGCGTCATCCCGTTTGTTCATAGTTGTATGTTTTTCTATCTCGATGGCTTCTCTTATTTCCTTTTTCGTAGTTGTTTTATGTTGGCTACCTGTTTTGTGTTAGTCGAGTCGAGATAGTCGAGTTTGTGACCAGTTGGGCTCGAGTGTTGAAAGATTGCTGAGGAAGGTGCTTGTCGTTCTTATGTTCTTGTATCCGAACTATTCTTCTATTTGTTTCCCCAATGTAGACGCGATCACAGCCCGTGCACGGAATTTTGTAGACGCCTTGGTTTTCGGGGGGTGTTTGGTCTTTTGGTGTTCTCAGATTGTTGTGGATGGTATTGTGTGGTTTGTAGATAGGCTTGATGTTATGTTTCTGATGAATTTTTCCTATCCTATCGGTTCCTCCTTTGACGTATGGTAGGATGTCAAGGCTTATCGGTTTGGTTTCTTCGTCGGTTTCCTCGTTATGGAGTTTTTTGTTTCTGATGGCTCTTCTTATTGCTCTCCTGTCATGTCCGTTTTTCTGAAGAATGTCTGTTAGTCGTTCTAATAGATACGGTACAGTTGAAGAAGAATCTCCGACTTGAAGATAGCTAGTGCGTGCGATCCAGCCGAATATATATATATATATATATATATATATATATATATATATATATATATATATATATATATATATATATATATATATATATAGGTGCTTCAATGAAAACTAAACAGAGGCTATATCTACCAAGATATTCATTTCTGATCAGAACGCAAAACAGGTTATTTTTTGTTATAAGGGGGACATCTTTTGGGGTACAATACTTGCCTGAAATATCAACCCCCTAAGCGGGGGTTGCACTCCTTGAACATTTTTGAACATTTTGAATAGGGAAGATGGGTTGAGTGAAAATTTGGAAGGGGGAAGATGGGTCGAGTCATCACTCGAAAGAAAGATATTATCTGTGTCTGCATTCCCGTGAAAGAATTTTCATTTTTGATTGAAAACTGTAGAAGATACAGAGTGAGCCACTGAAAAATAAAGAAGACTATAGCCCCAAGACTATTGGAGTATTAGTGCGAAAAACTGGAATAGATTCATTCAGATCAAAGATGACAGCCTTCGATCTGAAATGAATAGCTCAGGGCGATAGATAGTATCCTCTATTTTTCAGTAGCTCACTCTGTATCTTCTACAGTTTTCAATCAAAAATGAAAATTCGTTCACGGGGATGCAGACAAAGTTAATACCTTTCTTTTGAGGTATCACTTGACCCATCTACCCTATACCTAATTTTCAAGGGTGCTCACCCCTGCTCTAGGCGTTGAAATTCGAGATGAGGATGGTACTTGATGATGACTGCCATTGATCAGCATGGATCTGTTCCATTTTACTTCACTGAAACTTGAAGAGTCTCAGGAAAAAAGTCTTCCCTATCTTTCAGTTGCTCACCCTGTATATTTTACAGTTTTCAATTAAAAATGAAAATTCGTTTAAGGCAATGTAGACAAAGACAACACCTTTCTTTTGAGTCATCACTCGACCCATTTTCCCTATTCAAAATGTTCAAGGATTGCAACCCCCGCTTAGGGGGTTGATATTTCAGGCAAGTTTTGTACCCCAAAAGATGTCCCCCTTGAAACGAAAATTGACCTGTTTTTGAGTTTTGATCAGAAATGAATATCTTGGTAGATATAGCCGCTGTTTTAGATGATAGTAATATTTAATTAAATGGGAAAAGTAATTCAGAAATTATTTGTTCGAATACTTTGTAACATGAAACAGTGTTAAGATAAAAAAAAAAACAAGGCGCTTATGGTCTGTGTGAATAACAGACTTTCCTTGATCAAGGTTATCTGCCTTGTTTATATGACTTAACTAAATACCTCGCCATCTAAAAATATTTAATTTTTAGCATGTCTGGAAAACATTCTATAAAATTCATTAAAAATTCCAGCCGGTTCGAAAATAATATGCCTACTGCTTTACGAATACAATCGTGCTAAAGAATCTGAATGTTTTCCTTTAGGAACATATTATTCGATAAGTTTCAAACACCAAAATAGATTAGTTCAAAGCCCTGTAAGTGTTTATTTTGAGTTTTCGAATAAGCGATGAGGTTAACCCAATGTCGGACAATATCCTGTACGATCTATATGAGGTCCATTTATATGATTTGAATAATAACATAGATAAAAAAGAACGCAGGAACAACACAGGGAGTTATCGTCCAATTAGCTTACTTTCGCACTCGTATAAATTGCTGACCAAAATCATAACAAGCAGACTGACTCATAAAATGTACTCTATCAACCAGTGAAATAAGAAGGAAATATTGGAAAGTAGATCTTTGGGAAACTTTAGAAATCAACAAACACAAACCCCTCAGGTAGACTCATTAATGGACAAGATGATTTAAGCCCTTCACCTCTATTGAATCTCTATTCCTTAATTTTATTGGATACACCTGTCATCAATAACCACTTGAGAAGAAGAAACTCAATAAGCTTTCAATTACTTAAGAACATTTGTATTTATATTCTCATTTTTATCTATATATAGTTGTCATAATTTCTGCACATTCATTCGTCTGAAGAAGCTAAGGTGTAGCGAAAGTTTATCAAAAACATTACTTGTTTTTATTACAAATAAAAAGTTTTTCACGGAAGATTTAGTTCCAACTCCAGGCATTAAGTACGCTCATAGAGAAAGTCATAGAATGAAACATGTTTCTTCGGTTTTGTAGATTTGAAAAAGGCATTTGACGCCATTATACAGGGTGTAATTCAGTAACTTCAAGACATTTCTCGAGGTAATTCCTCGAGCCATTTTATGATGAAGAGTTCCCATGGACACTTCTTTACCGAAATACAGGGTGCTGAAATTTTTTCAGTTTTTTTTTTCTTATCATTACTACAGTTTTTCAGATACTCAATTCAAATTCGTTCTTGAAATCTACATAATCAGATCACATAAACAATTGTACATCTACAAGGTGTTACTTCACAGAGGTCACGTGTTCTTTCTACCTCTACAATATTTTTCAAGCAAACCCCAGACAATATAAAAATTTTTTTCAAGAAATTTCAATCAAGTTTTAATCTTTTTTAAATCTTGCATTTTTTTCGTATGTGTCACAGTTTTTGTGTAAAAAATTGTTCAATTGTATGTGTTTGATGAAAACATGAAATAAAGGAAGCGCTCATAGTAAGTGTTGAAAATGGACCTCCTTCAGCCGTTACACAGGAGTGAAGACGTCGACACATAGATCTTCGTATCCGATCGATCTTGAGTGACTCTGAAAGAAGTCTTCTAGGTCCTGTACAGGAGTCCTGTAAACCAACGTTTTCAAATGTCCCCAAGTAGTATTGGATTCAAATCAATTAAACGACCTGGTGGAAATTGGGGTAAACCTCGGCCTATCCAGCAATCTGGATATGTTACTTTCAAATGTTGACGTGCTCTTATACTAAAATGAGCAAGAACACCATCGTGTCTGTACAACATTCCCGCTCTGTTAACTAAAGAAGTAGTATCAAGTGGATCCGGCCGCTCATTGGTTAGAAACTGACTATGAATCTCCATTCGATCTAGGTGGAAGGAAATGTGGACCAACAAGGTGGTCTCCAATCACTCCAATCCACACCTTCAAAGAAAATTGTTCCTGATGATGAACATCAACGAGAGCATGAAAATTTTCTTCCACTTATATCTGATTGTTGTGGGTATTAATAATAGCATCTCTCGTAAAAATTGCTTCGTCCATGAATGAAATATGCAACAGAAATGCAGGCTGTTGTTTAATCGTATCTAGCATCGGTGGCAACTACAATCATGTTTTCTAGTTTTAAACGCTACTTATTTCTCGGATAAAGCCGCCCCAACAAAATATAAAGAGGAGCGACATGTTGAGGGTATATCTCAGCATATCTTCTCGACGCTTTTGAGGAATTACCATCAGAGAGGCCATAGACGAAATGCATGTCGGTCTTTCTGCTTTTAAATAAACCCTAATGAGAATTCGAAAGAGTCACATCAACTATCACAACTCAGATTCACATCGATTGACGTGCGTGGAAGACGTTTAAGGAGCTCCTGCATTGATATTGTAAATGAAGGGTTTTTCCAATCAAATCAAGAAGTTGAAATTATTTTGAACATATCAGAATTTTTTATAAACTGATGATGTTTGAGTTTAAGAAAACTTTGAAACAAAAAGATTTCGAAAATCGTTTAAAATCCGAAAAAAATCAGTTCGTGAACTATGTACATGCATTACGTTTTCAATGGTTGTTCGTTTGTTATTCCTTTAACGTGCTCTATTCCCTCCTTTCGGCCAATGACACGCCGGGGAATTCTGTCACCTCGCTAACCCCTTTCGTGTCGAGGGAAGGGATCTTTATTGTCCAACACATCTCTGTTAGACAGGACCGACGGCTTTACATCTCCTCCGAAAGATGGATACCTAAGCGATTCCCAGAATCCGAAAAATCACACCGACTTTGTGGGTATTGAACCCAGGTAACTCTGCGCAGGAGACGAGCATCGTATCCTGTACGCTGTTTTCAATGGTGAAATAATAACACAGTTGACCGAGTTGAACTTTTTTGTCCATATTCAGATAACAGATAAATGATACGAGCAGACAATATTTGCGGTTTTCTTCGGCAAGTGTTGTTAAAAATATAAACAGGTGAATCCGTAGGGATTCCCTAACATTTGAGTCCTTATGGAATGAGAACTTTGTGCCAAAACATCGACAAATGATAATCCACTGACTACTTGTGATGGCTGTAGGTCCTTTATCTGCAAAAGTTGTGCTGGATTGACAGCTTCAGAGATGGCAGTACTCAAGTTAAAACAAAGGGCGATGCTTTACCATTATCAGAAATGCATGAAAAATGAAGCATCCTTTTTACTTCATAAGATTATACAGGATGAAGAGGATTTGATAAGTAGCAAGGAAAAGATCATAGAGCTACTAGAGAAAGACTTAGACATGCAAAAATCAAAAATTTGATGAAAATGAATCGTGATAATAAAGGCCTGCAAAGTTATGCGGACATTGCTAAAAAACCGCAACTACAGATCAATCGAAACCTACCATACATTATTTGTAAACCCAAAAATTATCAGGATTTCGCGAAAACAAAGATGGATATCGAATCTAAGATCAATTCTTAGATCTTTGAAAAACAAGGGAGGTAGATGTGTTTTTATAAAATGTGATTCAATGTATAACAATAAGTAATTTAGACATGAATATTTAGGATGAAGATATAGATGAACTCATAACTAGTCAAAACCAATTTATGAATGAGCACGACCAACTGAGACTGTTGATGTCAAACCCATCAAAACTCATTATAGGAAAAGTGGGTCCAGTGACATATCTTGGGAAAAGTCTTTTAATTCTATATTCAAAGGTAGTATCTTTATGAACACTTAATATCACAAAGAAAGTCCAAACACAACGAAAGTATGCCACCTCTCTATGTCAAGAAAGACTGATATTGGCGAACAAAGGTGGCAGACCTAAATTTTTGATTGGAGGTGGACCAATTTCTGGCTCGGAGAACGGGAAATCAACCGCTCATCCTCAGCAAATCCTAAGTTGAAATTTATTATTGGTAACGTGGATCAGTGTAGTATCTTTGGTAAGTGGCATCGTTTAAGACTGACACTATTGCAAAATTTTTTTAAATCGTTATGTAGATTTTCAGAATTCTCAAATTTTTTTGCTAAAGTATGAATTGCATTAAATTATGGTGAATTATGGCACACAAAGTGGTTATTTTGGGAATCAATTTCAGGGGTTAGGCGTTTCAATTCATTGTTATTGAAATTGCTATTTGTATTATCTGGTATTTTTCTTTGTACTGAATTTTTTAGATTGTAAGATAGCAAACCTTGGATAAATAACTACGCTATTAAGCTACCAATATGTTCAACATGAGCTGGCACAAATTCCAAGAGAATGGAATGAAGCTTCCATTTGATATCTATAAAATGGGCAGTTATCACATAATACCCCCGGATACCCTCGACAATCCATAAATTCTGAAAAACAATTTTGTGTAACATTTTCTTAGAAACTTTCGCAGCATATTTTGTTACTTTTCGAATGTGTTTGTTACTAGAGAAGTCATCTGGTTCCTACCAGGTAAACTTGCCCTAGGGTTCAAATATTCGAGAATATTTTCACTAATTTCGTCTTCAAAAAAAGGAAAACACTCAGTAACCATATATTTCACAAGTAATTTGTGAAATTTTTCTTGGTAATAACTGGATGGACCATCTTGAAGTTAAGATGGTCAACTTGAACAGAAGTTCCTACGTCTATAGCACCTGTACGGGAACAGAAACAAACGATTAGGAAGCTGTTACATGTATTGAGCTTTCAAGCAGCTTGAACAAGTTTGATCTCAAGTCAAGCTTTTGGGTTGAAATAGTCAAGTCAAACCTTTTGTTTTTCAAAAGCTCGAATTTCAAGTTAAGTCAAGCTTCTCGAAAAATTCTCAAGCTTCCTGAATTGATAAAAGCCTAATTGAGATACATGCTCAAATCAAAAGAAATTGCAATTGATTCAAACTGAATGAATTCGAGACATGTTTTATACCTGTTATACGAGGACGTCAGAAAAAAAATGCTCGTCAAAGAAATTTTCAGAAGAATAGGCCAACTCAAATGGTAATGGCTGGGCATTAGAGTAGAACGGAAAAAGGGTTTTCAATTTTTTTTTCAGTTTTTTAACAGTTGAGAAAAGTTGTTAGTTCAAGAAGAAGATAAAAACAGTCGGTTGTTGTGCTACAAGGACTTCTACCTGTTTCCTGAATTGAAATCTGCATTACAAGCAATATGATTTGACTCCACTCAAGACGTGAAAAAAAATTAAAAAAGATCTCACAGAAAAATATTTCCAGCATTGTTTCGGAGAAAGAAAGGTTCGCATGTAGCGTTTAAGAGACAGAGGCAAGGAGATAATAAATGATTATGTGAAATAAGGATGAAACCAAAATAAAATTCTTTATGGCGACAGTCTTATAATTAAATAGCCACGTCTTGGGAACATATTCGATAGTCACCTCCCTAACTACATTATTTTTCAACTTATTCATCGATATGAATACATAGTCTTGCCAAGTCTTTTAACGTCGTTCAAGCACGCATCGCCACTTAATTATTATGCACTTTGAGTTATTTTCTTAATGCAAACAACAAAGACTTGTTGTTGTTGTGTGATCGTAAAATATGAGCTGAATTGAAATTGAAACAGAGGAATGTGTGTAGATTCTTCTCTGATTCCCAACTTTACTTGGTTGCTGGTTCCACCTTGAGAATGATGTATTGAACTCTCTTTTCCCCTTTAATTCGGAGTGCCTCGATAGAAACCCTTCCAAGACGTTTAGGCGATTCATATACCACGTTAGTTATTACATTCCCTGGTTCGTTTGACAGTATGTAAACACTATGTCGCTACCTTTTTTCAATAACCTAAATCCAAAGGTTCTGTGCAATACACACCATCAAATTTATATAGAACCACTAGGTATTCACATTATCGAATGCTTTTAATCGTGGATCTTTGATCACTTGTAAAGAATGAAGTTTTTTGTTGTAAAAAAAACTGGATAGTATGATAATAAATGTTGAATTTTCACCACATATTCGGGATATTGTACTCAGTCGTCACTGAGATTTGAAACTGTGAATTTCAAAATTCAGAAAAGCCTATAATCATAACTGAAAATCCCTTACGTTGGATTGTCGAACGAGCAGAGCGGTCGAATAATTTCTCTCGTTGAAGACGAGGTGACACAGAGGGATATAGCGGCCACAATGGGGGTATCACAGGGGGTGATGTGAAGCTATAATCTCTGCAAAATAGGCCTAGAAAAAGTCGAAGGAAGATCACTTCTGAAGAACAAGACCGCTTTTTGTGCCAAATTGCTAGAAGAGACCCTAGTGCGTCTCACCCCATACTCTAAAGGCAATTTCTGGAAGCAACAAGCATCAGTGTATCAGTCGAAACGATACGTTAAAGACTTCGTTCAAAGTTTTTATACAGCAGAAGTTCCAGAGCTAACCAGACAACAAAAAATTAACAGATGGTTGGGGTGGCATTATGCTGGGAGGCAAAACAGACTTGATTTCGTTTTCTGCAAGTATAACGACTAGAAATTACGTGGACCTAGTGCTAGAGCCCATAGTGAGACTCTGGCGAGGTGCCCACGGTGAGAATTTTACTTTTATACGTTCCATTGCTGTTTCCATATTTCCTTTATTTGTTTTTGTAGAGTGGCGTTCAGATATTTATGAAGTAGCAGTGTTATTTCGTTTTGGATCTCGGTGGAGGCCTCTCTAGCCGCTTTATCGGCAGCTTCATTTCCGTGAATGGCGACGTGTGAGGGCACCCATTTCAGCGTGATTGAGATATTTCTTGAGTGAAGTTGAAGACTTAAGGTATGAATTTGTTGGACTATGGGAATTTTTGTGTATATGTTTCTTATAGAATACAGAGAAAAATAGGGGTCAGAATATATTGCCACTGAGAGATTTGGTTCGAATGGATTTGGTAGTGCTTTATAGATCGCATAAAGCTCTCTCTAATGTTGTCTTCTGCTCATTTGTGGACCCATCAACTATTATTGAGCAACCCACCCCATTTTCTGATTTCCCCCGTGTATATAATTTTTCCATATGGTTTTCTGCTAAACAATTCTGCAAATTTCTGTTTTCTCTTATATAATATGCTGCTAACTAAATTTGCATCATATAAATTTGCTTCAAAACATATATATCCAATCAGTGAACACCAAGACAAGAAATTCAATAGTTTAACATATATAAGCAATATTAGCAATAATGTGAAAACCAACAATTCAGGTTCATTTATCAGAAATTTCCAAGTTCCCAACTAATAAAGAAAATAAATCAGATGTTTGTAGAGTAGAATGTGCAGATTGCTATTGTTCTTATATGGGTAAAACAGGAAGAAATTTTAATGTTAAAATCTCAGAACATAAATGCAGTTTCATCAATGGAAAAGCCGATTCAAATTATTCAAATCATCTCAGGGATCATTGTCATTCTTTCAGTTCAGAATTTAAAATCCTACATTTTGAGAAGAGAGGAATAAAACTCAACCTTCTGGAAGTACTTAAAATTAACAGATTTAGGCATTCGCTGAAAATTCCTAATGATCAGGTAGACATGAATAACTCACCCTTATTAAACTTGTTACCTAAATACTAGTTCAAATACATATAGCTCTGAGTGGATTGCCTTTTCAGTATATATTAGTATATGTTAGTAAGATATACATACACCACAAAAATTGTCGCATCACCTGGTATTCTGTATTCGATTAAGCCGCTCGATAGCAGTTTCTTTGTCAACATATGTTTTCAGACATATGAGTGGAAAAAGATCTTATTTATGTAGTAACATTTTTTTCCACATGATCTCAAACACGTCCGAAACAAGAATGAGTTTATTTGACTATCACTATTCATTCAATTTCTTCTCAGTTTTCACCGAAAGTAATGCAAGTTTTCTGTTTTTCTTGTTGATTTTCGTATCTTTGAAATTATTGTAATGGTTGCTGAACGTCCTGGACTCTATTTGAGTGATCATGAAGTGGTAAAAATTGTAACACTTCTAGGGAAGGGCGAAGCCAACGTTACGTGGCTAGCTTGTTGAATGTTAACCCAAGCACTATTTCAAGAGCAATTAATCGGTACCACAAAACAGGGGAATATGGAAGAAGGGCCGGACAGAGAAGAAATCGGATAACAACACCAGTTGATGATCGTTGGCTTTGTTTAACTGCACTAAGAGTTTGGCACTGTACGGCTAGAATGCTACATAATGAACTTGCACTTTCCGGAAATGTTCATATTTCATCGCAAACTGTTAGGAACAGGCTCAGAGAAGACGATATCAGACCAAGGGCGGCTTCTACCGGCCCGCGTCTCACCAGAAAGCATCGAGTTGCAAGATTTCAGTTTGCGAGGGAACATGCAAATTGGGGTATTCCAGAATGGTCAAATGTTCTCTTTTCCGACAATTCCAGGTTATGTCTAGTATCAAATGATAGACGACCAGGAGAACGGTATCAGCAATGCAATATCCGGCAAACAGTAATGGTGTGGGAAGGCATTTCTTTCCATGCTCGACCTGAGTTAGTCCTAGTGAATAATGGAAGAATGACAGCGGCCAGATACATCGCAGATATCCTTGAACCCCATATTGTACCCTTTGGCCCATTGATTCGTGAAAAAAAATGCATTTACGCTCATCTGGCAAGGTAAGATGTGCGTTGGCAGATAGTGTTGGACTTGGATGTTACAATACCCACTAAAACCCCTCCTCTGTTTGCGCTGATTGACTTCTGAAACCGTTTTCACATATTTCGGAAGCCTCCAAGCCTTTTTTTATCTTGAATTTCCGTAGTCTTTTGTTTTCCTGTCCATAATTGAGTCTACTTATCTTTTCACCAGTTCCCATTGCTCTTTGGCTTCCAGCATGGTATCGTTTTCCCCCCGAACACACCTACAAAGGGTGTGCGATGGGGTCTCTTCTTTACTGCAGTAGTTGCAACCAATTTCTTCTTTCTTTTTTATTCTCAGAAGATACGCGTTGAAGTATCCATGACCTGTGAGCACCTGTGTAAGGAAGTACCCAACTTACCCAAATTTCCTCTCTGTAAAGTTCCTCAGGTTCTTAACGAGCTTTCTGGTCCATGCAGCGTCTTGTGCCTCCTCCCATCTATCCTGTCATTTTCTGAATGTACTTTCTCTGAGTTATTCGTTACCCATACCGAACCTGTGTCTGTCTTGTCTCTCGTACATGAGAAGATCCAAAGGTACCATTTCTGCTATAACGAAGACTGTGGTTGCCGACACCGTTCTATAGGCCGAGATTACTCTTAGAGCCAGTCTTCTCTGAGCTCTAAGCATAAGTTTTTTATAGTTTTCTTCAAATTTCTGCACCATTTAGCAAGGCCGCTTTTGCTGTTTCTGCGATGAGTCTTCATTTAGAGGATACCGGCTCGTTTACATTTGGCATTAGAATTCCAAACGATTTGACCAAAGATTCTGCTTTCTTCGAGGCCTCTTCAGTATGTCGTTTAAAGCTGTGGTCTTTGTCGATCCAAACGCCTTAATATTTTATGGATTTCTCAGGCAGGATTTCATATACCCCTAGATAGAATTTCATCCCTTTGAGTAGACGCCTGCCTGATATAACCACCACTTCTTCCATGTGGGGGGCCACATTGAGACCTTTATTAGAAAGCCAGTTTTTCATTTTTTGTAGAGCATTGTTTGTTTTCTCCATGAGCTCCTCCTCATTTTGAGCTGTTACGATTACTGGATTACTGCAACATCGTCCCCAAGAGCCACAATGTGGCTCCCTTCTCCTACATTCATCTCAGCTAATCTATTATACACCATGTTCCACAACAAAGGGCTCAGAATTGAGCCTTGTGGTACTCCGCTGTTGAAGCTTATTTTGTGTCCCCTACTTGTTATTATAGTTCTGTTTTGGAGATAACTGGCTATTATTTTTTCAAGCGGCCCTGGAAGTCTCCATATTTTCAGCTCTTCCATTATGTGCTTCCACATAGCGGAGTTGAATGCGTTCTTTACGTCTACTGTGGCCTCAGCGCACAGCTCCCGTGTACTCGCTGCGTCCTCCTTTGCTGACTTAGCTATTCCGACCACCTTTTGAATAGCATCTAACGTTCCAATTCCCGCGGTAAAACCGTACTGATTTTCAGACAGACCTAATCCTATTGAACATTTATGGGATAATCTCAAAGGAAAATTAGATCGCGCCAGGATAATCCAAGAACCCCACAACAACTCACAGCCGCCACAGAAGAGTGGCAGAATATCACCCCAGAGGAGGTCGAAAACCTAATCCAAAGCATGCCTAGATGAATTCAGGCTTGTATCAGGATAAGAGAAGGTAATACAACCTACTAAGGTCGTGAAAAAAATACCTACTTCGTGAGAAAACAATTTTCAATTTTTTTACTACATGCGAAAAGGGTCTCTTATTTTTTTCCATTCGTTTTTTCTTAAAATAAACCTTAATTTATTTCTATTTAATTCTAACAATCCTTCAAAATTTCCAAAATCCCTGAGGTAATATTCAAAATATCGGGTGATCCCATATAAATTTGGTTGTGTGTATGTATACAGGTTTATTGATTAGTTTCAAGTCTTGGCATTAGAGTAAACGGATAATAATTCACAATTTGCAAGTGTTTTCAGACCGGTACCAGTTCAGGTTATACCAGACACACGTTTGCTATTTCAAATGACATGTGTTCTTTTAAATTATTTTTATTGAAGGGTATATTCTGTTAGGATTCGTCCCATGTAAAATTTAACAGCATTGAGTTATGAGTTTTTCATAAATATTTTCGAAATTATAGTGTCATCTTCTTTCCCACAAAATTAACTCGGAAAGTTAACTCAGATTTGAAAAAATATTAATTTCTTTTAATTTAACGAGAAATGTGTTATTTCTGAAGGCAAAGTACTTCTCGATGCTATTTTATATAAAGGGTGCTCCGAAATCACTTGTACCCTGAGTAAAACTGAATTGTCGAAAAAAAGTTGTTTTTCAAAAACGAGTACCTATTTTTTTTTACTTTATTAGAACTGTATTAGTTAGTACTTATTAGTATTGGGTTTCTCTATACCTACAGTGCCTCTTTTCTATTTGATACGCGATTTTATCAAAACCCTGCAGTTCCCTCGGAAAATTAAATCATTAGGCCGTGTAAATTAGAAACAGGCATATTGGATTTAATTCCGATATTCGTTGTTCGTTCTTATTTTCCACTATCTTAGCTCCATATCTCTTTCTCAGTAATTTCCTATTGAAATTTCTGAAGCCTCCTTTTTTTTCCTCATTCAGCTTCCATGTCTCTCATTACCGTACATTGTATCAAAAAAATACTGGAAATTAGTTACTTGAACACAAAATATTCATTTTCAATCTAAATTTATTGTATTGCCTTCAAAGTAGGCCCCTTTCGAAAGAAATCATTTACACCAACGAATAGTCCAATCATCAAAACATTTTCTTCTGGAATCGACCTCAGTTCTCGCCGCGAATTTTCTTTTATGTCTTCTATCGATTCAAAACGGATACCCCAAAGATTAATTTGAGTTTTGGAAAAAGAAAAAGCTCCGCCAAAGCCATATTAGGTGAATACGGTGGTTGTTCAATGATACGAATGGACTAATTCTTGAGAATACCAAAGAAAGAAAAGCGTGGTTGTACATTGGTGATATCTCCAATAAAGAAGCCACCACTGATATCATCCTAGATTTTCCCAACCGGAAGAGTTCTCTTGCCAACCAACTCGAAATTGAAAAACTGAAAACCTCGGGCGAAACATCCGCCTTTAAGGTCGGTTTCCGTTTGAGAAATTAGATACTATCGGTAATGCTAACTACTGGCCGAACGGCGTCGCGTGAGGCGCTACAATTTCTGGAATAGAAACTCACTACGAGACTCAATATCGGGGAAAAGTGGAAGAAATTTTCTAGACAAGTAAAGCCTCCACAGAACTCATATATTAATGAGGAAGACGGTGTTCTATTACCTTCTGATTTTGATAAACTGACTTCGGTTGTAGAAAACATAAGTATTGTGCATTTGAACATACAGTGCCTCTCAAATAAAGTGGATGACCTCTATCTATTTGAGTGACTTTAAATATGATATTGTTGCTATATCGGAACATTGGCTCTTTCCGGAGGATCTACAGATCATCAACATCTCGGTTTATAGAATGGTCGCCTAATGTAGCAGAATACATCGGCAGCATGGTAGAGTTTCTTTGTTTGTGAGGGATGAACTACATTCTTATACGCCAATTGGATTCGAGACCCATTCTAGAGACATTGATGCTGAATATTGTGGTATGTTTTGTCCAGTATTAAGTGTTTGATTATATTGTTATACCGATCATCTTCTGGTGATTTTCAATATTTTTTTGAGTAGTCTTCAAGGCATTTTGAAATCTCAGTGCCATCGATTCGAAAAAATCATAATCTAAAGCGATTTTAACGTTGGTTTTATGACTCAATCAGCTAGACGCTCTGAACTCTTAAACTTGTTAGAGACTGTTTCCCTGATTCCTGCTATCAATGAATTTACTAGAGTTTTTGTTAATTCGGCAACTTGTGTTGATAATGTGATTACAAATCTCCCTGTTGGCAGCTTCAGCATCAGTGTTATCAAACCGGGGCTCTCCGATCACTTTGCCCAAGCTTTAACTGTTAATATGAAACGTAGTGAGAATTCCTAACACTTCGAGCGAATTATATCTAACAACGGTTTGACTAGACTTCTTCATAGGCTATCTGAGTTGGATTGGTGTTTTGTCAGTTGTTATAATGTCGAAAACTCGGCGCAGCTTATGACATCTGTTCTACAGGAAAACATCTCTTCTGCTTTTCCGCTACGTAAATGCAAGTCCCAAAGCTATCCTCTCACTTGGTTCATGCCAGAGTTATCGAGACTTAGAGAATTTTTGGGCAATTTACGTCTAATTTCGAACATATCCGGTGACCATGAATCAAAGACGCGATTTATGAATTTTCGAAATTTTTACAGGCAAAGCAAGGTGGAAGCGAAAAAAAAGCCAGGGATAGATACTGGAGCGATCTAGTAATCTGCCTAGGGATTCGTGGCGTCTTATCAATGATGAACGAAACCAAGGAAAAAAGAATATAATTCCAGACCCTCTTACTTCAAGGAAATTCAATTAATATTTTTCTAAGGTAGGTCGACAGCTGGTTAAGGAAGTTACAGCATCCTGTCTTGGGCAATCACTTCCATATATCACCGAATATACAAAATCTACGGATTCCACCTTGTTCCCCACCCCTATTACCGTTGAGGAGCTGCGGAGTGCTATAATGAGACTCTCAAATATTTCATCTGTAGATGTGTATGAAATGAATAGTAAGATTATGAAATTCGTGTACGAGATCATAGAGCTTCCCCTTTGTACATTGTTTAATCGGTGCATGGAGGAGGGTGTGTTCCCTATCGTTTTCAGAAGATTCAGGGTAATTCCGATTTTCAAGAAAGGCGATTCTAATGATCTGAACAACTATAGACCCATGGTGATAATACCAACTATTGCAAAAGTATTCGAACGTCTATTGAAAACTAGATTCATGAGAACTTTCTTGAAAAGAATTCGGTTTTTGCCTCTGCTCAATTCGGTTGTGTCAATTGTATCTGGCTTGGAGGATGATGCGATCACTGACCTGGAGCTATGCGACTTAACGAAAGGTTTTGATATGGTAGTGCACAAAGGACTTGCAATAGAAGCGGAGAGATGTGGCTCCAGAGGAATACCATTGAGGCTGTTGGCCTCCTACATGTCGGTTCGTGGTGCCGTCTCCGAATTCATGCCAGTAAATCACGGGGTTCCCCAGGGTTTTGTCCTGGGCCCTCTACTGTTTCTCATTTATATTAACGATCTTTCGAGCTATTTGGATCCCTTTGATTGCATTTTGTTAGCGGACAACGCCACGATCATAGCCTCTGGCACTGATGTCCAGTCAGTGACTGATTCGAGGGTTCGCGGTTTCGAAGCCTCATATGTGATTCCAGGGTAATAAGCTATTGCTCAATAGACGAAAAACTCAATCAATCATGATTCCTCCTGAGGATCCCGCCTCGTTACCTCGAACAGTGAATCTTCTGGGAATTACCATCGATTACTCTCTGGTAGCCACATACAGACTTACTAGCTGGAAAACTCTCTTCCATCATCTTCCTGATCAGGAAAATGCGATTTGTTCAATTCGATCATAGAATAGTCAGGTCTACGTATTTATCCATTCAGTCATATCATATGTGGTCATACTGGGGGGATTCCGCGAGTTCGGAGAGAATATTTAAATTGCAGAACAGAGCGCTTAGAGTTCTGTCAGGATCCAGCTACTCAGATCACTGTTAACCATTATTTATCACAAATAGAATAATGAGTCTACCATCAATGTATATCTTCTCACAACTTCTTCATGTTCGGTCAAATCTAGACAAATTCGCCTCTTATGCCGTGGTACATGATTACTCAACTAGGAACAGGTCAAACCTTGTTTGCCCAATATACGGGCTGACCAGGTCTATTACTAAATCGCTGGATGTGTTTATGTCCACTGATATCCCTATGACCTATGCGTCTTAGCGTTTATATTTTATTATTCTTTCAAACTTAAATTTTATATGATCTTCATTATGTGTTCTCCTTTAATTTTATAATTTTATTAGTTCTAAGTTTAAGTCAGGAATTCATTTACAATGATAACCTTGTGGGATGGTGCATCATCGTGATGCAAAAGCCATGGGTTCTCTTTTCACAAATCTGGTCTTTTTCGACGAATTTGCTCTCTCAAATGCCTCATAACGCTCAGGTAGTATTCATTATTTACTGTTTGACCTTCTGGAAAGAATACCGAGTACACAACAGCGATAATCAATGAATACTTCAACATTACCTTGACTTTTGATTGACGTGGTTTTTTTTCGCTTTCGGTTCAGTTAGAAGGCGCCATTCCGAAACTTGCTGACTGGTTTGCATGTCAAACTCATAAATATATGTCTTATCAGCAGTTACAATGCGTTTTATGAATATGGGGTCGGAATTGACTTGTTCTAGCGACCTTAATGTGATTCAATATTTGGAGAAAATTCAGGTGCCGGCTCAGTGGCGTATGGAATATGATGCTCGTCTCCTACGCAGAGTTACGTGGGTTCAATCCCCACAAAGTCGGTGCGATTTTTCGGATTCTGGGAATCGCTTGAGTGTCCATCTTTCGGAGGAGATGTAAAGCTGTCGGTCCTGTCTAACAGAGATGTGTTGGACATTAAAGATTCCTTCCTCGACACGAGAGGGGTTCGGCAAAATTCCCGGGTTAGTGAGGTGACAGAATTCCCCGGCGTGTCATTAGCCGAAAGGCAAAAACACGGTACGTTAAAGGAAAAACAAACAAACAAAAATTCAGGTCTGAAAACTAGTCTAGCGGCAACGCGTTTCGTGCCCAAACAATATTTTGAAATGGTACGAATTGATTCGTGAGCCACAGAAAGTTCATTGACTATCTTTCTCAAACTTGACGATTTAAAATTACCATTTCCTTCACTTAATCGATTTTAACTTCAGTAGAACATGTAGATGGCTGACCAAAGGGAAGCAAATCTCCCATCACATCTTGGTCGCTGTTGAATGCAGTGTACCACTCATATGCTCGTGTTTTCGATGAATTCGTTCAACTCTAAGCCTAACATTTTAATCGGAACACAAAATTCCATTTCCAATATACAAACTCCGCGTCAGTTTAGAAAATCATTGTGCCAACTTAGCAACAACAAAAATTTTGAGAATTTTCAGCAGATTTTTGAAATAATCACTCCCCGGTACTTTTTTGACAGAATATACAGTACCACAGGTCTTATGACTGACTTATAGATCTTTGTTCTAGTGTTTCGAGATATATTCTCTGTCATTAAAATTCTATATAATCGACCCATAATTTCAATTCCTTTTGCAATCATTTCCTGTATTTCGTCTTCTTCAATAATACTATTCATTGTTCCTAGGTAGTAATATCTTGAATTTCATTGAAATAGTGTTGTTTACCATCAATTCTGATTTCCAGATTTCTATTGCTTGTCTCCTTGTTTCTTCCCCACTATCATATATTTTGTTTCCGCTTCGTTTGAATTCAATCACTTGCTTTTTGCTGCTAATATAAAATTTTGCAGTGCCTTTACAATATTCAAAGTAACCTAACAATCCTTCAAAATTTCCAAAATCCCTGAGGTAATATTCAAAATATCGGGTGATCCCATATAAATTTGGTTGTGTGTATGTATACAGGTTTATTGATTAGTTTCAAGTCTTGGCATTAGAGTAAACGGATAATAATTCACAATTTGCAAGTGTTTTCAGACCGGTACCAGTTCAGGTTATACCAGACACACGTTTGCTATTTCAAATGACATGTGTTCTTTTAAATTATTTTTATTGAAGGGTATATTCTGTTAGGATTCGTCCCATGTAAAATTTAACAGCATTGAGTTATGAGTTTTTTCATAAATATTTTCGAAATTATAGTGTCATCTTCTTTCCCACAAAAATTAACTCGGAAAGTTAACTCAGATTTGAAAAAAATATTAATTTCTTTTAATTTAACGAGAAATGTGTTATTTCTGAAGGCAAAGTACTTCTCGATGCTATTTTATATAAAGGGTGCTCCGAAATCACTTGTACCCTGAGTAAAACTGAATTGTCGAAAAAAAGTTGTTTTTCAAAAACGAGTACCTATTTTTTTTTACTTTATTAGAACTGTATTAGTTAGTACTTATTAGTATTGGGTTTCTCTATACCTACAGTGCCTCTTTTCTATTTGATACGCGATTTTATCAAAACCCTGCAGTTCCCTCGGAAAATTAAATCATTAGGCCGTGTAAATTAGAAACAGGCATATTGGATTTAATTCCGATATTCGTTGTTCGTTCTTATTTTCCACTATCTTAGCTCCATATCTCTTTCTCAGTAATTTCCTATTGAAATTTCTGAAGCCTCCTTTTTTTTCCTCATTCAGCTTCCATGTCTCTCATTACCGTACATTGTATCAAAAAATACTGGAAATTAGTTACTTGAACACAAAATATTCATTTTCAATCTAAATTTATTGTATTGCCTTCAAAGTAGGCCCTTTCGAAAGAAATCATTTACACCAACGAATAGTCCAATCATCAAAACATTTTCTTCTGGAATCGACCTCAGTTCTCGCCGCGAATTTTCTTTTATGTCTTCTATCGATTCAAAACGGATACCCCAAAGATTAATTTGAGTTTTGGAAAAGAAAAAGCTCCGCCAAAGCCATATTAGGTGAATACGGTGGTTGTTCAATGATACGAATGGACTAATTCTTGAGAATACCAAAGAAAGAAAAGCGTGGTTGTACATTGGTGATATCTCCAATAAAGAAGCCACCACTGATATCATCCTAGATTTTCCCAACCGGAAGAGTTCTCTTGCCAACCAACTCGAAATTGAAAAACTGAAAACCTCGGGCGAAACATCCGCCTTTAAGGTCGGTTTCCGTTTGAGAAATTAGATACTATCGGTAATGCTAACTACTGGCCGAACGGCGTCGCGTGAGGCGCTACAATTCTGGAATAGAAACTCACTACGAGACTCAATATCGGGGAAAAGTGGAAGAAATTTTCTAGACAAGTAAAGCCTCCACAGAACTCATATATTAATGAGGAAGACGGTGTTCTATTACCTTCTGATTTTGATAAACTGACTTCGGTTGTAGAAAACATAAGTATTGTGCATTTGAACATACAGTGCCTCTCAAATAAAGTGGATGACCTCTATCTATTTGAGTGACTTTAAATATGATATTGTTGCTATATCGGAACATTGGCTCTTTCCGGAGGATCTACAGATCATCAACATCTCGGTTTATAGAATGGTCGCCTAATGTAGCAGAATACATCGGCAGCATGGTAGAGTTTCTTTGTTTGTGAGGGATGAACTACATTCTTATACGCCAATTGGATTCGAGACCCATTCTAGAGACATTGATGCTGAATATTGTGGTATGTTTTGTCCAGTATTAAGTGTTTGATTATATTGTTATACCGATCATCTTCTGGTGATTTTCAATATTTTTTTGAGTAGTCTTCAAGGCATTTTGAAATCTCAGTGCCATCGATTCGAAAAAATCATAATCTAAAGCGATTTTAACGTTGGTTTTATGACTCAATCAGCTAGACGCTCTGAACTCTTAAACTTGTTAGAGACTGTTTCCCTGATTCCTGCTATCAATGAATTTACTAGAGTTTTTGTTAATTCGGCAACTTGTGTTGATAATGTGATTACAAATCTCCCTGTTGGCAGCTTCAGCATCAGTGTTATCAAACCGGGGCTCTCCGATCACTTTGCCCAAGCTTTAACTGTTAATATGAAACGTAGTGAGAATTCCTAACACTTCGAGCGAATTATATCTAACAACGGTTTGACTAGACTTCTTCATAGGCTATCTGAGTTGGATTGGTGTTTTGTCAGTTGTTATAATGTCGAAAACTCGGCGCAGCTTATGACATCTGTTCTACAGGAAAACATCTCTTCTGCTTTTCCGCTACGTAAATGCAAGTCCCAAAGCTATCCTCTCACTTGGTTCATGCCAGAGTTATCGAGACTTAGAGAATTTTGGGCAATTTACGTCTAATTTCGAACATATCCGGTGACCATGAATCAAAGACGCGATTTATGAATTTTCGAAATTTTTACAGGCAAAGCAAGGTGGAAGCGAAAAAAAAGCCAGGGATAGATACTGGAGCGATCTAGTAATCTGCCTAGGGATTCGTGGCGTCTTATCAATGATGAACGAAACCAAGGAAAAAAGAATATAATTCCAGACCCTCTTACTTCAAGGAAATTCAATTAATATTTTTCTAAGGTAGGTCGACAGCTGGTTAAGGAAGTTACAGCATCCTGTCTTGGGCAATCACTTCCATATATCACCGAATATACAAAATCTACGGATTCCACCTTGTTCCCCACCCCTATTACCGTTGAGGAGCTGCGGAGTGCTATAATGAGACTCTCAAATATTTCATCTGTAGATGTGTATGAAATGAATAGTAAGATTATGAAATTCGTGTACGAGATCATAGAGCTTCCCCTTTGTACATTGTTTAATCGGTGCATGGAGGAGGGTGTGTTCCCTATCGTTTTCAGAAGATTCAGGGTAATTCCGATTTTCAAGAAAGGCGATTCTAATGATCTGAACAACTATAGACCCATGGTGATAATACCAACTATTGCAAAAGTATTCGAACGTCTATTGAAAACTAGATTCATGAGAACTTTCTTGAAAAGAATTCGGTTTTTGCCTCTGCTCAATTCGGTTGTGTCAATTGTATCTGGCTTGGAGGATGATGCGATCACTGACCTGGAGCTATGCGACTTAACGAAAGGTTTTGATATGGTAGTGCACAAAGGACTTGCAATAGAAGCGGAGAGATGTGGCTCCAGAGGAATACCATTGAGGCTGTTGGCCTCCTACATGTCGGTTCGTGGTGCCGTCTCCGAATTCATGCCAGTAAATCACGGGGTTCCCCAGGGTTTTGTCCTGGGCCCTCTACTGTTTCTCATTTATATTAACGATCTTTCGAGCTATTTGGATCCCTTTGATTGCATTTTGTTAGCGGACAACGCCACGATCATAGCCTCTGGCACTGATGTCCAGTCAGTGACTGATTCGAGGGGGTTCGCGGTTTCGAAGCCTCATATGTGATTCCAGGGTAATAAGCTATTGCTCAATAGACGAAAAACTCAATCAATCATGATTCCTCCTGAGGATCCCGCCTCGTTACCTCGAACAGTGAATCTTCTGGGAATTACCATCGATTACTCTCTGGTAGCCACATACAGACTTACTAGCTGGAAAACTCTCTTCCATCATCTTCCTGATCAGGAAAATGCGATTTGTTCAATTCGATCATAGAATAGTCAGGTCTACGTATTTATCCATTCAGTCATATCATATGTGGTCATACTGGGGGGATTCCGCGAGTTCGGAGAGAATATTTAAATTGCAGAACAGAGCGCTTAGAGTTCTGTCAGGATCCAGCTACTCAGATCACTGTTAACCATTATTTATCACAAATAGAATAATGAGTCTACCATCAATGTATATCTTCTCACAACTTCTTCATGTTCGGTCAAATCTAGACAAATTCGCCTCTTATGCCGTGGTACATGATTACTCAACTAGGAACAGGTCAAACCTTGTTTGCCCAATAGACGGGCTGACCAGGTCTATTACTAAATCGCTGGATGTGTTTATGTCCACTGATATCCCTATGACCTATGCGTCTTAGCGTTTATATTTTATTATTCTTTCAAACTTAAATTTTATATGATCTTCATTATGTGTTCTCCTTTAATTTTATAATTTTATTAGTTCTAAGTTTAAGTCAGGAATTCATTTACAATGATAACCTTGTGGGATGGTGCATCATCGTGATGCAAAAGCCATGGGTTCTCTTTTCACAAATCTGGTCTTTTTCGACGAATTTGCTCTCTCAAATGCCTCATAACGCTCAGGTAGTATTCATTATTTACTGTTTGACCTTCTGGAAAGAATACCGAGTACACAACAGCGATAATCAATGAATACTTCAACATTACCTTGACTTTTGATTGACGTGGTTTTTTCGCTTTCGGTTCAGTTAGAAGGCGCCATTCCGAAACTTGCTGACTGGTTTGCATGTCAAACTCATAAATATATGTCTTATCAGCAGTTACAATGCGTTTTATGAATATGGGGTCGGAATTGACTTGTTCTAGCGACCTTAATGTGATTCAATATTTGGAGAAAATTCAGGTGCCGGCTCAGTGGCGTATGGAATATGATGCTCGTCTCCTACGCAGAGTTACGTGGGTTCAATCCCCACAAAGTCGGTGCGATTTTTCGGATTCTGGGAATCGCTTGAGTGTCCATCTTTCGGAGGAGATGTAAAGCTGTCGGTCCTGTCTAACAGAGATGTGTTGGACATTAAAGATTCCTTCCTCGACACGAGAGGGTTCGGCAAAATTCCGGGTTAGTGAGGTGACAGAATTCCCCGGCGTGTCATTAGCCGAAAGGCAAAAACACGGTACGTTAAAGGAAAAACAAACAAACAAAAATTCAGGTCTGAAAACTAGTCTAGCGGCAACGCGTTTCGTGCCCAAACAATATTTTGAAATGGTACGAATTGATTCGTGAGCCACAGAAAGTTCATTGACTATCTTTCTCAAACTTGACGATTTAAAATTACCATTTCCTTCACTTAATCGATTTTAACTTCAGTAGAACATGTAGATGGCTGACCAAAGGGAAGCAAATCTCCCATCACATCTTGGTCGCTGTTGAATGCAGTGTACCACTCATATGCTCGTGTTTTCGATGAATTCGTTCAACTCTAAGCCTAACATTTTAATCGGAACACAAAATTCCATTTCCAATATACAAACTCCGCGTCAGTTTAGAAAATCATTGTGCCAACTTAGCAACAACAAAAATTTTGAGAATTTTCAGCAGATTTTTGAAATAATCACTCCCCGGTACTTTTTTGACAGAATATACAGTACCACAGGTCTTATGACTGACTTATAGATCTTTGTTCTAGTGTTTCGAGATATATTCTCTGTCATTAAAATTCTATATAATCGACCCATAATTTCAATTCCTTTTGCAATCATTTCCTGTATTTCGTCTTCTTCAATAATACTATTCATTGTTCCTAGGTAGTAATATCTTGAATTTCATTGAAATAGTGTTGTTTACCATCAATTCTGATTTCCAGATTTCTATTGCTTGTCTCCTTGTTTCTTCCCCACTATCATATATTTTGTTTCCGCTTCGTTTGAATTCAATCACTTGCTTTTTGCTGCTAATATAAAATTTTGCAGTGCCTTTACAATATTCAAAGTATTTCTTCTTATTATAGCAATGTCGTCCGCATAAGTCATCATTTGAGTTTGTTGACAGTATATGGTTCCTTTAGTATGAATATTTCTTTTCCTAAATGTAGACTCTGAAACTACGTTGAACAAAGATGTTGATAGGGGGTCCCCTTGTCTTAACCTTTTCGTCACTCTAAATTGTTTCGATACTATTCCATTTATTATTACTTGTGAATGTCTTTCCTATATTTGTTCTTTCGTTCTCTCAAATACTTTTTTCCTGTCTATTGTATCGTATGCTTGCTCAAAATCATTGGACGTTATTTGAAGTATTTAATTCTGATTTATAATTCTGTCCATTATTTGTATATATATTTTCGAAATCTACTCTATTTCTTCTTTTCACTCTTTTCTTTCATTCTTTTTGTTATGCTTTTTGCCATTTTAACGCCTCCTGCCATTAGCATTTTCGCCGCTATACCATTTTCTCTCGGTGCTATACAACTCCTAGATCGCGTGATTATTGATTTAATTTCTTCCTCACGATGCGCGTCTTCCCCTTTTTCTTCTTATTCTTTTTTCAATTCCTATAACCGAAATTCCTTCTTAATGCTTACAATATATAATTCGTTTCTGTTGTTGGTTTCTTTGGCACTCTTTATGCCTTAGTAAAATACCTTAGCTTCTTTCCTAGTTTATTAATTTTTTTCTCCAACATTTGTTTTTCTATATATTTTCTTTCTTTCATCTGCAAATTTTCTTAAATTTTTTCCTTATTGAAGGGACTTCAGAAATGAATCATTTCAATTTTTTCACGTTTCGGCTCTACATTTCGGCCATCTTCAGGAAAGTTACATTTAAAAGGCTTTCTGGAATTATTCAAAAAAATACTTTTAGAAAATTGATGAAGATAGGAAAAAGAATTCAGGTAAAACAAGTGTGAATAGTTATCTGAAAATACTTATAAAATTTTGGTCAGTTACATTATTGTCTACATATTGAAAATTGAAAGAAATCTAGATTATAATTTCATTTATTTGACTACATGATAAACGCTTAGAGAAGAGAAGGAAAACTGTGTGCGTCAAAATTACATTTTCTCAAGGAAGAAAGCGCATGAGCTCCAAAAAATTTTGGTTGAAAAATTAAACAGTTACAGCGGCTTAAGGCCACGAACAAAACGAAAGAAGAAAAAGAACGCCAAAACGTCTTGTGTTGAAAACGTCGAAGGCATTAATTTGTTCGAAAATCTCCTGTAATTTATCTGTTAATTCTGTTTAAAATAATGTTTTCTATTTGCAATCTGTTATACGTTTCAACTTCGTTTTGTAGGTTAAAAATTTTTTAGACAGTCTGTCAGATTTTTGACATTTCACCTATTTGGACACAAGACGTTTTGGCGTTTTTTTTCTTCTTTCGTTTTGTTCGTGGCCTTAAGCCGCTGTAACTGTTTAATTTTTTAACCATAAAAATTTTTTGGAGCTCATGCGCTTTCTTCCTTGAGAAAATGTAATTTTGACGTACACAGTTTTCCTTCTCTTCTCTCAGCGTTCATCATGTAGTAAACTATGTAGTATTTTCAGATAACTATTCACACTTGTTTTACCTGTATTCTTTTTCCTATCTTTGTCAATTTTCTAAAAGTATGTTTTTAAATCATTCCAGAAAGCCTTTTAAATGTAACTTTCCTAAAGATGACCGAAATATAGAGCCAAAACGTAAAAAAATTAAAATGTTTCATTTCTGAAGTCCCTTCAATAAGGAAAGTATTAAAGTAAATTCATACATAGACTTGAAACTTCACCTTTTTAAAATTTTATCTGCAAATGTTTTCTACTTTTTTCCTGCATTGGTCATATTATGGTTTGTTTTCCTGTAAGTTATTTTGTAAGCTTTTTTACATATTTCTACTATTTCAGCGCACTCATTATCATGCCATGAATTCCTTCCTTTTTTCTGAATTTCTTTCATTACTTGACCACCTTTTTTACTGTTGCTTTGAAATTTTTTCAGATTGTTTCAATGTCTTCCTCAGCTAAATCTTAATTTAATTTATATTAATTATCATTTTAAATTCTATTCTTATATTGTTATCCAACAATATTTCCATATTATATCTAATTGTTGAACTATGTTGAATTTTTATTATTGGTGGTTTTATGTACTTCAACTTCGCTATCACAAGTATATGATCACTTTCCTAATCAGCGCTCCTGTACCTTCTGAAATTTTGGATGTACTTCATGTGTTTGTTTCAAATTGCTATATGATCTATCTGCTTTATGGTATTTCCATCAGATGAAATCCATGTTCCTTAAGAATATTTTTATGACAGAAGTAATTAATATTAATTTTAACTTTTTCTACTGTGAACTATAAACGTTTTACTAATCTAATTGGTTTCCGTATATAGCTCTAGAATAATTGAGAGAATAAAACGACTCGGCTTTCTTCGATAAAAATAATGATCCTTTAGATTAAATAAAAATCAGTGTCATCAGCTATTGTATGCCTACAAAACAATAAAATACAGTTGTCGCATAATATTTGAATAACATGATGTCCTTGTCTGTAAATTATCAAATAAGTATTCATAAACACTGACAGACTGATGGTTAGGTTAGATATTGAGTACGAAAAATAAAAATGACTTAACTGCTGGATGGAAAGCTTGGGCAGTCTTGTTTTTGTGCAAATCTTGCTGGGTCAGTCTGGATCTTGGTCTTGACAAAAATGTGAGATACCTTCTAGGTGTTTAATTCAAACAAACAAATTATATTGACTAGGCTGAAGATATCTTAGTTTGAACTTTTCTTGAATTTATCAATCTTAGAGCAATATATTTTTGCTAGACTCAAAGCTCTATTGTATTTCTAACTGTGGAAGTATCCTTCACTGGTTCGCACATTCATGGCCACATTCTTCACTCTGCTGTAGTCAAACTTCTAAGGGTGAGGATTGACAGTTAGCTGTCAAGGAGAGCTCAGGTCTTGTATTTATGCACTAATTGGTAGAAAAGCATTTTGTCTTGAGTTAACTGAAAGCCACCCCATGTCCTTAGAGTCTTTTATAACTCGAACATCCAAAATGTATTGAACTATATTATACTACACTATAGTGTCCTAGTGCATAAGTTCTGATTTTGTCAGAGTTTTGAAGATGCAAAAGAAAATAATAAGATCAATGTATGTTTATCGAGAACTATAACCTATCCACCATATTTTAAGGATTCCATTTTAACGTTGGCTTCACTGCACATGGTGGCAGTTTGTGGGTCGAGCACGAAATTTCATCTTATGGATTAGGTAGTCTGGTAAATCCTTAAAATACGAGATCAAGTGTAAATCTATATATATCTTTTATTTGTTAAATAGTGAGAGCAATATTTTTCTGGGATGCTATACAGGGTGTTACATAATAGTTCACTCAAGAAGTAATGACTTGGAAGCGATATTAAACGAGAAAGTATATAAAGCGATGATTTCGAAAAATAATACGGCGAATGGTGCAGGTAAAATAAACGCGGAGATACTGAAAGCAACGTAAGAAATGAAAGTTCTGAAAAACTAAATCGAATAGCAGAAATTGGCCTGAAGACCCAATTCTCAAAAGACGGTCGCCTAAGGAGTGTAGCAATTACAGGACGATGGCACTCATACAGGGTGTTACATAATACTATGTCACATCTTGAGGGGGTAAATCTACGTGCATTTTTAAGAAAAAAAATTTCATATAAACATAGGTCCGCAGAAGCTTCGTTACGGAGCTACAGGGTGTTGAAATTTCTGGAAAAAATTGGTTTTTTCTTCAAAACTCCTGCAGTTTTTGAGATATTCAGCCCAAATTTAGAATGCGAGCTATATTTACAGCCTTCATCATTACACGTCCTAAATTTTAACTGGAATCTACAAGGTGTTTTCTTTTAGGAGCCATGTCTTCTTTTGCCCTTTCAATAGTTTAGACTTTTTCTTATGGGGATATCTCAAAAGTTTAATTTATATCACTCCAGTGAACACTGTAGAAGAATTGAGAAATCGAAAAATAACCTCTTGTGAAACGATAATAAATACCCCAGGAATATTTCAAAGAGTGTGTGATAATATGCGAAGAGGGACAGAGGCCTGACACTTTCGGCAATTTGTTTAGTTTTTATTTATTCTTTTCTTTAGTTTAATATTAAATAAGTAGAAGTTGAGTCTCAGAAGACGAGCTATCAAAATAATAGCAAATTTTGGGCATATCTATCGAGTATTTCTATTATTTTTTCTTCTATTTAGCGAATAACAATTCAAATAATTCAAATTCGATAATTTTTCACCCGAAAACGGTTAGAGATACGAAAAAATTACAGGTGTCAAAAAAGTTTCTAAATTGAACGAAGATGACGAAAATTGATTGTACGCTGATCAGTGGCGTTCTGCAAAAAAGTTTGAAAGAGCAAAAGGAGACATGGCCTCGGAAAAGAAAACACCTTGTGAATTTCAGTTAAAATCTAGGACTTGTAATGATGGAGGCTGTAACAAATAGCTTGCATTCCAAATTTGGGCTGAATATCTCAAAAACTGCAGGAGATTTGAAGAAAAAAACTTTCAACACCCTCTGGCTCCGTAACGAAGCTTTTGCGGACCTATATTTATATGAACTTTTTTTCTTAAAATTGCACGTAGATTTACCTTCTCAAGTTGTGACATATTATTATGTAACACCCTATATAAGTGCCATCGTCCTGTAATTGCTACACTCCTTAGGCGACCCTCTTTTGAGAATTGGGTCGTCAGGCCAATTTCTGCTATTCGATTTACTTTTTCAGAACTTTCATTTCTTACGTTGCTTTCAGTATCTCCGCGTTTATTTTATCTGCACCATTCGCCGTATTATATTTCGAAATCATCGCTTTATATATTTTCTCGTTTAATATCCCTTCCAAGTCATTACTTCTTGATTATTTCGGTATAGTTTTTGGTAGTACCTTCTCCACGATTTTGCTATTCCTGCATCGTCACTTTCCCATTTCATCTTGATTAACTTCCCGACATACATTTCATTCTGCATGTTTCTCAAACTCTTTAACACTTCTGTTTTATTTGATTGTGATTTCAGAACTCCTCAAATGGATTCTTTGTTCTAGCAAAGCAAAAGTTTCTTGCGACATCAAGTGCTTCCTTGGTTTGATTTTTATAAGATCATGGAACCATGTTTCGTGTGAATTTTCTATTCACCCTTTTGCATTATTCCGCCATTGGTTTCGGTGTTTGATGCTAGAGAAGATTCAAGTTATCGTAGAGCCACCTGAAATTTTTATTTTGTCATTCAGTCATTGATATATTGATTTTTAAACATGATTTTGTTGTTAGTCAATCCATTTTTGACAGTGAAGTCAATAAACCTGCCGCTTCTTTCATTTTGTTCACCTACACCGTGTTTGCTGACGACGTCCCTTATGATTATGTCTACATTTTTGAAACTTAACTGACAAGCGATGTAGTGACCTATGATCATTGTACTGTTCCTATTTCCGAAGCTTTTTTCTTCCAACATTAAGTATATTTTTCGCCATGCGATGTTTCCGAAATCTGGAAATATACATGAATGAGTTTGATATCGAAGTTTTCTTTCGTTTATGTTTTCTCTTCATAAACATGCTTTGAGATATTTCATTCATGAAAAAAAATTCCTCATCCATGTCTACGTGGTAATGAATTTTGGACATCCCGCACGAGCTAGAAAATAAATGTCAACACCTTAATTGGAGATTCAAGAATCTAGAAAAACCTATAAAAGTTGTTTGTTCTCGATGTGTCCCTAAAAAGAGGACACAACAGCTAACTCTTAACTAGGTTATGTAGACACAATGCCCCTAAAAAACAAAAAAACTGTTACTACCAGCTGGTAAGTGTACTTCCGTACATTTCGTTCCAACGATTTCTTCAACTTTCATTTTAACGAATGACTAGAAAAACTGCTCTCAATGTTCGAGAGCATGCTAAATACATTAATTTTAGTGTGGAATACTTCGAAAAACCATGTATTCCCTAAACAATTATTGTTGCTTCATTCCAGCTCTCTATACAAAACTTATCTCCCATACCTCCATTCATCAAGTTGACAAGGGTAAAAACATTATCGCATATTTATGAAAACTTAACGAAATGAAGGACAAAAATACTTTCCGGCAAGAGAAATTAAATTTAACTCTGAATAATTCTCATCACAAAAACACCTCTAAATTTTATAAAATAAAAAGTGCTGATTAGCCCTTTAGCTTTATTTTAAGTACCTACAAATATTTTATCCAAGTGTTGTCGCGTCGGGGGACCTCTAAAGAAGTATTTTCATTATTGTTGCTGCTATAATTCATAAACCTTTCCTGTGTAACGCACTCTCTTTCAGTTCTATGAATCCCGCGTACGTAGTTCAAAATTGAGTGAACTTATAATTAGTTATACCTACAGATATATGGGCCGTTCAAATATGATGGACGAAAATTCTCTGACACGTTTGTTTTTATCGAAAACATTCAGAAGAATTTACAGTTTTCTCAAGTAACCCCCCTTACTAGTCACACATTTGTTCCATCTCGCCGGAACTTTCGCTTTCGAACACAAAACTTGTTGATGTATAATGCTATGGGATGAAAAAAATTAAGGCAAATCTTCATTAGCTCGACACAATCCACAAAACCTTTTTTGTTTCCAGTCATTGCTGGTGCTCCATCGATTGTAATGCACACTAATTTATATATTTGCAGTTTGCAGTTTCTTACAAAATTAAGGAAAACGTCAGATGTATCTTCGCCACGAGTCTTCCCCTTCAGAGGAATGATTGTCGAAAATTCTTCCTTAGCCAACATGTCATTGAATACTATCCGAATAAAAATACACAGATTGGCAGTGTCTGTCTTATTCGTCGAACTGTAAAGAGAAGTATGTACATTTCATGATATCATATTTTAGATTATCTGCCATGTCCTGACTCATGACTTCAATACGCCTTGTGACAGTCGGACGAAATAACTGAAGTTCTCTAATCTTGAACATTATTTCTGTTTTATATTTAAAATCTCCAAATAGAGTCTTACCCGCTTCAATGAATGTTTCCTTCACAACCGATCCATCTTCGAATGGTTTTTGTGTTTCGCCAATATATGAGATATTTTAAATGACGCGATCTTAGCAGCTTTTGCTAAGCCAAACATGGCTGGTCTTGTGAACATGGTTTGTTCTTTTTTCAAACAAGATATCAAATCACGTACTTTTCGTTTTCTAAATTCGAAATTCCTTTTCATAGTTTTTATGAACAGTTTTATGATGTCTCTTTAAGTTTTCACGCTAAGGTATTGCAACTAACCCACGACGAATAAGACAAATGCACTTATCCTTCACCACACAAAAGAAAAAATTCTTCTCCCCAATCTTTAATAAAATTGTACGTTTTAGATTTCTTCGCTGCACTCATTTTGTACTATTTAATAATAAACTTTTGATCGACTTAGTATTACCTTCAAGTTACAATTCAGAATGACTCCAATTCTTGCAGGCGCAACATTTATATCGTCGTGAGCGAGTCTCGAATATTCCCGTCAAACGCGCCGCCCGGCAAGAATGAAAAACGCGGCTTTTCTTTGACAAGTACCGCGCGTTCCTTTGATAAAGCCGCCTTTTGCCGCTAGCAGTGTGTTATTTTATCTTCTATCTGACACCATGTGTCATTCGTTATGGGACTGAATCAGGACCAGGCTTTATTTTCATGCAAGGTACTGCTTGACCTCATACCACTGCGACCGTTATGCAATCTTTGGAAGAGAATTGAGTAACTGTTTCAGATTGGCGTTCCCAAATACCACATCTATATACAATTGAGCAAGTGTCAGACATGCTTGGAGAAGAATTCTCACACACAATCACATATATTAAACAAGAAACCAATTATTTCATGCTCTCGTAGAGGAATGGAACGAAATTGATCTAGGAAGTATTGATAATTTATTGTATGTATGCCGAATCGTTGTAAGGCACTTGTGAACATACACTTCATCAAAAATTCATAGAGCATTTCAATAATCCTTAAGATATGAGATGAAAAACATTCAAATTTCTTCTTTTGTTGTGCGAATATTCCTGTATACAGTACAACCTTTCTAATCCGAATCATATGGGAACAGGGCTCGTTCGGATTACTGAAACATTCGGATTATCAAGGTAATTGAAATGAAATAGTCAAGAAAAGACAGGGAAAAACGTGAAATATTTATTGAAAAACGTGAAATAGTTATCGAAAACGTGAAATATTTTTTGAAAAACGTAGAATATTCATTGAAAAACTTAACACATCTGTGATTCGCAAAAAAACATGAAAATATGACTACATATTCTTGAGAAAGTGATACATTTAACAGATCATTTTTCAGGTTCTGAAGAAGTCTTGAATCGTTTTTTGTTTTAACGAAAGAAGATGAGAATTTGCAGCTTCCTCTCTCAATTCATTCAATAATAATATTTGGTGCTGAGGGATATCATTTTCTGTGCACTATTCCGAACATTTGGTGAAACACAAGGGAGTTTTTTTATGTTTCACTGAATTCATGGTGACATCGCCTTCTTCAAGTTCTTCTGTATCCTCGTCACTTTCTATGTTGTTGATTGTATCAGCTTCACAGAGATAATTCTCATTATCTCCTACAACCCATTCTTCAATGTCTTCAGTTGTTAATTCTTTACCAGATACATTTGTTAGCACATCTGTCATCATGCGTGGAAGAGGCAACAGGTCACCTGCGTCATAATCATCATCTTTTGTGGGCCATAAACTCTTCCATGATTCCTGAATTAGCTCTTGGGGCACAGATGACCAGGCCCTTTCAAGAGAAAACACCACATGTTTGAGGTCCAATTGCTTCAGTAACTGCTAAACGTTATTGTCTCCTTGTTTGTGGGACAAAAAGAGTACAATTAGAAGGAAGAAACATGACCTGAATATTTCGGTCCTCATTGATCCATTCCTCTTCTCTTGGATGTCCAGGAGCATTATCTAATAAGAGCTTTTTGTGGCAATTTTAGCTCGTTTATTTTATTTTTAACCTCAGGAATTAATTGTTGGATGCATTAGAGCATGGCATGAATGTAATAGAGTCACTACTCACCCTCCGACCAGGAGCTGAATTTTCAGCAGCATGGGCTAGTGTTTTGTTTGGAAGAATTCGCCAAAATAACCCACTTTCATCTGTGTTGTAAACTTGATCTGGCACTAAATCCATCTCCCGTATTTTTTGAAGAAATTTATTTTTAAATGGTTCTACCGCACTAATGTCTGAGGACAATTTCTCTCCTGATATGGTAAGTTGTCGAATTCCATGTCTTTTTTTGAATTATCCAACCATCCTTGACTTGCCTTGAAATCATCTCTACCTATTATACTGGTGTAAAAAATCTTGCTTTCTCACATATGAGATCACCAGATAAAGGTGTATGTCGGGATCGTTCTTGTAAGAACCAAGTGTATAGTTCATTTTCAACATTCGGATTTTCACTAGTTCTGAGCTTACGCCGTTTCCCAGGACCAGATTCCAGAAGAAGATCTTAATTGATCTTCTTTTTTTCTTTATATCGCATACTATAGATTTTCCAATTGAGTGTATTCTGGTCAATTCAGAAACACTTTTTCCATTATCTAGTTCTTTCAAAATTTCGCATATTTGCTGCAATGTTAACGTTTTATGTCGGCGCGACATGATTAATACGGATATCAGGCTCTGAATCTGATAAGAGTATCTAATTTGCGCAATTCAGACAAGATATTGCAAGTTCGGACACTTTTAATCGATGAAATTATTGACGGCTTTCGGATTATAGAGGTAAAAAATGAGTGATTTCAAAGTTTCGTTGTTCGGATTACTGGATGTGCGGATTAGAGTGTGTTCGTATTAGGGAAGTTGTACTGTATTTTGAAATTGGTTTGTTACAATTCTTTCCTCAATAATACAAACAAACTTTTTGGTTTTGATGAATTCTTGATTAACCAATACAAAGAATGGTCCTTTCTTCTCCACGCAATCATACAATGATAGAATTTCTATTGACCTGCAAATTTTTTTGATGTGTGTATTCTTTAAAACAATTTCTCAATTTCTTATGGTGATAAGCTAAGGTCAGTTTGACCCATTTCTTAGTCACGAAATATTGTTTACATCAACTATCTTCTTCAAATTGATAAAAATCCGATAAAAACGAATCATGTGTTAATTTTAGATATCTCAATAATTACAAATTTTATTTTGATTGATACAAAATAAGTACAAGTTCAATTAGTATATACGATAGTAAGGGTGTTATGGTTGACCAAATGCAGTTAACCGAGCATCCAAAAGTTCACTACGCAGTATTTTTTCTTGGTAATAAAAAAACGTCATATTGTTTATGAGATATTATTTTACTCGTGAGTAATTCGATATGCAGCTCGACTTCTCACATTATGTTATGATACATTCCATCAAAACACTTGTTTCTTAATCTCTTTACGAAATATTATGTAGATGTGAAAGACATGTGTTCTATACTGAAATATGTTCGTGATGAAATCCGATCGAATTTTTCACCATGAATATACACGTTGCTATGTTATTTTGGACAATATACAAAAGTATATCAGAATTCATTAATTGATTGGTTTCATTTTTGATGTTGAAAAATAGGATATGATCCATTATAAGACATTAAGACAATAATTATTATCTTATACCAAACTTAAATGTATTGTGTATTCGAAGAATATTATTCACTTCACCCTTCCGTAGTTGGTTCAATACATACAACCAAATTTATATGGAATCACCAGATATTTCGAATATGACCTCAGGGATTTTGGAAATTTCGAAGGATTGTTAGATTTGATTCTTTTGAGATATTTCAATTGAAAAAAGAAATAAATCAAGGTACATTTTAAGAAAGAAACAAATAAAAGAAAATAAGAAACTCTTTCCGTATGTACTTTGTGAAAAAACTTAAAATTATTTTCTCACGGAGTAGGTGTTTTTTTCTCGACCTCAGTAGCTAGTATTACCTCCTGTTGCCTTGATACAAGCCTGAATCCGTCTAGGCATGATCTTCTATGGTGGCTTGGATGAGCTGTTGTGGGGTTCTTAGATTATCCTGGCGCGATCTGATTTTCCTTTTGAGATTATCCCACAAATGTTCAATAGAATTTAGGTGTGGAGAGCAAGCTGGCCAGTCCAGAATAGCGATTCCCTCTGTTTCAAGATAATGTCGCCCGAGGTTGCTGGTATCCGGAGGAGCATTATCTTGCATAAAAGTGAAATTCTCACCGTTGGCACCCCACCAGAGTTTGATGAAAGCATAATGTGAAGGAGGCCATCATAGTGTTTGTTGAAAGGGGCTTTCTTCAGCCATTACACAGGAGTCTAGACGTTGACACATAGATCTTCGCATCCGATCGAAGATCCCAGGAGGATTTTGGAGGACTATAAAAAATGGTAATGCGGTTTCTCAAGTCTTCTACGTCTTGTACAGGAGCCCTGTAAACCAACGTTTTCAAATATCCCCTAGTAGTATTGGATTCAGAACAATTAAACGAGCTAGCGAAAATTGGGGCCCACTTCGGCCTATCCAGCGATCTGGATATGTTTCATTCAAATGTCGACGTGGTCTTATACTAAAATGAGCCAAAACACCATCGTGCATGTACGACATTCTCTGTCACCTAAAGGAGTAGGACCAAGATAATCCAACAGCCCTTCGGTCAGAAACTGTTATCACTTCTTACTACTAGGACATCCGCAAATCGAAAGTGATTCCATAGAAACTCCATCTACATTAATACCCACACTTTGCAAATAGGAGCTTTAAAAAACATTTTCTAAGACTAATGTGAAGAGTTTTGGGAAGATTGTATCTGTCAGGCGTATTCCTCTTTTATTAGAACTTCGTTCTCGCACAATTTCAATCTTTCGAATTTTTTCTGGGTAAGAACTAATGATTAACGCATGTTTTTTTTCTTGACGAATATACAGGGTGTTATATGATAGTATGTCATAACTTAAAGAGGTAAGTCTACGTGCAATCTTGAAAAGAGTTCATATAAACATAGGTCCACAAAAGCTTCGTTACGGAGCTACAGGGTGTTGAAATTTCTGGAAAAAATTGTTTTTTTTTCTTCAAAACTCCTGCAGTTTTTGAGATATTTAGCCCAAACTTGGAATGTAATCTACTTTTTACAGCCTCCAGTATTATACGTCCTAGATTTCAACTGAAATTCACAAGGTGTTTTCTTTTCCGAGGCCATGTTTTGCCCTTTTAAACTTTTCTGCAGTACGCCACTGAGCGTAAATCCATTTTCGTCATCTTTATTCAATTTAGAAACTTTTTTGACACCTGTAATTTTTTCCTATCTCCAACCGTTTATTCGAATTTGAATTATTTGAATTGAATGTTTTTCGCCAAATAAAAAAAATAATAAAAATACTGGAAAGGTATGCCAGAAATTGGCTTTTATTATGATAGCTCGTCTTCTGAGACTCAACTGATACTTATTCAATATCAAACCAAAAAAAAAACCAATTAGAAACTAAATAAATTGCTGGAAGTGTCCTCCACCTGCAAGAATACAGGCCTCTGTCCTTCTTCGCATATTATCAAGCACTCTCTGAAATATTCCTGGGGTATTTCTTATTGTGTCACACGAGGTTATTATTGGATTTCTCAATTCTTCTACAGTGTTCACTGGAGTGGTATAAACTAAACTTTTGAGATATCCTCATAAGAAAAAGTCTAAACTATTTAAGTCTGGGGACCTAGGAGGCCATGATTCTGGCCCACCCCGATCTATCCATTGTTTGTTGAATGCATTATTCAAGAATTCCCTAGCTTCTCTACTGAAATATGCTGGTGCCCCGTCGTGTATGAAACACATTATGTTCCTCACCAAAAGTGGCACATCCTCGAACAATAAAGGTAACTCCTCCAAGAAATTGCCGATAAGCGGGAACGTTTAGTCTGTTAGCCAAACAAAATGGCCCAATCAAATAATTTGCAATTATTCAGACCCAGACATTTGGTGAGAATTGTTCTTGATGATGAGATTCTTCAATCAAAGGGGTTTTCCTCGGCCCAATAATTATTATTGTGAAAATTTGTGATAGCAGTTCTCAAAAAGTTTGATTCGTCTGTGAACATTATTTCACTATCATGTTTCCTTGAGCCAGACCGTACATGTAATGGATATCAGCTAATTCGGCGTTAGTTAAATTAGCCATTTGTTTTCTAACAGCAATAACTTCAGAAGTCTCGAAACTAATCGTTAATTTAATAAACAATTCGAGCAGACACTGATTCAACTTTAGAAACTGTCAAAATGAATGAATGAAAAAAATCAAAGTAATTTTTTTAATTAGAAATGCTTTCAATTCATTAATAATTTTTTTCTCGAGAACGATCGGAGATACGAAAAAATTATATATGTCAAAAAATTTCTAAATTGAACGAAGATGACGAAAATTGATTGTACGCTGATCAGTGGCGTTCTGCAAGAAAGTTTGAAGGGCAAAAGAAGGCATGGCTCCGGAAAAGAAAAGACCTTGTAGATCCTAGTTAAAATATAGGGCCTGTAATGATGGAGCTTATGAAAAATAGTTTGCATTTCAAATTTGGGGTGAATATCTCAAAAACTGCAGGAGTTTTGAAGAAAAAACCAATTTTTTCCGGAAATTTCAACACCCTGTAGTTCCGTGACGCAGCTTTTGTGGACCTATGTTTATATGAACTTTTTTACTTAAAATTGCACTTAAATTTACCCCCTCAAGTTGGGACATACTATTATGTAACACCCTGTATTTCTCTAATGAGAAATAAAATGAAAGAAATAAATTGAGAGTTTGCAAGAAACACCCACATATTGATAACAGCAGTTATTGATTTGTACGAGTTATTCAAACTTTGATTATCGGTAATAATCACGAAATTTGACCCCGGCAGAATGTGCTGAAGCAGTGGGGTTAGATAACCTAGGTTGGACTTATACAAGAATACACACAACCAAATTTATATGGAATCACCCGATATTTGAATATTACCTCAGGGATTTTGGAAATTTCGAAAGATTAGTAGAATTGATCCTTTTTGAGATATTTCAATTGAAAAAAGAAATAAATTGAGGTTTATTTTAAGAAAAGAACAAATGAACGAAAATAAGTGACTCTTTCCTCATGTAGTTGAAAAATTGAAAGAAAATTGTTTTTTCACGGGGTAGGTGTTTTTTTATCGACCTCAGTAGATTGTATTACCTTCTGTTGCCCTGATACAAGTCTGAATCCGTCTAGGCATGCTCTTCTGTGGCGGCTTGGATGAGCTGTTGTGGGATCTTGGTCTTACCAAAAATGTAAGACACCTTTTAGGTGGTTAATTTAAGAGAAGACATCATATTGAACTGGCAGCAAGATATCTTAGTTTGGAGTTTTCTTGAATTTATCAATCGTAGAGAAATATATTTTAGCTAGACTCGAAGCTCTATTGTATTTCTTACTGTGGAAGTATCCCCCATATCACGCCCATTCATGGGTACATTCTTCACTCTGCTGTAGTCAAACTTCTAAGGATGAGGATTGGCAGTTACCTCTCATGTCTCGTATTTATGCACTAATTGACGCAAAAGCATTTTGTCCTGCGTTAACTGAAAGCCACACCATGTCCTCAGAGTATTTTATTTCTCGAACATCCAGAATGCATTGAAACTATACTATACTACACTATAGTGTGCTAGGGCATAAGTTCTGATTCTGTCAGAATTTTCAAAATGCAGAAGACAATAATAAGATCTATGTATGTTAATCGAGAATTATAACCTCCCCACCATATTTTAAGGATTCCTTTTTAACGTTGGCTTCACTGTACATGGTGGCCTGTTGTTTGTGGTTCGAGCACGAAATGTCATCTTATGGATAATGTAGTCTGGTGAATTCTTAAAATACGAGATCAAGTGTAAATCTAAACATATCTTTTATCTGTTAAATACTGAGAGCAATATTTCGCTGGTTTGCTATATAAGTGCCATCGTTCTGCTATTCGCTGTATTATTTTTCGAAATTTTCATCGCTTTATATATTTTTTCGTTCAATATTGATACTTTCCCTTCCAAGTCATTACTTCTTGATTGTTTCGGTATAGTTGTTGGTAGTACCTTCTCCACGATTTCGCTATTCCTGCCTCGTCACTTTCCCATTTCATCCTGGTAAACTTGAGTTTTAGGCTTGATCTCTTTCGATAGTTATTCACTTTTTTGTACAGTTCGCGATAAACATTTTATTCTGTATGTTTCTCCAACTCTGACACTTCTGTTCTATTTGATTGTGTTTCATTTTTAGCTTGACTTCAGAACTCCTCAAATACCTTCTTTGTTCTAGCAAAGCAAAAGTTTCTTGCGACATCGCTTCCTTGGTTTGATCTTTTTTAGATCATGGAACCATGTTTCGAGTGAATTTTCTATTCACTCTTTTGCATTATTCCGCCATTGGTTTAGGTGCTTGATGCTTGAGAAGATTCAAGTTATCGTAGAGCCACCTGAAACTTTGCACTTTCATTTTCTCATTCAGTGTTATTTATATATTGATGTTTAAACATGATTTTGTTGTAAGTAAATCCATTTTTCACAGTGAAGTCAATAAACCTTTCGCCTCTTTCAATTTGTTCACCTACCCCGTGGTTGCTGACCACTTCCCTCATGATTATGTCTAAATCTTGAAGCTTAACTGACAAGCGATGTAGTCACCTATGATCACTCTACTGTTCCTATTTCCGAAGCTTTTTTCTTCCAACATTACGTATATTTTCTTCGTCATCCAATGTTTCCGAAGTCTGGAAATAAAGATAAATCAGGTTGATATCGAAGTTTTCTTTCGTTTATGTTTTCATCTTCATGAACATGCTTTAAAATATTTTATTCACGAAAAAAGTTCCTCATCCATGTCTATGTGGTAATGAATTTTGGAGTTCCCGTACGAGATAGAAAATAAATGTCAACACCTTAATTGGAGATTCCAGAATCGATAAAAACCCATAAAAGTTATTTGTTTTCAATGTGTCCCTAGGAAGTGGACACAACAGCTAACTCTAAACTAGGTTATGTGGACACAATGACTCTGAAAAAACAAAAAAAACTGTTACTACAGGCTGGTATACAATCTTTCATTTGCAGTAAATCTTCATTAAGCTTAGAAAAACCAATCCCGAATTTGAAATCTTCACCAAGACAATGCCAATTCGTAAAGTCTACTTCCGTATATTTTGTTTCTAGATCTTCTCCTCTAGATTTCTTCAACTTTCAATATAAATACGAGTGACTAGAAAAATTGCTCTCAATGTTGAAGAGCATGCTGAATACATTTATTTAAGTGTGAAATACTTCGAAAAACAATGAATTCCCTAAAAAATTGTTGTTGCTTCATTCCAGCTCTATATGCAAAACTTATCTCCCATACCTTCATTGATTAAGTTGACAAGGGTAAAAACATTAACGCATATTTGTGAAAACCTAACGGAATGAAGGACAAAAATATATTCAGGCAAGAGAAATTAAATTAAACTCTAAATAATTCTCATCACAAAATGCAGTATGGGTAATTTATAGTAGTTTTGTTGCGGGTGAAAGATATAACGTAGCAGTTAGACAGATTGAGGAATAAACTATTTCCATTACAGAATTTATTTAGATGTTCTAGCTCCTGCTGTATAATCAAGCAGTCCTGCGTATCCTTAACTCGACAGAAAATTTTGAGGTCGTCTGCAAAGAGAAGAAACTTACAGTTCAAGAAACAGTTGATTTTTTTGTTTATGTAAATCGAAAAGAGTAGTGGACCTAGGTGGGATCCCTGGGGAACTCCTGAAGTTGTAAGAAAATAATCAGATTTGCAACTCTCAACAGCAACGTACTGCGATCTATTCGACAAATATGAACTGAACCAGTAATGTAAGGGATCAACAACGCCTGCTTCAGCAAGAGCCAAAACCTGATGATCTATACTTAACTTATAGAATGCCTTGCTAAAGTCAGTATAGATTGTGTCAACTTGAATGTGATTATCGAGAGACTCATGCAAAAATTCTACAAAGTTTATTAAATTTTTTTCATTTGATCTGCCTTTGAAAAAAACATGTTCTTTAGGTATAATTGAATAAATGAGGAAAAACGAGGGACTCGAAGATACAGAGTTTGCTGATCGGTCTGTAGTTATTGACCAAGTTTTTATTTCTGTTTTTATGAATGGGTATAATGATAGCAACCTTCCCTTTGTCTGGAAAGTGATTCATTATAAATGAGAGTAAGAGGAGTCTTCAGTGATAACGTACATGCTCGGACAAAACTAGATGGAATGCGATCGGATCCTGCACCCTTCTTGGTATCTAGATTTTTGAGTTCTCTTCCGACTTCGTCGAAAGAAAAGTGAATTTTACTTAGAACATGCAGGCAGTTAACTTTTAAATCATCAGAAATAGTATTTCACTGTATCAATGGAAGGTGGTGCATATGCACTCTTGAAATATTCAGCGAACAATTCACATATTTCGCCACCAGATTTACCAATTTTTTCGTTATATGTTATCATGTCTGGAAAATTTTTATTTCTATCCTTAGTTGAAATAAAACTGAAAAGCTTTCCTGGTTTCACCGAATCCTCAGCCTGAACCAAAGCAGTGTATTTTTTGAAGTCTAATTTTATGAGTTCTTTCGACCTTGTTCGAAGTTGCCTGAATTCGATAAAATCACTCAGGCCGCCATAAATTTTCCACCTCTTATGGAGTTTTTTCTTACGTTTTATCAGCCTAATTGTTTCATGCGAGTAATAAATAGGAAATTTGTTTCTTATTCTAGTTTTAGGAACATGTTGATCTATAATTTCTGATAAGTATTCGTAAAAAACCTGTAGATCTTAATTTACATCATTGTTATTCCGTAGCTCTGCCCAATCAATTTTATTGATATTTTGGTTTATTTTATTATATTCGGATTTTTTGAAGTTTAGAAAATATTTAGTGTCAGTGAGACGACTGCTTTGATGATTAGTTTCAAATACTTATTCCAGAGGTGGATGATGATTGTCCTCATTGACTAAAGGACTATCACATCGCTTCTGATTTTTAACTTAGGTATTACTCAATATTGAATCTTAAATGTTGTCATTCTTATTACTTATGTTATTCAATTGGAACAATTGTAGGAAAGTAAATGAATCTATCAAATTCACAATCCTTGGTTCAACATTGAAAGCTTCTAAACATGAACTCACCTCATTGTACACCCACGACACTAATGAAAAATTGTCTCCCACCAAAACAGCATTACGTTTTTCGATGTGTTTTTTAATTGAGTTCAATTTGCTGCAAACTATTTCGAGCCATTATTAGAACTCCACCCCCATCCTGTCATGGATCTCTGAAATGAAATATATATCTTGATTATTAGCTGAGATATTCAATTTGAATTGACAAAGTTTAGTCCTTAAACCTCGTATATTTTGATACTGAACATGAAGAGCCATCGATGCAATGAGAACATTCTAGGCAGTTTTTGACGAGATCATATAAAAATGTTATAGTGTTGCGCAATAAAATATTACCGTTTTGAGTCCAAAATTTATATTGTTATATAGCAACGCCACTTACATTTTTAAACAATATTTTGTTTTCAATGGTTAAATGCTCATTTATGTACAGGAGCTCCAAAACATCATTTACCCTTAGTCCAGGCCTCTTATCGTCAGCACTTAGACGTTTTGCCTTGTAGGCTGCTAAGAAGCTTTCTCTGTTTGATTTCGACAGAAATCTTACAATAATATTCTTGGGTTTATTCGCCAGTGCCGTAGCAACACGTGTAACATAGTCGATAGTTGTGGCATTTACTTGTAAGTCAAGGAGGTTCCCGATTCTCTTAATCAGTTGAAGGAGATTTTCATGTGTTCTTTCGGGAACGTTTTGGATCTCAACATTGTTTTGGCTATTCGTTCATTCCATGTTTCTTATATTGATATTAAGTGTACAAACTTCCTTCTCAACTTTTCATTTTCTCTTTCGATTTTGGATATCACATCACCAAACTTAGCAATTCTCGCCTCAAAGTCAGTGATTTTGTTCGGCCTTCCACAGTTGAACATCATATCGCAATATGAAGTATATTGCGATATTCATTACTGTATGTAATGAATGCAATAGACTTTACCCACGGAGCAATATTCAGCTATCCGTATTTTGTTAAATCTATTGATTGCATTGACTTAAATTTGATTTTTCTTTGCTTCAACGGATTGTAGATCTAAAAATCCGTTCCTTAGACAATGGATTTGCGGTACGGGATCCTAATGTCTAGGTTCATATAAAATACATCAGTTAAAAGAAAAAAATATAATCAGGAAACATTTGTTTCAATGTTTCTAAAGTACTAAAACATATATTTGTTCAGATAACTCCAGAGATATAATTTTATCTAAAATATTTGAGCATATTTTCCCATAATTTTTTCTAGGTACTGGATAGAGATAAAAGCGCTCGGAAACTCTTGAATGATTTTCTCGATGCACGAAGTTACTCGATAAATTTTCTAATCGTGATATCAGCAGACACACGGATTCGTTCATTAAATAGCGGAAATTGTCACTCGTAAATTTTCAATCTTATTAGAGATCAATTCAAGTACCTTCCACATTTCATGGGTTTCAAGTATCAGAATTGGAAGAATTAAGAATTTGTTTCAACAAATTGATATAAGAATGAATCGCATTCTAAGAAACGTTCGTCTAGGTTTCTAACATTGATTTACCTGGCTCTCAATAATGATATTCAAGATCCTTATCGATAAGAAATATAGAATGCGCTAGAGAAACCGGACAATATTCTTTCCGTTATAACTTTCGCAATTTTAGAACTAGATCATTCGTTCTTATTCCATTGGAAAGCCGAAGGACTAGGTTTTTCAGAAATTGTATCGTAATTTCACTTGCGGTGAAATCCAATTTGGCTGACTCATTCAAAAATGAGCAATATTTCAAGATCGCTGGAACGTTTTTTTTTTCACTAAAAAATTCGAATGGGGCATTCAGTCGATAATTCATTCTTTTCTGAACAATTTGACATATTGATCTTGAAAATATTCCAAGAATTGGTAAAAAACTAGCATGAAGAATTTTTTTCAGCTGAATTCGAAATATTTTTTTCACCTCATGGCGATGGCACTCCTGAAGTTGTTGTGTTTTTCATAGATGTTCTGAGAAGACAACGAACCATATTTTACTAAAACCAATTCAAAACGGCCGACTTCCTCAATAATTAACAATTTTCTCCTCGCATTAAAAAAAATTTCGAGATCGTAAGGAATCAATTGCGTAATTTGGAGCGGTCGAACTCGAATATTGATTCAGAAGAATTGTGCCAATTGTCGCCAATAATGTGTCACTTCTTCACCATCATATGCGTCTCCCGTTGTGAAACCTTTGTATATAGACTGCATGCATTAACTCTATGATAAACCCACAAAGTCGGTGCGATTTTTCGGATTCTGGGAATCGCTTGAGTGTCCATCTTTCGGAGGAGATGTAAAGCTGTCGGTCCTGTCTAACAGAGATGTGTTGGACATTAAAGATCCCTTCCCTCGACACGAGAGGGGTTCGGCAAAATTCCCGGGTTAGTGAGGTGACAGAATTCCCCGGCGTGTCATTAGCCGAAAGGCAGAAACAGAGCACGTTAAAGGAAAAACAAACAAACAAACTCTATGATAAACAAAAAACAATGAAATGTCATCGAGTTTTAGACGACATCTGGTTTGAACACGAATTTTATCTTGGTGTTGCTTGTGTTTGATGTTTGAAATTGTTAATAATGGTTTTAACGAATGATGATAAGCATTTCATTGAATGTTTATTTGTGCTTAGCTATACTGCTAGGCAAATATTACGCCAATTTCCAGCCCCTAATTACAAAAGATCTATGATCTTTAGGAACAGGGTTATTAGGAAGAAGATCAGGATGACTGTTTCCAAATATCTCAGAGATGCCTACTGTTCAAAATATCTGCGATAATACGACATGATTTTGTTTAACAAATTACATGAGTAAAAACATTCAAGAAAAAGAATCGAGTACTCAGAGTGGAATATGACTTCCTTTGACATCTACAACCATCTGCACCCATCTTCTCCAGCTCCCTATGGATCTTGAAATTACTTCTTGATCAAGATTATTCCAACATTCTTGAATTTTCTGCCTCAGCTCCTCAGAATTATTGGAAATAATACAAATTTTATACACCATTTCTTCCAAATGACCCCACAGAAAATAGTGGCACGGATTACATTACATTACATTCGTGGAAGTCGATTGGCTTTGCAAGCCTTTCCGAACTGCGACCAAATTGGTCTTTTGTTCGTAACCCTTCTTATTCATTTCCCTGTAGGTCTAAATGCCTTACAAAACTAAGAATCTCCCTGGGAGCTTCCGCTTTTACTTCGTGCGGCTCTAGTTTGTCGCTACCGAAGTGTATGTGCCTTTGACGGACAGTTGCGATGCAACTGCAAAGAATATGTTCGGCAGTTTCATCGCCATCTTTACACATTCTGCATGTTGCCGTTTCCGATTTGTCCATTTTATTGAGATGGTATCTCAGCGGGCAGTGTCCAGTAAGGAAGCCTGTTATGATCCTCAGCTCGTCCCTAGAGAAATCGAGAAGCTATTTTGTCTTCTTTGGCGAAAATCAATGAACTTTTTCGCTTGCCTTTGGCCTGGCGTTTTCTTCCAATATTCTTTTTTGCTAGATTCTTCCCATCGTTCTAGTTCCCGTCGTCTGTGCGGCTTACTTAAACCGCAGAACGGTTCAGGTCCGATGGGTGGGATTCCAGCAGCTGTTTTGGCCAGTTTGTCAGCGGCTTCATTTCCTTGTATGCCGTCGTGGTCAGGCACCCACCACAGGAAAAGTTTGTTCCCCTCAGCAAGTTGCTTCAAGGATTGACGGAATTTCTAGACAGAGATGCTCCGATAAAAGCTTAGAGCTTTTATCACTGCCTGACTGTCCGTAAAAATCTAAATCTTTGCACCTTTCAGTTTCCTTCGTAGTCGCCTACTGGCAGCAAAGGTTTACAGCAAGTGCTTCTGCTTGCATGATTTTTTGGAGTAGAGCCCACAGGCACTGATGACGAGTACTTGGGTCCATATATGCCTGCTCCTGTTCCATCAATCGTTTTTGATTCGTCCGTGTACCAAATGGAGGATTTTTGGTCTGATTGATTATTTTTCCCTTTACGATGGTGCGGTCTTTTATGGCCACTTCGAAGGATCTGTGAAAATCAAACTTAAGCGGCATTATATCCGATGGCTGTGATAAGATTTCTGGCGCTATGTAACCCAGAATCCCCAGGTGTCCCTTCAGATCAACAGGTAATAGTTTTTTTGTGTCTTGAAGCCGTAATGCCGCCATCAACGCCTCCTTTTTCAATTTTATATGAAGAGGAGGGAGACATAGGATTACCTCCAGGGCAGTAGTCGGGGTGCTTCTCACAGCACCTGTTATGCACACGCACGCAAGCCGCTGCAGTTTTTGCAGCTTGTTTTGCGTAGTTATTTCTGATGTTTTCGCCCACCATACTAACGAAGCATTCGTGACAATGAATTTTATAACCACTGTATATAACCAGTAGGTTATTTTTGGCTGTAGCCCCTAGGTCTTTCCGAAGAGTCTACGGCATGCCCATAGGCACGAAGCAGCCTTGGAAAGAGTTTTGTCAATGTGTAAATTCCAGTTGAGTCTCTGATCTAGCGTTAACCCTAGACACTTAGCCTGTTCCGAAAATTTCAGAGTATGTCCATTCAGAAAGGGGGGCTTTAAGTTCATTTTTCTACGTCTTGTGAATGGAATTAGAATGGTTTTGTCTGGATGGATGCTGAGCCCCTCTTCAGCTCACCATTCATTTATGATGTTAAGGGATTTTTGCATAAGGTTCGATAATATTACATCATGCATTCCCCTAATGATGATAACTAGATCATCAGCATAGCCTTGTGCGTTGAAGCAAGCGTTGTTCAGTCTTTCTAAGAGGCCATCAACAACTAATGACCATAGTAGCGGCGATAGGACACCTCCTTGAGGGCATCCTTTCACTGCTGACACCGATATTTCGGTGTCTCCAAGAGTGGCTGTTATGATCCAGCCCTTGAGCATTTCTTTGATCCATTTGATGGTGGGTGTTTTGACACCCTTGTTGTTTGCACTGTTAATGGATGTATAGGAGGTATTATCGAAGGCTCCTTCAATGTCTCCAAATAGAACTAAGGCTATTTCTTTAGCCTCTATTGCTCCTTCCACTTCGTTGACTAGATCGTGTAGGGCATCAATTGTAGACTTGCCCGGTTGGTTAGCAAATTGTTTTTTATGCAGTTTTATGAAACTTCTCATATGGTTGTCGAGATTTTTCTCCATTGATTTTAGGAGAAAGGAGGTTAAGCTTATCGGGTGATATTATTTAGGCTCATCTGGAGACCTCTTGCCTATTTTCGGTATAAATAATACTTTGACTTTCCTCCATGACTGGGGTATGTAGCCCAGTGAGTAGCTGCCTTTGTATATAGCTCTCAGACATGGGGCTGTATATTAGTCGCACGGATTAAGATCGAGACTATTTGGGGGCCATTGTTTTGGTTCGATGATATCGTCTACGCGTTGTCTTAGATAATCCATAGTATAGTGACTGGTATGACATCTGGCTTCATCCTAAAATCAATTGAAATAGATTTCATTTAGATACATCTAATTCGGGACATCCTGTACACTCACGGCTAGTTAAGAGTAAGTAGCGTTTTTTTGTGATATAATAGTGGTTGTTCATTTCTTTGACAGAAGAAATATCGAAAAGATTTTAGAATACCAAAGAAGATTTTGACCAAAAAAAATCATCCAAAAAGCTACTCAATTTCTCAACCGTTCATTTTCAGCTGGTAGCAACTGTGCTTATTCATGTCATACAAAAAACAGCAATCATTCACCTCCATGAAAGTGAACTGAGGAGTTGAGGCCACAATAGTTGGTAACATATGATCGAGAACTATGTGACAATAAATTTCCGAATCTAATCTTATGCCTTGTTCTATAAAAATGATGTTTGATTTAAAGTTCCTTGGAACACCGGCAGAGACCATTACATGCCTGGAAAATTTTTGTCTTTCCCTTTGCAAACGAATTTAAGGCACATTCCTCTTGGTTTCATTCGTCGGAACACAAATTCTGTCATTTTGGCTGTTTTTTGGTGGGAGAACACTGAATATTTTTTCGTCTGTGAACCAAATATTTTCAATTTGTCTACGTGTTCTTAATCTATTTAATAAACGAGATTTGGCATCACCGAAACATTTGGGAAACAGTCAAGCTGGTTTCTGGACTTCTGATAAGGCTGACTGCTAATGCAAAAATTCTAGTTAGTGAAGTTGTACTGTACCAAAATTTCAGAACGCTAGCAGCATTAGTTCTCCATAAACGTGAAATAGGCCACTCAACTTGTAACGCGAATCACGAAATTCGACCCTGGTAGAATATTCTGAAGCAGTTATATTAGACGACCTATGTTGGACACTCAACTTGGGATACCCTACCTAAGGTGGTTTTTTGCAAAATCTCAATTTCTTTCGTTCATCTAATTTCTCGTGAGAGGAACATGTGCGGCAAAAACAATCATCATATCTTGTTGGCATATGTCTAGACATATCCCAAAAAGTATGCGTTAATAATTAGTTGCCTACCAGAGAAGAAATCTGAAATATTGAAATTGTGCGTAAATTTCTTGTTTGTAGGTCGTATACTTTTCGGAAATTCCTCGTATGTTATTTTTCGAATAATTCTGAAAATATGACACCAAAATTCCGATAAGATTTCGTCCACCTTCCCCGAAATATACCTATTCTCCAAGCCGTGTAATTTGATGAGATGAATACAAATACCTATTCTCTAGAAAGTTAAATTTCCAAGGAAATTATAAAATGAATTTTTATTGTCGTATTTTCTTTAATGCGTGCTTGTTTACCTTCTGGAATTCATATGGAACAAAATGATATCCATGAAAAAACAAATGGCTCATAAAATCCCGTTGGCGAACAAACAAAACACTCAAACCCACAATTTGTGATTATATTATGATTTATTTATTCACCTTCTCGTGTTTTCCTCGTTCCCGGGCATGGCCTTTTCATCGATTGCATTATCTCAGTCTGTGACTTTTCTATGAATACATCCCAGTACTAAGGCTATTTTCACAATTATCGAATCGAGTTATTCGTAATTTCAATGCCACCTATAAATCATGAGCATTTCTTGTTTCGATGCAATTATGCATTTATGAATAGTTTAAATGATTAAATAACCGATATTCGTAAAAACAACCATAATTTATATGGTTATATAAATGTTTTGGGATCAGCGTCGTATGGCAAATGTTACTTGTTTATAAAATTGGCGTTATCGAAGGATTCTTCTAAAGAAGAATACGTCAAAAAAGTGAGGAAATGCAAATTACTTGGTACTCAATTTCTCTGTAGTTCAGACAAACTTTATTGTAAAAAGAAATTTCGTCTACATGACGATGTATGCAATCAATATTTTATCAGAATTGAACAGTTCTGGTTCGTTTTGGACTCTCGTTAACATAAATAATTACAACGAGAAAAACTCACATTGTATTCACCTATTTGACTTTATTTGTTACTAGTCTCCGCGGCTCCGTTAGAGTGGTAGTAAAGTAAGGAAAGGCAACGATAATGCGGGTATCCGTGAATTGCGTGCACAACGTTATGCCACAGATTGTTCAGCTCGAAATAAGTCGATATAGGCCAACTTACCTATATGAAAAGTTTCTTCGTTTGGCCGCTAGACGTCACCAAATCCAAAGATTTTTTGTTATTTTTCAAATAATTCGAGAACGACTCGATCGATAAAAACCATATTTGCCTTATTCACGTTTTTTAGTGATCCACTCAATGACCTTGACGTTTTACAAGTTGTCTGCGTTTGAGCAAAACTGTTTTAGATAATGAGTAACTAGGCTAATTATCAAACTTTTTTGTCTCTTGAGATATTTTGATATGATGAGCTAAACTAACCTAATCTAACCTAGAAACTCGAACGTGTTTTTAATCAAACATAATTGTTCAACTGTCTGCGTTTGAGCAAAACTGTTCTAGACACTGAGTAGCTAGGCTAAGTACCAAATTTTTTTGTCTCCTGAAAAATTTTGAAATGATGAGCGGTTCAATCACAAACATTTTATTAATTTCATGATTTCATTTCTTCAACCCCCTAGCAAGTCAAAAATATCACATTTGACCATGTTGGCTTTGGATATATTTCTGTGTTCTGGCAGATTGTCATTTGATTAGGCTTGACAACCAATTTTTGACACAACAGTGTTTCTTAAGTTCTTAACTCGGTATTTTGTTGATTTTTTATCACTATTAGGCACGGAGATGTTCAGTAACTCTGGAATGGTTGATATGGTTATGGTGCACGGATTTTGTCAAGGCAATTAACGTGAAAGCGCGAGAGTATATGCCGAAAGATTTCCAGATCGCATATTGCCGAACCACCAAACGTTTGGAAATCTGGAAAGGCGCCTCCGCGAGAATGGTTGCTTCAAGCCCAGGAATTTGGATTGAGGACGACAACGAGCAGTAAGGAAGGTAGAACGCGAAGAACAAATTTTGGACATGGTTGGGGAAAACCCACAATTGAGCACGCGTTGTTTAGGTTTGCAGTTGGTCGTTCCTAAAACAATGATTCATGATGTCTTGAAGGAACAATTATTTCATCCTTATCCATTCAGAAAGTTCAGGAATGACTTCCCAACGATCCTGAGAATCGCCTTATTTTCTGCCGATTCATCCAAGAGGAAAGAGCTCGGGATCTCCACTTCAGTAGGGAAAATCTATTTACTAACGAATGCACTTTTACTAGGTCTGGCATCACTAACCCTCACAATGAACATGTGTACAGTGTCGAAAACCCACATGCTTTTACAAGTACACATCATCAGAATCAATTCAAAATTAACGTATTGATTTCAGTAATTGGCAATTTCATTATTTTTTGCATGAAACTTTTCCGGATTTGTTGGAGGATATTCTAGTATTACTGCGTGCAGGAATGTGGTTTATGCACGACGGTGCACCTCCTCACTTCACTGTAGCGGTTCGCGAGTTCTTACATGCAGATTATGCGAATCGTTGGATCGGAAGTAGAGCTGATGCTGCTGCAAGTTGGCCAGCACGATCTCCCGACTTGGCACCGTGCGACTTCTTTCTTTAGGGTGCTTCAAAATCTCTTTTCCAATTGACACCAGAGAAGAGTTACATATAAGAACTTTAAATGCGGCCAACTCCTTCAAAAATGACCCTGAAGTAATGCCAAGGGTCCAATTTAGTTTCTTATAGAGGATTATTCAACAAAATGGTGGAAGTTCTGAACATTTACTATAGTTGAATGAAATATTGGGTGTAAACTAATTAATTGTTATTCTGAAGTGATTTGGTTTTTCTTATTTAGTTTCCAACTGGCCAACCTGTTTTCATAATTTCAAATAGTCATTCTGAAAAACTTATTAAATTTTTTCTTCGAATTTTTTGATTTTTGAACACTGAATTTCCTATTTGCTTGATCCGATTTAGCAACCTGGTTTCTTTTTTCGGTAGCTCGTCCATAAGACGCTTTTCTTAATCTATCTATTCCTCTTTTAAGTATACAATTTTATCCTTCTATTGAAGAATTTTCTTTACCTTTAAATAGTTCTAATCTTTCATTTCTTCGAATTCTCATTGCAATAGATTATTGTCTGATGTCAACTTTTCACATTGTCTTTCAAATTCACTGTTTATTACTCCCTTGAGAGTAAAGTTCTCTTGAGGAGGTTCTGATGTGTGCTCTCTAAATCGCAACACGTAATCTTATATCTACCGAAGGTCTGAACGGTTCTTAGTCGTTCTATACATGACTGCAAGGTTTCCTTGCACAGCATAAGAAAGATTTCCCCCCTCTTCACATTACGGTTGACCTGTACTAGTATTCCACTTGTTATTGTTAAAATATACAGGGTGTCCCTGAATTGCGTGTACAACGTTATACGACAGATTCTTCAGCTCGAAATAAGTCGATTTAGGTCAACTTACCTATATAAAAAGTTTCTTCGTTTGGCCGTTAGAGGTTGCCAAATCGAAAGATTTTTTTTCTTGTTTTTCAAATAATTCGAGAACGACTCGATCGATAGAAACCATATTTGGTATGCGTAATCGGGTGCATTATTTACGTTTTCTAGTGATCAACTCAATGACCTTGACGTTTTACAACTGTCTGAGCAAAACGGTTTTAAACATTGAGTAGCTAGACTAATTATCAAACTTTTTGCTCTCTTGAGAAATTTTAATATGACGAGCGGTTCAATCACAATTTCGTGTTTTCATTTCTTCAACCTCCTAGCTAGTCAAAAATATCACATATTGACCATGTTGGCTTTGGATTTGTTTCTGTAGTCTGGTAGGTTAGATTATACTTGACAACCTCTTGTTTAATTTACACTGATTTTTCATGCTAATCTAGCTTCAAAAAGTCTAAAATATTATTCAAGAAAAATTGATGAAAGGGTATTGACCAATTAGCTGACAAACAGTTGACGCTAATAATTCTTAAGTTTTATGCAACCCAAATACTGAGTTAACATTAGTTGACACAATGCTATCTTATTCATTGTCAACTTCTTGTTGAGTGTTTTATGCAACCCAAATTTGAGTATAACAGTTGACAAGTTGTCAGACTACAATTTTTCAAGGAGCAAGCAGCTGTATACAACTATAAGGTGCATATCTCGCAGTCCCTCCCTCAGCGAATATGTACTGCCGGCAGAACAGTTCAATCCTAACCCATGTTTACTTTAAAGGTATCATTTTTCATTTCACTTTTCTTTAGGGACCTACAGTTTATAGTGGACTCCGAACCACTCACTTAAACCGTGCAATGATAACTACCACCACTTTGGTTTGATTACAAGTTATCTGGCCTCCGATGGTTTTTATGGGTATAGTCGTTGGGCCATGTGCCCAAACTCTATTCATTTATTCATTTATTTATTAGGAAAGCAGAAACCCCAACAGGATATTCCAATAACAGGGGTTCTAAATTACAATTCAGGTAGATCCACTGAATAAGTAGAAAAATTATAAATGAACAAAAGAGAAAAAAAACAACCGATACTAGTTCCTCAACAAATACAAAATAAGATTTCTTTTGAAGGTTCGGAGACTAACGCTAAAAAGATCCATGCTGTTTAAATGATAGTTGCAGAATCGCATCATTCTCAATAATACAGAATTATAATATAATGCAATACGAGCCTTCGGAACATAAAAGAGTGCACTCGTACGAGCCTAAGGAACATAAAAGAGTGTCTTTTATGTTCCAAGCTGAGAATTCCATGCTGGCGCGTTATAATCGCTACCCAAGAGAATCTATAATTGAGGTTTTTAATGAATTTTTTTTGTACCTTCTCAATTCTATCTATATATTCATGAAAATATGGATTCCAAATAGGCGTAGCATATTCTACATTGGTTCTGACTAAGGTGAAGTAGAGAGTTTTTAGAGTTTTCTCGTTTTTGAATTTTTTTGTTATTCTTATTATAATTCCATACATTCTGAAAGCTTTCGAGATAATACATTCAATGTGGTATACAAATGAGAGCTTTTCGTCAAAAATAACTCCAAGATCCTTGACCCGATCAACCTTTGTAACCACTAGTCCATTAGCTCGATTATATTCAAGTTCTTGGTGAATACAATATGCTGACACTTATTAACATTAAGCACGAAATATCTGGATTCGCAAAAAGTGTATAACCGATCCAGGTCATCCTGGAAAGATTGCACATCTGCCTGAGACTCAATTTTTTTGCACACTTTTGTACACAGATCATCTGCATATAAATCATGTAATGTATTTGGAAAGCATTCTGAGATATCATTTATATAAATTGCAAAAAGAAGAGGCCCTAGGTGCGAGCCCTGAGGTACGCCAGAAGTAACACTAAAAGTATCCGAAGAAGCACGATTAATTGCTAGTCTTGCTAAAGTCTAGGGCACACTTACCAATATCTTTATAATATGAATTTGATGATTCGAATTTATAGAAATCTTTCGGTTTTTGTTAGGATGTATTGTATATAATGTATTCTCAAGAAAACAAAATAATATTTGACTTCCCCAAAGCACCTATTATAAAAAAAATTTGAAATTTGAAAATGACGAAATTTGGTAAAACACAAAAAAAAACCTGAACTAATATTTTCAAAACGATATGGAAGCACTTATATTCTTCAGTACCCAGAAGGTCCACCTCTGTTATTAATGACACTTTGGCATCGTCGCGGCATGCTCAATATTAAATTGTCTATTACATTTTGGCCTAAGTCATTCCAAGCCCCCTGAACTGCTAATCGAAGCTCCTGTTCGTGATGGAGGAGATTCCTTTTTAGGGTGTCCCACAGATGCTCGATGGGATTCAGATCTGGGGAGCAGGATGGCCACGGTAGAAGATCGATATCATTCTCTTCAAGAACGTTCAAGACAACTCCTGCACGATGAGGAGGAGCATTATCTTATTGGAAGAGTGGATTTTGACCCATTGTTTGGAGATACGGTACCACTACAGGCAAAACTATCTCATTTGCGTAAGAATTTCCCGTGAGGTTGTTCTGTATGAAAACGAGGTCAGCTCTTCCACCAAGGCGTATACCTCCCCAAATCATCACTGATCTGCCTCCCTGTCTAACAACTTCTCGAGCATGCTGGAGACGGTTTTGCTTTCCAGGTTCCCTCCATATTCGAATTCTTCCCGAATCGGGATAATAACTAAATCTAGATTCATCACTGAAGAGAACTGTGGCCCACCTCTCTTGATACCAGTTTACGTGTTCTTGGCACCAAGCTAAACGAGCAGCGCGATTTCCATGGGTCAGTTGTGGAACTCTTAAAGGACGTCTGGAGTGGAGTTGACCTTCGTGCAGTCGATTTCTCAGAGTTTGGTCGGAAATTTGTACATTATGAACTCGTGATAGCTCTTGAGCTAATTGAGATGCTGTGGTAGTACGATCTCTTCTGGCTTGTAAAACCAAAAATCGGTCTTGGGCGACTGTAGTAATCCTGAAACGACCTGTATGGCGTTCTTCTAAGCTACCTGTTTCATTGAAACGCGACCATAAACGGTTTATGACACTTGGGCTACTTCCCAGAACCCTGGATACTTCCCGTTGTGAGCTCCCAGCTTGGAGCATGCCAACGGCTCGTAACATCTTTTCTCTAGTCAAATGTCGTCTTTCCATGGTCGAATCACAAAACTTGAATCTTTTATTTGTGCTTACAACAGAAACAAAGTGCCAACTAACTGATTTCAAACACTGAATACATGAAATGATTATAAAGCAGCGTCGCATCTGCTGCATTTTTAGTTTTTTATAAAAAAAAACTGAAATCTGTTGCGGCATTCTACATTCATTTCTTAAAAAAATCATCCATATTGATCGTTCTGGATACGATATATCGATATTCAGAAGTGTTCCCTAGACTTTTTTGAGGTGTTTACTGTAGTCTTTTCGATAAATAAGACCGAATCCACTCCGTAAACAACCCAACCATGCCGAAGACCGATAAAACTGCTACTAATGTTTCATGGTGTATCTTGTCGAAAGCCTTAGCTATGTCGGTATATACTGCATTAACCTGTGACCCCTCATCAAAATATCTCGAAAGGAAGTTAATATATGGAGTTAAACTGATATTCCTTTAATGAAACAATTTTGATACCTGATCAGCCTTGCTCTACAGAGATGAAAGTGTTGATTAGTAATTCTTAACTCGAAAATCTTACCGAAATGGCTCAATAAAGATACTGGCCTGTAGTTATCCATTTATCTGGAAATATTCCTTGTAGAAGGGATTTATTGAAAATTATTTGAAGAGGTAGAGCTAAAGCTGTCCCACATGATTTTATGAAATTGGGTGGGACCAAGACCGGTCCTGGTCCCTTAGAAGAATTCAGCATTGCTATTTTCTGTGTAATATCTGAGACTTCGACACGATCGAAGGCTATAGACGAATAGGAGGCACATTTCCTTTCATAAATAACAGCCTTCCTCGGACTCTCAAAAACTCCAGAGGAAGCATTTGATATTGACTCACTCCCTTCGTAGATATTATCATTGAGTGTCATTAATTCTGGTATTTTTTCAACTTTTCTACATTCTGAGACATAGGACCAAAAAAACTTAGGATTCTTCGCAATATTATCTTCAGTAGCAATCATATAGCTTTCGTGATCTTTCTTAATTGAAATATTGCATTGTCTGCGCAACTCAGTAGAGACCTCGTAATCAAATTTATTTTTGAACTTTTTGAATTTATTATGAAACCTATTCTTTTCTTTAACTAAGCTAATAGTATCTTTGGAAAACTATAGAGGAAATTTACTACAATGATTTGTCCTCTTTGGGACATTCTGTTGATGATATTCAAAACTGAATAGAACTTTTCGACCGAGTGATTAACGTTGGAACACGATAAATTGGAGTATGTCTTTGTCAAATTCACTTTTTTGTTTAAGGACAACATCCAGAACGTGAACCCTGTTTCGAACCTCAGTTAAGCAATTCCAATATGCTGCACAGTTGCAGCTACAGAATATATCAAGTCGATTCAAAATTGCTTTGCTCTTTCATGAAATAGAATCGATCAAAGCTGAAATTATAAAGGAACTCATTCGGTTCAGTATTTATCTCTCGCATCAATTCACTTTCCTTATATCTATATACTGGCACATCAAAGTGAAATAAAGTGAACTTGAGGAAATATGAAGAGACAGATGCTTATCAAATACGTTATTATTCACGAAAGATAAATCTCTTTGATCGCCATATAATAACGAAGATCGTTAGAATTCGATTTATTTTGATCAGAAACTCTCCTATATTATTATAGGAAAATAGATTGCTCATTATATGGATCCAAGACAGTTTTTCCTTTCGAAGATTGTGGTTAATAATGATTATAATTTATGATCGACATTAGACAAGCAGTTACGAAATACGTTTACTCGGTGTGTTGGTATGTTTAGCTCAAGCGAATAATTTTTGCATTTTATATATGCTATCTTTATGTTAATGAGTTAATAGACAAACAAAAGACTTTTATTGCATCTGCTTAGAATAGTGAACAGGGCAGCACTGGCCCAATAGGTTCATCTGCGATGCAAATGTGCTCGAAAAGTTAGAGACATTAGGAATTAACTTTAATTATTTTATCGAATTTTTATAGTTCACATGTTGTATTCTTTATATTACTGTTTTCATGTTTTTATGAGATTATTATCTCACAAAAAAAAATTATACTTTTAGGATATCCTTACTATACAGGTATTACGTAATAGTGTGTCACAACTTCTTCTTCTTCTTCTTCACTGTGTAGAAGGCGTAGCGCCTGTTCAGTTCCGGTTTCCCTGCAGCAGTTCTTGTGAAGTTGTCCCGCCATCGTTTTGGTGGTCGTCCAACGGGTCTTCTTCCGAGTGGTATGTTGTTATATACGATTTTGGCTATTCTATCTGTGGTCATTCTGTTGACATGCTGGTTTCATTCTCTTCTTCTTTTTCTTACCCATCTTACAATATCGTCTGTTTCACATTTTTTTCTTATGTCGGTATTTATTTGTCTGTCATTCAATGTGTAACCGGTTATAGTTCTTAGCGTTTTCATTCCTGTTGTTCTTAGTATCCTCTTTGTTACCGACGTTTCCGCTCTTGTTTCTGCCCCGTATGTCATAATTGGTCGCACACATGTTTTGTAGATTCTGGATTTGCATGGTATACTGAGGTGTTTATTTCTTCAAATTGGTTGTTTAAGATGTCCCGATACTGCAGCTGCTTTGTTCACTTGTCTCCTCACTTCGTCTTTAAGGTATCCTGTGCTTGTTATTTTGCACCCTAAGTATTCGAATGACATGACTTGGTCTATAGTGGCGTTGTCTATTGTTAACTTGCAGCGCAGAGGTTCCTTAGCTATGGTCATGCATTTTGTCTTACTTGTTGAGATTTCCATATTGAAATTTTTTGCGCGTTTGCTAAAGGCGTATAACATTCTTTGTAGGTCGTCTTCTGATTCTGCAATGAGTACGGCGTCATCGGCATAGCATAAGATGTTAATTTTGTAGGTTCCCATGCGGTATCCTAGTCCCAAGTTTTTAACGGTCTCCATAACAGTATTAAATAGTAGAGGGCTAAGACTATCACCTTGGCGGATGCCCGACGTTGTTCCGAAATGCTGCGTTAGGGTGTGGTTTGTTCGTATTTGCGTTGTTGTATTAGTGTTCAGATCTTTTATGAGTCTTATATATTTTTTGGGTACCTCTTTGTTTTCCAGTATCTTGATTACATCCTTCAGTTGGACTCTGTCGAAGGCCTTCGTTAAGTCTATGAAACAAAGATATGTTGGAGTGTTATATTCAAGAGACTTTTCTACTAATTGCCTTGTTGTGAATAGTGCATCGACCGTGGAGTGTTTTTTTCGAAAGCCTTGTTGCTCTTCGCTGATTGGCATTGTTGACGTTATGTCATCGGCAAGAATATTTGTAAGCAGTTTCAAAGAGGTGCTTAATAAGGTTATTCCGCGATAGTTGGCAGGATTTGTTTCGTCTCCTTTTTTAAAGATAGGCACTGTTACACTTCTTTTCCATTCTTCTGGTATTTTTCCGTGTTGAATTATGATGTTAAACAGTTTTGTGTACTCTTCTTTCATGGCTTCTCCGCCATATTTGATCATTTCATTTGTTATCTTATCTTCATTTGGAGCTTTCCTATTTTTAAGTTTACTTATTGCCATAGCTACTTGCTCTTTCGTGATTGTTACCGGTTCATTTATAATGTCGTTTTCTAAGTCTTGAGGGGGTAAATCTACCTGCGATTTTAGGAAAAAAATTTATATAAGCATAGGTCCGCAAAAGCTTCGTTACGAAGCTACAGGGTGTTGAAATTTCCTGAAAAAATGTTTTTTTATTCAAAACTCCTGCAGTTTTTGAGATATTCAGCCCAAATAAGCTATTTTTTACAGCCTCCATCATTACAGGTCCTAAATTTTAACTACAAGCTACATGGTGTTTTCTTTTCCGGAGCCATGTCTCCTTTTGCCTTGCTAACTTCTTTGCAGTATGCCACTGATCAGCGTACAATCAATTTTAGTCATCTTCGTTCAATTTATAATTTTTTCTGACACTTGTACTTTTTTCGTGTTTCCGACCGTTCTCTTGAGCAATTTCTTGAGGAGAAGTTACCTTTATTGCTCGAGGATGTGCCACTTCTGGTGAGAAACCTAATAACGGGGCACCAGCACATTTCAGTGAAGAAACTAGGCAATTATTGAATAATACATTCAACAACCGATGAATAGGTCGGGGTGGGCCAGAACCATGGCCCCCTAGGTCCCCAGACTTAAATAGTTCAGACTTTTTCTTATGGGGATATCTCAAACGTTAAGTTTATACCACTTCACTGAACACTGTAGAAGAATTGAGAAATCGAATCATAACCTCTTGTGACACGATGAAAAATACCCCAGGAATATTTCAAAGAGTGCGTGATAATATGCGCAGACAGACAGAGGCCTGTATTCTTGCAGGTGGAGGACACTTCCAGAAATTTACTTAGTTTTTAATTGTTGTTTTTAGTTTGATATGGAATAAGTATATAAGTTGAGTCTCAGAAGACGAGCTATCAAAATAAAAGCAAAGTGTTGGTATACCTATCGAGTATTTCTGTTATTTTTTTTATTTAGCGAATAACATACAATGCAAATAATTCAAATTCATTAATTTTTCACTCGAAACGGTTGGAGATACGAAAAAATTACAGGTGTCAAAAAAGTTTCTAAATTGAACGAAGATGATGAAAATTGATTGTACGCTGATCAGTGGCTTACTGCAAAGAGTTTGGAAGGTCATGGAGACATGGCCTCGATAAAGAAAACATCTTGTGAATTTCAGTTAGGTTAGAAGAGGCTGTAAGAAATAGCTTGCATTCCAAATTTGAGCTGAATATCTCAAAAACTGCAGGAGAAATTTCAACATCCTGTAGCTCCGTAACGAAACTTTTGCGGTCTTATGTTTATATAAACTTTTCTTCTTAAAATTGCACGTAGATTTACCCCCCTCAAGTTGTGACATACTATTATGTAACACCCTGTATAGTGTGTGAATGAATAAGTGCGAAAGATTTCGCGAGGTCATTCCTGAAGCCATTTTATGACGAAAGGTTCCCATGAGCATCCACGAGCACTTCGTTGCCGAAATATACATAAGTGCCTTTTGAAAATCCACATAATCTGATCACAGAAACAATTATGGAAATCTACAGGGTGGAACTATCTCAGAGGTCACGTGTCCTTTCTACCCCCACAATGTTTTTTCCAATGCGCCACGAGCAATTTAAAATTTCAATTAATTTTTAAATCTATTTTATCTCTTGCAACTTTTCCGTATGTGCCATAGCTTTTCTGTAACAAATTGTGCTGAAAATGGCCTGCATTTACACTGGAGTGTTGACGTCGACACATGGATCTTCGTATCCGACTGAAGATCCCAGAATTATCTTGAATGACTCAACGAGAAATGATAATTGGGTTTATTAAGTCTTTTGTGTCTTGTACAGGAGTCCTATAAACCCACGTTTTCAAATGTCCCCAAGTAGAAAAGTCTATTATATTCAGATCAAACTGAATCCACATCAGCCTATCAAGCGATCTGGATATATTTCGTTCAAATTGTTGCAGATTGGATTCGTCATCAAATAGAACAAAGAAATCCATAATTATTCTTTCTGAGGAACTCGAACAAATCATTGGTAAATTACATAGAAATGTTGAATATCTGATAATATCGATAAAGTATTAAAAATCATAAGTACTAGGTGGCGTATGTTGTCCAGAACTCTCTATCAATTTTTTTGTCGCCTTTCCGCGAGATCTGATATCTCTTGGTTCTGTTCATTCATTACGAGAACGAACTTCTTCGAATAATCACAAGTAGATACGTACATTTCAATCGGCGTGAAAATTATTCTCTTGGATGGAAGAGTTATATTTCCTATATCTATATTAATTCGTTCTATACGGATTTTTCCAATCAAGAGGTGCAAAATAGTGGATAATTTCACCTATATATATATATATATATATATATATATATATATATATATATATATATATATATATATATATATATATATATATATATATATATATATATATATATATATATATATATAGTCCTTTGAACCCCTATAAGGAGCATAGGGCCTCTAGAAAGGTCTTCCATCTGGATCTATTTATCTATTTCTGGCAATTCCTTTCACTTGGTTCCAGGTCTTGCCAGTTGGTAATATTTCGTCGAGAATTGTTCTCCTCCATGTGTTTCGGGGCCTTCCTCGTTGTCTTGTTCCCTGCGGGTTCCATTCCAGCACTTGCCGGGTGGTGTTCGTGGTTACCCTTCGCAAGATATGGCCGATCCATTTCTATTTTCGCAGTTTTATCTCTTGGCTAGTTTTGCTCTGATGGGTGATGTTGTAAAGCTCTTCATTGGTTATCCGTTCAGGCCAGTAGATGTGTAGGATTTTACGGAGGCATTTGTTCACACAGACCTGGAGGCTCTGCTCGATTGTTCTTGTTTGCTTCCAGGTCTCGCACCCATATAAGAGTACCGACTTGATATTCGAGTTGAAGATGCGCAATTTTGTTGCGTTGGTAATGGCGTTTGATCTCCACACATTGCGAAGCATTGCGAAAGCCTGGTTGGCCTTGGCTATTCTGTTTTTGACGTCTGCCTCTGACCCTCCTTCTGTCGTTAAGAGGCTGCCCAGGTAACAAAAAGTCTTCACATTTTCTATGGGGATAGCATCTATCATAAAAGGCTGTGAGTTTGCAGTGCCTATACGCATTGACTTTGTTTTGCCAACGTTTATTTGAAGACCTGTCCGTTTGGCTATGCTGTTTTTTGGGGAAACCCACAATTTCCAAAATGTTAAACAGAGCCGCCTGGCTGAGGCTATCAAAAGCACGTCTGAAGTCAATGAAGATGATATACAATTTGCAGTTAAATTCCGAGGATTGCTCTATTATTATTCGTAGCGTGTTAATGTGGTCTATGCAGGATCAGTGGGCTCTAAAACCGGCCTGCTCTGGCCTCAATCGGGTTTCCATTTGTTCTTTGATCCTCTGGAGAAGGATGTAGGAGAGGATTTTATTTATGTTGTTAAGAAGCGTTATACCTCTCCAGTTGATGCACTCTGCTAGATTTCCCTTCTTGGGTACCTTTATTATGAGGCCTTCTTTCCAGGTGACAGGAATAGTTTCTGAGTTCCAGACATCTCTCATAATCGGTTGTAGTAATTGCGCTACACCTAACCTTACGTTTATCTTCGACGTGAGTTATTCATTTCAACGTAGTTGGATACTGCAGCAATTGAAACGCCATATTTCTCTACGAGTCAACATTTCGTTACTCTTCGACACCCTACTACCGAAGTGTTTTCTACGATAAAGTTAATAAAGTTAATGGTTCGGTTTAAGTAAGCATCTTCGTTCTGGATGTACCTAATATTGAGGAGTTTTGGAAGCATTTATACTTACCTTTGTTCCTGTGTACACCACCTGGTAGCTGAACGTTTTCCATTCTTCAGTTCCTGTATTTTTTTGTTCAAAAGTGACGAACCTAACCATAGCAGAACGTCATTAATTTTCACCAAGAAACAATCTACTTTATGGGAAGTAAACATGGAAAAACATCAGTGCTCAAAGGTCAGATCTTTTCATTTTATGTATCTATATCTATTCAGTTCTGGAAATATCATCGACTCTTACTTTTGCGTTGATTTCTACGTTTGAACATTATCGGCTTTTCTATTACATTATCGTTATAACGTTACGTATTTCGTTTTTTTTAATCTGAATCTGTTACGTATTTATTTCCTTATAATAACAGTAATTATTATCAATTGATTTTGGTTTATTTAAAAATCATTTGGGATTTGTTCATTTTGATTTCACCTTATTTTTCAATTTCGATAAATTTCATAGTCATTAATTCATTTACTTATTATTTCCTTCTTCATAATCACCAAGAATATTTCAGAATTGCTGTATTGTTCAAGTTTATTCAGATTGGTGAATAGTTGGTCTGATTATCGATATTATATCATACAGTGTCTGCCTGGGGATATTGTAAACAATATACAGAGGACAAAATTAATTTTTGTTTAATATCTATTCTGTCGAACTGAGATGACTTTATTTATCAACTAATATTCGATTGTTCCCATTTTCTTGAATATAGCTTTTTATATTAGTACAATCTTGTTTTCGTGATTTCACTTTTTTTATCTTGAATAGTGAATTCATAGAAGTACCTTTTAGTCTCATACTCTATTAAAAATCACGTGGAGCCTTTATCATCAATAGTTTCAATTTTGTTTTGAATTGCTAGCCGGGATACGAATTTGTATTAACTTTGTGCTATAAAATCTATATCTATAGAATACTGTCATCTACAGGAAAAAGGTAGGTGATAAAATGTTGACGTGTCTTATACTAAAATGGGCTGGAGCATCATGGTGCACATTCCCGCCCTGTCACCTAAAGTAGTAAGATCATTTAGATGCGGCGGCTCGTCGGTTAGAAACTGAGTCTGTGAATCTCCATTCAATTACGGAGAAAGGACCAATTAGGTGATCTTCAATTATTCCAATCCATACGTTCAAAGAAAATTGTTACTGATGATGAGTTTCAACCGAAGCATGAGGATTTTCTTCCTCTCATATGTTGTTATTGCGGTTATTGATAATGGCATCTCTCGAAAAACTTGCTTTGTATGTGAATAAATTATGCTTCAGAAACTCAGGTTGTTGTCTTATCGTATTTAGCATTCAAAGCAAAAGCGCAAGACGGTAGGAAAATCATGAGGTAACTGTGCCTGGACTCGTTTTAATGGGTAATCCATTTCGGGCTTCCAAAAGTAAATGACGTCATTTGACAGTGATTTGACATTTTGAGCTACAGAAGTGACGTATGGTTAGTTGACTGATTGCCATTTGTGATTATAGATCGTTTTACCTTCGCTCAGCATGTTAATTTTCTAACGCAAATATAGTGCGTAAATTTAAGCGAAATATTGCAAATAAATAAGGCTAAAATTGAAGCAAATGATAAGGCTATACAGGGATATCCACTGGGACCGTCCGTTGAAACCTTTTTAAGTTCCAACTACAATATCAAGCTGCAATTTTATATGCGGCCATAACTAGCGATTTCCAATTGAAGTGAAATATTTTCGAAGTGATACCATTTCCGGTTATACCGGAAGTGGGTCATAACTTTGTTATTTCGAATGGCAATCTACCTTCTAATTATACATCTAGAATCGAAATTTGAGCATGAAATACCCAAGTTGTTAGCACAAACTTTTGACAGATTTAAATATTTTTGTTATAAACTCGATTTTTGAGGAACATTTAAAAAAATTGTAGCTCGTAGATCTTTTTCACTACAGACATAATTTTTGCTAGGGTGCATAGAAGAAGGATCAAAGAATTTTTAAGCAATCTACACATGTCAAATGTTTCTTGCGTTGTTTTGTATGATTTTTTCAATTTGGCCTTTTTCAAACAGCAATAACTCAATTTTTTCAAATTGCGCGTGCCAATTTTTATGTCGCCATCAGATGAAGCGACAAATTTCAGAATTGTATCAGCATGTACTATACCCATCTCTTATAGTTCCGAAATAATTTGGGAGATTGAATTTCGATGATTTTGCAAGAACTAACAGAGAATGCTTTGAAATATTTGAATCAAGTAGCTAAACTGGCTATGCTCACCTAACAGGTGCCTAAAGTTACTTGTCACACTCATTCGAATTTGATATTTCAACAAGTATTGTCGTTATTTCAGATTGAAAATATCCAAAAAATAAAACACATTTGGAATGAAACCACTGGTTATCCAAAGGAAAATATATTTAATCTTTTTTTAATTCATTTTTGAATGTGAAAAAGTAGTGGGTAGAAATTGCAGGCAATTCAATAACCAATTTCCAAATTTACCGTCTATGGGTAAAATAAAATTTCGAAGCATTAGATGAGTAAAAATTGTAGGAACTATACGAAAACCAATCATCGAAGATAATTACATTAATACGAATAAATGAAAGCAAACATCATAGGAGAAAACTAATTTACGATCTGAATAAATGTTCAATATGGGCCCCATTTTGCTCGATACTCTTTACAGCTCGTATTGGTGTTTGAAAAAGGCCAAATTCAAAAAATCATACAAAACAACGCAATAAACATTTGACATGTGTAGATTGCTTAAAAAATTCCTTGATCCTTCTTATATTTATGCCTTGCTCAAATGTCGGTTCTAGATGTATAATAAAAAAGGTAGATTGTAATTTGAAATAACAAAGTGATGACCCACTTCCGGTATAACCGGAAATAGTATCACTTCGAAAATATTTCACTTCAATTGGAAATCGCTAGTTATGGCCGCGTATAAAATTTCAGCTTGATAGTTTTTTTTGGACGGTCCCGGTGGATATTCCTGTATATCCACTTGCAAAATTAATCAACAAATGTCTTGTTTCTGCAGTTTTTCCTAAGTGTCTGAAAATCGCAAAAACCGTTTCACTTTTCAAAAGAGGTGATGCAAATAGCGTTGAAAATTATCGACCCATTTCCCTTGTGCCCATATTTTTGAAAGTGATAGAGAAAATCATGTCCAATCAGGTGTGTTGAGTGTATTTGGTTTTGAATATGGAACATAAGTGCTGATGGAAGAATTGGAGCAAAGTGAGGGGTAGAGTATCCTCCTTCAGTAGAATGAAGAATATGCAGATATGATCTATGTTTGTAGTTTTACTTCGGTATTTGAAAAATTAGAGATTACAAAACATGTATGACCTCGTCAAGTTAATAAACAAAATGAGGAGGATATTATAGACTGTGTTGAATAAGTATTATGAACGAAAAAACATCAATCATTCAGAAAAATTTAACTGAAAGCAGTTTTCTAGATTAATTGATTCATTTGATGATCTCTCTTCTTTACAGAAGCTAATTTGAATACTGAGCTCCCCATATTGTAATATTTCATCAGGGTTCATTGAAAGAATATATGTGTTCGAAATAAAAGTGTAAAAAGTCTTACCGTTTCCATTTCCATATTTGTTCAATCTCAATATACGCTGAAAATGTTTGCATATTCTGTGTTTGTTTATCTGGCCAATTTCAAATCAGCGATATTTGCGATGATATACGAGGCTGGCCCGAAAAATATCCAACCGTAAGTATGAGTATGGTAGTAACCATCACTAAAAGCATTTTTTTACATAAAATTTCAGTAAATTATTGACGCGCAGTATAATAATCGTTTGAGTGAGTTAATGTGATACACAAAATCGGGTTGGGTATTGGGACTTTGTACCATCATCATATACCGTGATATTTTGTACAATTTAAATTAGAACGTGTTTGTCACATATTTATTCAGAATTTAGGCATGAGAAAGCTGCCTGTGAATTGAGTAATTTTTTGTACATTAGTTCCATGGATATGCGGGACCTCTTTTTTATTAAAAGTAAATAATTCGATAGTGTAGTTGTTTGGTTTAAACGTATCTCCCAGCGTTTAAATGACTGCATTTACTATGTAGTAAAAGTGTCGAATTTCGTCTATAAATAATGCATCTAACCAAATCGCATTAAATTGTAACTTTGATGATGAATAATATGATATATATATATATATATATATATATATATATATTATTTTTTTCTACTTTCGGTGTCGCCGGAAATGACCTTCGATGAAGATTTTTAAATGGAATACCCTGTATATATGTGCATTTTTGGCTTCCACATTATTTTCCAAATTCAACTATACTTCACAATTGATATTTTGGGCGTCAAAATTAGGGTTTGTTCGGTTTTTATTTTTGCATCTAGGGTGCCATGAATATTGCTAATTTACCTTAATCGATCAAAGAAACACTTCAAAAAAGCAACTGACGTCAACATTTCAGATTTGCTCTGTCCAGGCCAGATTAATGTTCTCCAAAATCATTTTTGAATTGAAAACTAATTTTTTCAAATGACACCATATTGGTACCGAAGTACCATTGGAAGCTTGATACTATGGATAAACAAATTCTGTAAACACTTTTTTTTTAATGCTAACAAATTATGATTATCATAATTTGTTTACATTTTTACAAAAAGTGTTTACAGAGTTTGTTTACCCATAGTATCAAGCATGTGATGGTACCTCGGCACCAATATGGTGCTATTTGAAAAAATGGAGTTTTAATCGAAAAATGATTTTAGATAATATTAATTTGGACTGGACAAAGCTAATCTGAAGTTTTGACGTCAGTTGCATTTTTTGAGTGTTGCTTTGATCAATTATGGTAAATTGGCAATATTCATGGCACCCTAGATTGAAAAATAAAAACCGACCCAAAATTAATTATGAAGCCCAAAATATCAATTGTGAGGCATGATTGAATTTGGGAAATTATTTGGAAACCAAATATGCAAAAATATACATGGTGTTCCATTCAAAAATTTTCATTAAAGGTCATTTCCGACGACACCGAAAGTGGAAAAAAATTATTTCAAATGTCAAAAGGTGGCCTGTCATAAGCTTGATCGAATCACAACATTTCAATAAATTACCTGCAGATATATAGGAATGAGAAGGGCGTGTCATGATCCTATATATATATATAAAATAAAGTCGTGTAAGTTACACTATTTATAACTCAAGAACGGCTGAGAATTGGTGGGTACGTAGCTTAGAGCCAAGAGGCGGACATAGGATACTGTTTCCCGTGTGATTTGGACGTATGGATGACAATTTGATTTTTGTCAAATTCAATATTAGAAAAGGGAAGTGAACTATTAAACGAGAAAAAAAAGGAGAAAGGAAAATTCTGGTACTTTAATGAAGGCAATCGATGATGAAAATGGTGGTTTATATTTCCCAAATGCCCCTGGTGGAACTGGTAAGACATTCCTCATGTCAGTAGTTTTAGCCACTAAATACGTGCGAGATCCAACATAGGGGTTGCAGTTGCTTCTTCTGGAATAGCAGCCACATTGTTAGAAGGATGCCGTACGGCTCATTCCTCATTAAAATAACCGTTGAATCTTCAAACTGTTGAAGAACCAACGTGTTATATTGCAAAACATTCAGCAATGGTCAAAGTTTTATCGGCATCGAAAATCATCATCTGGGACGAATGCCCAATGGCGCATAAACGTGCATAAAAGCACTTAACCGAACATTGAAAGATTTACGCAATGACTCGAGATGTTTTGGAAGAGCAATGATTTTACTTTCTTGCGATTTCCGCCAAACACTGCCAATTAAACGCTTGCCTCAAATTGTTGAATCTATGGCGATATGTGAAGAAACTGCAGCTGACAACAAACATGAGAGTTACATTGCTCAATGATACACCTGCTGAAGATTTCTCGGAGCAATTGCTGACCATCGGTAATGGTCAAGTACCAGTCAACGAATCGAGCGGATTGATATCATTTCCAAATAATTTCTGTAATTTTGTCTCATCAAAAGACGAACTTATCAACAATGTGTTCCCAAACATTATTTCTCACTACAAAAATAATGAATGATTTAGTGAGCGTGCAATTTTAGCGGTTAAGAATAAAGATGTAGATGACCTGAAATACATAATTCAAGATAAGATCATTGGAACTATGCATTCATTCAAATCTATTGACTGCGTCACAAATGAAGATGAAGCCACCAACTATCCAATTGAATTTTTAAACTCCTTGGATGTGCCTGGCTCACCACTGCACAATTTACGCCTAAAGCTTCGTAGTAATCATGCTTCGAAACATAAACCAACCAAAACTGTGTAACGGTACGCGTTTGGTGGTTAGAAAATTGATGAACAATGTAATTTACGCGACGATACTGAAAAGGAAATTCAAAGGTGAGGAAGTTTTCCTTCCGAAGATACCGATGATTCCAACCGATTTGCCGTTTGAATTCAAAAGACTTCAATTTGCGATCCGTCTTGCATTTGCCATTACCATCAACAAATCACAAGGTCAATTCTTAAAAGTTTGTGGTTTGAATCTAGAACATCCATGTGGCATGTTCACGGGTCGGAAGACCATGTGCGTTGTTTGTTTTTGCGCCTGAAGACAAAACAAAAAATGTCGTGTATCACAAGGTACTTAAGTGAAGAGCAACCTATGTACCAAAATACAGAAATAATAATGAAAGATTAATGTATTTTTTCTAATGAAAAAAATTAATAAATTCCAAAATCTGCTTATTTATTGCCTTCATGGCGGAACAGAGTTCGCCGGGTGAGCTAGTTTTATTTAGAAAATAATTCTTGTTAATGTTCGTTTTCGGTTTGCAGAACAACAATGGAACGCAGAAAAAATTTATATGAAAATATTGACGGCACTGGTGCGGTCAACATCCCTATTATACCTAACTTTATGTGTACAGTATATTTTCATTTACATTTCTATAAATGTCTATTCGTATTAGCTGTTATAAAACTTAAATGACATTTCTCAATGGTTGTATTTCATATACTTAAATTATAATTCATGTTCGAACCATTATTCTGTGGGCGTTGAATGATAATTTCTTATCTTATGGTGTTAATATCGGCTCTTTTGTTGCCAATAATAATTTAATATTATTTTTCCAAGGTATTTCAGTTTCATATGTATTGATTATTAAATTTCGTATTTATCAACATTAAATATGAATGCGTATTAGATAGTTACAGCTGATGATTTGAGTCTTCCAGTGTAATCTAAAACCGCAAATATTGGGGAAGAGGATAAATGTAATATTATCATTTTCATCACTATCGCAAATTTGAAAACAGCTCGAAAATAAGTGTCAGGGCCAGAATAAATCAAATATAGATTCAGTACTAAATACAACGCTGATATTTATCTATATTGAAACGTTAGGTTTTAAGAAGAATTTATATAAACATTTATAAAAGATAGTAATCAATAATTCTTGTAATATTCTTCGTAGATTTATTTTCGATGGAAATAAGAATCATACGTTTTCTCAATAGAAAATATTATTACAATGCTCTTTCATTACTTCAGATTGTAGGAACTTTCCTGGAAAATGCTGCAAGTTGTAGGATATCGATTTCAATTAAACAACCGAATTACATCTTGAATTATATTCTTATAGCCTGAAACATTTTTATTGGTCTGTCACTTCCGGAAATACCGGAAGTTGGCCTCCACTTGGACTTTTCAAATGGTAACCCTGTATTTTGATTTTTTTTCGATCACTTATTGAATTTAGAGTATCTGCTGCTGAAAGAATATCACTTGAAACGCTGTATTTGCCAACAAAAAAAAATTATCGAAAAATTTCGGAGGCAACCATTTACACTTCATCGATATAATTTATAGAATGAGCGACTGTTTGAGTTGGTAATGAAATTTTTCTGCTCTAAAAACTGTTTCGGCCATTATTTCAGTTCGGATAACTTATGATATTTTGTATCTCGAATAAATAGACTCAAAACTTAACTGAAGAACGGAAATAGTGCTCGAGCATTTCGACTCTATCGAGAATTATTTCCACATCGTGACGAACCAGAGCAAATTTACAATACTAGAAAAAAATTGAGAAATTGGAGACATCTGTTTCAATAAACCGATGAAATCAAAACAAAAAACTCAACCCATTTAGAAACATTTTTCATAAACATTGTGACGTTCAAGTTATTGAGTACACAATGGACATCTCCAAACTACTGCTTGAGTTGCATTATCTCAACACGTGTGAGTTTTGTGCGGTATACTCATGCCTGTTGATAACTTCAGAGCCAAAAATCAGAAGATGCTAAATCTGGGGAATGGACTGTCCACTTAATAGGTCAATTTACCTCTTCATTGATCACCGAAATTATTCACATTCAAAGCTGCGTTGTGAGGAGCACCATCATCTTCTTAATGTTTCTAAAAGTGTGAAGATTAGTAGATATGACAGAAATAGAATGAAACGAATCTTTAAAAAGAGGAGGGATGCTATCACGGTAAAGGATTTATCGAATCCTTTAGAGAAAGAAGAGCTCAAATCTTTTAATTTTTTAAACATCTAGGAAATAACGCGAAAAAGTGGTTACTATCTTTTTACAAATACGGTTTTATTGTTTGAAAGCTATTTGACTGGCAGAACACAAAGAGTTTTGTACGGAAAAATTTAGTCTGATCCTATAGAGATCCCATGTGGAGTTCCGCAGGGATCCATTCTCGGACCGATATTTTTTATTATCTATACCTTTCAGCTCATGTGTTGTTTAATTTTCTGCTCGGCTCATTTATATGCTGACGACTCACAGCTCTATTTACAGTTTTCGCGCGACTCACTTGATGTAGCTCTAGAAAAATTAATATAGATTTGGATAACATCTTTAAGTTGTCGGAGAGTATGTGTCTGAGCATTAACCCTTCAAAACTGTAGTTATGCTATTTGGAAGGAAGGTCATGAGAGAGGCATGTAAAGATCTAATTAAGATATCTGTGAATGGCGCAGTTCTTCCTCTGACTAGCGAGTGTCGTAATTTGGGTTTGATTATGAATAGCGATTTGAGGTTTGATTCTCACATAAACTTGCTAATTAAAAGAGCTTTCGTGAATGTCAAATTGATTTAGGTTGCAAAGAATTTCTGGATATTCGACAAAGAAAAATGCTTTGTGAAGCGCTGGTGTTGTCTCACCTCAATTATTGCGATACCGTATATGGCCCATGTCTGACAAAACAGAATGTGGCCCGAGTTCAGAAAATTCAAAACTGGTGTGTTCGAATTGTTTTCAACCTTAGACGCACAGATCGCACGTCCTGCAGACTGCAGCAATTGGGTTGGTTGAACATGGCGAATCGAAGAAGGCTGCATGTGCTGAGTCGGTTTTACATAATTTTGAATGAGAAGAAACCCTCCTATTTGCACCGACGAATCAAATATAGAGCAGATGTTCATAGCATCAACGTCAGGTTCAGACATAAACTTGCCATACCGCGTTATCGTGCTTCCATGTTTCAGCGTTGCTTTTCTTATATTATTGTAGATGAAATCAATGAAATACCGAGTAGTCTTTTAGGTTTGAGCTGGATGCATTTAAGAGGAGGGTGAGGCATTGGCTTTTTGAGAGCCAGTTAAATGAGATGTAGTCTTTCCTTGTTTCCTAATTTTTTTTTTTTTTTCACCAAGAAGAAAAGATCTTTTATATATGGAGTGCATGAATTAATTTTGATTTATTTTAGTGTTTAATTCTTGTTTTCAAGATGAATAGTTGGTAAGATTAGTGATAAGTATCTCTTACATAACGATGTTTCCGTACAATTGTGGGTACACTTGTCTAGTATTTGTTTCTATTTTATTCAGGTTGGATTAATCAGCTATGCTGTATCCTACCTTTTGGTATCTCTCAATGTACAGTAACACTCACTCATAATAAGTTTAAGGCTTTTAATGTAATTGATGGTTATAATTATTATTTCTGTACAAGATGCCAATAAAATGCTATTATTATTATTTATTATCGTGGACTTATGCACTATCTCAGCTAGTAGCTGGATATAATTTACCTTTCCCAGATTTAGCAATCAAAGGGAATAGGCTCGATTACAATATACTTGACATACATTTCCTAACTATCCTACATGTGTTAAGAATTACAGCTTTTTGCATGTCTATATAAGTATTCTTATGCAATTCTAATTTCTTAAGGCTATCATGCAAAGTTTTGGGTATTAAACCAGTCGAGGATACGATGACAGGAACACTATCTATTTTATCGAGGTGCCACATCTGCTTGATCTCAATAGCAAGGTCTGTGTATTTGGACTTTTTCTCCTGGAACTTGTTCAGCACGTTGTTATTATTCGGTATGGCGACATCCACCAGCATTGCTGTTCTGGCTCTCTTATCATACACCACTATGTCCGGCCTATTATTCGTCACCATTCTGTCAGTGATAACAGGCCTATCGTAGTATAATCTGATAGAGTCATTTTCCAATACGGGCGCCGGCTGATACTTGTAATATGGCTGGAAGGTGTTCAGAAGTCCGTACTTGTGTGCAAGTTTCTGGTGGATAATGTTGCACACTTGATTATGCCTGTGAAGATACTCCGTGTTGGCCAGTTGTTCGCATCAGGACGTAATATGCTGTATAGTCTCCGATCTTATATGGCATTTTCTGCACTTATCTGTTTGTAATGTTCCGTCCTTCATTATAAATTTTTTGTAATTGTTTGTAGCGATCACTTGGTCTTGGATGGCCATAAGAAATCCCTCTGTTTCTGCGAATAATTCTCCTTTCATCAACCATTTGTTGGAGGCTTCTTTGTCGATGTGTGGTTGATTAATCTCATGGTGATGTCGTCCATGCAATTCCTTTCTTGACCATTGCTCTTGTTTTTCAGTATCTGATAGGAACGGTAGATTCAGCAGGTCATCTCTGGTAGCAAGATTCAGAGGTGTATACCCCTTATCAGCCAACGATACTACTCTATGGAGGTCAGAAGTGACAGCTTTTGCAGAGAAGAATTCTCTGAGATTTTTTTTTCTGTTCGGTGTGTAAATTGACAACACCTATTAATCCGCGTCCTCCTTCTTTCCGCTTCAAAGTTGTTCGTATCACAGACGATTTTGGATGATGACTGTTGTACTTTGTCAGCATCGTTCGGGTCTGCCTTTGGATATCATCCAGCTCCGTCTTAGTCCATCTGATTATTCCAAATGAGTAAAGCAACACTGGAATGGCGTAGGTGTTAATTGCCTTGACTAGATTCCCCGAGTTCAACATCGATTTCAGCACAGACTTCAGACGCTGACTGTATTCTGAACGAATCTTCTCCTTTGATTGTTTTTGGTCTAACAATCTGGCTTGTTGGTATCCCAGATATTTGTATGTTTCGCCATCTCTCATGCACTGTATAATATCACCGTTTGGAAGTTGTGTTTCACCATCTATGATTTTCCCTCTTTGAATGTTCAGGGTCTTACATTTTTCAATTCCGAATTTCATATGAACATCTGCCGAGAACTCATCGACAGTTTTCAGCAAATCATCCAGTTGCTTCTTGTTCGAAGCATATAATTTGATGTCATCCATATACAGCAGGTGGGAGATTCTATGATAATTCCGTTCTGCTTTTATCCTAAATCCGTATCCAGTTCTATTGAGCATTGAGGACAATGGGTTCATTGCCAAACAGAACCATAGTGGACTCAAAGAGTCTCCTTGAAAAATTCCACGACGTATGGGTATCTCGTCGGTTTTAATTGATGTATTGTTCATGTTGACCTGCAGAGACGCGCGCCAGTGTGTCATTGTTGTCTTCAAGAACTCTACCAGGGCTGGGTGAATTTTGTATATCTGCAATACTTCAACAAGCCAAGAATGGGCGGTACTATCGAATGCCTTCAGATAATCGAGAAAAGCTGAATGAACATTGCGATGCCCTACGTGTGCCTGTTTCATTATCACAGAATCGATGATGTGTTGTTCCTTGCACCCGTGTTGTTTCTTTCTGCATCCTTTCTGCTCCTCTGCTAATATATTGTTGTCGCCAAGGTGTTGGTATATTCGATTGGATATGCATGAGGTGAGTATTTTGTAGAGTGTTGGCAGGCAAGTGATTGGCCTATATTGAGACGGATCCTGTGTTCTATCGCTCTTAGGTAGCATATATGTTAAGCCTTGCGTTAGGAAAGTGGGTGTTTTCTTGGGATGTTGAAGAACATACGTGAGCTGTTTTGCTAGGGCTCCATGGAGCTTATCAAACTTCTTGTACCAGTAGTTGTGGATATTATCTATACCTGTGGCCTTCCAGTTGTTGGTCGCTCCAATTACTGTTGTGATTTCTTCCTCCGTTATTCCATCGAAGTCCATATGTCTGATATCGAGGCGTTCTTTTTCATTCGTGATCCATTCCGCATCTCTATTGTGTTCTTTGGAGTTCGACCATAGTGATGACCAATAGTCGGTCAAGCACTGTGCGTCAGGTACTTCTCTGTTATTGTTGGTCGCAGTTTTGTTATTTCCCTTATGAAAATTGGCAGCGTTTTGGAGGAACCTTTGGTTTTGGTTGTCCTTTCAGTACACTTGACGTATCTTGAAAGCCTCTTTGCTTTTGCTTGGAGTTTCTGTTTCAAAGTGTCCATATACACGTCGATGTGTTGTTTGTGATCAGGGTGTTTAGTGTTCGTACCAATTTTCCTTTAAATTTTGCGTATATGTGATTTCAAGCGCCTTGCGGGTTTTCTGTTTCTCAGGAATTCTGTGAGGCGACCGATTTCTGCTCTAATATTATCAATATCCTTCTCCAGTCGTTTTTGCCATGGTGGTTTTCTGACGCTTTTTGGCTCAGCTTGAATCAGAGTTGTGGAGATTTGTTGTTTGTGAAGTCGAAGAACCGCTACTGCTCCACAGTAAATCAAAGTGTGAATCTTCTCCAAGGTGTTCTGGTCGGTATATTCTTCAAACATTGAGTTTACGCTTGCTAGGATGATATTGGTGTTCTTGTTCGTCTTGAGTTTGGGCAGTTTAGGTCTTTTAGTTGGGTTACTACCACTGAATTCAGTTATTGCTCTGTTGAGTTCTGATCTTGCTAAATACGTATATTCGTTCTGCTGATTCGGCTCAAGAGGGCGTTCCATGTTAATATTCGTTCCCGTGGCTTCGATGTTATCTGTAACACTTTCATTGACTCCAGCAGGTATACCGTTATGAGTATCATTTTCGCTTCTGAGTTCCATTATGACCTCTTCTCGTAAGCTTTGCAGCGTTTCTGAAGAAAGTAGCCTGTTTTTAACGATTGTTCTCCGTTGATCCGAAATTCTCTGCTCGGATATGTGCTGTAATTCAGGATATTTTTCTATGAACGCAAGATGTAACGCGTATCTGTATGCTGTCATTTCCGATTCCAAGTTTGTAATCTTGTAATAGGAACGCATAATGAAGGTATTCATTTCTGGAGTCCACTTCATGCGTTACCCATTATTATTATTATTATTAACTACTCAGCTCAGATAGTATTCCCGTTGAATTTAGAAAGACTAAAGTTATAAAAATCCAGAACTGCCTAGTCGTTATCGACCTATCAGCTTACTTTCTGTTTCATTCAAAATTTTAGAAAGACTTCTCTATCAGAGGTTAGAACCAATATTTGACAGAGCTCTGTCCACTTCTCAGGGAGGTTTTCGAAAAAACTGAAAAAGTTCTGATCAGGCTTTAGGTTTATCCACTTTCATTGAGACAGTATTTCAGGGTAAACTTAGAATAGGCGCAGTATTTGTAGATCTCTCTTCGGCATATGACACAGTTTGGAAGGATGGTTTAGTTTATAAACTCTTTGTGAAATTGATTGAAAATATGTTATCTGATAGAACACTTCGAGTTTTTATCGGTGAGAAAAGTAGTAGATTTTACACTCAAATGATGGCCTATCTCAGGGATCTGTTCTTGCACCTCTTCTCTTCAATTTATATATGTCTGACATCCCTGAAACTTCCTCTACAAAGTTTATTTATGCTAATGCTATTGCTTTGGTTTTTCGACACTATGACTTCGAAACAATTGAGCAAAAAAGGACTTCCGATTTAGAAATTATGAACATTTTCTCAAAAAAATGGCGTTTATGTTCAAACCCTTAAAAAAATGAGGTTTCTTGTTTTCATCTGAATAATCCTGAGAAGGATAGGCAACTTAGAGTAATCTTCAATCATTCACTATTAACTCATAAGGTCCATAAGGTGTATGAGATGTTCTCTGTTGAAAAACAGAGGAGCATTAGTTAAGTTCTTAGATTCATGTGAGCTTAGACATATAAGAGTTAGGTATTTTTGATCTTGGAGTGCAAGATGAAAATAAGAGAATGAAGCTGCTAAGCAGAAAAAATTTTTGGTACTCTTTTTGTACACACGACACTAACACAACATAAACAGACGAATTATTGCTAGTGCAATAGCGACAGGGAAACGAGTTTTTTTCCTCAGGTTTTCTCACTCGTTTATTATATCTTAATATCAATTCGCTAGTTATGGCCGCGTATAAAATTTCAGCTTGATATTGTAATTGGAACTCAAAAAGTTTTTAACGGAAGGTCCCGTTGGATTTTCTCTCTGACATAGCTTTTCTTATTCCTGCTATCCATGTTGTTTTTGGTCTTCCTCTCTTTTGGTGTCCATTTCAAAGTTTGTTTGGGAATGTGTTCGTCGGTCATACGTTCTACATGATTTCGATATCTTCCGAGCCACGACTGGATCTGGTGATATACTCGGAGGCTGTGAAAACGAGCTGCATCTTATGTGGGAGACAGCTATGATAAACTGAATGAGTTTTTAGTCACTCTCTTGACATATCGTTTGTATCGCATGCCGTCTAATGAGTCGTCTTTATTACTGCCGTATAAGGCTACGAAAAAAAGGTCGCCAACAAGAGTGAGCAAAGATGAATCGACTTTTTCACTCAGGAATTAACTGGTGGTAACCAGCAGGATGTTTAATTCCATATTTTTCATAAATTTCAGTTTCCTCATATTATAGTCTACTGATGTTGCATCACATATAACTATATAACTGGTCAGGTGCGCCCTTTTGAAGGTTTTGAAAAGTAAATGTTGGACTGTCTTCTACCCAATGCCCTGAGCAATACAAGAATGTCTTCTTCCACAATAATCACATAATCTTGAGATTGGGATACACTAAGCGCAGCAGAGACGATAATTGAATCTGCATCTGATTCAGCATTCTCGAAAATGAACACTCCTCTTAGATATTAAGTTCTATAGTAAGGAAAACAGTTAGCAATGAATAACTGAAGTTGTAGGTAGGGATTTAACGAAAATTTTGAGAATGTATTCACAATAAAAAAAAAAGATCATAAAACTAAGTTAAACATTTTGTTTTGACCGGATTCTCAAGAGCATTGACAAACCTGGCCAACTTCGGAACAGTAACAGCGTTTTAAATTAATGAAATTGAAAGAAATTAAAGAGAAAAATTTTCCTCAAAAGACCATCTACAAGATTGGTCTGAGATTTTTTTTTTGAAATGTATAAAAAAAAGTTTTATAGAGTATTTCTCACTTTTTTGCTTATAGCTTCTTTAATTTTAAATTTAGGGCAAAAAGTTATATGAGCATATTTGCTACAAATTATGTCCCTACAAATTTTTTGTGAGTGTTATAGTTTCCGAGATATCGCGAAAAAGGTGTTTGCACCACTTATTCCAAGATGGCAGCTGGGGGACACGGGCGGCAATCCCACAAGCTTGGAGTTAAGCTTGTATTTAACCACCCCCCCCCCCCATGTCCCAAAAACAAAATTGCGTCCTATGAAAAATGCAATATTCGGCCTTTGAAGTATAACATTCCAATGGACTAGAAGTCGATTCCGGAAAAAGCGTTTGAAAACTGTTTTCAAAATTTGATTATACAGTGGGGGGAATGTATTATTTCGGAAGGGGTCTACTTTGAAGGCGATACAATAAATTTGGATGAAAAATAAATATTTTGTGTTTCATTGACCAATTTCCGGTTGTTTTTGATATAATGGATAATACGCTGAAAGAAAATATTACCTGCTACGTACACTTATTCACGTAAAATACATTATATTTCGCCTCAGCTAGATATTATTGATATTTAAATCTGAATTTTACCTATTGATTTAACTACAACTTATGGTTAAGTCGGCCCTGTAACAAAATTATTGCATAGAAGGAAGTAGTTATGTTCTTCTAAAGAAATGTCTTCAATACATGTACTTTCTAAAGATCTTTCATTTCATATTATATATTCAAGGTGAGGCCTTTTAATCCTTCTAATAGTAGAATTACTGTTCATTGTTGAACATGCTATTAAAGTCCACAGTATAAATGTACTTGCTTCAAAACCAGGGGGTTGCATACAATTGATAAAAAACACGTGGAGCAGGGAACAGAGTGCATTGTATTAATGTGAGCTTCTGGTTATAATCATTGTGATAGAACGCACTTGAATAGAAAAATTCATTTCACCATTTCATAGTAGTTCAGTTAAAGCTTCCAATATAAAAGTTTTTATTCATGAATCCCGGTAAAACAAGCAACAACTATCTATTGCTGAAATAGTATTGTTTTTCGAAATATTCTCCCTACATTTGATATACTTTTTCATATATATTTTATCAATCTTATTTTTTTCATCAGTTGATATTTGACTACGAAGATGTAGTAAAATATATTTTATACTTTTCACAATATTCTTTTACGAACACTTCCCGTTTATACCGTCTCGTCATTTTCAAATGGTCAGCTACAGTTTTTTTTTAAACAAAGAGGAGGAAAATCTTCGGAAAGATGCACCCCGGAAACGGGGCCAATGTCGGATTTCTACCGACTAAAAACCTCTTCTTGGGGTTCCAGCCCGAAGACTATAGTCCCCATGTAGAAAGAAAAGTGGCGGAAGAAAAAGGTAAACACGGATGGGATGTCCGAAGGGACGGCTGGGTGTTTTGCTGGGCGGATGCCCGATTCGGCTGGGCGAATGCCCTAACACATTCAGGTTCGCATCTTATTTTCAATTATAGCACTGAAAAGTGCAAATTTCCTCAATTGGCGGTGTGGTCCACTTTATTCAGCCGACACCAGCGGTGGTGCACAGGCAGACGCAAAAGTGGACGCGACGGTAACCTGTGCCAAAGTCCTCTCAAGTCTTGCTGAACTGGGAGTCCAAGCCATGTTGAATAGGAATCCGCTGACGCTGGTGGACGGTCTTCTCAGGAAGGCTTCAACGAAGAGTGCATCTGCAGCGCATAAAATGGGCCTGCGCGCTACTGAATGGTCAGCTACAGCGTAGATCCTTGAATTTTGGTGAGGGTCGAATTTCTATCCTTTTTCCTCTTCATCTCGCTTGTTTTACATCTCCTTGGTTTGTCCTGGGGTTCTACTGGTTGGCTATCCTCCTTCTTTTATGTTCTGGAGCATTTATGCTGGCCTGTTGTTTTCTCTTCCATTGTACTAGGAATGTCCTCTTTCCTGTTGCCCTCGGTTGTAGTTCCATTATTTGGTTGATCTCCTTGTTTTTGTTGTTTTCCATCTGGTCGGTTGTCTTCGTAGTTAGTTGTGTGATGATTTCTTCCAGTGTGTTGATTTCCATTTCCATCTTGTAGTTCCATGTTATGTTCTTCATGAGTGCGATGTCCAGTTTGTCCATGGTTCCTGTGGCTGCGTGCAGGTGTGTTGGTTCCCTTGGCCCTATTGCGATGATGTTGTTCCTTTCTGTGATTGTCTTCAGTATCCTTCCGCTTTTGTTCGTTTTTCTGCTGTTCCAGTCCGAATCCTTTGCATTCAAGTCCCCAGCTGGGATGGTTGGCGTGTTGCTGTTGAATATGGCTTTGATGTCGATTTTCTTCTCCTCTATGTAGGTCGTCAGTTAACGTCGTTTGTTGGTGATTAAGTTTGCGTTCCAGAATGCTATTGTAAGTTGTCTCTCCATAAATCTATTTCCTGTTGAATAGCTGAATGACCTTGCTCTGTTCTTCTGAAAATTTCATCTTTTGTTCTTGTCGCATTGATTTGGATGGCCATTCGTCCTAGAATCATCGCTAGTTCGTCTGTTCGTCTTCGCTAGTCATCTGGGGTCCTCTTGTATCAGTCGTTTTTTTCCTCCTTTGGTTTCTGGTCATTTTTGTTTTCGGTCCTTTTCGCTTGGTCGGCAGCCTTCTTCTCCTCCGCCCTTTTTGTCCAGAAGTTCATAGGTGGTGCTGGCGCTGGTGCGAGTTTTTCCGTCGGTCGATTCTTCGGGTTGTTCGGGTTCTTTGGGCAGTTGACGTTGCTTGATAGATGCTCTCCTTTACAGTTGGCGCATTTCGGTGCTGATGTCCTTGGCTTCATGTGATCGTCCCCGCATTTAAGGCATTTGAATGAAGCGTGGCAGTTCCTCTAGGCGTGTCCAAATAGATACTAACCTAATTTGATATTAGGTAGTGGAGAGGTATTAATTTCGAGATGGCTATCAAGGGTGATTTCACTAGGGTTTTTACAAAGTTTATTGATTTCTAAAAATTACAGCAGATTCATGTTCTTTCCTTTGGAGCAATTAAGAAGAATTTTGATATTATCTAATGTTATTGAATGTTTTGTAGTTTTCATATGTTCACCTATTGGAGAATTATTGTCAGAGGATAAATCTGTCCTACAAAGCGAAAACCAAGTAACTCTAAATTTCCAACTTTTCCGCAGAGTTGTTTTCATGATACAAATAAGAGAGATTACGCTTACTCAAAAAGTGTTCTTACTAGAAGCTTCGAACTTGAACATTTAGGTACTACTTCTCAATTCTAGAAATTCACTGAGCGAACTAAACTCAAAATTCTTCTCTCCAAATTCACTTTCAGTTACTAGATTTCGGATTATTACATCCGCACGAAGCTTTCACAAAACATAAAACAAGTCGAACAAGTCAAGACAAAATTCAAGTAAGTCAATTTACTTTTGAATATTTTATTGCAGAAACACGTAACAAAGAATTAATTTTTCAGTTATCAAATAGAACACAAAACTGACAAATAGTAAACATCAAATAAACTTTCAAATGAATACAGAAAAAGGCGAAGAGATTATAAAAGCGTTGTAACTATATGTATATCGTCCTCTTCAATTTGAGTTTCTTCCCCACAGTGGGCCAAGTCCTCCATGTCAGATACTGGCAGAAGAGATTTTCAGAACAACTGTTTCTTAGCGGGCATATGGGCAGTTAGTTCATTCAAAATCTTTTCTTTTTTTTCCTTGTTCAGACCCCGGCACGATAATTTGTTAACTGGCAACTGAAGTTTGAATTTTGGTTTTAAAAAATATGACTTCTGAAACTCCAGACTATCTATTTCGGTTCTGAAGTACAGTGATATCGAATTTTTCCTGAATTGACACACCTTCAGGTCACGGATAAAAGGTACAGCGGTGTTAGCATTTCTTACTGCTCCTGTTTTACGGGTTTGGCAACCGTTTTCGAAACGAAGAAAGTCTTCCAAATGGAGAATGAGTGGTTTATTGTACTTACTGCTTCTACTAAATCATCGAAACCTAATATCTCCTTCGACTTATTCCACTTTTTTCCGATCAGCCCATGTACCGAGTTAGTCTTCATAAATGAATGGCTTCAAAAAACTTGAAAGTAATAGTCTCTGGTCCCCATTCTTCATTCACTAGATCACAACATGCGGTAAAGTGTGTACAGTTTTTATTTTGTGCGGCACAATTGTCTGCCCAAAATACAATATTTTTTACATTTTCCCCAATAGACTTCATGAAATTATAATATCGGAGCAAGTTCTGCCCATAATAGCCTCATGCCATAGTACACACACATTCTGTCCATGATTCCTCAAGCTCGCAAAAGTTTCATTGAAACATATTAGATGACTTATAAAAAAGGAATTCTTAGTCACCATTTTCGGAATTACCAATCAATATCTTCTACATATCAACTGCGAAAATTTCTTTATCTTCTGGCCATGCTTCGGAACAATGTGCTTCATATGCTTTCCTTGTTTCAGTATACCTTCTCTTGTGTATTTCACAGTTTCGACAAATTTTACAGTTCGTATCATCTCCCTCATTTACGTTGTCATGGTGGACATGATTCTTGTGCAATGAACATAATGGACATTCATCTTGTGATGGTTTAGTGAAGCCAATATTCTCCTGATGAAAAACTTTTCTGTAGGTTTTATATGAAACTTTCCTTTCAGGAGTTTTCTCATTAAAATCTTCCCACATGTTACACAGAGATGTCGCTTAGGAGCATGTTTCATGTTATAATGCGAAACTACTGGATGATAACTCTCAATATGAGCTTTGATGTTTTTATAATTTTCTTCTGAAATTTCTTTCATCTTTTCACCACATTTAAGTCCACTTTTATCTGTAGCACACTGAAACTCCGGATTTTTCAGAAACTCTGTTACCATACATCAGATGAATGTCCAATTGTGTGCAAAAACATTGTTTTGCATACGGTCTGTATTTTATTTGTTTTTAAGTCTTTTCCTTCTACATTCATTGTTTCATTCAAATCGATAGATTTTTCTGCGATTTCTCAATTTGAATTTGTGATTTCTTCAGTATTCTCTCTATTTCTGTCTATTCTCCGTGTCTTTCAGCACAATATCATTCTGTTCTGCTGTGATTGGTTTTAAAGGTGAAGTATAAACTACAGAGCAATCCTTGTGGCCAACGGCGTCTCTTTCATAGATCTTGACAGGCATTTTCTTGAGGTATTTTCCAATAAAGAGTCTTTTCTTTCTAAAGTTGAGTGAGTTGGAGTAACTAAAAATAATTCTTCTTTGTTCTTCTAAGATATTTCGGAAGCAGTTTTTTCTACAACTGTCTGGACATGGTGGAAGGAAAATCTGTGTTTTAGTTCGATTTTTCTTTTGTATAGTCTGGGGTAACTCTATCTCTGTTACAGTGTTGGGTTGTACATTTTCTGTCTCTACTTAATCTTCTCCACCTCTGATTTCTATTTCTGGTACAGATTCAGGTACATATTCTGCTGGTAACTGGTATTCTTCATCTTCAGTTTGGTCAGTACTCTTAATTCTTATTAAATTAATCATGTCGCCATCAGTATTTTCTAGTGAATCACTGCATTCCAAACTTTCTTTCAGCTGATGTAGTGTTTCATTTTTTATTCTTTTGAGGAATGAACAGTGTTCAAATTCTGTTGGTTTCCACCAGATATCCCCATCATTTAAATACAAACAGCTTTTTTGCGGCTTTCGGTATTTGTTGCAGGAGGAACTGCTAATAAATCAACACGTTTTCTCTTCCGTCTTCCGTTTGATGGACTATAATTTGGGTCCGCATCCGAATCATCCATTAGCGAAACAGGTGACAGACTAGATGAAGTTCGACCTGTCGCCGTTTCAAGTGCCATTTGGAGAAGACACTCGCTCCGCGAAATCATTATTGCATCACTAAAAAAGAGCTTGATTACATCCTCCTCCGTATCGTGGTCAAAAGACCTACTGCAGAACCACCACACTAATATGATTTAAGTACGCGAAATAAGAAATCATGTGATTTTACTCATTTTTATTGGTGTTGGTTATTCATTGGTTCTATATTTGGAAAAGATCGTCTGAGATGTATGTAATATTGATATATTTTAATTATGAAATGAAAAAGTTACTTGGTTTTTCGATTGATATTTTATAATTTATAATAAAAAAAGCATTGCCTCCTAAAAAATAACTGTTCATCAATTCTCAACGGATTGATATATTTCAAATCTCAAAAGAACATCTTGCAGACCTTTTTACGAGGAATCCAGTGATGTGAAAATCTCGAAAACCTAGTATGTTGGCTTACTTGGTTTTTGTTTTGCAAGGCAGAAATGTTCTTTAAATCTGGTTTCGAAATATATTCATGAATAACTTAGATTTCTTTGACTCTAATCTTAAAATTAGCTTCGAATAACTGCCTCACGAAAATTCGCAGTTTAGTATTAAATGCAATCTTAGAAATGGTATGCAGAGGGCCTTTTTATTACGTGTATCATGATCATTATGGACTGGAAGCATGAGTCACTGAGAAATATTTAGATCTGGTAACTTATACATCATATCTCATCAATGACAACTTGCGAAATAATCGCTATATGTTTAGACGCATTGAAGGATTTTCATTCAAGGACATTATTCAACCTTCCGTGAATGTTAATGGTTTCCCGGTGGCGATGGTGAGTGGCCTCTGTGTCAGTTCGTTGGGGGGAGAAATAACATTCACATGTTATGTTGCGCTTCAGCTAATTGAGATGAGTAGGTGGCAGTCTGGTCTGATGTGAATGGGTATTCAATACTGACGAGGTCAAATAAGACAGAAACTGCAGTCTATTGCTCCTATTCATGACATCAGACCGAGCTGTACCGCTGCTGTGTGGCCTTGGTAGACATGATTATGGAGGGTAGATCGGAAAACCAGCTCCTTCACGATCACGATCTGACTAGTTTGATCCACTGCTGGATGTAGGCTTTTCGTTTTTCTGTCCATTACTGCCGATTCTTTGCTTCTCTCATCCATAGAAGACCCGTTGTCTCTTTTAGGCCAACTCTCCATCTGGTGTTGGGTCGTCTTTGACTACTTCGTGTCCATCTGTTGTCCGTTCTTCGGGCCACATATGTGAGGATCATGTCATTGGCAAACCGAAGATGATTTATGTATTCTCCGTCTATGTTTATCCCTTTGCTAGACCAGTCTATTCCCCTGAAGATGTTGTCGAGGCAGAGATAAACAATTTAGGTGAAATAGTGTCTCCTTGTCGGACACCTTGCTTTATAAATGTATTTTCCATCTTCTCCCATAAGATAACGTGCATCTTCGCCTCAGAGTATATACTTTCTATAAATCTCGTGTATCTCCTATCGATTCTACTTGTGTTTAGTGCGTTTAGAACTGCCCACGTCTCAATACTGTCAAAGGCTTTCAGGTAGTCTATGAAAGTGAATACAACATGGCTCTCTACTTAGCTTTCATAGACAGCTCCTTCAGTGAAGGATATTAAACATTCTACGGAAGGTTGAATATTGTTCCTTGAATAAAAAATCTTCAACGTAAGTACCCCCAAACGTTTGATAGTTTCTACAGTAATCCCTATTCTTGAGTCCACCAACTATCCTCACAACGTGCCGCTGGAATCTAAACTAATACTACATAATTTACTTGCGAGCTAACCTATATGGTTCTTCCAGCTGAGCTTCGTATTCAAATATATAGCTAAAAACTTGGCATTAGCGGACTTCGCATATATCAGACCAAAAACGGCCATTACTGTCCTCCCTTCTTTCATAGCCAATCGATTCTCCGAAAATCACTTCACCCTGTATCTTAATCTGATTGTGGTCGTATTGACAAATCAAATCAACTTTCCAATAAAGTATCATTCACTTACTTACTCTATTCAAAATTTCGAGAAGTAATCTATCTTGCTGTAAGAGTTGATGGTATACATTAGCACATTGTGTTGAAATCTTGAAAATTTCAACTCTCTCAGAAGAATACCTTACATACAAAATCAAATTTGACAAAATTCTCCGCAAAAATGATCCAATATATTTTTGTCCAAAAACGACGATCTTCGGATTGTGAGCCTTATAAATTTGGAAGCTAAATTAAATTACATATTCCAATGTCCGAAATCCTTTCGAAGCCATTTCATTTGTATTATTCATGGCAAGCAATTATGTGAAAATAGCGTGAGTCAAAGACCCTTCTTTCCGTCCCTTCGTTTATAACCGGTGACCTTAACCCTTACCATTCTGACGTTCCCCATCCTCTCCCATCGTATCAGAGCCACACCTCTACTCATGTTTATATTCAAATAATTGGCATTATTATGTATAAATCGTATAGTTTCATTCACAAGTTTTTGTTGCTTTACACCGGACTCCAAAGTTCTGTTACTATTGGAAACATGTCTTTGTAGAGTTGCTTGTGGCATTTCAAATATTTTAGGTGGCAAAAACCAGCCCATTTTATTTTACTTCAATAGCTTTACACATTGATTCTTCATTTTAGGAGGTATGTCAATTAAGTTCGCGGAAGTTGGCAATGCTACGGCAGTTGGTAACTCTGCAGCAGTCGCATTGGTTTCATTCAAAACAGAATTCATTTCTACGTCAGCCTGTCCAAGTTTCGTGGTGATCGGTTGTATACTTCGTGTTTTATTGTCCTTCGAACATCGACCTGTTTGGACCCAACGTCGTGAAGATGAGTGATAAAATAACTGAGCAAAGAATAGTGATTAAATTTATGGTGAAACGCAGCGAAATTTTCGTGGAAATTAAGAAACAGTTAACCGACGTGTATAAGGAAGATTGTCTGAAAAAATTAGCTGTATACGATTGGGCAAAGCGGTTTAGAAGCGGCAGAGAGTCAGTGGAGGATGATCCTCTCGAAACGCACAACACATCGATCGGCTGCGCTCGCGAGTGCTCGGAGACCGTCGGGTAAGCCTTAAGATGTTGGAAGACGAGTTGGGCATCAACAAGGAGATGATCCGGCGAATGATACACGAAGATTTAGAGATGCGTAAGCTTTGTACGGAAATGGTTCCCAAAGTGCTCAAGGTCAAGACTGTCAAGACATGATTTCACGAATTGACGAATGTTATCATCATTGGTGACGAGTCGTGGGTGTTCGAATACGACCCTGTGACCAAGAGTGGGTAGAGAAAGGGGGTAAGCGCCCCACGAATGTCAAATCGAAAGTGAAATTTTTACTCATCGCATTTTTCGATATTAATGGTGTACACCACGAATACGTTCCAGCAGGTCAGACAGTCAACGCAGTATTCTACATTGAAGTTTTGAAATGTCTGAAGGCTCGTGTGTTTCGTGAACGACCCGAATTGGCGGAGCGCGGATGGGTGCTTTATCAGTTCGTGATTTTTCAACCAAAAACGACATTCCAACACTCCCACACCCCCATTACAGTTCAGATCTGGTCCCCTGTGACTTCCATCAGTTCCCACAGTTGTACCTCAAAGAAAACCGATATGACTCGAGTTTCGGACAGTGGTTCTGAGGGACCTATCTTCGGGGGGGTTCAGGGTGTGCTTCCAACTGTGGGTTCAACGGTGGCGCCGATGCATCGAATTCGACGGGGACTATTGCGAAGGAAAATAAGGTATTTTCAAGTATTTATGTACTTTCCGGACTTCCGGGCACTTTTCCGCGAACTTAATTGACATACCTCGTAATGTTTAATGATCATCCTAATATCGACAAGCATATCAATCTTGCGCTCGTATTTTACGAAGCACTTTGGTATAGATGTGAAGAAATAAATAGCTTCAAATAAAGGTAAATAATTAGTTGAACACTTATATACAAAGATATATCATGTCATTTTGTCCGTTACATATGTATGTTATTTTGTCCATAAAGCGTTATCAAAACAACAATAAATGTTAAATTTATGATATTTACAGTAAAATTTGTTTAAATGATGAGTGCAGTAAACGTTGATGTACAACCGTTAAAAAGTGTAATGTAAATACAAAAAACTCTTCAATGAAAGAAAAACTTGTAGCTTACCGATATGTGCCATCGGTCCTGACATCTAAACTAAAGACAAGCGCGATTTCACGATTTGACAGGTTGGTATGAGCCTGTAGAGTCACGTAATATAGTTGTCTACGACAGGCTAGAAGTGTCAAAACGTGATATATAATGCCTCTATACTTTTGTACGTACTTGCTTATAACGAACTATTCATCTCTCCGATATGTATATTTCTTAATTTGGTATTTATGGCGATACTGCACCTTATTTAGATGAAATTTCCACCTCTATTATTTCAGCAAATGTTCGTCAATTCCGAATTTTCGCGATCCTACAGCTAATTAAACATTTATTCAAGTTGGCTTTCCTTATAAGGTACTTGTGAAATTGAACAAAACGCTTGCGTCCCGGAAACTAAGTTTTGAGATTTAATTATGGTGTTGGTCAAACAGGAACCGATTTTGAATATGGACAGTATAATGTTGAAGGTTTTTGATAGATCGATTTTCTTATTTTCTGCGTTTTAAATCGAAGACTGTCTTAGTTTAGGACATTTATCGTTTATTTATTTGACGTATAAAAGGCGTTCAGTGTATTATGTGTTTGAGTAAAAAATGCGAATGGGTGGACTATTATTCACAGCTATTGTAAATTTATCTTACGAGGGTGGCCAGAAAATTTTTCGACCAAACAAAGCTACAAGACATTTTCACTGAATATGTTTTTCATTTTTCAACTCAGTCTCCTTGTACCTCTACACCAGGGGTGCTCAAACTTGATCTGGTGGCAATCTACCTCAATATTTTTAGACCACTTACGATCGAGTCTGAGAGGCCGCAAGTATGTGTGATGCAGGGTTGTCGTACATACACGATACACCCTACCTACCTACCTACCTAGGTACGGTGTACCGTAGCATATATAGATATTAGCTTTCCACACAATATACATTATTTTAGTCAAGGTTTGGGTTAGGTTGAGTTAGGTTCTTCTCTATAATATAAATGAAAAAACTTATAGTTATTCGAAAATTGCGAGTTTATTGGTTGTTACAAAAAAAAGAGTAACATATGGTGTTAAACTTAACTAAGGAGTGACTTTGGATGTTGAAGCGTGGCACTGCATGTCCTCAGCATACTTTTCATAAGAAGGTATGTAACCACTGAGTGCTAATCGCAAGTATGATGACATATGATCGTCAGTTAGTCGATTGCGATATTTTGACTTAACTATCTTCATTTCAGAAAAATCTGCGGACTCGCACAAGTAACAAACATTGCCGTCAGTTGAAGGGCGATTTGCCTTAGATTCGGATATTTATCTTCAGATATAAAACACCAGAAATTTGTATCAGATGCTGCAGCTTAGAGATCTATGCCTGATATAATCTGCACCAACTCATTTTCAACAGAACATGAGTTCATATTAAACTGACTTGCTATTTCAGTAGCTAATTCTTCAATGCTTTTACATGAAAAAGTATATCTCATAAATGATGCTATATTTGCCAATTTATTGCAATCATAAAAAAGCATTTCGAATTGTCCCAAAATATGCAATAATTCAGCCTCATACGTATCATAATTCAACTGAGGAATCCTTGCTTTCAAAGATGGAAAATGTTTGAGATCCTTTCGTCTCAGTTGATCTATCATAAGTTGCGATTTACTTTTGAATGCGTTTACTGCACTAATCATCTCATTAATGAATTTTCCTTTACGTTAAAGCTCCAAGTTAATGTTGTTTAAGTGCGTTGTGATGTCAGTCAAAAATGCCAAATCAGTCAGCCATTTTTCGTTTTTCAACATCTGAGTGTCATCACCTCTTTCCGTCTAGAAAAGTTGTTATTTCTGGCAATAATTCTTGAAACCTTTCTGGGAATTTTCCGCGACTCAACCGCGTGAAGAACTAAATCAGTGTGTTCAGCTGACTCCCTATCTTCCAACTGCAACTTAAAGAGCCGCCGTTGCAAGCTACGTGCACGGATGGAATTCACAATTTTTGTTGCAATGCCGAAATTTGAAGAAACCGTCATATATATCTTCGCTACGGGTCTTCCCCTTCTGAGGAATGATTGTCAAAAATTCTTCCTTATCCAACATGTGATTGAATATCATCCGAATAAAAATAACAGCTGGACAGTGTCTGTCGTATCGGTGGCTTCGTCGAACTGTAGAGAAAAGTATGTCATGTCCTGACTCATGACTTCAATACGTCTCTGACAGTCGGACTAGATAATTGAAGTTCTCTAATAACAGACATGATTTTTTGTTTTATTTTTAAAATCTCCAAATGAAGTCTCACCCACTTCAATAAATGCCAAATGGTTCCTCCACAACAGATCCATCTTCTGAATGGTTTCTTGTGTTTCGCCAATTATATGAGATATTTTAAATGACGCGATCGCATCAGCTTTTGATTATTTGGCTGGTCTTGTGGACATGGTTTGTTCTTTTTTCGAACAAGATTTCAAATCACGTACTTTTCGTTTTCTTAAGTCACTCTGTGGCGGAAAATCCTTTTCATAGTTTTTATGAACCTTTTGATGATGCCTCTCTAAGTTACCACGCTTAGGTATTTCAACTGACGCACGACAAATAAGACAAATGCATTTACCATACAAAAGAAAAATTCTTCCTCCCAATCGTTATTAAAATGATACGTTTTAGATTTATTCGCTGCATTCATTTTGTACTTTTTAATAATGAACTTTGTATCGACGTAATATTGCCTTCAAGTTACAATTACTGCAGTCGCAACATTTATATCGGCGTGAACGAAAGCCTCGAATGTTCCCGTCAAACGCGTCGCCTGAAATTTCTAGAAAAGCGGCAAGAATGAAAAACGCGGCTTTTCTTTGACAAGTACCGCGCGTTTCTTTGATAAAGCCGCCTTTTGTGGCTAGCAGAGTGTTATTTTATTACGTAATAAATTTTTGTAGTTTAGTTAGCTACTTAGTAAAAAATTTTATTCTCGAGATCTACTCAAAAAGACACGCGATCGACCGTTTGAGCACTCCTGCTCTACACACTTTTCCCAGCGATGTTCCCATCTCTGTAACCCGTCCAAATAATACTTGGCGTTTTTCTCTGTAAAAGTGGTTCGCGAAGGTGCTTGCCTCTTTATCTGATAAACATCTCTGTCAAACAAAGAGAAGTCGCTTAGGGCTAGGTCTAGTTTGTAAGGTGGATGCTCAAGAAATTCAAACCTTAATTCGTGGATTTTCATCATGGCAACATCTGAGGTGTCTTAGTAAAACACGATTTTCTTTTTCTTTAAATGTGGCCATTTTCCGTTCTACTTTTAGCTTGTCAAGTAATGACGTAGTATAGTCCTTTGATGGTTTTCCTTTTTGAAGATAATCGATTCAAATAACTATGAATATTCAAAAGCACAATCGCCATCTCTTTCCCAACCGAACCGGTTCCCCCTTTGCAGTCCATTATTTGGACTGTATTTTTGTTTCTGGCGCATAAACATTCCATTCCAAATACAACCGAACTTTTTGAAAGTAAAAACAACCAGTACTAATTTTGATACAATTATTTTTCAATTAATGCATTCGCCTTCTGCATTAATACACAAATTTGCACGCGCCAACAGGTTAGACTTTTTTATCTCCTTTTTTGGAATGGTCTTTAGCGCGTCGGTCACAATCGAATCGTGCCGTTTTCCTTTCATGTAAAATGCAGCTTAAGGAACAGATAGTATTCGCACGGATCCAGATCAGGTGATCAAAAATTCAGTTACAACTCTTGAACGATGTGATGGGGGCATTATCATGCAAAAGAGTCCGTTTTCTCTTTTTCCGACCGATGTACTGAATGCACTAACGAACATGGCGCAATAACTCAAGTTGTTTACATTTAACTGTCATAAAATTTCTAACAGCTGTCAATGAAATACCAAGTTATCGATAAGTTCAGTATTACAACAGATGGCTCTAGTAGTACAGTTCGGTTAATTTTGGAATGGAGGGTGCAATAATTATAACTTAATTTTTACTAGCTGCGGGTAGGTTATAACTGTGCAGCTCTTTTATTGCTACGATTTTGAGGGGGGTTATGTATATTTTTTCAGACCTCAAATAAATTTAATTTTTAGGGCGCCATTGTCTCATTACTTAAAAAGAATGTGATATTTCCTCCAACTTTGAGTTAAAGTTGTATTCAAAGAAAGAAGCTATTTTGAGCCAGATAAATATAATTCTTTAATAAGAAATATCACGATGATAAAATAATATATCAGATTTTATAAGATTTAAATATTAATTAGGAATAATCCCAAAATCACAAATAAATTCAATTATGTATGTGTTATAACTTTTCTTGTTGTATTTTAGCTACATACCTCACAATATTTTTTATAAAATATACTAAAAGATAGAAGAAATGAATATGAATTTACTGAAGTTCATCGGGAGTAATCTATTGATTTTCTGAGGTCTTGCAGTTTAACTTGTAGGTATGATCGAGCGAAATAAGTACTATAACTTCTCAAGGTTTTGTGACAGTAAGAAATTAAAAGCAACGCATTCACCTGGATTTTCCTTGTAGTGATGAAATCAGCTAAGGGCTGTGGATGAATATCAGGAGGCGAAGAGTTTCGTACTGTTTTCAAAGATACCTTGATATCAGAGTTGTTTCCATAGGAATTTCCAAGTCAACTGTATATGAAGAAGTTTCTAGATACTATCCCCGCGATCTGAATCCATTCAATGGAATGCACAAAAATGTTGTCCCTATTCGGGAATATGTATTTGACTATTTGAAATTTGTATATTAGAAGTTAGAACTAGGAAGTAATAACTTAGAAGCCTGAAATTATTAGTTTTCTTTCTGAATTTTTGATATGAAAATATTCAGAAAATCAATTTGAATCTACATTTAATTGGAAGAAATACGAAAATTTACCTTGATCTGAACGGCTTCTGCGGAAAATATTGCGTTTGTTCATATTTAAGTTTTCCGTACAGTTGTATCGAACAATGCACAGATCTGAATGAAATGAAATCAACTCGTATCGCAACAGATGAGTATATGAAAAAACAGTTGACTACCTAATACGTCGACTCTCATCGTTTGGAACAGTACCTCGGAATTCTTATAACGTTCATTCATTTAAGATATAGTTGGTTATAAATATCATAATTGATTAGAAATGAACGTTACATAATGTATCCAACTTTCATCTACAGTAATTAATCGGCGCCAAAACTCGGGTTTGTTGCGCCCAAACTTCGCCAAATTGGAAATGTTCAGTCAAACACGTTCTTGGTCTAAAATGATCAAACTCAAACTAATTCCGCTGTCGTCTTGCAACATTTGGTGAACTTTGGCAAGTTCATCGTCGGTAGTTACAGTTTTCGGACGTCTCCAAGCTCAAACAGCCACGTTCAAAATTTCACTGTGGCAATGATGGTGTAGAATCCCGATACACTCATCTTTAATTTTCATAAGCGTATTGCGGTTCAAAAACAGATATGTAACGAACAACAATGAAAATTCACTAGCTTATTTACGAGTACTACCATCTTCACGTAGAGGTCGGAAACTGGTCAGTCGATCCTCGTAAATTGCATGTTACGAAGTATTTATCTCTTCGATGACTCTGGTAATATTTTCATCTGAAATATTATTTTCCTCATATCTTATAGTAGATTAATTTGCTCTTTCACACTGTTCAAATAAACATTTTTATTCTAGATCTCGTCGTTTGAATCTTCAAAATTTGGTTGTTCAGGAGTTTTGCAAAGATGGCACCAGACACTAAGGCCCTATCCTTGTTTCGCCCATTGGTGATCTGTGGTCCATCTGGTTCAGGCAAGAGCACCCTCTTGCACAAAATCTTAAACGATTATCCGCATAAATTCCGTTTAAGTGTTAGCCACACCACACGAAAACCAAGACCCGGTGAAATTGATGGAACACATTATCACTTCACCAACATTGACGATATGAAAAAAGCTATATCAGAAGGAAAATTCATCGAGACCGCCCAGTTTAGTGGAAATTTATACGGTACCAGCAAAGAAGCAGTGAATGCCATCGCCAAAGATGGAAAAATATGCATTTTGGACGTCGAAGTTAATGGTGTTCGTCAAATCAAGGAAACTGATCTCAATCCATGGTACGTATTCATCAATCCACCGTCTCTAGATGTTTTGGAGGCACGTTTACGGGGTAGAAAAACTGAAACCGAGGATAGTTTGAAGAAACGTCTTGAAACGGCTAATATCGAAATCGAATTCGGTTTACAACCTGGTAATTTCGATAAGATCATAGTAAACGATGATTTGGATAAAGCTTATACAGAGTTAAAAACTTTCATAAAGTCTAATGTTCTCGAAAATTTCGATTAGAGTTAAGTTAAATGAAATTTGTTGCATTTATAGACCAATATAAGCTTGAAGTACTTACTTATAGTGATTTTTAACCAATTTGTGCTACCTCTTCTGATAAATTAACTTTTGTTTCATTCCATTAGTTACTATATTTTAATGAATGTGGTTATAACACTTGTTCATAAGGCTTAGTAAGCTCTCTATGTAAAAAATAGTTTATTGTAATAAACTTCTGAATGAAAATTTTATATTTGTTATTTCTTAATTATTATAGCTTCTGCTTGCGCATCTCAATACCGCTGCATTCAATTCGAGAACATAAAAAGCCAGTTAATTGTAGTCATTTAAGGGATTTTACTTTGAAATACGTGATAATCAGCCGTAGACTCGTATAAACCTTCATTTTGACACTTTAAAACTTATCTTCAATTATTATCATTAGTTTTATAGCATGGTCGCGACTACGAATTCCTGAGGTCAAAGGTGAATTTTTTTTTTTTCAAATAGCTTGAATCCTGAGGGTTCTCGCTATTTGTATTCATTAAAAATATTATAGACGAATAAACTCTTTACATCTTTTGTCTCAAAAACATTTTTCTACGTTGAGCTGTTTCTGACAGAATTTAACATATGTGGTTCAAAGTTTAAAAATTGTTGATAAAGATAAATAATTTTTATTTTTTAACAACTTTCAGGTTTTATCATTTCATAATTTTTCTTTTTAATTAAATATCTATTTATTTAATAACACTCAGAGATAATGCTAACAGAAATTATTTGCTCCAGAGTTAGGTGTCAAAATATGTGATAAGTTTGTGATTTAAAATATGAAATTTACATGAAAAAAGACGAGATCTTCATCTTTATCTCAAAAAATGACTTTCAGCTATTTTTGTGAAAATTCCAAGGAAAACTTTGCTTTCCTCTGATTCGTGCGGGATTGAATTCGATCTAATCATCTTATTAAAAAACCCGAAAGCCTGAAATCATTGGTACTAACAAAAACCAGTTTGAAAGGTGTCTCAAAAATGGTATCGATATACGTCAACAGGATAGAGGCCTCAAGTACTATTGATTCTATAAATGATCAGTTAAAGGACAATGGTCTTACACAATTCCAGGTCAAATTGGGGTATTCTAAACACCCTGAGCTCTACAAGCCATATATTATATCAGCTCTAACTGATGTTGCTGAGAAGATTGAACAGGCAGATCTATGGCCTGAAGGAGTGAATGTCAGTAATTTTTCATAACATCTCGGGAAGAAGGAGAAAGAAGAACAAACGTCATCGTGAATGATGATGGATTCGGTCAAATCAGTGCTAACATATCTAGTCTGCTGATGCTGTTTTTCCGTTGAAAATTCTTCATCAGAATGTACAGTGCTTACGAAACAAGACTGAGCAGATTGAAATAATGTTGAACTCTGAGCAAATGGATGTAGCCTGTTTTTCCGAACATTGGCTCAAAGATGATGAATGTAATTCCATTGTAATTGATGAACGGTGAATGTGGGGTTGCCATTTTTCTTAAGAACAATCTCGATGTTATTGTTTCTGAAATTCCATGTATCCTGAATATATCTATTAAAAAATCTTTTGAAATATGTAGGTTTCAAATAAATTTGCGTAACGGCGTGAAACTCAAAATTGTAACAATTTACAGATCTCCTGTGGTTAGTAATCTGAGATAATTTTTTTTACAATTTAGATAATGTTCTCCAACAACTATGCGCTGATGGCTCCAAGGTAATTCTGTGTGGTGATCTAAATATTGACTACTTGCAGGACTGTAATTTCAAATATGAACTTGTTGATATAATGAAGTCATACAGTATGCATGTCCTAATTGAAGAATTTACTAGACTTTCTGTCACCAAAAATATTATCAATACTGAGGTGTGTCTCAATGGCATATCTGATATCTCATCTCAATCACTGCTTTGTCACATGGGTGTTATGCCCAGCTAGTCAGGCGAATATGTAAGAAATTTCAGAGCTGATAATTACAACACCTTTTTTCACTATCTTTCCAATGAGCAATGGAAGGAATTGTACACTGCTAGTTCAATTTAAGAAGCTTTTGAAAGCTTTGTGAATACTTCATCATATTATATCAATCTGTGTTTTCCATCCCAACTAAAATCGACTAAGGAGCAAAAATGTAAGCCATGGGTCACCAGGGGTATCACAATATCGTCTAAAATATTGAAGCAATTGTATCACCTCAAGAGTAGTGTTCTTCATCCTAACAATATAGCTCTTTACAAAAAATATAAAAAAATTTACGAGTCAACCCTCCAAGCTGCCAAAAAACTTCACAATATCAGTAGGTATCTTGGTGCTCATAACAAGTCGAAGGTAGCGTGGTCGATTGATTACACAGGTCTGCAACAAAATTGCTGTCTGGAAATTTTCAACTGATTTCTATGTATTTAGGTGTTCTGAAAACCAAAAACATACTCAAAAAATTCCAGAACGTAAGGTTATTTTACAAAACGCAAAATTTTATTACAAAAAACGGATTTTTTGGGCTAAAAAGGGATTAACTTGTAGTATAAATGATAGGAATAATTTTATTTTCATTACTGTTTAAAAATGTTTACAGAACATAACTATCGTTAATTTCTAAATAAGGAACACCCTGCTTGACCTACATTAACAAGTATAAACATGTTGTAACCTGAACGTGCGCGCTCCGATAGTGTAGAAGTGGCGCGGGACAATTACGTGTTAACTCATCATTGTTTTATAGATCTTGGTTCAATACAGTGCAATGTCGTCTGTGCGGAAGTGTGTGAACTCTTCGGACAGTTTCTGTTACATTTGTGGAGAATATATGACATTAAAGCAACAAGTTAATATTACGGGCTTTGTAAAAAAAGTATACTTCGCGTATTTTGGCTTCAAACTTGGAAATCAGGTAAAGTATGGGCACCTCATAAAGTCTGCAAACGATGTGTTGAAGACCTTCGAAATTGGTTTAAGGGCAAGAAAAAAGCTTTTCGATTTGCGATTCCTATGGTATGGCGCGAGCAAAAGAACCATAGTGATGATTGTTACTTTTGTTCATGTAATGTGAAAGGGTATAATGCAGTCAATTTCATACCCCAATTTGCAATCAGCTATTCGTCCCATCCCTCAGGGGACCGAAATACCAGTGCCAAGGTCCCTGCTACCTTGGAAGAGGTTCCAAGTTCTGACGAAGATGGTGCTGTACCTACACCCGATGACCAGTCAACTTTTGAATTTGAAGATGACAGAAGTCCAAAATTGTTTTTCCAAGGCGAGCTTAATGATTTGGTAAGAGACTTGAATCTCCCCAAAAACGCTGCTGAATTGCTTCGATCAATGCTGAAATGTAGGAACTTACTTTGCCGGGAGTGTCTTCCTCCTGGTTTGGATATCGTGAAAAACAGTTTATTTCCTACTTTGCCCAAGAGGACGAGTTGGTTTATTGCACCAATATTGAAGGTTTGATGAATACATTTAAGATCTCATACGTCCCAGAAGAGTGGCGTATTTTTATAGATTCTTCAAAAAGAAGCCTTAAAGCAGTTCTGCTTCACTACGGCGGTTTTTATGCTTCTATTCCTGACGGCCATTCCGTACACCTGGAAGAAACCTACAAGAACTTGGAATTGATTCTCTGTAAATTAAAATATAAAGACCACGGTTGGCAAGTGTGCGGTGATTTCAAAATCTTGGCATGGCGCTCGGACAGCAATCTGCGTTTACCAGTGTGTCTATAGGATAGTAGAGACCGAACAAACCACTGGACCAAAAAGTGTTGGCCTGCGAAGGAGCTTAAAGTTGGCGAACAGAATGTCCTGCATGAAACTTTGGTGCCTTCTCATAAAGTTCTTTTACCACCGCTTCACTTAAAGCTGGGATTGATGAAGCAATTTGTAAAGTCACTTCCAAGAGATGAATATTGCTTCAAATACTTAATATCAAAGTTTCCTGGCCTCTCGGAGGCAAAGTTGAAGGAAGGTGTTTTCGTTGAACCAGATATTAGGCGGCTTATGGCTGATCAACTATTCGTCACAACCATGACGGATCCTCAAAGAGAAGGGTGATTGCCTTTAAGGAAGTTATAACAAAATTTTTATGCAATAACAAAGACCCCAACTACAAACGAATTGTCAAAAGAATGTTAAAAGCATTTCTAGCTTTAGGTTGCTTAATGAGTTTAAAAGTACATTTTCTTCATTCGTACCTCGACTATTTTCCAGAAAATTTAGGAGACGTGAGTGAAGAGCAAGGTGAACGATTTCACCAAGATATTAAGGAGACTACTGTTGGACGCTTAAAAGAGAACTTCCAGATGCTTCCCACAAGCGAAAATGTACCAAAAGGAGTATTTTAGATAAGAAAATAAGTTTTGATACGCAATTATAAATTACTTTATTTAAAAAAAAATTATGTTTTATTTTAAGATAATAACTTGTTTAGCATAGACACCTACATTGTCAGAAAACGTGAGGTGCTAGGACAAAATGAAAGTCATTTTCGAACTCAGCACACCCAAAAACATAAGAATTACACAAAAAAACCAAAACAGCTCTCAACTTTTTTTTTGCAGACTTGTGTTATTGATGATAATGTGAACTCGAACTCGAAATCCAGAGTTACTTTTTGCGATATTCTTATAGAGGATAAATTGGTGAGCGACCCAGCTGTGGTGTCGAATCACTTCAATGAATATTTGGTTGGCTTGGCAGCTGGGAATCTCGACAGGGTTGAAATCGGAGATGATTTGAAAAAGGACTTGCCCCTGACCGAAGTATATCCAATTAATTATGTTCTTTCACCAGTTTTTGAGTCAGAGTTATTACGGAGTTGACGGAATCACAGTTAACCTCCTTAAAAAAGCATCTATATTCCTGATACCAATACTCACTAAACTAATCAACAGGGCTGTAAAGAATGGCGTTTTCCCCAATATCCTGAAAGTTGCTCGCGTCGTTATGCTCTTCAAGATTAGATACCCAATCTTAACTGGGATCTACAGACCAATGTCACTGCTCCCTGCTTTGTCTAAAGTATTTGAAATGGTAACTTTCCTCAATAATCATAATATCTTAACAACCTGTCAACATGGTTTCGAAAGGGTAAGTCGACACGAGTTTCGTCAGTTGCGGTCTTTATGGATCGCACTAAAGCTTTCGACTTGGTGGTGCACGCCTTATTGCTGAATAAAATGTTTTCTCTAGGATTTAGAGGAGCAATACATGACTTAATAAAATCATACTTATCCAACCGGATGCAGCTTGTTGAGATTCATGGAGTGAAATCCTCTTTGCTCGACATAAAGTGTGATGTTCCGCAGGGCTCCGTTTTAGAGCCTCTGTTATTGCTTTTATTTTTCAACGATATGCCTGATATTGTTGGTGACCCTGGTAATTCTATTATGTTTGCTGATGACATTACATTGCTCGGTGCGGATCTTGATCTTGCCAGCCAACTCAAAAACGTTCAAAACTTACTCAATAAATTTTCTATCTGGTTTAATTCCAACAAGTTACCTTTGAACATATAAAAAACTGTTTTTATTAACTTTTCACTTAAAAATATCGGTTCAAGCAATGCTTGTAGTCATCTATTGGGGGTAAAAAGTAAATCTATTCAACAAGTTCAATCCACAAAGTTCCTAAGCATCACAATCGACAATAGACTAAACTGGCACGAACATATCGACCAGCTGTGTGGTGTCTTGTCTCCACTTTATTTTGAATTGTACAGATTGAGGCTTACGACCAACAGAGAAATATCTTTATCTTTCTATCATGCATATTTCCGTTTAGACTTAGTTACGGTATTATATTTTGGGGTGCTTCTGGTTATTCTGACAGGATTTTTGAATTACAGAAGATAGCCATTCGGAATATTGTGGGTATATCTAGGTGTAGTTCATGTCGCAATTTTTTTCGTGAATTACATATCTTTCCTCCCGCTAGTATTATATACTTGAGATTGTAACTTACGTAAAAGTTAATTTAACTAGCTTCCTACCCAATAATTTTCATCACAATTACCTAACCAGGGGATCAGATCTATTAGTCGCACCATCTCATACTCTATCAGAATATGAAAGAGGTCCTGGATACATGGGAATTAAGCTCATTAATGCACTTCCCAAAAATGTTCAGATAAGCAGTGATGTCGGGGTGTTCAGTGGAGCCGTTAGTAGATTTTTGCACACCATATGCTTTTACTCACTAGATGAATTTTCTTCCAATTGTTAGTTTTTCTTGTAATATGTGGACACTTCTTATTCCTCTAATTACTTACTCAAATATTGCAATGGTCCAAAGACAATAAATATTATTATTATTATTATCCTAACGTCTGTTTTCTTCTCTAAATGAAAAATCGCACCAGATGTGATTAGAAAATTTTCTGTCATCATTGAAGTTCCTGAAAGTAGTCATACGCCGCACAATCGGACTCCATGTTTTCCTGATTATTTTAGAATTACTTTTTAAATGGCTGAGAACTCCGATAAAGTTTTCAGGTGATGCGCTAATAAACTATTTGAAAACTATATTTGCGTGAACTGTATCAGTGAGTACAATGAGAGCTGCATGAGAAGAGAAAAAAAACAAAAATGTAAGAATTATTGATGGTTTTAAGATTGAGTGTTGCGATACTGGCATGAGGCAACAAAACTTACTCAAAGAAAATTTATCATTGACAAGTTACTAGGCTGTTCAAGATGCTGCCGGCCTCTCAAAGATGGCGCTACCAATCTTTGAAAGCTAAGCTATTTAAAGAAGTACCAATCTTCATACGCTTTCTCCCAAAATTTCAGCTCAATCTGTCAACAAATTGTGACGCTACAGCCTTTTATAGTAGACAAGTTTTGGTATTGAAAAAAAATGGACAAGATAATGCACCAGCTCACAAATCGATCAAAACAATGGCGAAATTGCACGAATAAATATACACACCGTGGCAGTGTCTGCCATATCGGTGGATTCGTCGAACTGTAAAAAAAGTATGTACATTTCATGATATCATATTTTAGTTTATCTGCCATGTCCTGACTCGTAACTTCAATACACCTTCCGACAGTTGGACGAGATAACTGAAGTTCTCTAATAGCAGACACTATTTCTGTTTTATTTTTTATATCTCCTAACAAAGTCTCACCCGCTTCAATAAATGCTTCCTTCACAACCGATCCATCTTCGAATGGCTTCTTGTGTTTCGCCAATATACAAGATATTTTGAATAAGCGATCGTAGCAGCTTCTCATTGTTTAGCCAGTCTTGTGAACATGTGGCGGAAAATCCTTTCCATAGTTTTGATGATGCCTCTATAAATTGCCTCGCATAGGTATTGCAACTCACGCACGACAAATGAGGCAAATGCACTTATCCTTCACCATACAAAAGAAAAATTCTTCCTCCCAATCGTAATTAAAATGATACGTTTTAGATTTCTTAGCTGCTCTCATATTGTACTATTTAATAATAAACTTTGTATCGACGTAGGATTGCCTGCAAGTTACAATTCAGAATGACTCCAGTTCCTGCAGGCGCAACATTTATATCGGCGTGAACGAAAGTCTCGAATGTTCCCGCGTTCCTTTGATAAAGCCGCCTTTTGCCGCTAGCAGAGTGTATTTCATTACGTTATACATTTTTGTAGTTTATTATCTACTTATTAGATTTTTTTTCTTCTCGAGATCTACTCAAAAAGCACTCGCGATCGACCGTTTGAGCACCCCTGATCTACAATATCTGCAAATTTTTTATAAGCGCTTGAGCCTGATACAAGAATATCCATATTTAAGTCCGACGAAAGTATTTTTCTTGATTTTGTTTTCAAAGATGGAAAAGAACATCCCGTAGTGTATCCACAAAAACATCAGAATCCCCTTTGGGGGGAAGGTAAATTGTAATGCCAAGATTCACCAACTTTATACACTTTACTTCAAAAACTATAAAATGCATCTAGTCTTTTAATATCATTTGAATCCTCAACACAAATCAGGGCACCGCCACATCCTTTGTCTTTTTGTAGAAGGCATCTGCGAGTACGTACCCTTCCGGTGTGTACAGGGTGGTCAAATTTCGATGCATTTGTACGGCAGCTATGTGAAATATTGCAAATAGAGAAAAATGAACCCTCCTCTCTCGATCTTGTTTTCAGAGACTAGTTTAGTGGTGCCAAAATTTTGTTGATATCTCTTTCCGTTCTGGGCTTATTCAAAATTTCTCGAATTTTGGGAAAATTGTCCTTCGCGGATATATCGACCATCATCAAAGTAATATGAAAATAAGTTTGACATTCTACAGGCACGTGTTAGGTCTATTCCGTTCATCTCAAAGGACCAAACCTGCTCCAACCTTGAATAAAACGCTATTCGAGTCAGTACGGCATGGAAATGTCTCCATTTGAATTATCTTCCCGGAAACTAATTAACTGAATAGTCCTTGACATTTGCTTCTGTTACACCAATATTTGCAAGACCCGCTTTTCTTAGCGCACCCGCAAAAGCCAGTGTGGAGCTATCCTCACCTTGAATGGTTGGTTTTACAGCTGAATTTTTCGGTCAATTTTTTTAAATAGGTCTGAACTAGGTCATCTAATACCATTGCTTCATCTCATTTCACCGGTGGCAAATTTCGTGATTCGCGTTGCATTATTCGCAAAATTGACCGACAACTGTTGTTATCAATATGTGGCTTCTTGCAAAATCCCAATTTATTTGTTTCATTTCATTTTTAATGAAAGAAACATGTACGCTAAGAAGAAACATTGAAACTATGTTCTAACATATGAGGAAAAACAATTAGTTGCCTGACAAAAATAAAATTGAAATCTCATTATATTAAAAGTAGACTAGAATATTACGAAATATAAGAAGTGATTTTATCATTGATTAAGCTACTGCCATGAAGTAAATAATACCATTTTTGGACAGAATAGTGAAGGTTGTTCTCAACTCTTATAAGACCCAAGAAGAATGAAATTAAAAAAAAACATAATCAACTTGAAACAAAAATATACGTTTTCCATTCATAAGGAATATTGCCTGTTTTACTGAGTTTATTCAATTCAAAACCCGTACTCTCTACAGGGTGTTACATAATAGTATGTCACAACTTGAGGGGGTAAATCTACGTACATTTTTAAGAAAAAAAGTTCATATAACCATAGGTCTGCAAAAGCTTTGTTACGGAAATACAGGGTGTTAAAATTTCCGGTAAAAATTGTTTTTTTCTTCAAAACTCTCGCAATTTTTGAGATATTCAGCCCAAATTTGGAGTACAAGCTATTTTTTACAGCCTCCATCATTACACATCCTAGATTTTAACTGAAATTCACAAGGTGTTTTATTTTCTGAGGCCATGTCTTCTTTGGCCCTTTCAAACTTTTTTGCAGTACGCCACTGATCATCGTACAATCAATTTTCGTTATCTACGTTCAATTTAGAAACTTTTTTGATACTTGTAATTTTTTCGTATCTCCGAAAGTTCTCGAGCAAAAAATTATTAAACGATTGTATGCATTCGCTGAATTGAAAGCACTTCTAATTAAAAAAATGACAAGTAGGCTTTGGTTTTTTCATTTATTCATTTATTTTCACAAGTGTTAAAGTTGAACCAGTGTCTGCTCGAATTGTTTATTTAATTAACGATTAGTTTTGAGACTTTTGAAGTTATTGCTGTAAGAAAAATTGGCTAATTCTACTAACGCCGAATTGGCATTACATGTACGGTCTGGCTGACGGAAACACAACAGAGCTAGGCGATTATATGAATTACCCTTTATAAATCGAGTGACACCAGACAGGCGAACATTTTCAAATATCCAAAGAAGGTTGAGGGAAACTGGTACTTTTACTGCAAATAATCTACTCAAACTATGAGAACTCCAGATATATAGGAAGCAGTTATGAATTGGGTTGATTTGAATCCTCATGTGAGTACAAGAAAAATTGAAAATCAATTGAATATTTCACATGTTCTAGTTTGGAGGATTCTCGAAACTCAACTTCCTCGAGATTTTCCTTGAAGACTGAATTTCTGCCGATGGTTTTCAGATAAAATTAGAGAAAATGCTAATTTTGATAGTGAAATAATGTTCACAAACGAAGCTAATCTTTCGAGAACTGCTATATCAAATTTTCACAATAATCTTTATTGGGCTGAGGAAGACCCTCATTTGATTGAAGAATCTCTTCATCAAGAACAAAATTCTCACTAAATGTCTGGGTCAGAATAATTGGAAATTATTTGATTGGGCCATTTTTTTAAATAATAATAATGTGGTCCATGCATGACGGGGCACCAGCACATTTCAGTGGAGAAGATAGGGAATTCTTGAATAATACATTCAACAACCAATAATAGGTCGGGGTGGGCCAGAACCATGGCCTCCTCAGTCCACAGACTTAAATAAATTTATACTTTTTCTTATGGGGATATCTTAAAAATTTAGTTTATACCACTCCAGTGAACACTGTAGAAGAATTGAGAAATCGAATAATAACCTCTTGTGACACGATAAGAAATACCCCGGGAATATGTCAAAGTGTGCGTGATAATATGCGAAAAAGGACAGAGGCCTGTATCCTTGCAAGTGGAGGACACTTCCAGAAATTTATTCAGTTTTTAATTGTTCTTTTTTCAGTTTGATATTGAATAAGTATGAGTTGAGTCTCAGAAGACGAGCTATCAAATTAAATCCAAATTTTGGGCAGACCTATCGAGTATTTATATTATTTTTTCTTTATTTAGCGAATAACATACAATTCGAATAATTCAAATTCAATAATTTTTTTACTTGAAACGGTTGGAGATACGAAAAATTACAAGTGTCAAAAAAGTTTCCAAACTGAACGGAGATGACGAAAATTTATTGTACGCTGATCAGTGGCGTACTGCAAAAAAGTTTGAAAGGGCCAAAGAAGACGGAAAAGGAAACACCTTGTGAATTTCAGTTAAAATCTAGGACGTGTAATGATGGAGGCTATAAAAGATAGCTTGTATTCCAAATTTGAGCTGAATATCTCAAAAACTGCAGGAGTTTTGAAGAAAAATTTATTTTTTATGGAAACTTTAACACCCTGTATCTCCTCAACGAAGCTTTTGCGGACCTATGTTTATATGAACTTTTTTTCTTAAAATTGCTCGTAGATTTACCCTAAAGTTGTGACATTCTATTATGTAACACCCTGTATAACAGAAAGGTGTTATCATTCTAAGATGTAACAATCATTCGGAAACTGTCACTATAGTTTCGAAAATAATTACAAGAAACCAATAGATGGCGCACCCTTCGGAGTTAAGCGACCACTTATTGTAGTTGCTGGCTTACGTGTACAAAGAATGAGATCGTGAGATTGGAAGAAAATACACATCAACCAGTATTCGAAATAGAATCTCTAGGTCACAGACAATTGAATTTCTCTGTCTACCGTTGTTTAACTATTAAACGTTGACCTACGGCTTGGGCAATGCTCGTATTTTACCAGAACAGAAATAAAAAGCGACGTTGTGGGCGGGGGAGATGTCGCTAACTGGCAAAGCGTGTACTTTTGTTGAGAAATCTACGTACGTGGATATGTATTTAAAAATACATCAAAACGATCATTTCACGTCATTTCTAATTCTGGGAGGTTCTTATTTACGCAAATTAGATAGGAACGGATTAGATTAATTGTATTAAATAGAAATTTCACAACGCTACATCCAGAATTGCGAAATACGAAAAATGAGAATGATTACTGCTCTAAATTTTTTCTTGTTTTAATGGTTCTTTGGGGAGGTTACATGATGAGATCTATGGAAAAGTGATCCCATCAAAAAAAAACAAATGTAAAAAAGTCTTGCAACGCAGAGATCTTATACAAAAGCCAGTTAGTTTCAGTTTGCATTTATGGGCCCATTGACAGCTTTGTCATAAAAGATAAAAGTTGATAGACTTTAATTCATAAATAGGTACATACAAAATTGATTAGGGTGCAAACAACAGGTAAAAAACGAATTATGTTACAAACAGTTTTTATTTAAAGAAATCAAATATAAACGAATGAGCCGGGCCATACCAGTCGTTCAGAAGATTACCTCTATAGGGAGTTTGTTGGAGTCTGAAATTTTCAATGGATTCTAAGAAATCTAACTCTGTCCTATAGGTATTCTGTGAATAATTCGAAGTTAATCTATGGGTGGAAAATGATGGCCTTTTTCGATACGATGTGGAGTGAAGGTAGATTCGTTAGTTCTCTGGTTACTGTAATCTGATTGATGCTCTTTGTATCTCGTTTTGAATAAACGTCTTCAAAATCCATACAGTACATTTTGTAACTTCTAGTATTGTCAAATCTATCGGTTTCAACTTTACTACTGAAAATTTCTTGTGATAGTTTCATGTGGTTTTTGAAAGCTACTTTTTTATGATGTTTTGAAATGACATTTGCAATCTTTTCGCTTATAGGGCCAAAATATCTTAATGAAATTCATCTATGTATATTAGTTGATTCTATACGTGGTAAATATCATAATATACTATTTGTGTTCATTTCTTTCTAATTATGGCAGAGAGTAAACCCTATGAAACGCAGCGTATTTATGAGATTTTGGGTATGTTGAGTCATAAGAGATGCGAATATCAGTGAAAAATCTCATTAATACGCTGCGTTGAATTCAATGGTTCATAAGGCTTTCTCTTCGCCATTATCCGACGAATATATGTCTAGGGAAGTTCCAACTATGAAAAAAATTGCTTAAAATAATGGTTATTGTTATTAACAATCACAATTAGCATATCATAATATTTACCCACGTATACAGGGTGTTACATAATAGTATGTCACAACTTGAGGGGATAAATCTACGTGCAATTTCAAGAAAAAAAGTTCATATAAACATAAGTCCGCAAAAGCTTCGTTAAGGAGCTACAGGGTGTTGAAATTTCCGGTAAAAATTGGTTTTTTCTTCAAAACTTCTGCAGTTTTTGTGATATTCAGCCCAAATTCGAATTCAAGCTATTTTTTCAGCCTCCATCATTCAGGTCCTAAATTTTAACTAAAATCTACAAGGTGTTTTCTTTTACGGAGCCATGTCTTCTTTTGCGCTTTCAAACTTTTTTTCAATACTCCACTGAACAGCGAACAATCAATTTTCGTCACCTTCGTTGAATTTAGAAACTTTTTTGACACCTGTAATTTTTTCGTATCTCCGACCGTTCTCGCGCAAAAAATTATTAATCGATTGTATGCATTCGCAGAATTCAAAGCACTTCTAATTAAAAAAATAACAAGTAGGCTTTGGTTTTTTCATTTATTCATTTATTTTCACAAGTCTTAAAGTTGAACCAGTGTCTGCTGGAATTTTTTATTTAATTAACGATTAGTTTTGAGACTTTGAAAGCACTTCTAATTGAAAAAATGACTAGTACACTTTGATATTTTTCATTTATTTATTCATTCATTTTGACAGTTGCTAAAGTTGAACCAGTGTCTGCTCGAATTGTTTATTAACTTATTTGTTTTAAGACTTTTGAAGTTATTGCTGTAAGGAAAAATGGCTAATTTTACTAACGCCGAATTGGGTGATATCCATTACATCTAGCTGACGGAAACACAACAGAAGCTAGGCGATTATATTGGGTGCGCTTTCCAAATCGAGTAACACCAGACACGCGAACATTTTCAAATCTCCACAGAATGTTGGAGGAAACTGGTACTTTTACTGCAAATAATCATTTAAAAGGTGCAAATCAAACTATGGGATATTGAGGAAGCCGTTTTGAATTGTATTGATTCGAATCCTCATGTGAGTACAAGAAAAATTGGAAATCAGTTGAATACTTCACATGTTCTAGTTTGGAGGATTCTCCACGATTTTTCATTGTACCCGTTTCATATTCAACTCTACTTCCTCGAGATTTTCCTTCAAGACTGAATTTCTGCCCATGGTTCTTAGATAAAATTAGAGAAAATGCTCATTTTGATAGTGAAATAATGTTCACAGACGTAGCTAACTTTTCGAGAACTGCTATCACAAATTTTCACAATCATTATTGGGCTGAGGAAAACCCCCATTTGATTGAAGAATCTCATCATCAAGAACAATTCTCACTAAATGTCTGGGTCAGAATAATTGGAAATTATTTGATTGGGCAATTTTTTTGCCTAACAGACTAAACGGTCCCGCTTATCGGCAGTTTCTTGAGGAGGAGTTACTTTTACTGCTCAAGGATGTGGCACTTTTGGTGAGAAACATAATATGGACATATGGACCTCGTGTGACACGATAAGAAATACTCCGGGAATATTTCAAAGAGTGCGTGATAATATGCGAAGAAGAACAGTGGCCTGTATTCTTGCAGGTGGAGGTCACTTCCAGCAATTTATTTAGTTTTTAATTGTTATTCCATTTAGTTTGATATTGAATGAGTATAAGCTAAGTCTCAGAAGACGAGCTATCGAAATAAAAGCAAATTTTGGGCATACTTATCGAGTATTTCTATTATTTTTTTTTACCAAGCGAATAACATACAATTCAAATAATTCGATTTTTTCACTCGAAAACGGTTGGGGATACGAAAAAATTACACGTGTCAATAAAGTTTCTAAATTGAACAAAGATGACGAAAATTGATTGTACGCTGTTCAATGGCGTAATGCAAAAAAGGTTGAGAAGGCGAAAGAAGACATAGCTTCGGAAAAGAAAACACCTTGTGAATTTCGGTTAAAATCTAGAACGTGTAATGATGGAGGCTGTTAAAAATAGCTTGTATTCCAAATTTGGGCTGAAAGTCTCAAAAACTGCAGGATTTTTGAAGAAAAAACTAATTTTATCTGGAAATTTCAATACCCTGTAGCTCCGTAACGAAGCTTTTGCGGACCTATGTTTATATAAACTTTTTTCCTCAAAATTGCACCCCTTCAAATTGTGACATACTATTATGTAACACCTTGTAGAATAAACTCTTCTTCTTCTTTTCTCAGCTTGTTGTCATCCACTCCTGTATATAGGCCCCCTCCAAATCTTGCCATGCTCGTCTATCTTGCGCCATGTTCACCCAGTCGCTGCCACCTACGGTTCTGATGTCGTCCGCCCAAGGTTTTTGCGGTCTTCCTCGGCCACGCGTCGTTTAGCGAGGTCTCCATTTCAGGATTTTCTTTGACCATCTCTCCTCGCCCTGTCTCGCCAGGTGGCCTGTCCATCTCCATTAAAGTGTTGTAATTTTCTCCATGATGTCAGTGACCTTTGTTGTCGTTCTTATAGTGGTATTTCGAACGAAGCGAGATCTTAGCATGCATCTTTCCATGGCTCTTTGGGTGACGGTGAGTCGATTAGCTGACGCTTTTGTTAGGCACACAATTTCTAGACCGTATGTCATGACAGGAAGAACGCAAGTGTCGAAAACTTTATTCTTCTGGTTTATGGGTACTTTTCGGTCTTTAAATACATAGCCTAACTTTCCAAATGCGGCCCAGCTGAGTCCCACTCGTCTCGTCACTTCTGCTCCTTGATTTGCTGTTCCAAGTCTGAGTTAGTCATAATCTACAAATGCATATTTGTTTTTATTTTCAAGTAATTGTCCCTGAAGTTCGATGTTTACTGTTTCTGGGCTCATAACTTGCGTCTTCTTGGATTTAACCTTGAAACCGACCTAAAGAGATTCTTCATTCAGCTCTTCAAGTATTTTTTCTAATTCACTTGGGCTCTTTCCGATCAGCACCACGTCGTCAGCAGAGCGGAGGTGGTTTAAGTATTGGCCGTTGATGTTTATGCCCACTTCGTCCCAGTTGAGCTTTTTGAATATGTCCTCTAAGGCCAAGATGAAAAGCTTTGGAGAAATTGTGTCTCCTTGTCTTACCCCTCTATGAATAGGTATTTTTTCGGTGATTAGATTTTCATCGATCTCAACATGCATTGTTGCTTTTAGGTGAATATTCTTAAGTAGTGTTGGGTATCTGTGGTGTACTCTTGTATTGTCAAGAGAATTGAGGAATGCCCAGGTTTCAATGGAATCAAACGCCTTGTCATAATCTACAAATGCCAAGTACATTATACTCAGTACATATTCAATGAGATGATGCATAGTTTGAAGGTGATCAGTCGTGCCAAATTCTTTTCTGAATCCTGCCTGTTCCACAGGTTGGTAGAAGTCTAGCTTTTTGCTGAGTCGGCTTGTGATGATTCTGGTTAAAAGTTTGTATAAATTTGACAGTAGACTTATTGGTCTATAATTCTCCAGGCTCGTTAAGTCTCCTTTTTTTATGCATGATTCTAACCTCTGCATCCTGCCGAGCATCAGGTATTTCTTCTTCGCAAATGCACTTATTTAAAAGGGTTAGTATAGATTTGTCCAGCTCAATTCCTCCTAGCTTTAACATCTCGCTTGTGATGCAGTCTTCTTCAGGCGCTTTATTGTTTTTCATCTTCTCTAGTGTCGCTCTCAACTCGTCTCGGTCAATCTCTGGAACTTCTTCCGATTCCACGTTTAGAATGGTTCGGTTTCCGACTCCGCTTGGATTTGGCTTTGTGGATCGGTATAGATTCTCGTAGAAAATTGCCACCACAGCAGCTAGTTGCGCTTTATTCGTCACCATCCGTCCGTTTTTATTTTTCATTTTTGTGATGACCCGCCTTCCTCCATCTAATTTCGTTCGCAGCGCTTTCATTGAGTAGTTTTTCCCTATTACGTAATTCATGAGCTTTGTGTTGTAGTTTCTAACGTCTTTTCGGATTTCTTTCTTAATAGTTTTGCTAAGGTTATTGTATTCAGCAGTGCCCTTGGCCATTTTCCACTAATACCGACAAAAACATTTCATTAACATAATTTCAAAACCCACATGAAACTCTACCAAGAATTTTGTAATAGTGAAGATAAAACTGATAGATTTGACAATATTGTAGTTTACAACTTGTCCTGTATGGGTGGTGAAGGCGTTTATATATGTAAGACTGGTCGTTCATTCAAAAGAAGATACAAAGAGCATCAATCAGATTACAGTAACCAGATAATCGACGAATCAATTCTCGCTTCCCATTGTATCAAAACTGCCCGTCATTTTTCGCCCAAAGATCAATTTTAAACTATTCACAGAATACCTAAAGGATGAAAGCTAGACTTCTTAGAATCCATCGAAATTTTTAAACTCCAACAAACTCCCATAGAGATAATGATCTGAACGACCCGTATGGCCCGGATTATTCGTCTATATTTGATATCTTTGAATAATACATGCCTTTAACATAATTCGTATATTACCTCTTGTTTGCACTTTGCAATTAACCTGTTGAGATAGAAGGTTGTTGAAAAGTACTCCTCCGATCTTTTTTGGATTTCTCCTGATGGTGCACCACCTACAACACGCGAAAACCCATTTTTGTTGTCTGTAGAGGGGTGCTAAAACTACTAATAATGTTTTCCTTTCGATCAACCCAATGAGTTTATTGAGGAAAAAAAGGATATCGCGAGTGGAACCATAACACTAGTTTGACAACTCACCGCAACGCTACACACTGTGTCAGCTAGGAACCAGTCTATCAAAAGACCAACGCTCCTCATTCCTATTTGATTGTCAACCAGGCTTACACAAAATTAAATTTTCGAGATTATCGCAATGTGTAGACACATTGAAGAATTTTTATTCAAGGAACAATATTCAACCTTCCATAAAATGTTGAATATCCCTCCTTGAAGGAGCTGGTTTTCCGATCCACATTTCACAATCACCGTCAACCGGGGCCACACTTGTGTGTGGCCTGATTGATATCCAGATAGGAATGGGGAGAGTTGGTCTTTAGCGGTGAATTGTCGAACTGGTGTGACTGCTTGAAGTTTTCCTGTTTATCTACCCTTTGTTATCACGGTTCCCCGGTGGCAATGGTGAAGTGGCCTCTGTCTCGATTCGTTAGAGGGTGCAGTAACATTTACATGTTTACTATCGCTCCAACGAATTGAGATGAGTAGGTGGCAGTGTAGCCTGATGTTGTTAATGGGTATGCAATGCTGACGAGGTCAAATGAGATCAAAATTGCAGTCCATTGCTCCTATTCATGACATATGACCTAGCTGTACCACTACTGTGTGGCCCCGGTTGACAGTGATTATGAAGGGTGGATCGGAAAACCAGCTCTTTCAAGGAGGGATATTTAACATTTTACGGAAAGTTGAATATTGTTCCTTGAATGAAAATTCTTCAATGTGTCTACACATTGCGATAATCTCTCAAATAATAATTTTTAGAGATTTTCTGTATGCCTGGTTGACGACCAGATAGGAATGAGGAGCGTTGGTCTTTTGACAGACCGCTTCCTTGCTGACACGGTATGTAGCGTTGCGGTGAACTGTCTAACTGGTGCGACTTCTTAAAATTCTCCGGTTTATCTACCCTTTTTTATCACGGTTTCCCGGCAGCAATGGTGTAGAGGCCTCTGTCTCGATTCGTTAAAGGGCGCAGTAACATTTACATGTTTTCTAGCGCTTCAACGAATAGAGATGAGTAGGTGGCAGTGTATTCTAATGTTGTGAATGGATATGCAAAGATGACGGAGTCAAATGAGACCAAAATTGCAGTTCATTACTCCTATTCATGACATCTGACCGTGTTGTACCACTGCTGTGCAGCCCTGATTGACGGTGATTATGAAGGGTGGATCGGAAAACAAGGAAGGATATTTAACATGGAAGGTTGAATATTGTTCCTTGAATAAAAATTCTTAACAGGGTGTACCCTTTATGTGGAGCATGTGGAACCGACATCTTGCCCTCAGAAACTCAAAAACCATTATAGGGAAAAAGATCGTGCGGCACTTCTCAGAGCAGATCTTCAAATTCTTTGATTTTTAAAAAGTTAAATTAGTAAACAGAGTATTCCGTTCTGGCTCAAGTTATTTTTCCCTAAACTCGAAATACTTCTAAACGCTGATAGGAATTTCCATATGTGAATTTGGAGTTTGTGAGGGCAACTTCATCCCTAGATGATTCATGTGATTTTAAAGCCACATGGTTCAAGCATCAGTTTGGCAACACTATGTCGAGTTGCACATCGTCAGAAAGCCTATTCAATTCTCTGAAAGATTATTGTTACTTTAGGTTAGCACTTCATTACAGAGTGTCCATATTGTTGTTTCTTGAAAATGGTTATATCAGTTCTGGTGAAATAATGGGTATAAAAGGAAGTAAGGAAATATTCTACCCGTGGACTGTTTGCCAGCCTGACCACTGCGACCCAGTTGACAGGGTCTTGACCAGCGTTCAAGTAGCTGCTTTGCTGTGCTGTTGCTTGTTCGGATTACTGAAATACTCGGAATATCGAGGTAATTGAAATAAAATAGTAAAGAAAAGACAGGGCTGAAAAACGTGAAATATTTATCGAAAAACGTAAAATAATCATTGAAAAACTCAAAATTATTGTGATTCTCAGAAAAACAGGAAAATATAACTACATATTCTTAAGAAAGTGATACATTTCACAGATAATTTTTTAGGTTCTTAAGAAGTCTTCTATCGTTTTCTGTTTTAACGAACGAAGATGAGAATTTGCAGCTTCCTCACTCAATTTATTCAATGAAAATATTTGTTGCTGAGGGATATCATTTTCTGTGCACCATTCCATACATTTGTTTAAACACTAGAGAGCTTCTTCATGTTTCACTGAATTCATGTTGACATCGCCTTCTTCAAGTTGCACATCGTCAGAAAGCCTATTCAATTCTCTGAAAGATTATTGTTACTTTAGGTTAGCATTTCATTACAGAGTGTCCATATAGTTGTTTCTTGAAAATGGTAATATCAGTTCTGGTGAAATAATGGGTCTAAAAGGAAGTAAGGGAACGTTCTACCCGTGGACTGTTTGCCAGCCTGACCACTGCGACCCAGTTGACAGGGTCTTGACTAGCGTAGAAGAAGCTGCTTTACTGTGCTGCTGCTTGATCTGGATTGCCTGCAGTCTGAGGGCTACTTCCTGGGTACCTGTCTATCAGCCTAACATACATTCGGTCAAAAAAAAGCCAGGAATTGGTCAATGAAACACAAAATATTTATTCTTCGTCCAAATTCATTTTATCGCCTTCAAAGTAGGCACCTTCCGAAGTGAATCATTTACGCCAAGGAATAATTAAGTCATCATAGCATTTGTCGAATGCTTTTTCGGGAATCGATTTTAGTTCTCGCCGCGAATTTTCTTTTATGTTCTTTCTACAATTCTGGCCTTTTTCGACGAATTTGCGCTCTCAAACGCTGCATAACGCTAAGGTAATATTCTTTATTTACTGTCTGACATTTTGGCAAGAATTCTGAGTTCACAATAACGCGATAATCAAAGAAACAGTTAACATTACCTTGGATTTTGATCGACGCAGTTTTTTCGATCTAGATTCAGTAGGAAGGGGCCATTCCGAAGCTTGTTGACTGGTATGCATGTCAAACTCATAGTCCGATGTCTCATCACCAGTTACAATGCATTCCATGAATGTTGGGTCGGTTTTTTGACGGTTCAGTAAGAAGGCGCCATTCCGAAGCTTGTTGACTCTTTCTAGCATGTATTCAACGACCTTCACGTGATTCAGTTTTTGAAGAGAACTCGGGTATTTTGTAACTAGTCATGCATTTCATACCCAAGCAATCGTTTAAAATGGTACGAATTGTTTCGTGAAACACAGAAATCTCATTGCCAATCCCTCTCAAATTTAAATGACGATTTTCTGTTATCATTGTCTCCACTTTATCGATGTTAACTTTAGTTGAAGATGTTGATAGCTGACCAGAGTGAAACAACTCTGCCACCACATCTAGGTCGCTGTTGAATCACTCATATGCACGTGTTTTTAAAGAAGTCGATTCACCGTGAACCTGCTCTAACGTTTTCAGCTTTTCGGCACACGAAATTCCATCTGCAAAACAAAATTTGAGGCAAATTCTTTGTTCGATATTTTCATCCATTGTTAAAGTCAAAAACACACTTGTGAGAGCTGATAAAATCGAGTACTGTAAACAAACTAAACGATAGTTTGCGTTGAAACTCTGCGTCAGTATAGAAAACAGTTTTGCCAACATAGCCACAACAAACTCAGATAATTGATTCAAGCAGATTTTGTGGATAATGAATTCCCGGTACTTTCTTGACAGAATGTACAATTGAGTTAGATTCCGGTAGGGTTTGTACTATATCTCCTTTAGGGCATCTAAGAAGGCTTCGTCTATAAAAAGTACCAGCGTAATTATCATTTGTCATATTTTCAAAACGACTGTCAACATTTTTTCGCAAATTTTTTCTTTAAATTGAACAAGAACCACGAAGAAATGATATATGGGAGATGTCAACCCAAATTATTGGGTTCATAATGATTCTAGAACATCTATAGATCATAATCGGCATCACTTAGAAGACCGAACCTAGGCATCGGGGCTCTCTCGGCAAACAGAGAGGGAATTGTTTTGTTGTGTTTGAATATTGATGGGATTTTGCGAGATTATACTTCAAAATTGGCAAGAACAAGGAAGTGATTATGTTTCAGGAGACTCACACTGCGACGAAAGAACATCTCCGTGAAAGAGGAAATATTGCAGGTTATGTGCTTTTTGATTATCTCTTTAGTCCTTTTTATGACCTTGCTTGCTGTGTAAAATCTTTTCTTAAATTCGAGTGTGTTTTGACATATAAGAGTCAGGTATGATTGTTGAAATATTTTTCTGCTGGTTTTCTTTTTCCATTGTTACAGATTCCTGTCCAAAAACCCCATTCCTTGCACCCTTGTCTTCGTCTGGAAATCATGGAGTGCAAGATGAGAATTGAAGCTGCTAAGCAGAAAAATCTTTGATACTCTATATGTACACACGACACTTACGCAACATAAACAGACAAGCTATTACTAGTGCAATAGCGACAGGGAAACGAGTTTTTTCCTCAGGTTTTTTCACTCGTTTATTGAATCATACGCAAGATAGTGTGGTTCCTCTGTTACATTTTCCTGAGCTCACACATGTGTTTTTGTGACACACAGCAAAATTATAGATATAAGCATTTATTGTAAAAACAATTATTCGATTTTTGTAAATCCTCTCTTGTCAAAAGAATATATATATATATATATATATATATATATATATATATATATATATATATATATATATATATATATATATATATATATATATATATATATATATATATATATATATATATATATATATATATATATATATATATATATATATATATATATATATATATATATATATATATATATATATATATATATATATATCAGCGTAAACGCTGTGGGTTTCCGTTTTCTGTCTATAGTCTGCCATTTCTGTTCTTTGCATCACGTTCTGTATTTTCAAATATGGCAAAATTTCTTTAGGTTCTGCAGTACCGGCTGGAGCTTCGAGCAACCACCCAACCACTTTGGTTGTTTTCATAACCTCCCTGACAGAATCAGTCTTGAGGCCTGCCTCAAGACTGCTCCTGTCTTCCTTTATGAATGACAATCGAATATAATTTTCTCTTTATTTCTGATAATGGGATCAAACTCGAAACATATTCTCATTCATTATAATATTGCTCGAATGTTTTTTCAACAATTGTTCAATTATTCATCGTAATAGTTTTGTTTCGTGCTTTTCAGAATTCTACTTTATGAAGAATAACCAGCATACACAATCCTGTGGTTACTTTTATTTCGAACATCTGTAGTATGACTTTTTATAGATAATTTTTACAGAATTCTGCGAATTTCATATTTTATGCTCATGCTGAAAGAGATGATAAAAATGAAGGTCACGAATTTCAGGAATTTCTTCTCTTGTTTAGTCTCTTGCTTATATTTTAGGTCTTATGAACTTGATTTGCATAATGGATTTGAATAAACCTCGAACTCGATAACTCTCGTCGAAGTGTTATTCTCATCATCAAAATAACGTAGTTGTTTATCTGAAATTATCAGAACATTGACCGTTCTCCTTCAAAGTATGTACTTAGAGGATATATATTCACAAGTTTATTTTGTCGTAAATTATGATTTCATCACGAGAGTCAATACTCAAATAGATTTGCTGTAATTCTTATCGCAGATATCGAATGAACGATTCGTATTTGGTTTTTAAAATTATCACTATCTTCAAATAGAAATATTCTATTATTATCATCCTCTGTTTGTACATATGTTTTTATGTTATTGTTTACGCACGTCGTAGACTAGAACAGATGATTTCGATCCTATCACTAATTTAAATAGAAAATCTATTAACCCCTGTAAATAATGATCTCTTTTGGATAGTCTGGCTATTTACTTCTGCTTCGAAACGATTGGAATATTTTATAATAACTGTGCATAAAATTAGGAATATTGAAGTAGTTTTCAAAGACAATGATAGTTCCTATTTGTATAAGTATTTATGGTTAAAAATGTTGAGAATGTTCAACAATCTTAACTTGAAAATCAAGGATCTCTAATCCGATTCATATGGGACCAGGGCTTGTTCGGATTACTGAAATATTCGGATTATCGAGGTAATTGAAATGAAATAGTAAAGAAAAGACAGGGCTGAAAAACGTGAAATATTTATTGAAAAACGTAAAATATTCATTGAAAAACTCAAAATTATTGTGATTCACAGAAAAACAGGAAAATATAACTACATATTCTTAAGAAAGTGATACATTTCATAGATCATTTTTTAGGTTCTGAAGAAGTCTTCTATCGTTTTCTGTTTTAACGAACGAAGATGAGAATTTGCAGCTTCCTCTCTCAATTTATTCAATGATAATATTTGATGCTGAGGGATATTGTTTTCTGTGCACCATTCCAAACATTTGTTGAAACACAAGAGATCTTCTTTATGTTTCACTGAATTCATAGTAACATCGCCTGCTGCAAGTACTTCTGTATCCTCGTCACTTATTATTTTGTTGATTATTTCAGCTTCAGAGAGATAATTCTGATTATCTCCAACAACCCATTCTTCAATGTCTTCAGTTGTTAAATCTTGACCAGATACATTTGTTAGCACATCTGTCATCATGCGTAGATCGCGATTTTTCTCTTCTTTCTCTTGCAAAATTTTTTCTCTCAACCGTGAAAGAGGCAACAGGTCACCTGCGTCATAATCATCACCTTTTGTGAGCCATAAATTCTTCCATGATTTCTGAATTAACTTTTGGGACTCAGATATCGAGGCCCTTTCAAGAGAAAACACCACATGTTAGAGGTCCAATTGCTTCAGTAACTGCGAAAGGTTATTGTCTTCTTGTCCCACAATATTCAGTAGCAAAGATTTTCGATAATGCAATTTCACATTATGTATTACATGTTGATTCATTGGTTGTAATAATGGAGTACAATTAGGAGGTAGAAACATGACCTGAATATTTCGGTCCTCACTGATTAATTCCTCTTCTATTGGATGTCCAGGAGCATTATCTGATAAAAGCAGAGCTTTTTGTGGCAATTTCAGCTCGTTCATTTTATTTTTAACATCAGGAATAAATTGTTCGTGGAACCATTCATAAAAAAGTTCTCTAGTTACCCACCCTTTTCTTTGACCCTTATAATAAACAAGCAAATTGGAGAAGTTCTTGAATGCTCGGGGTTTGTTGTTCTGATGACCAACAATTTCATTTTATGAGATAGTGATGCATTAGAGCATGGCATGAATGTAATACGGTCCTTACTCCATAATTCAGAAACACTTTTTCCATTTACTAATGCTTTCAAATTTTCGCATTTCTGCTGCAATGTTAACGTTTCATGTCGAAGCGACATGATTGGTACGAATATCAGGCTCTGAATGTGAGAAGAGAATCTAATCTGCACAACTTTGGGACTCTTATATTTTCTCTTTGAACAGTACTTTTGACTTGATTTGTGTTACTGAATCCTGGCTCAACCATAATGTTGTCAGCTCAGAATTTATTTGCGATAAATACAACATCTTTCGTCGCGATAGGAGCGATTCCTATAGTGTTGAGGGTGAAGGTGGTGGTGTATTCGTAGCTGTCAACAGAAAAATTAAGGCTGATGGTGTATCACTAAGAAATATGTCATTAGTGGAGGATGTATGGGTGAAAGTGTCAATTACAGCAAATAGGAAACTATTCTTGGGTGTTTGTTACTTCCATCAGATATAAAAAGTGAAGATTTTGTCGCTTTTTTGACAGTAATACATCTCTCATGGAGTCGCACCCCAATGATATCTTCATGATAGTTGGGGATTTCAATTTCGGATCATTTTCATGGTCTTCTGATGGCAGTGAGTGCGGCTTCATCAATGATATTGTTCGCGGTGATGCGTATTTCTCGTTCAGGGATTTTTCTTCTTATAATTCCCTTAATCAGTTCAATGGTATCACCAATCATTATAATAAAATCTTGAATTTGATTTTGTCGAATTCTACTGATGTGTCTTCTGTTCGATGTTGTACGCCTTTCGTTCCACAAGATCGGCACCATCCCGCCTTAGAAGTGTATGCAAAATTTTCTTTGGATAAAATTCCTAGCAAATCTAGATTGATGTACAAAATTTTCAATGCGGACTATGTAGCGATGAATTCGGTACTGTCAAGTTTGATTTGGAAACTTTGTTATGTTCTACCGATGTGAATGAATGTGTTGATTCATTTTATTCTGCTTTGAATATAGTTATTGATAAGTATGTACCTCATAGATCTGTTAAGTGTGATAAATTCCCTTCGTGGTTTGTTAAAGACACTATTAAATGCATTAACAATAAAACTAACTTACATCAAAGATTTAAAAAATTCAAAGACCGTTTTCTGTATGAAAATTTTTGCGTTTTGCGTAGATAATGTAAATCTTAATTGAAAGAGATCATAAGAAACATATTGCTTCTGTAGAGGGCGGAATTGTGAAAAATCCTGAGCTCTTTCGGTTTTATGTGGGCGTGTTGAGAAATAGCCAGAGGATGCCTCAATTCATATGTCATGGTAAAAAAAATCTTAGAAAATAGTTCGGCTATATCTAATGCTTTTTCTGAGTACTTTTCTGGTGTTTATGAAGATCCGCATAAACCTGTTCTTTAGCAAAGTAGATATAAATCTCCTTCATCGATTACATTTAACACGATAGATCTGAAGGATGTGAAAGCTAAAATCGAGGGACTGAATGTCACGAAGGGTCCAGGTCCGGATTCCATCGCACCAATTTTTATAAAATCATGTTCCGCTAGTTTGGCGACTCCACTTCAAATTATTTTCAACAAATCTTTAGTACAAGCTGTCTTTCCAGATAAGTGGAAGGCGGCAAAGATCGTACCTATTTTCGAAAGTAAGAAAAATGAAGTAAGTAATTACCGACCTGTTTCTATTCTAAGTTATTTCAGTAAAATTTTTGAAGCAATAGTAACTGATAAATTTTTTCATTCATCCGGTTCCAAGTTGAGTCAATCTCAACATGGGTTTTTCAAAGTTAGGTCGGTGTTAATTAATTGTACTCCTTACGTTCATTTCATAAGTAGTAGTTTTGATTATGGTATTCAAGTTGATGCCGTCTACACAGACATGGCTTAAGCCTTTGATAAGGTACATGCAAGTTTGTTGTGGGTTCTAGAGGACTTTGGTGTGGTGGTGTCCTCACTGAAATGGATAGAATCGTATCTGTCGGATAGACTGCAGTTTGTTGCACTTATTCCGGTTTAATTCGTGTCACCTCTGGTGTTCCTCAAGGGTCACATCTGGGTCCCCTTTTATTTTCAATTTACATTAATGATATTTTGGAATGTTTTCTTTATACAAAACATGATTTATATGTCGACCATCTTAGAGAGTACAGTGCTATTCGGTTCTATGATGGTATTTTGCGGTTTCAGAGTGATCTTGACAGACTTTTCTGTTTTTGTCAGAGTAGGTATTTCCAATTAAATATTGATAAGTGTAAGCATATAAGGTTTACGAAGAATGTCAAAGTCTTCGATGCTATTTTTTCTGTTGGCGGGCTTGTAATTGGGAGGGTAAACCAAATTAAGGTTCTTGGTATATATCTTGATTCTAAGTTGTCCTTTGAGTATCATATTGATCATATAGCTTTCAAAATGTTGGGTTTCGTTCTAAGAATTACTAAAAGTTTCAGTGATCCAAGGCCTTTAAAGATGCTTTATTTCTCGTTGGTGAGAAGTAATTTGGAATATGCTGTACCTGTTTGGTCTCTTCACTATTACAAGTATATTGACAGAATTGAACGAGTCCAGAGAAAGTTTGTCAAAAGTTTCAACTTTAGATTTTTCAGTCCTAACTATGATTATCAATAAAGTTTGCGTCATCACAAAATTTTAAGACTGGAGCAGGAGAGAGTATTTCTTTATCGAATTTTAAATCATTTTTTAGTTTTCCGCTTGTTAATTATCTCACTTTCAATGTTCCCGTGTATCCTAGTCGTCGAAATGCACTCTTCTATATTCCGAAGGCCCGTACTAGTTTATGTTTTCATTCTCATTTCTTGCAAATTATGCGTCTGTACAACTGGAATATTGCCAGTATAGATATTTTTCATGAACCTCTTTCTTTTTCAAAAATAATGTTATTGTAGTAGTTTTAGTTTTCATGATATTTCGCTTGATTCTATAATCTTTAGTGAGTCTTTTTTTTCTCTCCTGAATTTTTATAATATAAGTTATAATTTTCATTTCGTATGACAGTTTCACTTCTGTTTATTTTTCTGTTATCATTTTTTGTGAACCCCGGCAATTGGTCTATCCTGTAGGGGTTCCTATGTTTTGTAACAATAAACTCATAAATAAAAAAAATTAATAAACTGAAGCGAGTATTCAGACAAGATATTACAATTTCGGACACTTTCAATCGATGAAATTATTGATGGCTTTCGGATTATAGAAGTGAAAAATAAATTGTGCGGATTATAGAGGTGGGTGATTTCAAAGTTTCGTTGTCCGGATTAGTGGATATGCGGATTAGAGTGTGTTCGGATTAGAGAGGTTGTACTGTAAAACAAAAATAAGTCTAAACGAATAATAACGCCACATAACGGCAATTGTGACGATCGAGTCATGGTTATGGATATATTAAATTAGCCTAACTTTTAATGACGATTTCAAATCCGTGATTAAAACTTATGTCAGCTCTAGTTTAGAAAGTGTGTAACAATGAGACACAATTTCTTCATTTATCATTCCTAAATTGAAAAAACCGTCCTCTGTAAGATTTTCTGGCAGATGTTGTAGCCAGTGAGCTATTCTGAATGCTCCATAATAGTCGGCCATCATCTGTGCGTTCCAGCAGCCTTGTTACCATTCCTCTGTAGTCCGAAGGTCCTGGTGAAATCGCTCGCCATGTTCTTCACTTAGATCCCCAATACCCGCAGGAAAATAGTCTAGGTGGTTGTGGAGAAAGTGTAACTTGATGCTCATGCTTCATCCAAGCATTTGAAAGTGACTCATTAGTTGATCAACGTCTTGAGAATAGTCAGAACTTTTCTTATTTTGGGGATACTTTGTGTAAACACTTTGTTTGCTCAAAAGAAAGTTAACCAATTTTAAATCAACACATATGAGTCAGTTGTTTTCTGTATACTTAATTTTGGCCAAAACAAAAGCGATAGATGCATATTAATGATTTTCTTGAGCAGAATGTGAAATCGGCAACAACCCTAATTTATTCCCGTTGTAAAACAGAACACATTTTAAACGCCGTTTTGACGAATCTATGAACACTCTATTGAAAATTGCAGGGCAAACTTCATAGAATTATAATGGACGTTATTTGTAGTGATCAACGATAAATTAAGACATATAAGGTACCTACCGGCTTATTCTTTTCAGTGTTACGTTTCGAGTCTTTTTCACGGAGAATGAATAGGTATGGAAGACGAAAATCGAGTGAATAGAGACGTAATACAGGCCTATGTTCAATATAATACAAATGTTGCTCGAGAATTTCGACTCTATCTGGAACGATTTCGAGATAGAACTGAACCAGAGTTCCAGACTCGAAAGAAATGTATGCATTCAAAAAACCGAAAACTGTAATGGAGAGAAATAATGAATAATCGGAATAGAATGTCTTGTTGGATGTAGAAGTGAACCCAAAAACATCTAATCGGTATAAATAAAAGCCATATGTTTTCGAAAAATTCGAGCTCATCAAGAACATGATAATGTAAAATTTTTTTTTACTATTTTTACTTAATAGTCAATTAGATCTAAATCCTTCTCCTTTACTCAATTTTTTCAATTCATAAAGTAAGCAACTCCGATGGGTTTTCCAACATACCTCTTGTACCTATTGTAATATTAAGTAGGAAATAAGACTAATATATAAGGAATAACTCTGTTCATTAGTTTTTACCTATCTGATGAAGCCACAGTGTGGTGAAACCGGTTTTGTTAATATAGTGTTAGTTTTGTTAATATAGTGGAAATCTTAATATTTTCATTGAAAATATGTATATCGATTTTCATCAAGTAACGACCTCCTCAATCAAAAAAAAATAATGTAAGATGCCTGGAATTTTTTCAACTGATACATTTAGACTATTTTTTCCCTGAATCATCTTTTGGTCTGATGACTATACTTTCCACAACAATCGTTAATTCAATAGTAATAATTTTAGACTTCAGTGCCAACAGATTCCGCATAACATGTCCTGTCAGCCGTTTTCTACCCTCTGGGTATAGAAGTCCCTTTCACTCCTCCACAATTCCCTACTCTCTGCTACCTGGTACCAGTTTAGACCTGCAGTTCTTTTAGGATCATCACTCCACCTCATTCAAGGCCATCCTGTTCCTCTTTTCTGATCCCACGGCCTCCATCTTATCATTTTTCCACTCTAGTTTTCCGGGTGTCTAGCCACATGTCCAGCCTATTTCCATTTCAAGTTGGCAGACCCCCTCACCACGTCCCCTACACCAGTGATCTCTCTTATTCAATTGTTCATTTTACGATCACTCAATGTGATTCCTTAGATCTTTCTCTCTATCGCCTGTTGGTTTACTCTCAGTTTGTCGAGGATGGATTTCGTGAAGATCCACATTTCTGCGCCGTATGTTGTTACAGGTGAGCGGCACTGGTTGTAGACAGCAGCTTCTGATCTCCGCATAACATAATCAATAATTTCCAGCATAGTTTTGGTATCAATGTCTGATGCCCCATTTATTCGCATAGCTGTACAGGACCAGTTTTCAGGAAAGTTGAATCAGAATGCTTATAATGAAATTCTTATTGAAACCAAACAAGATTTCGTCGATAACCTTTCTCCAGAAGAACGAAGAAAAATCTACTTTCAACAAGATGGTGCTGCTCCTCGCAACGCAGCTTTAAAAGTAAACTGGCTGAACAATAATTTTGGTTATCAATGCATGATTTGTGGCTATGAAGTTACCTACACGATCAAGTTTACAGCCCCCCCCTAGAAAATTTGAACATATTGAAAGAAAGAATAAGTCTTGCTTGTCTATAAATTCGTCCGAATGAAACAGGCGCCGTATTCAGGAGATGCTAATTGTGTATTCAACAGCATGGAAGGCATTTTCAATACTTTTTATGAAAAAAATTTTTGTTCACCTTCTTTTATGTTTTTCGTTCATTGAAACAGATGTCTTATCTTCCTTAAGTTTTTTCAAGTTTGTTAAATTTGCAGCGCTTTGGTTCCGCACAATCTGGAAATCGTTTCCATAGAGAGAGTCGAAATGCTCGAGCATTAATTCGGTTATATTGAGAATAAACGTGCATCATGTCTGTATAATAATATAATAATAATAATAATACCCATACGTCGTGGAATTTTTCAAGGAGACTCTTTGAGTCCACTATGGTTCTGTTTGGCAATGAACCCATTGTCCTCAATGCTCAATAGAACTGGATACGGATTTAGGATAAAAGCAGAAAGGAATTATCTTACAATCTCCCACCTGCTGTATATGGATGACATCAAATTATATGCTTCGAACAAGAAGCAATTGGATGATTTGCTGAAAACTGTCAGTGAGTTCTCGGCAGATGTTCATATGAAATTCGGGATTGAAAATGTAAGACCCTGAACATTCAAAGAGGAAAGTCATAGATGGTGAAACACAACTTCCAAACGGTGACATTATACAGTGCATGAGAGATGGCGAAACATACAAATATCTGGGATACCAACAAGCCAGATTGTTAGACCAAAACAATCAAAGGAGAAGATTCGTTCAGAATACAATCAGCGTCTGAAGTCTGTGCTGAAATCGATGTTGAACTCGGGGAATCTAGTCAAGGCAATTAACACCTACGCCATTCCAGTGTTGCTTTACTCATTTGGAATAATCAGATGGACTAAGACGGAGCTAGATGATATTCAAAGGCAGACCCGAACGATGCTGACAAAGTACAACAATCATCATCCAAAATCGTCTGTGATACGAACAACTTTGAAGCGGAAAGAAGGAGGACGCGGATTAATAGATGTTGTCAATTTACACACCGAACAGATAAGAAATCTCAGAGAATTCTTCTCAGCAAAAGCTCTTTCTTCTGACCTACATAGAGTGGTATCGTTGGCTGATAAGGGATATACACCTCTAAATCTTGCTACCAGAGATGACCTGCTGAATCTACCATTCCTATCAAATACTGAAAAACAAGAGCAATGGTCAAGAAAGGAATTGCATGGACGACATCACCATGAGATTAATCAACCACACATCGACAAAGAAGCCTCCAACAAATGGTTGATGAAAGGAGAATTATTCGCGGAAACAGAGGATTCCTTATGGCCATCCAAGACCAAGTGATCGCTACAAACAACTACAAAAATTTATTATGAAGGACGGAACATTACAAACAGATAGGTGCAGAAAATGCCATATAAGATCGGAGACGATACAGCATATTACGTCCGGATGCGAACAACTGGCCAATACAGACTATCTTCACAGGCATAATCAAGTGTGCAACATTATCCATCAGAAACTTGCACACAAGTACGGACTTCTGAATACATTCCAGCCATATTACAAGTATCAACCGGCGCCCGTATTGGAAAATGACTCTATCAGATTATACTACGATAGGCCTATTATCACTGACAGAATGGTGACGAATAATAGGCCGGACATAGTGGTGTATGATAAGAGAGCCAAGACAGCAATGCTGGTGGATGTCGCCATACCAAATAATAACAACGTGCTGAATAAGTTCCAGGAGAAAAGTCCAAATACACAGACCTTGCTATTGAGATCAAGCAGATGTGGCACCTCGACAAAATAGATATCGTTCCTGTCATCGTATCCTCGACTGGTTTAATACCCAAAACTTTGCATGATAGCCTTAAGAAATTAGAATTGCATAAGAATACCTATATAGAAATGCAAAAGCTGTAATTCTTAATACATGTAGGATAGTTAGGAAATTTCTGTCAAGTATATTGTAATCGAGCCTATTCCTTTGATTGCTAAATCTGGGAAAGGTAAATTATATCCAGCTACTAGCTGAGATAGTGCATAAGTCCGCGATAATAAATAATAATAATAATATCTTACAACATAAAAACATACCTAACAATAATCTACAATTGACTCTTGATATATTTCAACAATAACCTCCTAAACTCGGTAAATTTTTCAGAACTTAATTTCTTCAGGTAAACTACACTCGGAGGCAAAATTAGCGGAACACTCGAAAATTTAACCAAATTCGAAGTTCGATATTTTTCCTAATTCTCCACCGATTTAGATGATTTGTTCGGCAAGTTATAGATCAACTCTTCTGCTTTGTAGAAATTATAAGAGAAAACAAACAAAATTTGAGAAAAATTTCATACAGGGGCAAAACTAAAAGTGTTTTTTTGTCAAAAATTCGTAACACCCTGTAGAATTTCGTGGTCCGAGTTGAAACGTACAATATCATGGTCTGTCAAGACACATCTTCCTACAGTAACTCCCTTTTTGTTTCATGCGTTTATCTCTATTTTTGCAACAGAACTGGAGATTATTGGCAATGGATCACTTAATGCCCATCGGTATATAACAGAAATCTTGGAGCCCCATGTTGTGCCTTTTGCTCTTTGCATAGGGGAAATTTCCTTTTTATGCACGATAACGCGCGCCCTAATACTGCGCGCAGAGTGATAGAATATCTCAATGAAGTTGGGATCACACGAATGGACAGGCCATCGCAGTCACCGGATTTAAACCCGATCGAACACGTTTGGGACATTCTTGGAAGAAGGGTTCGACAACGGAATCCAGGCAACGTTGAAGAGCTGACATTGGCTTTGGTGGAAGAGTGGGACAACATACCTCAACAGATGATAGACAACATCATTGGGAATATGCGAAATCGTATGCGCGCTGTAATAAGAGCTCGAGGGGGTCATACTTGCTACTAAAATCAAATGTTTTTTTTTGTGGGTCATCATGTTGTTCATTTCATTTCACGAGTATATCGCCAGGATACACACCTGCTCTCAATTTTGGACCACAATGATAATTATTATAGAGTGTCACACAAAAAAATTCAAAAATAAATGTGCAAAATCAACGATTTTTCCAGTGTACTTCGAGTTCTCCCGGGGCGTGAAATTAGCCAGTGAATTTCAAAAATTTTCATTCCGTTAGATTTCCGCTTCTCTAATTTTGATTTTATTTTTTGGCTAACCTCCGATGTTATGCACCTACGCAAGAAAATAAATTCTTGAAATTTGTGACTTTTCGCTTCAAATTGGATATCTCTTGTAAAAATAGAGATAAATGCATAAAACCAGAAAGGCGTTACTGTAGGAAGATGTGTCTTCACAGACCATGATATTGTACGTTTCAACTCGGACCACGAAATTCCACAGGGTGTTACAAATTTTTGACAAAAAAAACACTTTTAGTTTTACCCCCGTATAAAATTTTTTCAAATATTTTTTGTTTTCTTTTATAATTTCTACAAAGCAGAAGAGTTGATCTATAACTTGCCGAAAAAATCATCTAAATCGGTTGAGAATTAGGAAAAATATCGGACTTCGAATTTGGTTAAATTTTCGAGTGTTCCGCTAATTTTGCCTCCGAGTGTATTATACTGAATCTATCCCTTGTAAAAGAGACAGTTTCCTGCTCTTGCAGTGTTGCAAGTATCAATATGAAAATCATTTCTAGAAAAAAAATAATTGATCGATGAAGCCTGAACTACGTGATAGTTGATATTCATAATGAATAATAAAATAAAACAAGTAACTATGTTTTAACTATCACTAATTTATTGATGTAAAGAACGACAAAATTTTTACATTGGTTGGACCGGTTTCGGACATACGTCCATTATCAAAAACAAGCTAATGAAAACTGAATACTCATGTACAATACAGGAATTATTATCAATAAAATGCTAGTAGAGGTTACAGTAAATTGAACAATGGTGATTGGTAGCAAATTGTCAGGCCTGCTTTTCAACACAAAAGATAAAACCGATAAATTCGAAAAATCAGAAGTATACCAAATAACATGTTCTGAGTGCAATTCCTTTTATATAGGTCAAACAGGACGCTGTTTCAAGGCTAGATACAAAGAACATTTCCGTTCATTCCTACATCAGAAATATGATTCAGCTTTAGCTGCACATTGTCTGAATGAATGTCATCATTTTCCAGAACTTCAACAACTAAAAATTCTTCATTCCTGTGATAAATCTTATTAACTCAATTTCTTTGAATCGATGGAAATTTTCAAGGCATCTAGGGTAGAAAGGGTTAAGCTCCTTAACGACCACGTAGACTTAATTACCTACCAATCACCATTGTTCAAGTAACTGTGACCTCTACTAGCATTTTATTGATGGTAATTCCTGTATTGTACATGAGTATTCAGTTTTCATTAGCTTGTTGTTGATAATGGACGTATGTCCGAAACCGGTCCAACCAATGTGAAAATTTTGTCATTCTTTACATCAATAAATCAGTGATAGTTAAAACATAGTTACTTGTTTTATTTTATTATTCATTATCATTTCTAGACATTGTGGCGTATGAATGAACTTCATTCACATACTTCAAATCCTGACACAAATAAAATGGTAATTTGTTATTTTTCATTTCATGTATGAACTCCATCGTTCGTAAATACAATCTCTGCCTGACACTTGGTATATTCAGAACATTCAACATCTAATTTATAGGAGTGTACCTATTGCACTTCAAGATTTGTTCTGTAAAATCTGAATTTTGTTAATTTCAACATTTGGCAAACTAATTAATAAAATGGCACAACACTCCAAATGGGGTTGAACAATTGTATTATACAGAGACTTCCTCGCAAACACATCAATTCTACCTATAGGTGGATGTATAACTTTTACATACTTTATTTCTAATATAACCAGCATGGGATCTAAATGTGAGATTTTCATATAATATCACACCAAGATACTTAAATTCCGTGATTCTATCCAATTTACAATTATCTATATTCACAGATACATTATCAGAGTTCAATGGATTCAATTTGTACCTAGTTCCTACAATCATAAACACCTCAAAAAAGACTAGAGAACACTTCTGAATATCGATATATCGTATTCAGAACGATCAATATGGATGATTTTTTTTAAGAAATGAACACCTGCATCAATTTCTCACCAAATTATGTAGAGTGCCGCAACATATTTCAGTTTTTTTTATAAAAAACTAAAAATGCAGCAGATGCGACGCTGCTTTATAATCATTTCATTCATTCAGTGTTTGAAATCAGTTAGTTGGCACTTTGTTTCTGTTGTAAGCACAAATAAAAGATTCAAGTTTTGTGATTCCACCATGGAAGGACGACATTTCACTAGAATAGATGTTACGAGCCGTTGGCATGGTCCAAGCTGGGGGCTCACAACGGGAAGTATCCAGGGTTCTGGGAAGTAGCCCAAGTATCATAAACCGTTTATGGTCGCGTTTCAATGAAACAGGTAGCGTAGAAGAACGCCATACAGGTCGTTTCAAGATTACTACAGTCGCCAAAACCGATTTTTGGTTTAACAAGCCAGAAGAGATCGTACTACCACAACATCTGAATTAGCTCAAGAGCTATCACGAGTTCATAATGTACAAATTTCCGACCAAACTGTGAGAAATCGACTGGTCAACTCCACTCCAGATGTCCTTTAAAAGTTCCACAACTGACCCATGGAAATCGCGCTGCTCGTTTAGCTTGGTGCCAAGAACTGGGGTCAAAAGAGGTGGGCCACAGTTCTCTTCAGTGATGAATCTGGATTTAGTTATTATCCCGATTCGGGAAGAATTAGAATATGGAGGGAACCTGGAAAGCAAAACCATCTCCAGCATGCTCTAGAAGTTTTTAGACAGGAAGGCGGATCAGTGATGTTTTGGGGAGGTATACGCCTTGGTGGAAGAACTGACCTCGTTTTCATACAGAACAACCTCACGGGAAATTCTTACGCAAATGAGATAGTTTTACCTGTAGTGGTACCGTATCTCCAAACAATGGATCAAAATCCACTTTTCCAACAAGATGATGCCCCTCGTCATCGTGCAAGAGTTGTCTTGAACGTTCTTGAAGAGAATGATATCGATCTTCTACCGTGGCCATCCTGCTCCCCAGATCTGAATTCCATCGAGCATGTGTGGGACACCCTAAAAAGAAATCTCTTCCGTCAAAACGTCTTCCATCATGAACAGGAGCTTCGATTAGCAGTTCAGGGGGCTTGGAATGACTTAGGCCAAAATGTAATAGACAGTTTAATATTGAGCATGTCGCGACGATGCCAAAGTGTCATTAATACCAGAGGTGGACCTTCTGGGTACTGAAAAATATAAGTGCTTCCATATCGTTTCGAAAATAATAGTTCAGGATTTTTTTTTTGTGTTTTACCAAATTTCGTCATTTTCAAATTTCATTTTTTTTCATATTAGGTGCTCTGGAGAAGTCAAGTATTATTTTGTTTTCTTGAGAATACATTATATACAATACATCATATCAAAACCGAAAGATTTCTATAAATTCGAATCATCAAATTCATATTTCAAAGATATTGGTTAGTGTTACCTAGACTTTTTAAGGTGTTTATATTAACATTTATCAATATTCATACTTAATCGATTATCACACAACCAAGCATACAGTAAACTCAGATCCTCATTTATTTTAAGAGTTATCTCTTCGATATCATCTCCGCAAATGAACAACATAGCATCATCAGCAAATGTAGTAAATTCACACAGTTTTATACACTTTATCATATCATTCACCTACAATAAGAATAGTATAGGTCCTAGGACCGTTCCGTGAGGAACCCCATGCTTAATAGGTATGTTTAATTGACGTTATAGCGGACTGTTTTTTATTAGGAGAAGCTGTTACAATTTTCCTATTTCATGCGGAAACCCTGCTTCTTTCTTTCGGAAAGATACTCGCAACAATATGATCGAAAATATATGATACGATAAGATAAGTAAGAGAAAAGACTTACCAATTGGATGTACAGGAAATGAGAGAGCAACAGAAAAAGGAAAGCAATGACAGTTTTTCATTGTCTTGTAGAAGAATTTTCGCCCTCGTATATATGAAAGTTTTCCACGATTCGGCACTTTCACTCACACACCCGATACGTTTTTAAATTGTGAAATATTAATTTTATTTCGTAATGAAAAGAAAATTTTAAGAAAACGTGGTTTGTCTTCTTGCGTGCGTATTCTTTCTTCTTGTGTTGTGTTGTATGCAGTTTCCCTGCTCACTTGATGTTGAGCAGTGTTGCCAAGGTGTAAGGAAGGAAGGTAGAAAGGAAGTAGGTAAGTCGAAATTTTGAAAAAAAGATATTTTTAAACAAATATATGAAATAAAGGCAAAAGTTTGATTTGAGAACCGGCCGCGACATGTGCAAGTGGTTGAAAAATAAAAGGAAATATACTGAATAATAAAATTTGGAATTGTTAATAAGAAAATGAAAACTATAAAATTGAAGAAAAATGAAATAAAAAAATTGATGGAAGTGGTAACCAAACAAGGTAATTCTGAAGACAAGTTATTGCCATATTTAACTCTCTGACATCTATCTTGTAAATACGATTCAAACTATTTTAAAACTTTATTACCAAATCCCATTTTTCTCAATTTCTTTATAAGTATATCTCTACATAAATGAACGACGAAAATCTAAGGTCACGCCTTTCTTTCTCTTATCTATTTTCTTAATCCGTAAATTTGATACTTTTTGTACAACTGCCTCACATGAGTGATCTTCTCTGAAATCTGATTGATTGGTACAAATTACTTTATTCAATCAACAATAATTTATCAATTGTTCCCTGACCACCATTTCTATCAAGTCTTCATATTGTGGACTAACATTTATCGGTCTGAATTCTTCACATTTACACGTGTTCAATACTTCAGAACATCTAACAATCTGTTGCCTGCCACATCAAATATATCATTCAAAATACTTGTATTTATGCCTTCACTTGTTCCATTTTTATATTTGATTGATTCTTTTGAGTTTACACATACTAACAGATTCAAATTCACAGAACCATAATAACACATATTCTGTAGAATAGAATCATTTTTATTTATCCTAGGAATCTTTTGAACTATTCTATCTACACTATCAATAAAATATTAATTAAATTCACCGTTTCTTCATTAGATGAATGAACATTTTCAAATTGAATACCCCCCATTGCTATTGTTTATTTATCTAGGTAACAATCTCTTTTACACAACTCTCTAGAACTACCTCTGTTTTCATCAATCGCAGAAAGGTAATAGTTATTTTTAGCAGTCTTAATTTGCATACTCACTTCATTTCTCACCTGTCTATATTTATTCCTGTCATCTTCCCTCTGTGTGAATACAGCCACCTCAAACAGCTCATTACGTTTCGCGATTAACTTTCAGATGTTATTGTTGAACCATTATTTATTTTCACTGTATTTTATACCTGTTTTGTATTGTTCAACTGGGCACATAGTATCAATCACTTCACAATACTTTTAACGAAATCATCTGAGAGCAGATCAACATCACTTGTATCGTTTTTCCACTCCGTACTTCGAATTTTGTCTAGCTTGAAATTTGACCATTTTTTCTGAATATACTGGTTTCCCATTCCAAGCAATCGAGTGAGTCTGATTCCAGGAGAGCGGCAATTATACAATGATCATTAATTTTTGGTGTCCTACGCACCTTACTTGGTGTTTTCATTATTACTTATCACGTAATCAATAATTTTTCTATTAATATCCATTATTCTTGTATAATCTTTAATATATTGTTTAAATCCACTTCTGTATACATTTCTAGTATAAAATGAATCTCCAGCCATATCAAAATTGAAATCACCCATCATGATGAATTCCACATCAAATTCCATAACTTCATTGAAATAAGATTCCAGATAATCTAGAAACAACCCATCCTTCACATTAGGTGGATAATACACAGATGTAAACAGATATTTTGTATCTCTTATTTTGAATTCAACGGATAGCAACCAGACATAATTATCAATATTAATTTTATTTACGAGTTTATACTTCAACCCTTGCTTTATATACATAATAATACCACCAGTCCTTCTATTGGTTGTGATACAAGTTTACATGTTATATCCATTCAGGCTCATTTCAGAAAGATCAACACTATCATCAATATGTGTTTCAGTGAGTCATTATTAATGGCTTCCACTTATTAATAAGCTCAATCAGTTCAACTCTATTATTAAAATAACCACAACTGTTCAAATGCACAATAGAGTTTCCCATTTTCTTCAATTGTTAATCGGTGAAATCAATTTTTTGCTCAATTGCATATACAATTCTTTTATAGCAAGGACATTTGCTGTTGTATGCTGCATGATCAGTCTCTAATTTTATTTTCAATGTTTGAAACTTATTAATGTAATTCGCACATTGCATCTCTTCTGAATTGCATTCTTCTGTTTTATGTCCAGAAGCATAACGACTGCATTTCATTTCGCCTTTACAATCTTTAGCAGAATGATGATATGAAGCACATCGGAAACATCTCACAATATCATAGTAATCCTCTGCTTTGCGTTTTCTCCAACCCAATTATTCACACATTTTTCGCTTCTATACTTATTAACTCCTTGAAAAGGACTCGAAGCTAGACAAAAACAAGAATTAGCAGGAAGGTACATAATCTGTCATAATTTCTCGTTAATGATAGTGAATGACGTCCATTATAGTTATTTGAATATTGCACAATGATTTTCAATGGTATTCCTCTACATAGCTTACTTCATGATTCATTCGAATCTTCTGTTTAGGTCTTTTTCACACAAAATGAAAAATGAGGTGAGTTATCCGAATTACATGAAGAATTTGGCATATTTCCTTTGCCCTTGCGAATGCCAAAAGATTAGATTGCAACATAAACCACTTGATTTTCTGGGTTAAATAAAAAGTTTGATTTTGACATTGATCCAAGGAATTGCAGATCTGAGTATCTGGTATCAATCTCAAATTGATACATTCACGCCTTTACTAAAAACTGTGTTCTTTATACCAACAAAAAATATTGTATGATGTATCTAAAAATTTGCAGTTTTTCGATTTTTTCCTTCATCCGTGCTGAAAGACAGTGGCTCTCGCAAAATTTCATATTCTAGGTCATTGTGAAGTATACTATATGATTAGATTCCTTTGCGGTTGTCAAAGCAGACAGTAGCACTTAATACGTGGAGACCCTGTATATCTCGTTGAGAATGTTCTCATTTCCATAAAGACACCTGATAAAAATGGGCGAAAAAGTAAGTATTCCCTCTTTGACTTTCATCTCGCCCACTCAAACCCTACAAAGCTCCAACTACAATTTTTTTCCAACAAAGAAAAGTTAACAAACTATGCATACATAAAAGTATCGTTATCCATCTATATGGTAAGTAGCTGCCTCTTTTTATCTTCAAAGTGAGATAAATAGACTTGGAATTTCTATTGAAACCCTTTCTGTATAGTCTTATGAATTAAATTTGCATCATTGTTCACTTTAAGAGTTTTCATTAAGGATTACTCTTCAATATGTTTTACTTTACCTATATTTGTAATCATTATTGTACCGGATTGACGATTTTTGTTATCGAAAGAAGTGGATGAAAGAGTTTTTCTTCAAATTAAGAGTGAAAAATAAAGTTATGTACTCCAGTACACTTGAAATGTCTGTTTCATTTGGTGACACTAATTTGAGAAAAACAAAAATGTTTGAAATTGATAAGAATTCATAATGAAATAAAACAATTAATGACTTAAGGATTTTTACTGAAATTTAGTAACAGTTATTTTAACGAATATTTTTTTGCAAAAATCATTTTCTATCTTCATTAAGCCTCCTTGAATATTTTGTCTATTTTAAAGATTATTAAAAAAAAAAAACAAATCAATTTTGATTGTGAAGGCTTTTGAAAGTTGTTAGTTCCTGCATGCATTCACCAGTTAAATTACCTACTTCGAGCTTTTAGACGATAACGAAAATAGGTATCATTGTAATCTCTTTTGAAAACTAGTACAATCTTGAAAGATTTAGCTCAATCATGTTTACGATAGAAAAAAATCCAATGATTCAATGTTCAAATTGTCCTGTATTTACTTCCACACAATAATACAATCTTGACTGCAATTCTCTCTAACATGGCTCAACATATTTGGAGTTATTTGACTACACTCTTATAATTCGCTGGCGTAGATCGTCCAAATTCTCACTCAAAGTCAAATAACTCTTGGATTGAAGATGTCTCCACAAGAAAAAGTTTAAAGGATTTAGGTCAGGAGACCAGGCAAGCTCCATAGAACCTTTTTTCCAATCCAATAACTAGGATATTTCAAATTGAGAAATTGGCAAATTATTTCGACGTCGAGCGGAGTTCCGTCTTGTTGGAAAGGCAATTTCTGTTATTGATGGATACATCGCGTTTTTCAGCTTGTCGAGATAAATTTTGCCTTTTAAATTAAAATTCATATCCAAAATTTGAACTTTTCCGGATATTGAATCTTAGTTTCTCGAAATACATAAGGATTCGTTTTTCTCCAAAATCTTCAGTTGTGTTTGTTAACCTCTCCATGAGGAAAAGAAAGCATTCATCAGAAACGCAAACCTTGTACAAAAATGCAGGTTATTGTTGATACGCTCGGCCATGATTTCGCAAAACTTTTGTCTTCGATCCGAATTGTCAGCATTTGATCCATGAATGATGTTAATTTCGTATGGATGGAACTTGTATTTACGTAAAGTTTTGAAAACGTTAGATTGGCCAACACCGGAAGCTGCAGAAATGTTACGTACAGATTGCTTGTTTGGCATTACCTCCACAGCTGCTGCTTCATTATTCACAATCAAGATGGTTTTGGCTAAATATCCTTACAGCGACTCGGGCTCACTTTTAGTTTAGGTATTGAAGGCTTACCTGCTCAACATGTTCTTGCAATGTATACACCCTAATTATTTTTAAAATTTTAACCACATCAGCAAAGTTGTAACCCAATGATAGATTTAGTGAAACAACCCATACCCTGGTCTATGAAAGGATATGCAAAATACTTATCTTTATGATCTTCTAGTAACTGAATTTTCCTTGAATTTTTTTAATAAAATAGGACCTTCTGTTGTGTTGTGTTTTGTGTACTTTGTTGCTCAAACCATAGGTAAAGAAATTGAAAAGCAAAAAAAAATAGATTCGGTAACAATGTCTACTTGATCTTCGCAAAATTGATATCAAATTTTTTTCTTTGCAATTTTCGCCATCTTTGAATCAATTTACAGAGACATTACATTTTTTAGTGACAGGTCTAATTGACCCTCGCCCATTTTATGAGTGGGAGTTGAGTCTAGACGATAAGGAAAATAGGTGTTGTTGTGATGGCTTCTGAAAGCTAGTACAATCTTGAAAAGTTTTAGTTTAATCATATTTACAATGAAAAGAAATGAAATCCAATGATTTCGAATTCAATGTTCAAATTGTCCTGTATTTACTTCCTCACAATAATACAATCTTGACTGCAATTCATCTCTAACATGGCTCAACATATTTGGAGTTATTTAACTAACTCTTCTAATTTGCTGGCGCATGGCTCCACAAGAAACAGTTTAAAGGATTCAGGTCAGGAGACCAGGTAAGCTCCATAGGACCTTTTTTCTAATTCAATAACTAGGATATTTCAAATTGAGAAATTGACAAATTAGTTCGACGTTGAGAGGAGTTCCGTCTTGTTGGAAATGCAATTGCTCAAGCAGTAGGGATTCGTTTTTTAGTTTTCTGTTATTGATGGATACATCGCGTTTTTCAGCTTGTCGAGATAAATTTTGCCTTTCAAATTGAAATTCATATCCAAACATTGAACTTTTCCGGATATTTAATCTTAGTTTCTCGAAATACATAAGCATTCGTTTCCCTCCAAAATCTTCAGTTGTGTTTGTTAACCTCTCCATGAAGAAAAAAAAGCATTCATCAGAAACGCGAACCTTGTACAAAAAATGCAGGTTATTGTTGATACGCTCGGTCATGATTTCGCAAAACACTTGTCTTCGATCCAAATTGTCAGCATTTGATCCATGAATTATGTTAATTTCGTATGGATGGAACTTGTTTTTACGAAAAATTTTGAAAACGTTAGATTGGCAAACACCGGAAGCTGCAGAAATGTTACGTACAGATTCCGTGTTTGGCATTCCTCCACAGCTGCTGCTTCATTATTCACAATCAAGATGGTTTTGGCTAAATATCCTTACAGCGACTCGGGTTCAGTTTTAGTTTAGGTATTGAAGGCTTACCTGCTCAACATGTTCTTGCAATGTATACACCCTAATTATTTTTAAAATTTTAACCACATCAGCAAAGTTGTAACCCAATGATAGATTTAGTGAAACAACCCATACCCCGGTCTATGAAAGAAGATGCAAAATACTTATCTTTATGATCTTCTAGTAACTGAATTTTCCTTGATTTTTTTTAATAAAATAGGACCTTCTGTTGTGTTGTGTTGTGTGTACTTTGTTGCTCAAACCATAGGTAAGGAAATTGAAAAGCAAAAAAACACATTCGGTAACAATGTCTACTTGATCTTCGCAAAATTGATATTAAATTCTTTTCTTTGCAATTTTCGGCATCTTTGAATCAATTTACAGGGACATTACATTTTTTAGAGACAGGCCTAATTGACCCTCACCCATTTTATGAGTGGGAGTTGAGTCTAGTCGATAAGGACAATAGGTGTTGTTGTGATGTCTTCTGAAAGTTGTACAATCTTGAAAAAGTTTTAGTTTACTCATGTTTACAATGAAAAGAAATGAAATCCAATGATTTCGAATTCAATGTTCAAATTGTCCAGTATTTACTTCCTCACAATAATACAATCTTGACTGCAATTCATCTCTAACATGGCTCAACATATTTGGAGTTATTTAACTAACTCTTCTAATTCGCTGGCGCATGGCTCCACAAGAAAAAGTTTAAAGGATTCAGGTCAGGAGACCAGGTAAGCTCCATAGGACCTTTTTTCTAATTCAATAACTAGGATATTTCAAATTGAGAAATTGACAAATTAGTTCGACGTTGAGAGGAGTTCCGTCTTGTTGGAAATGCAATTGCTCAAGCAGTAGGGATTCGTTTTTTAGTTTTCTGTTATTGATGGATACATCGCGTTTTTCAGCTTGTCGAGATAAATTTTGCCTTTCAAATTGAAATTCATATCCAAACATTGAACTTTTCCGGATATTTAATCTTAGTTTCTCGAAATACATAAGCATTCGTTTCCCTCCAAAATCTTCAGTTGTGTTTGTTAACCTCTCCATGAAGAAAAAAAAGCATTCATCAGAAACGCGAACCTTGTACAAAAAATGCAGGTTATTGTTGATACGCTCGGTCATGATTTCGCAAAACACTTGTCTTCGATCCAAATTGTCAGCATTTGATCCATGAATTATGTTAATTTCGTATGGATGGAACTTGTTTTTACGAAAAATTTTGAAAACGTTAGATTGGCAAACACCGGAAGCTGCAGAAATGTTACGTACAGATTCCGTGTTTGGCATTCCCTCCACAGCTGCTGCTTCATTATTCACAATCAAGATGGTTTTGGCTAAATATCCTTACAGCGACTCGGGTTCAGTTTTAGTTTAGGTATTGAAGGCTTACCTGCTCAACATGTTCTTGCAATGTATACACCCTAATTATTTTTAAAATTTTAACCACATCAGCAAAGTTGTAACCCAATGATAGATTTAGTGAAACAACCCATACCCCGGTCTATGAAAGAAGATGCAAAATACTTATCTTTATGATCTTCTAGTAACTGAATTTTCCTTGATTTTTTTAATAAAATAGGACCTTCTGTTGTGTTGTGTTGTGTGTACTTTGTTGCTCAAACCATAGGTAAGGAAATTGAAAAGCAAAAAAACACATTCGGTAACAATGTCTACTTGATCTTCGCAAAATTGATATTAAATTCTTTTCTTTGCAATTTTCGGCATCTTTGAATCAATTTACAGGGACATTACATTTTTAGAGACAGGCCTAATTGACCCTCACCCATTTTATGAGTGGGAGTTGAGTCTAGTCGATAAGGACAATAGGTGTTGTTGTGATGTCTTCTGAAAGTTGTACAATCTTGAAAAGTTTTAGTTTACTCATGTTTACAATGAAAAGAAATGAAATCCAATGATTTCGAATTCAATGTTCAAATTGTCCAGTATTTACTTCCTCACAATAATACAATCTTGACTGCAATTCATCTCTAACATGGCTCAACATATTTGGAGTTATTTAACTAACTCTTCTAATTCGCTGGCGCATGGCTCCACAAGAAAAAGTTTAAAGGATTCAGGTCAGGAGACCAGGCAAGCTCCATAGGACCTTTTTTCTAATTCAATAACTAGGATATTTCAAATTGAGAAATTGGCAAATTAGTTCGACGTTGAGAGGAGTTCCGTCTTGTTGGAAATGCAATTGCTCAAGCAGTAGGGATTCGTTTTTTAGTTTTCTGTTATTGATGGATACATCGTGTTTTTCAGCTTGTCGAGATAAATTTCGTCTTTCAAATTAAAATTCATATAAGAACATTGAAATTTTCCGGATATTCAATCTTAGTTTCTCGAAATACATAAGCATTAGTTTCCCTCCAAAATCTTCAGTTGTGTTTGTTAGCCTCTCCATGAAGAAAAAAAAGCATTCATCAGAAACGCAAACCTTGTAAAGAAATGCAGGTTATTGTTGATAGGCTCGGACATGATTTCGCAAAACTCTTGTCTTCGATCCAAATTGTCAGCATTTGATCCATGAATTATGTTAATTTCGTATGGATGGAACTTGTATTTACGTAATGTTTTGAGAACGTTAGATTGGCAAACACCGGAAGCTGCAGAAATGTTACGTATAGATTGCGTGTTTGGCATTACCTCCACAGCTGCTGCTTCATTATTCACATTCAAGATGGTTTTGGCTAAATATCCTTACAGCGACTCCGGTTCACTTTTAGTTCAGGTAATGAAGGCTTACCTGCTCAACACGTTCTTGCAATGTATACACCATAATTATTCTTGAAATTTTTACTACATCAGCAAAGTAGTAACACAATGATTGATTTAGTGAAACAACCCATACCCCGGTCTATGAAAGAAGAGGCAAAATACCTATTTTTTATGTAAATTGCAATACCTAAATTATCTTATTTTCTTCCCCACATAAATACACCTGAGACCGAATTAAATCGGTTAGGTTAGGTTAGGATAGATTTAGAATGAAAAGCCATATGATCTTCTAGTACCTGAATTTTCCTTGAATTTTTTTTTAGAAAATAGGACCTTCTGTTTCGTTGTGTATTTGTAGTAACCTATTCAAGTTCTTTCATATAGGGTTTCATGTAATAAGACTGATTCTTTGTCGCTCAAACCATAGATAAGGAAATTGAAAACCTAAAATACAGATTCGGTACCAATGTCTACTTGATCTTCGCAGAATTGATATTAAATTCTTTTCTCTTCAATTTTCTGCATCTTCAATTTACAGGGGCATTACATTTTTTAGAGACATGCCGAATTGACCCTCACCCATATTATGAGTGGGAGTTGGGAGGTTAGATCATTTATAGACAGACCTGATTGGCCCTTGCCCATATTATGAGTGAAAGTTGAAATATGAGATTATTATAGACAGGCCCTCACCGATATTATGAGTGGTAGCTGACCCTCTAAGAGTTTTGGTGATTAGCTAATAAATTTTATTAATGGGTCATTACCCTAATAGTTGGAACTCAGAGATTTGATTTAAAATTCTGAAAAAGATGTCCCAGGTTGACAACTTGCTAGCCTAAGTTCGCTCGCATATTTTCAATCGAATTCAATATTTCATATAGTATTAATATGTTTTATGAGCCTAGTGAGTCGGCAAAAGCCATACGTGCTCTGTTTGTTCAACTGAGTGGCAGCTCGCCATAATATGTTACTGACTCAGGAGCAAACTTTATTCCCATATTCGCGGATTGGTCAACCAGGAAATCATGCCCTCTGATCATTTCAGAACCTTTACTTTGATGATGGCATCCAGGCTACTTTTTTGAATCATGAACATGAGCCTGATATTTTTATTTCAGAAGTGGAACATGCCCTGATAAAACTAAAAACGGGTAAAGCTACAGGCATAGATGTTTTTTCTGCCGAAACTTTAAAATGCTTGGGCAATGACTGGATCTCTCTTTTACATAGTATTTGTAATAAAGTCTAGCCCTCCGGTTTTTGGCCAGATGAATGGTGCTCGTCTATTTTTGTTTCACTCTATAAAAAAGGTTCTCCCACAAACCCAGACAATTATCGTTTACTCTCGTTGGTCTCTGATTCAGGTAAGGTGCTACTATATATTTTACAGTCTCGTTTGGAGAGTTTTATTGACTGGTAAATTTCTCCGGCGCAGGCAGGCTTCGTAAAAGGACGTGGTACGCGTGAACAGATCTTTAACTTGAGGCAGATCATTGAGAAGGTAGGAAACATTACTTTACCGTTTATATCTGCTTTGTAGTCTACTACAAGGCTTTTGATAACTTCAAGAGGCCTAAACTGTGGGAGTCCTGCGTTCTATGAGAGTTCCCCACCATCTAATGTTTCTCATTCAGAAACCAACTCAGCTCAAGTGAGAATTGACGGTAATCTGTCTGATCAAATGGCAACCAGAAAAGGAGTACGTCAAGGATGCGTATTATCTCCGATGTTATTTAACAACATCTACTCCGAGTTTGTAACGAGACATGTACTTGACAACTGGCATGGTGGCATAACTATTGGTGGTAGCAAGATTTCAAATTTAAGGTTTGCTGACGATACTACCCTTAGTGCTGCTTCTCAAGAAGAATTGTTAGCTTTGCTGAGTAACCTAGAACAGCATAGTGCAGCGTATGGTCTTAGTATTAACTATAATAAGCTTAAGGTTATGATCGTAGACAACTATCCTGAATAAGAAAGTTTGCCACCGAACTAACTCGAAATCGCGAAAGATGGCGTGCTACAATTTCGAAAACAATTGATAATCTTCGTATTGGCAGCGTTCCAGCTCCGACTTAATGCATCTTACGAGTTCACAACATGTTTGTTGAGACATTATAACTATGATGATGATGATCATGCACCTGTATCTACCTCAAACATCACATACATGCCACCAACTCAGATATTCTTCGAATCCTTCATGTTGACTTAACATACAAGCCTTAATATCTGTGGCTACATACATGGGTATCGTCCCTAAATCAATTTCTTTATGCTAATGAGACAGGTTATAGTTCCGAGGCGATTTTTACACCTTAACGTAGAGAAAGTTTTCCTTATTGAGCTTAGAAGTATCGGACAATCGGATATCGAATCAATATTTGAGAGTAAGAAACCTTTCCCATAATTGGACAGTTTAAGACTCGATTACAACGAATAATTATTAATATATTGGTTACAGTTCAAGTAAATCTTCGGCCAAGATATAAAAGTGAAATAAATATTAATATAAATGAATGGATTCTGATATATCAAATAGATAATCACTGATAGACAAAAATGACCTTAATGAAAGTTGAGTGGAATTGAATTGGTTATTTTGTATCTACTACTAGTCTGTAACTAATCTGCATTTTTAGAAAATTTCGATCATCCTCAGTTTTTTACAACAGCAATTAATCTTTTTTAAGTGAAAACAGTAAAAAATGTTTCAAATGAAGAAAAATAACTTATATTCACTTTTATTTAGGATTTTCGAGAATATTTAGCATCAGGTACTTCCATTTTGAGTTCCAGCAGTAATCAGGCAACATGTTCGGACTCCACTTGCCTTGCTACCTTTTTTCCATGTTGGATATGTCCTGATGGAACCGCTAAACGTGTTCTTTGTTAATGGCTCCCAAATTTTGAGGAAATAAATCCAAATGCGAGTATAAAAAGTGAATCTTGAGCGACATATTGCATTCCATGTCCTTATAAGCCGCCAAGAGGTGTTGACTAACTTTTTATAGTTTTCGGCCCTGTGGTTTCCAAGAAAATTACGACCAATATTTCGAAAACATGTCTATGCGGATTTTTCGATCGGATTAAGTTTTTGTTCAATCTCTGCATCAGCCAGTAGGTCTCTTATTTGTGGCCCTACGAATATTTCTTCTTTTATTTTGGCATCACTGGTTTTTGGGAATTTTTGTTTCAAGTAACAAAAACCATCTCCATTTTTATCCACAGCTTTGACAAAATTTTTCGTTAGCCCGAATTTGATATGCAATAGAGGTAGCAATACATCTTTTATTAAAGGAGTGTGAAGAACATTTCGTTGACCTGGTATAGGAGCGTCTCGTTTAGGCCACTCCTTTTTAATGATTTTTGTCTCGACTATCCCACTTACAGAGGAAACAACAAAACTTCGTACATCCAAGCTGTAGACCTAGCAAAATAGCAATTACTTTCAAATCTCCAAATATGTTCTAGCAGTGATTTTATATTTTCATATGATTCTTTTATTTCAGTAGCATGGGCGATCAGTACGGAAGCGTATTTTTTACCATTATGTTACAGTACAGATTTTGAACTAATCTTTGAGGAATCTATAAACAACAAATATGTGTAGTGCTGCGTATAGGACCGAACAATCCGTTGCATCAGTACTCGATTGACAATCAACCCCTTAGCTCGGTGTCTTTACATATCGACCTAGGTGTAACCATTACTTCAGACCTCACATGGTCCGAACATATCCTTAGTGTTTGTAAACGTGCTAACTCTTTGATTCACCTCATTCGCAAATCATTCGAACACCTATCCTTCACCAGCTCAATCTCACTCTACAAAACTTATGTGCGTCCCATTTTGGAGTACGCGGGTGCGGTGTGGTGTCCGGTTCTCGTTCGGGATAAGAACGTGCTGGAAAGTTGTTCAGCGCCGTGCAACGCGTATGACTTTCGGTGCCGTACGTCCATCATACGCTGACAGGTTAACTGCAGCTGGTCTAACGACTTTCGAGCAACGTCAACGTCGCGGAGATTTGATTTTAAGATACAGAATGGTTAAACACAACTACGCCAACCTTAAGAGTTTGTTTGCATTAAACGACGATATTCGCTTGCGTGGCCATTGACTCAAACTGAGAAAAGAAAGGTTTTCGACAAGGGAAAGACAGCACATGTTGGTCAATAGAGTGTTCAATGATTGGAATGGGTTTCCAGGTGATGTGGTCCGCTCGGAATCGGTAAATGAATTCAAAAACAAAATGTATGTCAATGCTCTAGTGAAGTTTATTACGAGACTAATTTTACTAATTTTTTGTTTGAGCTGTGTATACAAATTTATGAATTATCTTCTGTTATTAGGCTTCATAGGACTATGTCCTCAGCCTTAAATTATTTCTAATAATAATAATAA